>OU343221.1:104240644-104312307 GCA_910596185.1 Chrysanthemum makinoi | reverse complement strand
GATCAAATTACTACCACATGGTAGCCTTCATCAAACTTTGGAATGGGTCAGATCAGCAGAACCTAGGGATGGAACCTTGGAAGATGGTGTCCTCTTCGAAGGAGAGGCAGGCTGGACTTTCCTTGGCTTCTTGGCTAGTAGGTCCTCAATAGAGGCCGTTGGGTCCTTCGTCGCTTCAACAAGAAAGGAGAACTCTGCAGTGGACAAGGCATTGCTTGCATCATCATATTCCTGCTCATGGGTTGCTCTGTAGTAAGGAACATTTGCAAGATTCACTGGTTCCCCTGTCTCAGCCACCTCCTCCAAAGTGGTACACTTTCCATGAAACATGGTACGCATTCCAATTTCCCAATCATGATACCCATCATCGCTATGGTACGGTTCCATGGGATGATGAGCGGATGACTTTGGTTACCAAATCAACCCTATCCTTCTTGAGCATTTTCAAGCGAAGGTCAACCCTCCACCTTCTCCTGGGCTTGATCTACTGATCAACTAGCTTAGCCTCTCTTCTCAAGCCTCCACCTTGGATGTAAGAAGGATATTTGCTCTTTATAGCCTATGACCTTAGCGCCGAGAGATAGCGGCTTCGGCTAACTGCTGACTAACTAACCCTTGAGCTTTTCCACATACGCTATGAGATCTTGGACAAGGGATTTTTGTCGAAAGTCCTCCATAGCTTCTTTACACTTTGTCTGCAGTCCGCATACTTCTTGTCCCTAGCGTCTCACTGGCAGGTATGGCGTCCCTCTTCCCTAACCTTGGTGACAGCACGAAAAAAGTTCCCTCGTCACGGTGTTGACTGATTATCCAACATACCTGTCTAAACATAGCTCTTGTCATGAAGATCACACAGCCTTTCCATAGACATGTTGTCCATCACCCCCTTCCAACTGGGTGGGGTCACACGCTCCACAAGCAAATGCCAATCTAGGGGGGACGGAAGCTCCTTCATATCAGGGAGTCCTGTAGCATAAATAAACTTGTTAATATGTTATTATTTGCACCTAATTCTTTGTAACAGGAAAGAAACCTTACCATGAATATCATCAGTGTTGAGCCCTTCGATGGCTGGAAACACCATAGCCTTACTCTGGGCACTCTTCTGCCGGGTAGTTCTAGAGGGAGGAGTGGGCAGGATAAGCTTCCTCTTTGATGCCGACTTCAGCGACCTTCCCATCGTACCCTTCTGTTTCGAACTACTCCCCAATGTCGAACGGTCCAATGATAGCCACTGTTCCTCTGAGGCAGGATCATCTGAGTCTGCCACATTCTCAACTAGCTCGTCTTCGACATCCAGAAGCTCTTTTTCCTTTGAAGGAGGAGCATATGACACAAGCTCGATAGGTTGAGCATCAACATCATTGTTGTTCACAGCCAGAAGGGAGCCCACCCATAGCTAGCCTCTGGGGGATCCTTCGGGATAAAGCTGACTTCCTTCGCACCACCGGCAACAACAAAATTCTTGAATGACTTTTACGCAAAAAGGAAGAAAAAGATAAATCTCGAAAGATAAGTTCCTATATCTTATTTTAATTAAAATTTACATATTTTCTCCGCACAAATAATCCGGGATATGTAGCGAATATCCTCCCACTTTCGGCAA
The DNA here is from genome assembly GCA_910596185.1 of Chrysanthemum makinoi. Lineage (NCBI taxonomy): Eukaryota > Viridiplantae > Streptophyta > Magnoliopsida > Asterales > Asteraceae > Chrysanthemum > Chrysanthemum makinoi. Next base: position 104,310,701 of record OU343221.1, on the reverse strand, counting down.
GACCAACCATAACGGTATTGGCTTAGGGAATGTTTGATAATCAATGGGATGACAACGAACCACGCTCGATACAAGGGTTCCTCCTCTCCGGTATAAGGCAAGGATCATTACCTCCTTTCATCATATTGAAAATCTGGGTTTAGCAAAGAAGGGTATTGTGGAGGAACGATGGTGTTTTGGATGTAAAAGAACTTTCCCTTCCAATTCGATATTCGTAAAGGCTATCATGAGTATGGGCACATCCCTTTCCCCGTTTTGCCAATGTTACCGGTATCCTCTAGGGTACAAATTCAAAACCCTCTAAGCACAATCAATGGCCGGTTCATACCCGTAGGCTTTACACATTACAATGTATGTTGTGAGCTTGGCTAAGCCAAAAGGGTTAAACCTAGATATGTGTACTTGTAGTCTTGAAGGCTCTCAAATCGAGGATGCAATGGTATCCTAAGGTTAGAGGTGGTGAATGCATGGGTGTATAAGCCTACATAGTTACGTGGGGCATCAAAAATACCTTGATTTTTGTTGGGTAACATGATTTTGTATTCTTTGGGAATAGGATAATCAGTAAGGACAGCTTTTAAGCTCCTCCCTAGTCAAGGTGCAACCTTGTTGTGATACAAACTTCTTATTGGTAGACATGGTCCTTCTAATCAACAAAAAGTATTGAAAGTTAGTATCTGAAGGAATACTTTACTGTTGCTCAGCTCCTCGCTCGAAGCAGTTTAGTAGGTGTAAAATTTGGGCTTGGGATAAAAATGTGTTAGGTTTTCTTGTTTTGATTTATATATGCCCTGCATGTTGAATCTCGTGTCCTAAGATATCACTTAACCTCGGTTTCAAATCCCTTTTAAAGTTTGAAGGGGCGTTTTGATTTTCGACTGGGGTGGTTAGGATAAGTACGTATGCAATTAATTATAGGTCAATATTTACTTGATTCTTTTCGTTCATTTTGGGCGGAGGGGAGGTTTAGTATTTATTTTTGAGTTGTAAGCAATATTTCTAGTCTACATATCACTTGCTGGGGGGCTTGATAGCGTACCCTCCGATAAGGTCGAAGGACCCCCTTGACCTCGGTTGAATTTGCATTCTGAAGACCAGTCTTTCTTCATAAGTCATTGGTGGGTAAAATCATTCATCATTGACATGGTTACGTTTGGGAATGCGTCCGAGAAGGTATACTGCCGGAGTCTTCTCTTGAAGGCACCAGACAAGGGAGAACCTTGACTTGGATTCCCCACATTCCACTATCTCCTTAGCTTCCCCGCCAACATAGAGAGTGGGGATGACTAGCGGTTACCACAATCATGGGGCCCCCATGATCTCGAAACATGTGCAACACTCCAACGCTCATTCTTCATCTATAAATAGGTTGGGCCGAGTCATTTCAATGGTATGTTCGGAACACCGTATATTCACATACTCTATATTACTTACAACACATATCACATACTTACTCTCACACCGGAGGTGGTTCGCAGGGCCCAACCCATGCGCAATCACTTAACGAAATGTCTACTATTTCTTATTGCAGATTGGCTATAAGTTTGGCGCAAGCATATCACCCCTCATATCCTTTGATCACCATCGAAGGCCTTGTCGTACGAATTATTGTACAATCACCAATGCTCTCTGAATTTTCTCAAATTCTTCTCTTAACTAAGCATCTGAGAACTTCTTGACATAAGTCATGGTCCAACCAATATTATAAATAGCAGAACTTTGACTCTTGACAAATGTTCTCATGAACTCCCTTTGTTGTGCTTGAGTCATTGGTTTATCCCTCTTTGCTTTGGCCTTCCTCTCAGCATCAGCTCTCTTTCTTTGGTTAGCCAATTCAACCATCCTTACAGCACAATCATCTTCATTAAAAGCATCTCTTAAAATTGTCTGAGCAAGAGATGTATTTGATGTAACTTGCTCCAGAATGTTATCCTAATGAGCTTCAGTAAAATGTAGAGAGGCAGCATCCAACTCTCTTTGTCTCTTAGGAGGTAAGGTTGAGAGAACTGGTTGATTAAGCTTTTCAAAATCTGCATTCAACTCTGCTTAGATCTGATGTGCCAATTCTTTATCCTTCCTTTCAACTTCTAGACGTTTGAGAAGTCTAGCTTTTTCAGCTTTTTCTTGGTCAGATTCAAGATCCTCTTCTACCATGAGTGCTTTACCCTTATCCAGATGTGCAGAAGAAATAGTTGTAGTATCAGTAGGATCAGATGTTGGACCAGTGGTAACATCAGGATGAAGCTCAGTAGAAGCATTATCAGTAGAAACATGTATACTACCAGCAGCAACATCACCCTGAGTAGCAACATCATCCTTGGTAGCAGGAATGGTGTCACTAGTAGCAGCAACCAGAGAACTACCAGCAGCAACATGTGACTGAACCTTTTAAAAGACTGGTACCTCTGAATGCATCTTTGTCCTTCTCCTTTTGAAAACTTGGAACTTGGAAGTGAGAACAGGTTCATCATCAGGCAGAGAAACATTAGCATCCTCTGTGGTGGCATTAGCCAATGAGGTAGTAGCCAACACATGTAGTTCATCAAAAACAAAATCATCCTTGTTCCCAACCTGTTCATCATCAGAATCAGAAACCACTCGCTGGCTTTTCTTCTTCTTTAGTTGAGCTTCCAGATGAGTAACCCTCCCAAGTAGTTGAAGTACAGCTCCTCCAAGAGTCTTTTTAGTATCCTTGAGCTCTGCTTCCAAATCATCAACCTTTTGCACATACCTGGCAAGCAATTTGGACATATTCATAAGAGCATCAGAATCCTCAGCTCCACCATCAGGTTGACCTGATGTATAGGGAGCTTCATTGGACATGGTAGGAGAATCATAAAAATCTGCACCAATGTTGGTGTCATGAAAAAAAGTCTGCCTAGGAGGACTCAAGGGTGACTCAAGAGGTGGGTCAAAAAAAGTAGCCTCTGGTTCAACAGGTATTTGGACCTGTGCACCAGGAGAATGGACTGGCTCAACAGGAGCATTAGGCCTAGGGGACGGTGGTGTGGAAGGTCTAGGGGATGGTGGTAGCTGGACATCAGGAGAAACTGATGCACTTGCATCACAGTGCGCATCCAAGACCTAATATCAAACTCCAAATGATGCATTGGCAACAACAGTCGTAGGTAGGCAAATTACTACCACAAAGATCAACTATACCAAAGGTACGGCATCCACATTGCCATTCAGTACAACATAGCATGGCGTTAAGGTTTATGTTCCTCGAAAATTGGTCCTCATGGTAGCAAATAATTTAGCGCTAGCTTTCCCATGGGCCTAGGTGTATGGACAAAAGTCTCAATGCCTAAAATTATTTGTAAGAACCTGGGATACATTAGAAATTTATGTTTGGTATCCTTAACATTCTTAAGCATTTCCTCAAAAATATACCTATAAAAATTATAAACTCTACCCCAGAGAGACAAATGATGCCACAGAAGAGAACTGAGAATTGATCCCAACCCTGTTTGGGACTCATGCAATCGGAGGGTGTGAACAAGAAATCGCCATTTAGGACAAAATTTTCGTAACAAATGGTTTCTTGTACAAGATAAATTTCCATCACAGGTAGCCAAGATTGGCCAAACCAAGAAGATCTCCTTCTATCATTCTCACAAGTTTGATCTTTAGAAAGATCTCACACCTTCATCATCCATGTTAGGATTGTAAATCCAGTTACAAGTGTCGATCCACATATTCCTACCATCAGTGAACGATAATCTCTTTCATAGTTAACCTTTTATGTTAGATAGTATTTAGTTAAGTAACACCGTGGAGGACGGCGGGTATACCCATTGTTGACTAATGAGTCATAAACAATGGGAGGGCAATGTGTCAAAGTATACATGAGCCTGGAATGTTGCAAAAATCAACCATAGGATCAAACACGTCACTCCATTTAGTTTTCCACTAAGTTCCCAAACCTGCTATTTCTTTCAAAACCTTGTTGTGATCGCCTTTTGTAAACTGATTTGAGTCGTGAAATCCATTGTTACAAAGATTTAGGTATCAGATCCATGGATTGTGATAATGAGGAGTTATGAAATGGGTTTGATTGATTAACGAGAGGGAATTGGTTATTTTGGGTGTGGGATATATACGTTAGGTTATTTAAAGAGGTTACCCAAGTTAGCAACTTAATTGGCAAGTATCTCGGAAAGAATCTTAGACCAAATTTGACTTCAATTTTATCCCAAAAAAATACCTAATTCCGCACTACCAGCAACAACCACAAGTCAATCAGTAGGAACACTTGGTCAATCAGCAGAATCCCAAACTTCATTTGACCATGGTCAATACACCAACGCTACCGCAAACAACAACCCACTCGCAGAACGAAAGGAGCGTCAACCAGTAGGAATGAAAGTTGTTTTTGACTGAGAAAAGCCTCTGTAAAATATCATCTTATGGTCAACCCCCTTATTTACTCCTCCACCAACTTAAACATTACTTGTATTAATTCTTCTAGAGGGTAGTTTACTTGTTGACTTTATCTATAAAAGGGGCTTCCAACCAAAAACCAAATTCATCACATACCCTTCAAGTTCTCGATTACCTACAACCCTCCACCAGAAGTAACATCACCATGAGCAATCTTGACATTATTGAAATTTCCTCTGATTCATCATCGAGTTCATCATCCAACGATGGATGGAGGAAGTACTTTCCTCCTCTTCACAACACATTAACCTTTATGAACCGAAATCCAACACCAAATGATGGGGGTGTTCCATCTGATGAACTGCCTACACCTCCACCATACGTGGAGGACACAAGCTAGACAGATTACTGAGTTGAACTCCATGCCCAGCTATGTCTCCGCTATGATGACACCGAATGATGAGGAAGCAGTAGCAATGGGACATCTAAAATTGGTGGTAGCTATCAAGCACAAAGACCAACTCCCAACCCAACACCATAGAATAGGGAACTGGTGGCTATCTCCCAATGGTCCGCTTGGGAGGTGATTGGGAAGAGGGGAAAGCAAAGTATGCCTGATGTCAGTGAAAAGGGGAAGAGAGCTATGGACTAGATGGTGTAGGTATTTGTCTTTTGATGTGTTGATGTAATGAAATCTTCTTTTGTAATGATGCATCCTTGAATGCAGCCTTTAATGAATAGACTTTCACTTTTTCCTTTCATTCATTTGCTACTGATTGTGTGTGTTTGACTTCAAAATCTGCAAAATTGTTAGCGGACAAAGAATACACAAAGAATACATAATATACAAAATTATACAACATGTACAACACTAATAATCCCCTTAAACAATAAGCATCCCCTTAGGGTTATTCCTCCCCTCAAACAGAACAATCAGGGATTGATCATCCCAATATGGACAACTAAGTATTGAAACCTAGGGCCATCAAAAGCTTTGGTTAACAAATCAACCACATTTTCATCAGTATGAATTTTAAGCACTTGAATAAGATGTTTTTCATTTGCATCTCTTATAAAGTGGTGCATAATTTCTATATGCTTTGTTCTTTGAGGAAAAACTGGGTTTTTAACAATTCAAATGGTACTTTGGTTATCAAAAAAGATTTTTATGTTCATAAAATTGAACCCATAGTCTAGAAGTTGATTCTGTATCCAGAGTACCTGACCACAACAACTAGCAGCAGCAACATACTCTGCTTCAGTGGAGGATATAGCCACAATGGTCTATTTCTTGCATTGCCAAGAGATCAAGATTTGCACCAGCATAATCACTATCACTGTAGGCTTCCAACACAAAAGGAGAATCTCTAGGATACCAAATACCCAACTTAGGTTGGCCTGTGAGATACTTAAAGATTTTTTTGACTGCATTTAAGTGGGAAGTCAATGGTGTAACTTGATGTCGTGAACAAGCACTGACTGCAAACATAATATCAGGTCTTGAAGCTGTCAAATACATAAGAGAACCTATCATTGATCTGTAGAGGTGAACATTAATAGCATCATCTAGTTCATTATTGGATTTTGGCTTTGGAGCTTCATATGGAGTAGTTGGAGTCCTCACATGTTGTTTCAAATCAAACTTCCTGAGGATGTCTTGCACACACTTTTCTTGGCTGATAAAAATACCATATGGCTTTTGCGTTACTTGTAGGCCCAAGAAGAATGTAAGCTCACCCATAGCACTCATCTCAAACTCACTCTTCATCAATTCTTCAAATTCCCTACACCAAGCGTCCTTAGTGGAGCAAAGATAATATCATCCACATAAACTTGGACTAAGATGATATCACTGGAGTTTTTCTTGATGAAAAGTGTCTTATCTATAGCACCTCTTCTGTAGCCATGTTTCAGCAGAAATGAAGACAATCTAGCATACCATGCTCTTAGAGCTTGATGAAGCCCATAGAGTGCTTTAACAACTTTGTAAACCAAATTAGGATTTTGTGGGTCCACAAAACCCTTGGGTTGAGTCGCATAAACCTCTTCTTTAATCTCTCCATAAAAAAGGCCCTTTTTACATCCATCTGATAAACCATGAACCCCATATATGAGGCAAAGGCTAAGAAGAGTCTAATGGCTTCAACTCTTGCCACTAGAGCAAACACTTCATCATTATCAATACCTTCTTCTTGCGTGTGACCTTGAGTTGCCAATCTTGCTTTATTTCTGACCACAATTCCCTTTGCATCCCTTTTGCAATTTAGGATCCATTTTGTCCCAATTGCATATTTTCCATCAAGCAATGGCACAATTTTCCAGACATTTTCATTTAGGAAATGTTGCATTTCTTCTTGCATAGTAGCAACCCAATCTGAATCTACAAGAGCTTGTGCTACACTGGTTGGTTCAACTTGAGACAAGAAACAAGTAAAGATACAATGATGATAGTCTATGTGATTGTTCCTTTGTTGATCCTGAATGTAACAATCAAATGCAGTTTCACCAAACTTTGTCTTCTTCACCTTATTTCTTGTCTGAACAGATGAAGTAGGATCACCAATAATCAAGGATTATGGATGAACAGTGTTGATCCTTTTAGTAGCAAAAGGACTAACATCAACTGAAGATGGTAGGTTATTGATAGTAGGTCCAAAGTCATCATCATATGAAGATGAACTGAAGATGCATGTTCTTGATTGATGATGAATACCTTCCAGCTCAAAACTTGAAGATTGAGAATTCCCAAGATCAGATGGACTTGGAAATCATGTAGGAGGTGCATTGAAACCCAATGATTCAACAAATGGAGTAGAAGTGGGAACAGTAAGAACAACATCACCACCAGGAGGAAGGGAAACACTATCGGAATTGACAAGGCGCAGAATCAGCACTGAAGGAACTGGAACACTACCAGCAGCATCAATGTTCCTACGGGCATCAATAGATGCTTGTCTCAATAGTTCCTTTGTGTCTTTAGAGAATTCAAAACTAAACTTTTTAGCTGCTTCCTTTGCTTCATGCTCTTATCTTTGAAGCTTAGCAAGGTCTTCTGCATAAATTGAATCACTTTTAGTCACACCAGAAGAGTCCTTAGGTCCAGTACCTGAAAAGTGGTTAGTAGGAAAAGAAGGAACAACAATAAGTTGTTCATCACACTCTGAGTTTGAATCATCATCTGAGGTACCTAAAATGTTAGTTTGTGAATCTTGTGTACCTGCAGATTGATTAGCTCTGAAACAAGTATAACCAAGGTGATCAGTTAAATAGTCAAGGTCAAAATACCATTCATGAACTGCCCCCTGAACATTAGGTTTATCCTCAAGAAATCGCAAATTGAGTGTTTCTTCTATCCTTTTTCTGGAAAACTAGAAGGGGGTGGGTTGAATAGTTTTACCTATTAAAACTTGGTTTTAAACTATTTAGATCGACTTATGTCAATCTATTAAAACATGTGTGTTGGATGTTGATAGACAAGCATATATGAGTATGTAATGAAAAGATAAGGAGTAAGAAGCACAAAACCACAACGCGAGTATTTATAGTGGTTCGGCTACAAGGATACCTTCCTTGCCCTACTCCACTCCCCGAGTCACCTACTCGAGAGTTTGTAATCACTACACGAGGTAGAACCAAGCCTTCACAACGTTGCCTACTCTTTATCTGGTACAAGGCTAGATACCGGGTTCTTCCACGAGGTAGAACCAAACCTATCACAACGTCGCCTACCCTTTATCCGGTACTAGGCTAGATACCGAGTTCCATTATAATGGAGGAACTACTACCCAACACTACAACAACAACTAAACCCAAAGGAGATCTACTACTTATAACAACATCAACAAGGATATCAATATCCTTTGACCTAATACTAATTTATTGTGTACATCGAATACACCATATCGAATGTACACCTTAGGCACCTTTCACTAATGCCTTTGACTCGATCTCAAGGCACCCTTCACTAACACCTTGTGACTTGACTTCTAGGCACCCTTCACTAATGCCTTTTGCCTTGACTTCTAAGCACCCTTCACAAGTGCTATCAATACGGACGATCGACACCATTCACTAATGTCTTCGTCTTGACCCTTTAGACATCTTTCACTTTTGTCTTTAACACTACACTTCTTATGAGAAGAAGAGAATATCAACAAGAAGAACTTCAGTAATCTTGATGAAACGGAAGCATGGCAACTCATGGACTTGAGCTTGCTCGACTTCAAAGGTGGTGATCTTCCTTTAAGAGGAACCTAGAGAATCACACAAAACAAAACTACATACATAGATCACTTGGATCTAAGGTTAGAGAGTTTATAACTCAAAGAGAAAATATGTGAGAAAGGGGTGAAAAACAATGAAGAAATGGCTCACTATTTATAGAGAGAAAATGGCTACTGTTCCACGGATCCCATGGATCCTCACTTGAGGATCCGTCCGGTAATACTGGGGATCCGCGGGACGCTCCCTTTTGCCCATGGGTTTTGGGTCATGGGTCATGGGTTATGAATCATGGGTATCCAAGTAGATACAATGTATCTACAAGATGCAATGCATCTTGTCTATGATTCAAGGATTAAAACCATGGGTCATGGATTAAAACTATGGGCCAAGGATATGATCCATATATGACTTATGCATGATGACATGCAATGGGTTATGGGTCAAGCTCCATGGGTATGGGTCATGGACTTTGGGTTGTACCCAACTATATTCAATGTATTTAGTCAATGGGTCAAATACTTAAGTTTCTACCCAATTGTATTACCCATTATAATACATACTAGTTATGTATATATTCACCCAATATGTAAACACTAGTTGTTATACATATGTATTACTAAATCATAAAATCACTTATTACTTTATTTAGTGTTTTATGTGAAAACGTAAGTGTGTTAGAAAACTGTTTACTCAAACCATTTATGTATTTTATTTATTTCGTTAACTCCCCCTTGACGAGTCCATCTTATTTTAAGGCTATTTCGTCGAAGTAAATAAAAAATTAAAGCTAAGCTAATGTAAGGGCGTCAAGTAAGTGATACTAATCTAGTTTGTTTGCAAATGGTTTCGTCTTAGTGACGATAATGCTACCCCTTGATGATTGCAACTTTGCAAAGGGACGTCATGAAATGTAATCCTAATATTGCAAGTGATCTTGCAATGTAATGCTTTGACACAATGCTCCCCCTAGCTTAGGGTGTCAAAGTCTTCATGTGTAAATAGAAAATCTACAAAACAAAGGTTAGAAGACAAGTATATAATGCATAATTTCCTGCAAGTAAGACTCAAGTTAGCAGAAAAATATTCTTCTGTTGCACGGATCCCACGGTTCCCTGCTTGGAGGGATTCGTCTAGGCAAAACGAATCCGTCTATCTCGTAACTAATATACAGAAAATGTGATGTACCAAAAAAATGTTGGCATCAAAATGAGGTATGTATTAGACCAATAATCATATACTCAGAAATATAGCAAATATTATGTAATTTCATTTAATAAAACTAGAGATATGATATACATGACTCTAAAAACTAAGAAAATGAACGATACATGACTTTGAGTTACTAGACTATCTAAGTCACGCTTGATACTAGGACACCACTAGAATCCTCTAGCTCAAGTTTGTTTAGGTTTAATCTCGTCAAAACATTCGATGAGGTGATAAAACATGAAACGTTGATCTTCTCGTACTTTATGTATCAAACTTTCAATATGTTGACAATGATAACAATATTTGTCATTGCTAGGTAGTGATGGAAGAAAGGAAATTGCTTCATGAGAAGGATCAAGTGAAGCGGGTTGAGGAGCCTCAAACGAGGGAGGGATTGGCGGAGGCGCATTCGAAGATGGCTCGACCAAGAATGATGGTGGTGGTAGAGAGGTGTCATTTTCCATGTGGTCGGGTGGTTGACTTTGATGATTTCTCATAATCCAAATGGGATTATTTGATGGTGACGGAGAAAAGGAGGCCGGAGCTAATGTTGACTCAATACCATGATTTTGTTCCATTATTCCTCCTAATGAGGAGAATGTTGCCGGTGGTGGAGGATGAGATGGCCTAGGAGACAAGTCCTCTAGATTGTAGAGGTGTGGTGATGAAAGTGGAGTGGTGAATGATAGGGCTCTAGGCACCAATGGTGATGGTTTAGTGGAAATGGGATTGTTTGGTTTAGGAGGTATGGTGGTGTTTGGCATTGGTAGTTTTGTGGGAACTATCGTTTTAGGGATTGGTTTGATTGGTTGAGTTGGTGGAGGAGAAATCCTAGCATTTGTGGATTTAACCGGAGATGATTCGGTTGAAGAAATTTCATGTACAACACGGCAATTTTCTTGGGTGGTCCTTTGGTGGATAAGTTACCACTTGGAGCTTTCCTCATGATGAGATGATTCAAAGAGGTTTGTAAAGGTTTCTAAGTGCTGAAAATGAAGATGAAGATGATGACTTTAGGAGTCCTAACAACGTGGTTTATAAAGCAAGGGATTTGGCAAGTGCACAAGAGTCAACTTCAGAGTTGTATTGAGCTAGGAGCTTAATTAAGATGAGATGGAGCATTCAAGTTAGCAAGATGAGCTTGAAATGATTGTTTTAGCTAGAGTTGACATGAATCTGTCACATGGATCCCACGGTTCCCTCCAATGAGGGATCCGTCTAGGCTAAACCTAGGGATCCGGCTCTCAGCAGCTAAGAAAAGATAACAATGATGTTTTGTAAGGTTTAATGCCTATACCTTTTTGAGTGTTTCAGTCCATCTAAGTGTCTTAAATGAAAGGGTACTTAAATGCTTAAGGACAATGAGTGATGTAGCTAATGATTGCCTTTTATGGAAGAAATTAGAACTTTTATGAGTACCAATGAGTGACCAAAGATAACACTAAAGATTTTGAGAGTGTCAAATGGAGCTAAATGATCCTATAGACCAGATAGTAACATAAGATAATGTTTTGGAGGATATCCTAAAACCTTAAGGAAGAAAAGCTAGAATTTGACCCATTTCGACCTATTTTGAGGTAAGGATGATTACACTCAATTTTGCTAAAATTGAAAGATTTCTAAAGCTAGGTGTATTAACATGTGAGGGATCAAGTAGAAAATGAAGTGTGAGTATAAGAGCGGAAGAGTAATGAATTTTGATGAAACGATAGATCTACAAGCGCCTTGAGTGTGATCTAAGTGAGTTATGTGTGAGTATGAAACTTTTACTCAGCTTGATAAGAACTTAATTTGTCCTAAGACATTATGTTTAGCTTAGTGTGAAGTGATCTAAAGACATGTTTTGAAATATAATGATTGCAACTGCATTTCTGTTTGCCGGATCCCACAGTTCCCTAGGAGTAAGGATCCATCTAGTACAAACTTTGGGATCCGTCTCTCTACTAAACAGAACCTTTACAAAAGGTATGCAAGGTTTGCACAAGGCATCATATTTCAAATTTAGTGTTTTCTGATAAGTTTTAACACTAATATGGTAGAGATATCAAATGTAAGATGTTTTATTTCATGAAGGAAATTGCATTACATTGATAAAGCGTGAATACTAAGGCTCGATCCTATTTTGAAAGAAAAAATAAGTTTCTTGAGCGTTTTTGCTCGATGGATCATCAAATGGTTGATGAGTGTTTGCCGATTCAGGGATGAAGAAAGTCTTCATGAGAGATGTATTTAGAGGTTCCATCATCTTGTTCACAAGTACGTACAACGGACTTTGAAATTGAGGTAGAAGTACATGATGTGATGATAAAGGCGTGTCAAGAACATTCCATAAGGGATTAGTTTATTCTTGGAGCCTTGAAGATTTACAATTCGCCTTGCGAAGAAGTAGGCGAGATTGTATGGCTGTTGTGTTAGCAGACAATACATTATGTGAGCACAACAAGCGGGAAGGATTTCTTGATTTCCCCTAAGACTCCAAACATTTTCATGTAGGATGAGTGCGAGAGCCTTGTACTCTTCTCAGATATCCCGTGTATAGATAATGTTTGGATCAGAGTAATAGGGTCAAGGTTTGCATATTATGCGAGTCAAGTCTTGCAGGGAAGGTATGTGTGAACAATATGAACTATTTTCTTCACGAAAGTTGAAGAGAGAATCAAGAGACCAATCTTCAGTGAAGGCACATTGTCCATGATTTGGAATTCGGATTGCCCAAGGGTTAGAACAAACTTTTGGTTTTTGATCCAAAACCAAAGAGATAGAGAGCGATCCTCTTTATGAACGAGTTCAACTTGACGGAAGAATTCCAATACAAACCTCGGACGTATGTTCTCATTAATTTCAAGAAGACATTCTAGTCCTATGGTTTGGAAGGAGGTATTGATGCCTTCTTCGTATTGTAGAGAGTGTCACAATAAGTCCTTCATGGAAGTGACGGGTTTCAAGATTATTGAACCCACGGACATGATTGTCAGGTGTGTTGGGCTCAAGAGAGATGCTAGGTGTAGACGCAGTGAGTGAAAAATCAAACTCATACTCATGCAACATAGCGAGACCTATAGAAAGGAAGAGTTAATAGGATGTGGCGTTTACGGAAAAGCAATGATTACATAACGTTTTTACAAGATGTTTATTAACAATGATAATTAACTCACTTAATGTTTGACAATCTAGCGGAACATTTCTTTTAGGAAGAAAACGGTTTTTATATTGCATGACAAACTATTATCCAGAATGACGGTTCTCACGGTTCCCTTCTATGAGGGATCCGGCTAGTATACCTACAGGGATCCGTGGATCTGTAGTGTCAGAAAAAAGGTGTTGACGAAAAAGGATTTTTGCATCTTATATGTTTATACAAAGGTATGTATTTTAGCCAATTTTTACTATAGCATGCATTGTCGGTTTCAAATGTATCTCAAGACTCAAAAATACGAAAGATATAAAGCAAAAGAAATGACAAACACATTATGAGAAATTAACTAGATAAACTAGAACATTAGTAATATTTCATTTCAATGCTAAGAACGATACAAAGGATTAGGTATATAACACCAATGTAGATTAACAACACAAAGTATATGTCTCCATACGAGAACTTCATCATAGGGAACACGAGAGCGATGAGTTTTAAGGCAATGAGTACGAGGGCGATGTAAACCATGTTGATGAAGAACCTTCTTGGTTTGGTTTGAGATGAGATGAGATGAGGAGGAAGATGAAGTTTTGAATGAGAGGTAATTTTTGAAAGTGGGAGATTTGAAAAAGTGTGGATTTGGTGGAGTGGACGTTGGAGGGAGTTTTATGGGAAAGGAGGAATTTTTGAGATTTGTGTTTTGTTTTATTATTAGAAAGATATGATTTTTGGATTAAATGAAATAAAACACAAATTTTATAAACCTCGACTTTAGACGAAAGAGCAACACGTATGCGAGAAAAGTTTCCTAAGGAAGCTACGTGTAATATATGAATATGCACAACAGATAATCATATAAATTCCTATGTAAGCACACTTATTTATTAAGCTAATGTTATTTAGAGATAAGTGGAAAATTATACCTCTAATGCACTTAGGAATGTCTTTACAAATGACACAAAAAATGTCAGTAGACAATTCCGGTTCCTTCGTGTTTAAGATACCTTCTTAAGGAAGGTACTCTTGTTACCAAGCAATTCCTATGGCTTGGTAGGTAAGAGCTTTAACTAATCAACATGACATAGAATGTTAGTGCAATTAAATAAGTAGTAAGTAAAAAAATGTTGTCATCTAATCAACATCCAAACAAAGTGTTTTAAAAACATGGTGTTTATTTTTGTAAAAGACCTTCTTTGTAGTTTTCAATTAACCACGGATCGTATCAAGTTTTTAAAGTACAGCATACTCTAATAAACTTGGTAACGAAGCTCTGATGCCAATTGTGGAAAACTAGAAGGGGGTTGAATAGTTTTACCGATTAAAACTTGGTTTTAAACTATTTAGATCGACTTATGTCAATCTATTTAAACATGTGTGTTGGATGTTTATAGACAAGCATATATGAGTATGTAATGAAAAGATAAGGAGTAAGAAGCACAAAACCACAACGTGAGTATTTATAGTGGTTCGGCTACAAGGACACCTTCCTTGCCCTACACCACTCCTCGAGTCACCTACTCGAGAGTTTGTAATCACTACACGACACCAACTCCTTATGGCGGAGAAGCCTTCACAATGTTGCCTACTCTTTATCCGGTACAAGGCTAGATACCGGGTTCTTCCACGAGGTAGAACCAAACCTATCACAACGTCGCCTACCCTTTATCCGGTACTAGGCTAGATACCGAGTTCCATTACAATGGAGGAACTACTACCCAACACTACAACAACAACTAAACCCAAAGGAGATCTACTCCTTATAACAACATCAACAAGGATAACAATATCCTTTGACCCAATACTAATCTATTGTGTACATGGAACACACCTTATCGAATGTACACCTAAGGCCCCTTTCACTAATGCCTTTGACTCGATCTCAAGGCACCCTTCACTAATGCCTTGTGACTTGACTTCTAGGCACCCTTCACTAATGCCTTTAGCCTTGACTTGTAAGCATCCATCACTAGTGTCTTCGTCTTGACCCTTTAGACATCTTTCACTTATGTCTTCGACACTACACTTCTTATGAGAAAGAAAAGAAATATCAACAAGAGAACTTCAGTAATCTTGATGATAACAAAGCATGGCTACTCATGGACTTGAGCTTGCTCGACTTCAAAAGGTGGTGATCTCGCCTTTAAGAGGAACCTAGAGAATCACACAAAAACAAAACTACATACATAGATCACTTGGATCTGAGGTTAGAGAGCTTATAACTCAAAGAGAAAATATGTGAGAAAGGGGTGAGAAACAATGAAGAAATGGCTCACTATTTATAGAGATAAAATGGCTACTGTTCCACAGATCTCATGGATCCCTCACTTGAGGGATCCGTCCAGTGTATTACTGGGGATCCGTGGGACGCTCCCTTTTACCCATGGGTTTTGGGTCATGGGTCATGGGTCATGGGTTATGGATCATGGGTATCCAAGTAGATACAATGTATCTACAAGATGCAATGCATCTAGTCTATGATTCAAGAATTAAAACCATGGGTCATGGATTAAAACTATG
Organism: Chrysanthemum makinoi; assembly: GCA_910596185.1. Taxonomy (NCBI): domain Eukaryota; kingdom Viridiplantae; phylum Streptophyta; class Magnoliopsida; order Asterales; family Asteraceae; genus Chrysanthemum; species Chrysanthemum makinoi. The sequence continues at coordinate 104,295,232 of OU343221.1, read as the reverse complement.
GGCCATGGATATGATCCATATATGACTTATGCATGATGACATGCAATGGGTTATGGGTCAAGCTCCATGGGTATGGGTCATGGACTTTGGGTTGTACCCAACTATATTCAATGTATTTGGTCAATGGGTCAAATACTTAAGTTTCTACCCAATTGTATTACCCATTATAATACATACTAGTTATGTATATAATCACCCAATATGGAAACACTAGTTGTTATACATATGTATTACTAAATCATAAAATTACTTATTACTTGTTTTAGTGTTTTATGTGAAAATGTAAGTGTGTTAGAAAACTATTGACTCAAACCATTTACGTATTTTATTTATTTCGTTAAAATGATTTTACGTTTGTTATCAACAAAACATTAGAAGATCGTAAAATATAAATAAACGTTTTTACGGCTTATTTGTATTAACACTTTTGGCAGATAAATTATAAACCCTATAAGCCTTACTATGAGCAGAATAACCAAGAATATACCCCTCATCAGCTTTCCCTTCAAATTTACCCAAGTGATCATTGGTATTTAGAATGGTCACATGACATCCAAAAGGTTTAAAGTAGCTAATGGTAGGAACCTTCCCAGACAAAAGTTCATAAGGTGTTTTGCTGTGAGGTCTAGTAATCAATACCCTGTTCAAAACATAACAAGTAATGTTAACTGCTTCAGTCCAAAACATGGTAGGTAACTTAGAGTCAGCAAGCATGTTAGGAATTAGAAATTCCATGTGAAGTGTCGGTCACCCCAACTATTATCTAGCATATTTTAGCTCGTAGACATATCGTTATTTACTGTTTTAGTTAGTTAGTTATTAGCATAGATTAGCTTAGTGTATCACCGTGGAGGAAGGACGGGTCTTTACCCACTGTATGCCTGATCCACAGCCCGTCAGGAGGGCGTTTAGTTTGTAACTATAAATACCCTTCCCACTAAGGGAAGGGTGGTGCTTCTCATTAATCTAACCTTGCATTTGTTGATTATTTCTCTCTCTAGTAACACCCTCTCCTCTCTTCATCTCTCTAAAATGGCATTCTTGTTTAATCATCTACCTAGACCACCCGAATCATCTAAACAACATAAAATACACGATCCTACAATTGGCATCAGAGCCTAGGTTTTGTTGTTTTGATGATTTGTATGGTTTTTTATCTGGCTCGTATATGCGGTTTGTTATGTTTTTTTTGATGTTTGGATGCGATTTGTGTATGTGTTTGATGCGGTCTATACGGTCTTGTTGATGTGTTGATGATTTTATGGTAAAACTGGTTTTTGTTTGTCTTGAATCTAGTTTTAGTTATCAAATCTGCTTGAGTAATGTATTGTTTAACTGGTCTTGTTATTGGTTTATGGTTTGTGGTCATGTTCTTCAAAGAGGTTTGTCAAATATTGTCCAAGTTCATTGTACCAAAAGAGGTTTGTCAAAACTGTCTAGATTCATTGTACTGTAAGAGATTTGGCTGTTTTAAATTTTAAGCGACTTGTGTCAAAATGCTTCTGAGCGTTTTGTCTTAAACAGGCATGCAATTTGTCCTATCTGTCCAGATGTTGCGGTTTGTCATAAAAGTGTTGACTTTTATTCATTTGTGTCATGAGGTCTATAGCAACTTGTCTAATTTGCTAAAAGATGCGATTTGTTAATGTATGAAGCGTATTGACTTAAAATGGAATGAAGTGACTTGTCTTTTTTTTATAAAAAAGATGCGGTTTGAAACCAGAAGCGATTTGTGAATATAATACTTATGCGATTTGTGATGTTAAAGAATGAAGCGGTTTGTTTTTTGAAAAAGTATTGAAGCGATTTGTTGAATTATGATGAAAAGGAGCAGAAGAAGATGATGACTGCATACGACCACAGACCTCTACCAATTACCAAAGACTAATCGACCTCTGGTTAAACTACCATCATCAGTCCATGGCATAAAATTAACTAAATCAAGATGCCAAGAATTAAAACAGATTCATATCCCACTCCAACAACATATCCCAAACTAACATAACCCATACTCCATCTCATCAATAAAAACAACAAACAATTATTTGTTATCTACCAAATCACAATCTCAGTCAAACTCTTGCTAATAACAAATTCAATGATTCAAATGATCCCAGTCCATCCTTGTGTCGTGTGATACTTAAAATTATATCAAAGACCCATGGCCATTCACACGACAAAATGAACTTTTCATTGATCTAACTGAAAAATAAAAGTAAGGTATCTAATTGATCTCATGCATCATAATTCGTGTTTATCAAATGAATTATCAAGACTATCATGAGTCCTAAACACGAAATATTCAAATCATCATAGATCAATACGGTTTTGATAATATTCGAAAGTAATGAAATGATTTCAACAATCTTGTTGGATCAAATCTTTGTCTCGGTTAATTTGAATGACAATCAAAACGAAACCAAGTAATATCATGTTAAAACCTACCTTGTCATTGAATTGTTATGATGATACAATGAATCTTCTTGCCAACCCTGTGGCTCCCTCATTCTGAGGATAAAAGGTCTAGTTATAATCTTGAGACCCATCCTAGGATCATGTAACTCCAAACCTTTTTAATGCTGCTATGGTTAAAGATTGGGGGCGATTTATTGATAGTGATGAGATAGGGTTTGGTGAAAGGAGATCTTCTGATGTAGGGGGCGGAGAAAATAATGATATGTGACTAGGGTTTGTCTAATATGAGTGAGATTAGGGATTAGGGTATGTGAAGTGTGTTTTATACACTGTTAGTAGGGTTTTTTATTATTGGAGTGGGTATGAAGATGGGCTGACGAGATGGGCTAACGAGATAGGGCAGACTTGAAGTGGCATTAGGCTATTATTGGACCGGACCTATATTATGATTAGATTATATCTGTATTAAACTATAACATCTAATGTTGCAACACGATATGCGTAATTTTGGATATCCGTATTATGATTGGTATATATCAAATAGTTTGTGAGCCTTTATTCTTTTATTCAAGTTTGTGAACAAGAGTTGGACCTTATGGGTTAATTAGATCACACGTTGTGTCGGCTTAGACCAAGTTTGAAGTAAGTTGCGAAATGGATTGAAATTCGTCGTTAGGCTTGGATGTTGAACTGTGTGTGTGAATCCGAAACATTACTGATGGGCCGGATTTGAATATGTGTTCGATTGGACTGGTCCCATGAAGTATATGATGACTTGGATTTGGATAATGGACTGATGGGCCTTTCAAGATTTGGATGATATGTGACTTGGATAAAATGTGATTTGTTGAAAAGTTTTGATGATGATGAGATTTTGCATGATGATGAAATTCGCTATATCATGCGGTTTGATACGTTGGTTATACATTTTCACGTAGAATATTACCTCATGGTTGAACAATGTTGATTACGTGGTTGATTGTACTTGGTATTTCTTATTTGGATTTGAAGCGAGGTTTTCTGGATGCGTTTACTTATTTCGTCTTCTTTCTTCTTACCCTTCCGCGAAGATGACTTGTTTGGGTGTTTATTGAGTGTGATAAAGACTTGGCTATCTAGTTACTTTGGTGATTCCTTCTCGCTTAACCCACAACGTAACTATCACTTCGGTGTCTCACACAATTGAGGGTTAGTCAAGAGGTTTTGTACATTGGGTACACCATTTCTTCTTCACAAGGATTAGTACAAGGTTAAGTAACAAATCTGGGGAATTTCAGTTCATGATCAAGTTTGGCATATCGGGTTTACTTCACCATGTTGTCACTGCAATAGCCGACATAATGCGTGAATGATGTGTTTACCAAAGTGTTTATTGGATGGTTGATGATAATGTTGATGTTGGATAATGAACCGTTGATGAACCGCTGCATGTTCCCCTAAAACATAAATTCACCGAAACCAAAGTTGCCATAAAACATTCAAGCTGATATTGTTTACGGTTTAGTCTTGATTTTGTAAAATCCCGCGAAAGAATCTATTTCTCGGTTTAAATCATAGACTTGTAAAATCCCGTGACAATGGAAACATCCTGGTAAAAGTAAAGTGCATTTCCGGATCTATCTTATGGTTTATTCTTGGTTTTGTAAAATCCCGCGAAAAAAACTATTTCTCGGTTTAAACCATAGAATTGTAAAATCCCGTAATGATGAAACCTTCCTGGATAAAGGAAAGTGTATTTCAGGATCTTATCTGATGCTGGTGCTACGGTTTCTGCTTCGAAGAAGGGATAAAAGGGTGTACTTCATGAATTAGGTGTTTGTTTGGATTGTCTTCATGGCAGTTTGGTTATTACATGGTTTTACGGGGTTTGTTTGGATTGTCTTCATGGCAGTTTGGTTATTCCATTATCATAGTTCACTTAAAACCTCAAAGGAGGCTAGATTTGAGCTTTTAACCACAAGATGTGACAACGGCGTTAATTCAGTATTGTTTATTTGACGTTGAAGTGAAATATCATGGGCGAGTGTACTTAGTATCTGAAGGTATCGGGGATGGTTGGATGAAGATTTTTCAAGATCCTTGTTAGAGCTTATTATAAAAAATGAAGACTTGGAAATCTAGTTATTTTTGGGTGACTTTTTCCTTTTCTTTTACCACTTGGGGAATTGGGCTCTTACCACCACAAAATAACTATCACTTTAAGGAGTTACGTTGTAGTGCTCAGTGTCACATTCAATTGTGGATTTTCAAGAGGTGATGTACGTCTAATACTTGATGGTTGGTTGGTTGAAGAGTATAGAGTACTTAGAGATTCAAATGGGCATGAACTCTCGACACCGCTCTTTGTTGCATATGTGCAAGTTTAAGTCACGAGTTTGGGTTATTTTACTTCAGGGTCAAATTCATCATATTGGGTTTTCTCCATCAGTTGTTACGACAAATAGCCAAGTGAATGATAATGGGGTTGATTACAAGTTTGCCAAGAGTAGATGAAAAGAGAGTGATTAATGTCGTTTTAACACAACAGTTCAAGCCTCGTTCTCTAAAGAAAAGAAAAGTGTACGTTTCAGTGCGCTTTATCTTTAAAAGAAGAGAAATCTTCTTATGACGTTTGAACAAAACAGTTCAAGCCTCGTACTCTAAAGAAAAGAAATGTGTACGCTTCAGTGCGCATTATCTTCTGAAGAAGAGAAATCTTCTTATTATGACCATTCTCGTCAACATGCTTCATGCTTTTTCCATGCGCTTTCAATTATCAAGTGAACCGGGCTACCGTTGATTGTTTTCTTATTCCACTTGCTCAATTATAATGATGATGGCGACATCATATGCTACCTTTGAGGGGGATAAGTGTGAATAGAATGCATTTGGATGATTTTCACTTATTAAATCAAGAATGGCAACTCCGTATGCAATTCTTGGGGGGGAGAGTGTGAATTTACTGCATAGTTGATTGATTTCTGAGAATAAATTGTCAAACGGCTCCAAACTCATGTAAGAACCGAGCTTCTTCTTATCTGGTCATCTTCACATGGAGTTTTCTTCTAAGAGCCATTGGTTAACATCTTCACACGGGCTGATTTGATTAACGACAAAGTGCTTCCAGTTGCGGGGCTGATTTCCTTAATGAACATCTTTCTGTTCTTGTTTGATTGGGAGGGATTTGATTTAAGGGGATTTGCAATATACAAGTTAACGAGAATGCATGTGGTGAGAAGAAGATGTTAACTTTATGATCCCCAAATGGCAATCTTGAAGAAGGTCGAGTCTACAGTCTGTTCTACATTTTCTGCTGCATGTTAGAAGACTAAAAACGAGTTGCATTTGATTATCTAAAGACTTCTTCTTAATTTGGGCATTTATCAAACAGATTGTCGGTTTAGGGGAGAGCACTAATTGGGGGAGAGTGATAAGTCAGATTCAATCCCCAATTAGACTTGCTCACATTCTTCAGTAAATTGATTCTCACAAAGACTTCAAGTGATCTTCTCAAATGATTTCAAGTATTTGGGCTTATAGTATGTTGCTGATTCTGAAGTATCAAAACCAGCAAGGGGGAAGGAGACACGCATCTAAACGCGAGTAAACTTGATGAGCTTAATACTTCTAAGTGATTGAAGAAATCCCGGGAAGACATATGTCATTACCACAGAGAAACTCAAGGTTTGACTAATGGCGTTTAGTGTTCTTATTCAAACTATGTGGGGGAAGAGATGGAAGAGTTAGTTTCTGGTGATAAAAGAGGTACACAAGTGTGTGATGATTTAGATGCTATCGCAATCGTCAGGGGAGAGAAATTGTGTACAGTGGGGACGCTTAGCTGTTTCACTTGAGTGCTTAATCAGTGATTCAGAGATATAATCACTTATTAGGAGTTGACATCCACAGAGATAATCGGTGATTCGGCTGTTTTTCAATGTTATCCGTAATCTCTTTGGGCATTCGGGTACTTCGGGTTCTTGAGCTTCATACACTATCATCAGGGGTGAGAAAAGTATACATCGGGGTTATTCTTTGGCTATCGAACTTAATCTGCTACTTTGATGGTATAAGTTTCTCTGTCTTCGGGTATATGTGTATTCGGTTTCGTGATCTCTAGTCTAAGAGACTGACTGCATCAATTCATCTACTTGGGGGAAAGTGGTCTCTTGACAAATTTTTGGTATGGATCGCTTTAGACTTCAGTGGAATGAAATTTGAGAAGATTATTTAAATGTGGGATGATACGTTGTTGTTCTTCTACCTTGATTATATAACCCCGAACAGAGAATCGATGATCGTTCTTAAAAGGAGCAGCAATATTCATGATAATGGTGCGCGTCTTTGTGCCCCTGGCTAAGGCAAGCTTGAAATAGAGCTTCGATCTGCTCAACAAAAGGATTTACGGTTTGGGGGGAAGCTGCCAAAGTCTCACTTTCAGATGGTTCAATTTCTCTCATTTCAGGAGCCTCGAAAGCTTTGGTGGTGAATGTTTAAGAGATGACGACTTCTATCTTCTACAACGGGGCTGTTCGATATCCTTATCTCGGTACTCGTATCATCATTTTCTTAAACTGTATCATCTACTCTATCTATAAATATTTATCAAAAAGAAAATACAAAAATATAAAATCAGCAAAACGAAATAGAAAAATATAAAATCTTCAAAAACCCATAAAAATCAAAAAATTCGAAAAAAGGCCAAAAATATGTTTTCTCAAGACATGTCTTCTGGTATCGATAACATCTACGGTCTTAGAAATGTCATTCAACAATGGCACGGGACCATAGATGAAGTTCGAGCAGAAGGTGTAAATATTTCTTTTCAAAACATGTCTAAAATTTATGGCTTGCAGTTATTTCAGACTGTAACCCGTGCTTAAACCATGGTTTGCTATTATTTCAGATAGCAACCCGCTCTTCAAAAGAAGGAAAGTGTTGCGCTAAACCAATTTTCAAATATTTCGTGCACTTATCCTAAAACGAAATGAGGAAATTATGTCAAAGGACTGTTGTTCCTACTCAAATATTTTTCCTTCTAAAATTCTTCAGAAAAATATTTGTTTTAACAAAATGGTGGTAAATGAGTTGCTTGTAAATCAATCAGATTCAGAGTTTTCATATAAATTGAAAACTCAATCAATGACTTCTGCGCTTTTAAACTTTTCAGAAAATTAGTAATTGATTGAGGGGGAGAATGTTTTCAAATCTATATCATCTAACGAGCTTATCTAATTATCCTATATACTTAAATGTAAAACATGTTAACCTACGTTGAAGGACTAGGTGCTCAGGATATGATTGTTAGCATTAGATGATTAGAGTTTGATAAACACATTATTCCCATGCTTTATATGAACTTATTGATATGTTGGATTGACTTTTATTAGTCGATTACTGTTTGGGTGTTGTCGACCACCATATATCTGTTTGTATGTCCACTAACATATGCAGATAAGATGGTTTAAAAGAATGTTCTCGATCCGGATCCCACGTATGAAGATGATTAGATGCCGAAAGGAAAGGGTAACTATATCTTGGGTTGACAATTGAAGAAACATAGCTTAATTTGACTTCTATGGAGATTTGGCATAAAAGAAATGCAACGTAAGAGGTCTCACTGCATCAGCAGATGGTTTTCTTCATCATCAAATGAAGAAACGGAGCTTAATTTGACCACTATGGAGAGTTGGCATGAAAAAATGCAACGTAAGAGGTCTCACTGCATCGGCAGATGGTTTTCTTCAAACCTCCAAAGAACAACAACAAAAGCGACTCAACCACCTAACGATCTTTGTGCGGGACAAGTAGTGGATGATACCATTTTTCTTAAAACAATTTTGAAAATGTTGTTTTGAAAATAGAAAAATATTGTTTTGAAAATAAATTGGACTTAATTTTGGAAATCACTGGACTTCATTTTATCAAAACTTAAGTCACTCAATCAACGACTTCGGTCAACGATTGAGGGGGAGAGTGATTTAAAATAAAATATTTCAAATGATATTTCTTCATAAAAAGTTCCGATTTGTACGAAATAAAGTGGTGATCTAAAGATTTAATGTTATGTTATGGTATGATTTGTCTTTTGAATCAAAGATCTATCAAAATGAAATTTTTTCTGTCCTTGTTTGATTGTGAAATTGTTTTATTTTACTTAAAGATCTCTTAAAATTATCATACCTGACACTAACAATCTTTATTGTCTAAAATTGGTCCTTATCAGTAAATTTTCAAAATTAAATCAAGCCACTTCTTTCCCCAAACTTTTCTAAATGATTTAAATCAATTGGGATCCAAAATCTCAATTGGTTTGAAATTTTTGATCGGGGGAGAGATCGTGATTTAAATCTCAAATCGGTTTTAAAGGGTAATTGTTTCAAAAGCACTCCTTCCTTCATGGGCCAAACGATTTTGAAATACATTATGCATATGATTGTGGAGGAGCATTTAACCAAAAACCAGAAGAGCTTTTAAATCAGGCACATTTTATCCCATGTTTTCTAAACCTTATTAAATCACTTGGGATCCAAAATCTCAAAGGGTTTGATATTTTTGATCGGGGGAGAATTTGTGATTTAATAATAAAATTTGATAAAAGGTGATCGTTTTGATTCAATTGTGCAGGCTGCTCTCTCATATGTGCTAAACGCTTTCGAATCTCGAAGAACATATTGAGGGGGGGGCATTTTAAAAGAAAACAAACTTTCAAGGTACAAAGATTTCTATGTTTCAACATAAGTACTTTGATTGATTTTCTAATGGTTTCTGTTGGCAATCGTGGAAGTTCCACAAAAACCTCTTTCCTCTATGTGTAAAATGATTTCAAATAACCAACGCACATTTTAAGGGGGAGAATTTACCAAGAAAATCAAATGGCTTTTTCCACAGAAATTGAGATCAATGAAATATTTCAAAGAACTCTTGCCTCCATGTGCTAAACAATTTTACAACCATATGCATATGTTGAGGGGGAGCATTTCTAAATGATCAAAACAATTAAGGTACAAAATACTTTGATTTTATATCACAAGTACCTTGATTGATTTTCCAAATGATTTTTTCAATTGGTTTCAAGAAGGAAAGAACAATACCAAAAGACCGACCAATTTACTTTATGCATGGTGATATAAGGAGGATGGTCGTTAGGTATTCGTTCCACGATCCCGACGGAGGGATCTACCCAGGGATAATCCACTAGATAGTGTAGAAGTCCTTAGGAATGATGAAAAAAGGAGAAAAATGAGAATACGGAAGAGTGCGACTGGAGACAGAGCTAGTACTTGGAATAAACCCAACAAGGTTCTAGTTATGAAGTCCCTCGGTAAGTAATGAAGGGGTTGAAGAATAAAAAGAATTGAATGTGAAAAGGGTGAAAAGAAATAGCCCTCCATTAATTCAACCTTAGGGCAGAAACCGGCTTCAATACATATGCTACTGGTGTCTACTAAGGTAACACTAGTATTGTAGACAAGACGTCATGGACCCAGTGACGCACTGCACCTAACTTCCCAAGCTACTCAAGTTCCTCTTAAAAGGACTTGTTTCATTCTCATGGGGAACCTACATAATCTATCGACTTTTTCTTAGAGATTGTTGATATTGAAGAAGGAGACCCTCTCCCTAGTCTCCGACATAGGAACCAAATGTGCATAATCGAGTCTAGAGCCAAGAGATCATCTACAATATCTCATTAGGACACAAAATTAATGAAGACTTGCTGTTTCACACAATGTGGAAAGTGAGTATATATTAAGAGTCCTACGCATTATCCTTGTGGTATTGCCAGAACATCCGAGTGATATGTTGAATATTCACGATGAAGATGGAAATCCTTCTAGAGCCAACATCAAACAAGCTCTTGGTGGGTGACATGTGAGATCTTGCAAAATATCAAGCTTGTGACAACTGGATAGAAATAATGGGGCGATTCACTCTTGAATCAACCTTGGTCCAGGAAATGAATTGACAAATACTTTTGGAAAAACCGTTCGATGTGCAAATCTTCTTTTCTCTAGCACATCGAATGTGTATTCATTTTCAAACACAAAAAGTATCTCTGATTGAAAAAATACTTTTGGAAAAACCATTCGATGTGCAAATCTTCTTTTCTCTAGCACATCGAATGTGTATTCTTTTTTAAATACAAAATGTATTTTTGATTGAAAATTGATCTTTCTCATAAAACCTTATTCGTATTTCAAAACTCTTTCTTCAAGCAATACGCAACTATTTTTCAAATCAAATTTTCATTAATCAGTGAATCTCAATTCGCTGGTTCACTCACTCCGTGTTGTCTTCTTTGAGACGTTCCGGTTTGAGAATGGCTAGAAAAGTTGCAAAACCCTGTCAAGGAGATTCTTCGGAATTATACCTGATCACAAGCAGTACTTGTACCGATCAACGGGGAACCGTGGGCCGTGTACCTCAATTCAACGAAAGTGATCAAAGACACTTTCGTGTGTTTTATTGCTAACTTGTTTTGCGGTACATTTGGAGGTTGCAGGTGATCAGAATTGAGAAGTCAATCTAAAGCCACATGCTCACAGCATCCACACTTAATTGAAGAAATCATGACTAGTGCATATCTACATAACCACGGCTCGATATTTTTATACTATGCTTCGCTCACTGTTGCTGCAAATATCTTTGAACCAGTAAAGCTTCCGCTACTCTGATGGAAAGATGTCATGATCCAAAAGGTGTGAGCATCTCGGTCTAAAAGTCACAACATCACATGATGGCAACACAACAAAGGGTGATCCAGATATTTACTGTGGCTGATGATCTCAAAGAAAGCTCGAAGATCATCAAGATGTGGATCAGTTCTAAAACCTCCACTTAAAGTACAAAGCAGTCGGACTTTGAAGAATCATTGCTAAAGCACAAAGATTGCGGAACATGAAGAATTAATGTCTACGAGCTCAGAATAGAAGACAAAATAGAATGCTAGGATTCAAAATGTAAATCATGGGGTGACCTCCCTTAGGGGGAGATTGTTAGGAATTAGAAGTTCCATGTGAAGTATCGGTCACCCCAACTATTATCTAGCATATGTTAGCTCGTAGACATATCGTTATTTACTGTTTTAGTTAGTTAGTTATTAGCATAGATTAGCTTAGTGTATCACCGTGGAGGAAGGACGGGTCTTTACCCACTGTATGCCTGATCCACAGCCCGTCAGGAGGGTGTTTAGTTTGTAACTATAAATACCCTTCCCACTAAGGGAAGGGTGGTGCTTCTCATTAATCTAACCTTGCATTTGTTGATTATTTCTCTCTCTAGTAACACCCTCTCCTCTCTTCATCTCTCTAAAATGGCATTCTTGTTTAATCATCTACCTAGACCACCGGAATCATCTAAACAACATAAAATATGCGATCCTACAAAGCATAGATCTTACTGCTTCTATAAGGGTTCTATTCTTTCTTTCAGCAACCCCATTTTGTTGTGGGGTCCTGGCATTGCTATAGTCCCTTTTTATCCCCTTAAACCCACAGAGTTCTATTAATTTTGCATTTTTAAACTCTGTCCCATTGTCACACCTTATAGCTTTAACCTTTTTATTTAGATGGTTTTCAATAAGGGCAATAAAGTCTTTAAGAATCTGAAAAGTTTCATCCTTAGATCCCAAAAAGTATACCCAACAAAACCTGCTATAGTCATCAGTAACCACTAGGCAAAAGTACTTGTGATTAATACTTCTGATAGAAATAGGACCAAAAAGATCCATATGAAGTAACTGAAGATGTTCTGAAATGGTGCTGACTGCAGTAATAGCCTTGTAAGAAGCTTTGTGTTGCTTTCTTTTGTTGCAGGCCACACAGTTATGCTCATTAGTGAAGACTTTGGAAGGAAGCCCCTAGACCAATCCATGTTTTGCTAGCTTGTTGATGGTTTTGAGATTCACATGTGCCATCCTTCTATGCCATTTGTGAGATTCATCCAAGGATGCTTTTGCCACCAAGCAAGCTAGATCTCCTTTAGGCTGGACATCATTCAAATTGAAGGTGTAGAGACTGTTTCTTCTTGGAACTCTAAGCACAACCTGACTTTCATATGGTAACTTGAAATCTTTAGAAAGCACAAGACAGCCATTCTCAGTGAAGAGAACACTGTTCTTCTTGTCACAGATTTGTGAAACAGATAATAGGTTGAAAATTTTAAGCTCTTTCACATAATAGACGTTTTCAAAATCCAGCTTGGAAGTCCTAATGGTTCCTTTCCCAGTTATCTTACCATCTCCTCCTCCAAAAGTAACAATGCCTCCATGGATGGTTACAAAATCATGCAACCTTTCTTTGTTCCCTGTCATACTTATAGAACATCCACTGTCAACTATACCTAAATCTTTATTTGAATGAGGATTATCCTACAATAAAAGAAATATACAACAACATTAGTATCTATGGGAGACCCAAGTCATGACTGACTTGGGTCTGCCTTGCGGATCAAAAAGATTTAGACCATGTAGATTGATGAGATCCACCATTTTTCTTAGACCCCTTCTTCAAGTATGGTTTGTATTGTCTCCAAGAACAACCTGCTGAGGACTTAACAGCAGTGTCCCATCTTGCCCCCCATGTACATTGGGTCATAATAAACAGGCCTAAATTCATTCTAAAAATAAGTACACGTAGGTCTGATTAATGGTCTAGCAACATTTCTTTTCCAATTAGTTGGAAAAGGTCTACCAGCAGAATCCGGCTTACCAGCAGGAACTCGTTTACCAGTAGGAACAGTCCTACCAGTAGAAACTGGTTTACCAGCAGGATTCATTCTGCCAGCCCTCACATGTGTTGCTTGAGGAACAAATGGGGGAATATTATTAACATCATTCCATATTGGTCGAGACTTCTGTTGGTCAGTACACACACCCATTCTTTTCTCATGATAATCACAATCTTTAATAAGATGATAAGTACTACCACAAACAAAACAAGATTTCTTTCTAAAAGATTTGTTCATAACATGAGATGTCTTATTACAAACAAACTTATTAAAACCAAAGTCAGAAATGGAATTTTTTTTAACATAATTAAAAGAAATGTCTTCAAAAGAAGCTGTTTTTGAAATCGATTCATCAGCTGCTACTGTTGAGGAGAGGTCAACAGACTTGGGTGAGTCAGACTTGTCACTTGAATCACAACTGGCAAAGTCATTGGTATTGGTCTCTAAGGTCTTGTCACTAAAAGAACAAGAGACAAAGTCATTAGATTCACTGCCAGTTTCAGGTAAGTCATTGGACTTTTCGACATAAGTCATGTGTGATTCATCAAAGTCTATATGTGTGGAGGGTGGCTTAAATGTTCCTGTTATTAGTGGAGAAACTGAATTCATTGCTCCTTCTTTAACATACTTAACAGGAATTTGATAATTTTCTTCCTCAGGGGTAGGGTCAAAAATACTTGGCTCATTAGGGTCATAAACTTCATCTGGCCCTAAATAATCCCTGAGTCCCAACCCAATCTTAGTTTTTACAGACATAGAACTGTCAATCAACTTGGCTAGATTCTTAGATTGTTCTTGCCACTGTTTATGTCTAGCCACTTCACTATCTAACTTTGCCTTCAAGTCCTGTTTTTCTAAGTTTACCTTAGAATTTTCATTCTCAGAATATTTTAAAAAATTAGTAGTGTTTTCTAAATCTCTTTCTAAAATCTTAATCTTTTCTTCATATGCCAACTGATTATTTTGGTACCAAGCTTTTTGTTTTTCCAAAGTTTTAAGTGTACTTTTATAAGCTTGAGCCTGAACAGAATAATCTTTATATTGAGCTTCTATATCATCAAACTCCTTTTTAAGTTCAACATATTTATCATCACAACCAAACAGACAAGTATGTACCTGAGATGAGATACCCATCAAAGCAAATTCCTCAGCATCATATTCTGTATCACATCTAGCATGCATTCCAAACTGATGAACAACACCACTTTCCTCATCTACAGGCTCATGTTCAATCCAATTGACAATTGAATCAACAGATACTAAGGCCTTAGGCTCCTCATGTTCTTTGATCTTGAATGCAGAATATCTGGTCTTGTCATCTGCCTTCTTTTCAGTGCATTCCCTGGCAAAGTGACCTAGTTGACCACATTTGTAACACCTAACCTTCTTCTTATCAAACCTTGATGCATCCCTTCCCTTGAATAGGACCTTTCTTCCAGCCTTCTTTTCAAACCTGTTGATTTTCACTGAAAGCATAGCCATCTGCCACTTTATATCCAATTCCTCCAAGTCTAACTTATCAATTTGCTCAAAATCTTCATAAGCTAGTTGCTGTTGTGGTTCACTTTCAGCAACAAACGAATGAAGTACATCTTCCAAAAAATTACCAGACTTTGATTGTGTCCTTCGTCCAGAAGAGGTGTATAAGGTTGATGTTGATGATGAGCTTAGGCTATTAGCATATGACATCTTGTTATTATTACTAGTAGTACTAACAAATGCTGAATTAGTTGGAGTAGGAGAATAGCTTGAGTGTCCCTTGATGTCAATCTCAAGTGTCCTGAGTTTGTTGTACAGGTAATCAAAGCTCATGTACTCAAGTCCACCCTTTGTCTTGAGAGTGATGTAGACTTGTGACTAGGAAGAAGGCAATGATCTTAAGAACTTGGTATTATAGTCTTCAATGTCTGGTTTTTCCCGTAACTGATTGAGTTGACTCAAGATCTTCTGAAACCTATCATAACCTTTGTGTAAGCCTTCTTCTTCAGAGATCTTGAACTCTTGGAATTCCTGATTTAACATGGTCTTTCTCATCTTTTTGGACTCATCATTACCTCCAAAGCTTGCTTTAATAGCCATCCAAATTTCCTTAGCATCATCAAGGTGATGAAAATCACCCATATGGTCATCTAGGAGTGACTGAAGCAAGATAGTCCTTGCCTTGGTCTCCCTTTGGACAGCAATATGTTCATCAGTAGAAACATGAGGAAGAATTACTATGTTTCCTTTAGTGTCTCTTCCAGTTTTCTTTCTGCAGTTACCATTCAGAACGACATTCCAGAGGTTGAAATCACTATTTGTGATCCAGTTCTCCATCTTCATCTCCCAGATCTCATACTCATCCTTCTTAAGGTAAGGATATTTGGCATTATTGTTTGACAAGATGGTGGTAACCACTTGCTGAACTTACTGTGTCTGAGTTTTCCCTTGAGGGACATCAGAATCATCTCTTGCTTCTGACATTGTAAGAGTGTTTGGGTTTTTTTTTGTTTTTTTTATTATTTTTTTTAAGAGATAAAAAGTGTTCTTCTTTGACTAAGACTCTCACCAGGCTCTGATACCAGTTGTTGGAACAGTCCTAGATAGATCTTTGAGCCTTTGGAAATGGATATAATACTTATGTAATCACAAGTAAACTATAGGAGAATCTCTAATAAACTTATGTTTATGCGGAAAGTAAACACAAGAGTTAAAGAAGACGAAATACTAATAAACACTTTGATCCTCTATGGATCTATATTAATCACTAGAAATTGTTTCTAAGGTCGTCCAATGTTCATGGCCGTGAGTTTCTTTTATACTACAAGAAACCCGAATACAACCCATTAAAAGAAAAACGTGTGAAGAAGATATGCATTATCTCTTCCTAATATAACTCATGCATATCCATTCGTCTAACAAACTACTAATAATACAGATTTATGCTATCAGCAGGAATGAAACTATTAGCAGGAACCACTAAGAGTACCAGCAGGAACAAGCGCTATCAGTAGAAACCAAAAACTATTACATTGTTTAAATAATTCCTAACATTTTCCTTTGATGATCTCTGAATCTTTCTCCATCACCATTTCGTGTACTTTGAGATTTCCAGAGTGACATTATTGAGAGATCTTTTGATTCCTCAATAGCCGTTACTTTTGCTCTCCACTTCGGACGGAGTGCTCCAAGAAATTTCCTGACAAAGTTCTTACTACGAAAAGTTTCATCAAGTGCTTTAAACGAAGTAATGATAGTGTTAAAGCGAGCAAATCCACAATCAATGGTTTCATCTTCAGGGATAACAAATTGTTCATATTGTTGAACAAGAAGATCAATTTTTTTATCCTTGTCTTGTGAATTTCCTTGATGTGTAATAATTAAAGATTCCCAAATCTCTTTTGCGGTTTCACACATAAAAATTCTTTCATATTCTTTTCTAGGCAAAGCATTATAAAGCATCATTTTAACTTCATTATTTTTAGCTATTAGTTTCTTTTGATCATCACTAGAAATATCTTTTGTTGTGGGATTAAAGTCTCCTTTAATGATAAAAACCAAAGATCTATATCTTTTGACTTTACATATGTTTCAAAACGGTTTTTCCAATAGATAAATTCATTGGTTTCAAAGAGTGGTGGTCTTTGCATAAATTGCCGTTCTTTAAAGTTTTCGGAATCCATGGATCGTTTCAAGTTTATAAAATACAATATATTTTAGAAATTCTTGAGCAACGAGGCTCGGTTATCAATTGTGGAAAACTAGAAGGGGGTTGAATAGTTTACCGATTAAAATCTTTGTTTTGAAACTTAATGTAAGATCAATTGATATTGATCAAAGCTATGTTAGTGAATAATAAACAATATGCAATATATGTGAAGAGTAAATAAGAGAAGAAATAATCAAACCACAACAAGTTGTTTATAGTGGTTCGGTCTACAAGGACTCTTTTTCCTTGCCCTACTCTACTCACCGAGTCTCCAACTCGAGAGTTTAACTTCACTAGTCAACAAGCTCCTTTCACCGGTGGAGAAACCTTTACACTTCGCTTACAAACTATTTCCGACACAAAGCTAGACGTCGAGTTCTTTAGCAAGGGTAATGTATTTTAAGGACTAAAATACTTACCACTCACACTCAGAAGTTTAAAATAGTTTGGTACAACAATGATGTATGAACAAGACTAGATCATACAACAATAAAACAAACAAGACTTCCAACTATTTGTTGAAGCTTGATTATGCCTTGATCTTCTTTGCTACAAAAGAGGATCACTATACTGATATGAAAATGAGTTAGAAATAATAGAGAGAAGGAATGTATGTGATTATGCTAGAAAGGGATGAGAAAAAAACTTGGGTTGGCTTGCTATTTATAGCCAAAACATTATGTTGTCACGACAGACCACGGAACCAAAATATTGGTTCCGCCCGTGTAACAATTTGGTGCCGCCGGGTCTGACAGCAAGATTACCAAAATCTTACCAAAGTCAACCAAATCTAACCAAGATCATGTAAGATATGTAGAGTCTAAATCTACACAAAATATCTTATGAAATCCTCTAGAGATTTCAATGATGCACCACATGATGTCATATGTTGTTTTTATTTTTAGAAATAATATGTTAAATATAAATACATATGTAATATTTTGTTTTAAGAACTAAAACATACTTGATCTAAAAATGTTGACATACATTATGGTTTAGAAGGATATCAAAGTTATTTGATATATGACTAATCAAAATATAAATGCTTGAGTGATGAAGATTAAGGAAAGCCTGTTTTAATATCTATTAATCTTGACAAGCATTATGCTTTACAAAAATTAAATTTACTTTTGTCGTTAACAAAACTTAGGTAAAGATCATAAAATATAACTAACATTTAATGACAATATTTGTATTAACTTATGTGCTTATTCACTTATCGAGCTAAAACCATAAAACCAAATGATTTTTTTAAAACATTACAATAACCAAGTTTGAAGACTTGCCTCACTATATTATTGAGTCGCGAAAAACCCCAAGATAAGTCGAGTTTATCTTGGTGCTTATTTTGATCTCAAAATTCACGTATCTACTGCTTATATGGGGGGTTAAAACAGTTGGAGAAGAGGTGAAAACACAAAGATAACGCACGCATGCATGTTGAAACTGTTATGCATATAACAAAAATTTAAACAGTTAAAAATACGTTAAACCAAATCGCATTATAAAGTAAAATATGAAACACTATTGGCTCAGATGGTTTGGACGTTTGCGTTGTGAGAGATATGTCCCAAGATCGAGCCACAGCAGTGGCAGTTTGCACATTTTATTTTGTTATTTTTGCAACTTTAACATCTTGACAGTTTCAGCCCCTCCAATTGTAACCACTTAACACTTTTCTTATTAATTTTAATAAGTTACACACTTACATTAATTGTTACACTTTCAACCCTCCGACTTTAACTCACCTAATATTTTTCCTTAAAAACATTTATAAGATTATAACTTGTATAGTTTTTACAACTTTAACCCTTCAAAGTTGAACACTTTGCCACTTTTCTTCCTAAAACTTTTATAAGTTTAAATAACTTATGTTAATACTAATAAACTATAAAAAAGATTATTTATATTTTACGATCATCTAATGTTTTGTCGATAACTAAACAAGATGACAAGAAAGGTTAGTGTATTTTTGTAAAAATAATAATGTTGTCATCCAATCAACATCTAACAAACGTGTTCTTAAAACATGGGGTTTTATTTTTGTAAAAGCCTTCTTTGTAGTTTTCAATCATACACGGATCGTATCAAGTTTTTAAAGTACAATATACTCTAAGAAACTTGGTAACGAAGCTCTGGTACCAATTGTGGAAAACTAGAAGGGGGGGTTGAATAGTTTTACCGATAAAAAATTCGTTTTAAACTATTTAGAACAACTTATGTTAATCTATTTGATGTGTATGTTGGATGTTGATAGATAAGTATATAAATATGTAATGCAAAGGTAAAGAGCAAGAAACACAAAACCACGACACAAGTGTTTATAGTGGTTCAGCTACAAGGACACCTTCCTTGCCCTACTCTACTCCCCGAGTCACCTACTCGAGAGTTCGTAAGCACTACACAACACAAACTCCTTGTGGCGGAGAAGCCTTCACAACGTCGCCTACTCTTTATCCGGTACAAGGCTAGACACCGGTTCTTCCACGAGGTAGAACCAAACCTATCACAACGTCGCCTACACTTTATCCGGTACAAGGCTAGATACCGAGTTCCATTACAAAGGAGGATCTACTACCTAACACTACACAACACCTATCACAAAGGAGTCCACTCCTTATTACAACATCATCAAGGATATCAATATCCTTTGACCCAAACTAACTATCTTGTACATCGATGCACCATATCAATTGTACACCCTTGGCACCTTTCACTAGTACCTTCGACACGACCCTTTGGCACCTTTCACTAATGCCTTTGACACAACCCTTCGGCACCCTTCACTAATGCCTTTGACACGGACCTTTGGTACCTTTCACTAATGCCTTCGACTTGATCTGTTTGACATCTTTCACCTATGCCTTCAACACAACACTTCTAAGGAGGAAGAAGGAACTATCAACAAAAGAACTTCAGTAGTCTTGATGATGACGAAGCTTGGCAACTCATGGACTTGAGCTTGCTCGACTTCAAGAGGTGGTGATATCGCCTTTAAGAAGAACCTAGAGGATCACACAAACACAAAACTACATAGAAAGATCCTTTGGATCTGGGGTTAGAGAGTTTACAATACTAGGAGAAAGTATGTGAAAAAGAGGTAAGTTACAATGAAGAAATAGCTCACTATTTATAGGCAAAAACACTCTACTGTTCCCCGGATCCCACGGATCCCTTACATGAGGGATCCGTCCAATGTAAACTGGGGGATCCCCCAGACGCTCCACCTATTTGGGTTATGGGTCATGGATCATGGGTTATGGGTACCCAAATAGATACAATGTATCTAGACATTGAATCACGGGTCATGGTTTAGGTCCATGGGTCATGGATAATACCCAACATGAGTTCATGCATGATGTGTAACACCCCAACCCGGCAAGGGTAGAAGTGTCACATTCTGGTGTCATATCAGAACATACAAATGAAATATTTACAAACGGAAACCTTAAAAATGAAGTATCAAAACATATACACAATTGACTGACAAGAAAATACAATATCCAGAATGAATTAAAATCCCAAAACAAAAGTTCTTCAAAATAAGCCCCAAAGTAATAAGGTGCTAGGGTTGGTCCACTCAGATACTCTAACTCTCAACCCATCGAAGCCCATCTTCAACCCTAAAACCCGCCAGGAAAGAAATGCGGCTGAGCTAAAAAAGCCCAGTGAACAGATATAACAAAACGAAAGCTAAATAAAATCTGAAATGCAAATGAAACAAAGGGAAGCGGATAACAAAGTCACAAATAAATGAGAACAATGAGTCAATGAAGATCCTGCATAACACAATTATATAGATATCCAAAGCATAGATAACAAGGAGAACGAAGCAAAGCAAAGCATCGATGACATATAAACAAGCACATACAAACCAAACATACAAGAACTGAAACATAAGCAAGCATAGCAGGCGTTGCATCCACACAACATATATGTCATACAATCAAATCAGAAATCGAAAACATACAAGCCAAACAGATATCTACAGGAAAACGGAAGCAATTAATTAATAAGTGAGCATGACAATTCACACAGGTCAAAACCCTTAGTTGAAAACATAACCGTATCATAACAAGGAAGTACTAACAGCAGTCAACACATGGCGTACACGTAATAAGTAGGAATATAGTATAAACGATATAATTAAATGAATTAAAGACATAGCAGGGCAACTAAACAAATTAACAAGCCGGACGTCACAAGCTGAACCATTTACCTAATCAAACCGTAGCATAGACACAAATGTAAACATGGCAGGTTAATAATAAGCAGATAAGGACACAACGAATAGTCATAGTCCACGGAATTAACTGCACGAAGTACACATAATAAACAGACAAAACTAACGATTACACATTATCATGGTCACCAGACAATTCAGAGGGTCACATAACAGTGAGATCACATATCATCAGATGAAAACAGGTAACTCAGATAACCGTATATTAATCATATCGCAGCAGAGTAATCAGTAGTCACATAACACATGAAAAGCATAATCAAATCCAATAACATATAATAACCCGATACGTGAATGGAACGATAGTCTGAAATAACGGAATGAAAGTGTGACAGATCAATGAAAAGGAGTATCTATATCTTGGTAAGAGTGAGTCATATAAGGGTATTGAGAAATGAACAATTAATACAGATTATGGTGCGTTGGGAAATACGAAAGTACAGATATAGGCATATCAAAAGTGTAAGGGTTGTCAGAAATCTACCACGAGCCCGAAACATATCATATCATATCATATCATAAGTAGCCATTGTATTGAGAGGGTGACCTCGAATACCATATATAATAGGAGGGAGACCTCAGTAACCAATGGAGTAGCTAGCTCCCGACTGGACTGAAGACGATATTGCACACGACATCATTCACCGGACAAATCATATCATATCGGATAATGAACAGATCTAGGATGCATTCATACGCCCCTACCTCACCTATACAAAATATGATCCACCACCAAGGGATGTGGCAGAACATCACTCTACTACCCTAGAGTCATACCGAGAGGTGCATCATCGCGACACGGCCATGTTACCTTCATGGCTAGGGAAACATATTTGCGGGTATCAAAGCTGAAGGGTCAAAGCATAACCATATCATAAGGATTCATATCAAAGTTCATATCAAAGTTCCATAACATAAGTTCATAATCAAAAGTTCATATCAATGGCTCATAATCAGAAAGGTTCGTAGTCATAAGGTTCACAATCAGAAGGTTCATAATCAGAAAGGTTCATAATCAGAGTTCATAACAAAAGGGTGCATAGCAGAGTCATAGGGAAGCCCTAAATAGAAGGCTCAGAGCAAAGTATAACAGTTCAAAGCTAATATCGAAAGATGTAAACGAATCATGAGAAACCTTAAGAGAAAAGGTCATAATATCTGTACCTTAGCAACGTAATGAAAACAAACGGAAAAGTAACACCAGAAAGCAACGTCGTATCTTCGTCAACGAATCTACACGAATTGATATCATATATTACTTATATACTTATTTTATAAGCTTCTTATGCATGTATAAGTGTTTTACTTATTGATATAATCTTTTTATCTTTCTTTTTCTTAACTTCATATCTGGACCAGAATTTAGCGATTTTTATAAAATACTTACTTAGCTCAAATAAAATCAAGGAAATTCCCAGGGATTCCCATATGAGTTAAAAGACTCTCCAAAAATTGGTGGGTTCTATTTTCATGCCAAATGGCCTATGGAAAATCACAAGTCCAGACCTGTCCAGAAAGTGATCAGAAAATACACCTTAAAAGTTTACGCTTATTGGACCTGTTTAGACACCTTGGAAAAATCCCCAAAACTCTCAGAAATTCCTTTATATCATAAATGTCACTCCTGTAAAAGGATAGCTCCAAATTCCTTATGGTTTGAAAATGAAAAATCAAACAATCCAACTAAATTTCAGACCCGTTTTCTCAGCTTTGACACTTGATCTTGTAAAATTCAAAAATACGACTTAGACAACTCCAAATTCGACCAAACCACTTGGAAAACTTAACTAAGACATAAAATAAACTTTTACAACAAAACCCCAGATTATTGCACTTATAAAATTTGGTCTATGACACACACAAATTCGACATATGATGCTGTCCAGTTTTAGGGTCTATTAAAAACCATTATAAGCACATGTTTTACCTACCCAAACGCACCCATGACCCGTGTAGCTACACAACCTGATTTAAATGACCAGATATGATGTACTCTTATTGACATAACTATGGTGTGATTTCATGAATTTATGTAGTACGTATATCAGATTAGTCTAAGCCCCTTTTAACATCTTGAGTAACAAGTTATATGAATAGAAAAAACATGCGTAGGGTGTATGATACCCATGACCAAAAACAGAAAACAAAGGAGGATGACGAGATCACTATTGTGATACCTTGTTGCGTGTGAAAAGAAGAGGAAAACGATGATCAAAACCAAGCGAAACAAACCCTTCTTGAGCCCTATAATACCACGACTACAGCAGCAATAACCCTACGATCAAAACCAATCAAGTCTTGAAACAAACACGAGAACCTCAGCCCCTATACCATGCGTACACACCTTCTTGGACACTTCTTCTTGGCGACAAAATAATGGAGGTGGAGGGAGGGTTTTATTTTTTTCTTTTTGCCGTAACTTTTGGATGAAAAATGGAACTAGGGTTTTGAATTGTGAAGTCATGATATGAAGCGTCACGAAAAAATGGGGAGGGCTTGTGTGGGTCTTGATTTTGACGAGCCAAGGAAAAACAAGGGCCAAGCCCAAGTCCAAATTTTATTTATAAGTTAAATGGGCTCCTAGTTTAACTTCAATGTATCTTGTTTCATGAAAAACTAAAGGAAGACGTGTGATGAAAATTTTCTAAAACTTAAACGTAAACCATTCTCGCATACTTGGTTTGACAACATTTTATAAGTTAGGTCACATTTACATTTAATGAGCATTTACGTATTTTATAAGTTTTAAATTTAGAGGGCAAATTAGTCTTTTTACGCGTTCAAATTAGTCTTTTTACGCGTTCAAATTAGTCTTTTTACGCGTTTTAGATTTTTAGGGTTTTACATGATGTCATGCAATGGGTCATGGGTCACGGATCAAGTTACATGGGTATGGATCATGGATTTTGGGTTTTACCCAACTACATTCAATGTATCTAGTTAATGGGTCAAGTACGTAGATTTTTACCCATTACAATATATACTAAGTATGTATACCCATTATGTAAACACTAGTTGTTATACATATGCATTTCTATAAAATGTAAACACTATTACTTGTTTAGTGTTTTATATAAAAATGTAAGTGTGATAGTAAACTATTGGTTCAAACCATTTACGTATTTTATTTGTGTCGTTAAAATGATTTTACGTTTGTTATCGACAAAACATTAGAAGATCGTAAAATATAAATAAACGTTTTACGGCTTATTTGTATTAATAATCTCGAAAAGAAATATTGCTAACCAAAAGTTTTGATCCATTGTTTCTCGCATAGAGATATTGTTGTTGCATTAGTAATCTACATAAATATCATCTACTTAATCCTCTATATATCATGTTACAATGGAATTTTACATGATTCTTATTTTTCTTCTCGACTCATGGTTTACTCATAAGAGAACCTCATCAAATAAACATGAAGACTCGTCAAAACTTGTATCACATCTATAATAGATAAAACCCTAAGTAATAGAGCAAAACCTTCAATAAAAACTAAAATAAAAAACTCCCGCTTCAACATTATCAAACCTACTAAAACTGTTATTGTACTGAATAGCCGGATCCCTCGACTATAACTAGCCGGATGCCTTTTTCAAGGGATCCTTGGGAACCGACACATCAGCAAAACAGAATAAGTAATTGATAATCCATTGTACACTCCCATCCTCCACTTTACTCTTTCATACATGACCCTAAACTCAACACTACTATTCCTAGGAGCTTTCTCTTCATCAATTCAAGCAATCCAATCACTTGTGTAAGTTTTATCTTCATTACATTGTGATTTCCATTCTCAAGTTCCTAGTAGTACAATATTAACATCTTTAAAATTTTGATTCAAGTAGGTTTGTCACAATTTGCTATCACATTATTTTAATTAGCTATCTGTTGATCCTAGTTGAGCAAACGATCCTTATAGAAACTGACTTAACAATTACCTGTTAAATATCATGCGGAATATAATACTTAACCTTAAGAAGAAGAACAATAGTAATCACGAAACACCTCAAATATATTAATAACGAATACTCTAACCAGTATTAGGGTTTTACAACCTTGAAGTGTATCGACCTTAGATATAGCAAAACACACGTATATCTAATCTAACCTAGGACCACCTTTTATAGGCTAAGGAGTCCTTCACATAATACAATACGTAACCTACAAGATAAATATCTTTTCCATATTTATCTAATACAAAATATTAAACCGACTAATCAAAACTAGCAGTGTTTACAATACAATAGCTGTGGTTATACACTACTACTACCCGTGGTTTAACTCCAGCAGTGTATTTCATCTTCTGGCAGTGGTTTCTTTTACTCTAGCAGTGGTTCCAATAGTTACAATAATTCCTGATCTGAGGAACCTAAAACCCAACAATCCTCCCCTAAACTTGATATATTCAAACAGAATTGTCAAGTTTCCTTTAAGCTCAAATCATCTGTATCGGAGGATGTATCCAAACACTTACCAGAAAGCAACACATCTTAATACTTCTTTTTAGTTTCTGATTCTGATGTGTAATCCACAACCTTAGACATATCAGCCTTTCTCTTCAATCTTTGAGGTTTAGCCTAAATTGCCAAAGGCCCTTGTATGTCCGCAATCTACTCAATCTTTTGAAACAGTGGATCAATAATAGGATGTGTCTCCTTTGTTCCTCTTGAAGTAAGTTTAGCTTCCAACATTTGTCTTGCCACATTCTTTGATAAAGGATAATCCTTATCAACAAACATGAAGAACTTCTCTTTAGTAGTTTGTACTGCATGAACCTTGCAATATGAATACAACAGCCATTCAACCACCTCACAATCATCCCAATATTTAGCATTAAGATCAGGTTGAACATGTTCTTAATAGCAGTACACACAAACTTAGCTAACTCTCCTGTTAGACCAAACTTCCCATATCTGAATTCCATTACTTTCCATAGCTGTTCCAAATCACCCTTAGTCAGACAATCTAATAATATACAAAAGTTGAAATAAGTGCTTTTACTTCCATCCATTCTTGTTATTTCAACTACTTATCTATCCCTTTCTATAACTATCTGCCAATCTTCAATGGGGTGAATAGCTCTAACTGGAGTAGGATTAATAGGTGCACACTCCAGAAGATACTTTTCAGTTCTTTCTTTCTTTTCTACCTCTTCATCCACCTTTGGTCTTTTTTAACCAGATTCTCTCTTAGCTTCAGCTTTTCTCTTTAACCATTCAGCTTCTCTTTCTGAATTCATTGGATTGAAGTCCTCATTAATACTCATACACCTATGATAAATTTCTACAATTCTCTCATATGTGCACTTACTTAAATTTTCACTAATATGAATGCCCATATTCTTGATAATCTTTATCATAACATTTCTCATCTCACCCTTTGTAGGAGGTTTCTTTCTTTTAGCTTGCTTCTTTTCTTTACTTATCTTTCTTGCCCATTCACTCAAGACTCTAGCTCTTTCATCAATGGATAACAGTGCCCATTCTTGAGTAGTGTACTCATTCTTTATATCATTGGAAGCTTGAAGATAGGATTGTGTATCATTCCATTCAGCTAACAATCTCGAAAGTAGCTTCCTCATCTTCTAGCTTTTGCTTTTCTCTGGCTGCTTCTTCTTCAGCTATCATTCTTTCACCAAACTCCCTATCATAAGCAATATGTTCTTCTCTATTCTTAAACTTTATTTCAGGTTCAGCAATACCTTTCCCTTTACCAATATCTGGTACGTACCACCTTCTTCTTCAAAGGCTCACCAATAGTCAAACTTTTACTTAAGGGTTTAGGTCCAGTTGGTTTAAGAAATAATGAAGCAGGTGCAATGGTAGGTGTAGGGTTGGATGAAGTTTTACTTAAATTTATCAGGGTACTGGCAACTTCCTTCTCAACTTCTTTAGGTTTGGGTGGTGAAATAGAAGTGGTTGTGACAATTGTGGATGTTGTTGTTACAGCAGTGGATGTAGATAAAATAGATGTGGATAAAGTTACCTTAGATGAAGTTGCAGCAGTGGATTCAAATAGACTAGCCGTGGTTGCAGCAACACTAGCAGTGGTTGTTGCCTGCACCACCTCCTTCTCCTTGTCTTCTGCTACACTCTTCACAGTTTCAAGTACTGATTCATTTCCAGCTTTATCTGACACCACATAATTACCTCCTTGATCTCCACTATCCATGTCATCATCCATATTCACACCAGCCTCCCCTGAATCAATGCCCTCACTCCTCCCCTGTTTGGGTACATCGTCCAAAATCACATCCTGGGAGGAGTTCACCTTCTTTTTCTGCTTCCTTACATTTCTAACAACAGCAATCCCAGGTCTCTTCACCTTCTCCAAAACAAAAACCCTGTGCTTCAAATGTCTCATCTCTCTGCCCTGAAACACAGTAAGCTCTTGAAGACTTGAGATTGTATCCTCCATTTTGGTACACTTAACTGTCAATTCATGTAATCGTTCAAGAATATCCTCCCCACTTCGACCTGTGTTAACTGGTCCGAGAGGTGGTTCATTGGAAAAGTCATGTACCTGAGTAGGATCCGTCAATTCATGTTCATGTTCCAAGATACCCTCATCACTTCGAGCTGTGTAACCTGCTCCAAGAGGTGAATCCTTGGGTAAAGTAAACATAGCATCAGACCGATCCTGATCATCTATGCACCCTGATTGAGCCATTTGGCTAGGGATTCCTCCACTTGTGTTGAGGTCCAAGGAACCTTCTACAATAGGAGTTGCCAAAGGTTGGGTCTTATTTATGATTCCACTGTCCTGACCAACATCTAAGCATGAGTCAGTAGTGGAAGCCCTTCCAATCATGTCACCACCACTCCTTGTGACAGCCTCATGAGCTACACCACTAACACCAGCCTGAGGTAGCTTGGTGCCCTTCCTTCTCCTCCTAGTAAACAAAACTGGTTCAGCAGTGGTTTCAGGTTGGGTAGAAGTGGTTACAGTTGTTGTAGCAGTGGTTTCAGCTAAGGTAGCAGGGGTTGCAACATCAGTGGATTGGGGTTCAGTGACATCATCAAACTCAGGAATGACAGGTAAAGGTATCATATTAGGGAACAATGGGATAGCTCTGATTATGAAATTTGGATTTTGGTGTCTCATATGTGCAAATACCTTGGGAAGCATATAATGAACCTCATACTGCCTATTATGTTCAACAGGTTCTGCAATCTGACTATCCACAATAAGTTGAACAAACCTAGAATACAAGTAATACTTACCCTTTTTCCTAATATTCTGCACAAACCCTTCAAAAATCATCTTAGACCAGTTGAATTCCCTCCCTTCAGATAGACAAATAATGGCAGTTGCAATTTTAGAGGGAAATTCATCAAACCCTGTGGTCTTATTACTCACACACATCAGCAAAGCGTGAATCAAAAACTTCCATTGTGAAGAAAACATACCTTTTAAAAATTTTACCCTATCTCCCCTTCTTGTATAACCTAACCTTTCCAAACCTTCAAATATATCATCATCAGAAAGATTAACTACAACATCAACATCATCCAGCTTCAAAATGCCTCTAATGACTTCCTCATCAACCAAAATCTCATTATTATCTACAACAGTCCTAAAAACCTCTAAACCATCTCTATCCTGTAGCTCAGCATTCCCCCAAAATTGATGTACATAGGCTGTAAGAACTGTGGGTGCTACAGTTAATGAAAAGTGAATTGGACTGTGGTTAAGGAACTCAATCATCCCATGAAAACCTTCTGAGTGATTGTTCTTGATCAAATAAGCAACTAGGTTATGGGTTTTGGAATACAGGTTCGGCATTGTGATTGGTGATAGGAAATGATGTGGGATTATGAATTAAGCAGTTGGGAGTGTGTAAGGTTTATGTTGAGCGCCAATTGGAAGTGATTTGAAGATCAAGTAAATGATCTGGCAGTGATTTGGGGAAATAAATACGCTATCGCCAAAGTTACAGAACAGCCCCTCAAGTATCCATCATCAGCAACATACTAGCAGTGGATTGAAAAGCACTAGCAGTGGTTCAAAATGTACTAGCAGTGGATACAGCAACCACACTCCAATCTTTTGACTAAGATTACAGCAACCAAATCTAAGCCAAAAATAGTAATATCAAGCATTTATATGAAGGATTACAAAAGATTGACACTAATTTTTTTTATTTTTTTTTAAACAGCTATTACTCCAAAAAGCTCCAATTTATACAAAAGTTCCTTCATATCTGCATATCACAAACATAAACCAAACACATGAAGCATTGTTAAGGTTAGCAGTGGTTAGAAAATAACTAGAACTGGATTCAAAAATTATGCTGGCAGTGGTTAGACCAGTACTTAACCACCCAGTCAAAAGGTCAACTCCAAGTTATTAATCCGGCCACCAAAGTCAAAGACTTCATTTACTCCTCAACAACTTATACCTTCCCCACATTTACTTACTGATTTCATCTTAACTTCTATTTAAGACCATCATACTCACATACTACCAATACTACTAACACACTAAAAATTCTCTCTCTTAAACTCTTTCAAGATCTTGTCACCAAAAAAATCACCGTGAGCTACTCAAATCCAATCAATCTCTCAACCCATCCTCCTCATCCGACAGTGTTTGGGAAGAGTTTGTTAGGAATAACCGTGTAGGTTTGAGGAAGAGGTGTCATCAAGGAAAAGAACTCACTCAGGTTCTGCTAAAGGTGGTCAGAACAATTATTTTCCACCAATGAACACAGCTCTCTCAAACCCTTCAGCTGCTGGACCTTCTGCAATCTAACCAACACCTCAAGATGCTATCATCAAAGAATCCAGTTCAGAACTAAGTTACATGCCAAGTTATGTGTCTCCATATGAAGGTACAGATGATGAAACTTCTTCAAGAGTCCTAGTTGTTCATCCCCTTGCTGCAGTACTTCCACCAGAAGAGCTTCAAGCACCACCTTCTCAAGCATTGTTGACAACACCACCACCAGAGGGTCCTTCATCATCGTCACCACCCATCAGAGGAAAGGTGATTGGGCTGGCATGCCCCAAAGTGTGGAAGGAGATTAGTGGTCGTAGGGCCCAGAAAGTGATGCCTGAGTGCGCCTTGGCTAAGAAGCCTTAGGTGGTAGGGAGGAAAGTTGTGAAGCTGGTGTCCTAGATGGTTGTGGTAGGATGTTATCTTGTGAAATAGTCCTTTGGTTGTAAGATCCCTTGGTTGTAATCTCTGCATCCTTGTATGCAGTTTATGAATGAAAATAATTCCATGGTTGTCTTTAAAGTTCATTGCAACATTCTTGTTGAAATTTAATTCCTTTTCTCTGCAAAATAGTTAGTCGGAACACAAAGAAACAAGATGTGGTTTGGACATAACTAACAGTGGTTAGAGCAAAAGTAGCAATACTAAGATCAACTAATAACAGTACATGATTTTTACAAACTTTTACATAACAAATTTGAGATTTAGAGATTAATCATTCTAATAATAACCACAAGGTACTGAAACCTCCCCACATCAAAAGCTTTAGTGACAAGATCAGCAACATTGAAATCAGTAAGGATTTTAACCATTTGAATCAACCTTTTCTCATTACAATCTCTAATAAAATGATGCCTTATCTCAATATGTTTAGTCCGAGAATGTAAAACAGGATTTTTAATGATGCATATTGTACTGTTATTGTCAATATAAATCTTAGTATGCATAAAATTGTACCCAAAGTCCAACAATTGATTCTGAATCCAAAGCACTTGACCACAAAGAACTAGCAATGCCACATACTCAGCTTTCAGCTTGTAGAATTGGCCACAATTGTCTTCTTCTTACACGCCATGAGATTAATCTGCTTCCCAAAATTGACATCCTCCAAGTAGTAGACTTCCTATCCAAACTAGCTCCAACATAATCACCTGCCCCAGATAGGCCACCAAATCAAATAATGAATCCTTAGAATACCAAAGGCCCAATTTAGGATGACCTTTAAGGTATCTAAAAATTCTCTTCACATCATTCAAGTGTGTTGTGTTTGGTGTGACTTGGAATCTTACACACACACATACTGAGAACATAATATATGGCCTAGATGCAGTGAGATACATCAAAGATCCAATCATGGACCTATACAACTTCAAATCAACTTTGGGACTTCCATCATCCGGTAGCAGTGGTTTCTGCGTCACCATTGGTGTACTAGCACTCTTTACATACTGAAACCCAAACTTCTTCAAAACATCTGCTACATACTTGTCTTGACTAATAAAAATACCATCAGTCCTTTGTTGAACCTGTAGCCCCAAAAAGAAAGTGAGTTCACCCATAGAACTCATCTGAAACTTGTCATGCATAAGTTTCTTGAAATCTTTGCACAACTCCTTATTTGTTGAGCCAAAGATGATGTCATCTACATAGACTGAACCAAGAAATATCATCCTTGTGCTTCCTAATGAACAAAGTCTTATCAATCAGCCCTCTTTTGAAGCCATTGTCCATCAAATAAGTAGACAGGCACTCATACCATGCCCTAGGAGCTTGATGCAACCCATACATAGCCTTCTTCACCCTCAGAGACCTTATCGATGATCGATCTTTAAAACCGGGAAGTTGACAAACATAAACCTCTCATCAATTGTGCCATACTTAAAGGCACTCTTTACATCCATTTGGAATACCACAAATTTTTTGAATGAAGCATATGCCAAGAATAGTCTAATAGCCTCTATTCTAGCAACAGGAGCAAATACTTCATCATAATCTAGACCTTCAGTTTGTGTGTATCCCTAAGAAACCAACCTTGATTTATTTCTTACCACTATACCTCTTTCATCCCTTTTGTTTCTGAACACCCATTTAGTCCCAATAGCCCTTTTTCCATTAGGAAGATCAACCAATGTCCATACTTCTTGAAGCTTAAACTGCAATAGCTCCTCTTGCATTGATTCAACTCATCATTCTTCTGATAAAGCTTCTTCAACTCTCTTGGGCTCCTTTTGAGACAAAAAGCAAGCAAATAAACAATTTTGTAGATCTTTATGGCTATTCCTTTTGTGAAGTGATCCGCAAAGAAACCTTGTTCAGGAAAGGTTTTATTGCTCAAAGCTCTGCTTCTTGTTTGAACAGGAGTATTCAGATCTCCAAGAATTTGTTCTTTGGGATGATTCTTATGCACCCTGGTGGTAAGAATTGGACTCTATGTGATGACTGTGTCCAAATTTGTAAAATCTGTATCATTGAAGTAGTCATCCAGATTCTCATCATCTGTGGGAGTATCCCTTTCTTCCAAACCAGGCATATCAAGATCAGTTGGATACCCATCATCATCAATAAGTGGCTTAGCAATGGGTCCAAAAAAAGTACTGCTATCAGTATTAGCAGCAGTGGTTGTACTTGTACTAGCAGTGGTAGAAAATGGCTTAGCAAAGGCTTTCAACATGTCTAGCGTTGCTTTCGAATTTTCTTCTTTCTTTTAATTTCTTTTACCGACACCGAGTTATCTTGCAACAACTCTTCCTTATCTTGATGATGATCACTTTTGTTTCCAGAATCCAAGACTTCATCATCAGTGGGACTCTTCTTTTCAATGATGGGTGAGACAGAACCAGCTTTCCACTCTTCAACCAAATAGAATTCTTTTGGAGAATCAGCTTCTTTAGAAATTTTTCTCTCGCATCGTAATTTTTGTGTACCGCAACATTAGTGGAAGTTCCTGCAATGATAGACTCATAATTCATAGACTTGGTTAGCATATCAATATTAAACAACCACTCAGGTCCTTTTGTCTCAACACTAGGAGTCTCTTCACTGAACTTAACATGTAAGTTTTCTTCTACAATCCTAGTCCTCCTATTGTATACTCTAAAGGCTTTACTATTTGAAGAATAGCCAAGAAAGTATCCATCATCTACTTTTTCTTGAAACTTGCCTAGGCAGTCTATGGTATTCAAGATAGTAACAGGACACCCAAAAGGTTTTAGGAATGCTATCATAGGCTTCCTATCATGTAACAGTTCATAGGAGGTCTTGTTATGAGGCTTAACTACCTTGCTTCTATTATGCACATAACATGCAGTGCCTACAGCTTCAGCCCAAAAGGTAGTTGGTAACTTAGATTCTGACAACATTGTTCTAGCAGCCTCAATTAGTGTTCTATTTTTCCTTTCAGCTACACCATTTTCTTGTGGTGTCCTAGCAACACTAAACTGTCTTTCTATACCCTTAGCCACACAGAACTGATTCATCACATCATTCTTAAACTCAGTTTCATTATCACATCTGATTACTTTAACCTTATGGTTTACTTGATTTTCTATATTAGTAATGAAACTCTTGAGAATCTCACTGGTTTCACTCTTAGCACCTAAAAAGTATACCCAAGAAAATCTACTATAATCATCAGTGATAACTAGGCAATACTGCTTATGATTCAAACTTTTAACAAAGGTAGGTCTAAATAAGTCCATATAAAGCATAAACAGTGGTTGTGTAATGGTGTTTACAGTCTTGGTCTTACAAGAGGCTCTATGTTGTTTTCCTTTCTGACAAGCCACACAAAGATCTTTACACTCAAAAACCTTAGAAGGTAACCCTCTCACTAAGTTGCCCTTTACCAGTTTATTGATTGTTTTGAAATTAAGGTGACCTAGCCTTCTATGCCATAATTTTGACTCATCTACTGATGCCTTAGCAAACAAACAGGTTAAGGACCTATTAGGAATTACATCTTTCATGTTAAAGCAATATATGTTCTCTTTCCTAGGTACTCTTAACTGCACAAATCTTTCATCAGGCATTTTAAAGTCAGGAGACAACACCACACACTCAGTTTCCCCAAAAAGTACCAAGTTTTTCTTATCACACATTTGAGAAATACTGAATAAATTATACTTAAGTCCCTGTACCAAATAAACCTTCTCAAAATCCTACTTTCCAGTTCTGATAGTTCCTCTGCCAACAATCTTTCCTCCCTTTGGATCATTGCCAAAAGCCACATGTCCTCCATCATAAGCTTCAAAATCTTCAAGGTTGCTCCCATCCCATGTCATGTGCCCAGAGCAAACCACTATCAAAAATTCCTTTGTCTTTTAGCTCATCTTGTAGATTGCCCTGCACATGAGTTAAACAAATTAGTTCCTTTTATGGACCCAATCCAATACTGACTTGGGTCTGCCATGTGCATCAACATAATCAAATTTCTTTAGGTCCATTGATGCACAACTGACATGATGTAAAACCTTGGTCTTAGGCTTCCATTGTCAGCTAGCTGAGGCCTTAACAAGATAAAAAGGTTTCCAACCACTCGTGTCGTTATCACCTTTGGAATTTTAAAACCTCTTTTGTATCAGTGGTGATATTCGCTTAGAGTGGAAAAATTTTGCTTAGCAATGTTTACATTTTGCTTAGCAGTGGTTAGAACCCATTTGGGTGCAGCAGTGATTATTGATTTTGTAGTTCCATTTTTCATTAGCACTGCTTTTGGAACCAGGTTTTTGTTAGGATGAGGGATTGTATTCTTTGAAAAGTTTTGATGATTTACCCTCCTCCAATGGTTCCAAACTTGTGGTTGGTTTTTATAACAATTTCTCTGTAAATGCTCAAAACTACCACACTTAAAACAAGCCTTCTTAACACACTGAAACTCATCTCCTAACCTATTTGAAATTAGGCCATTAAAGTTTCTCTGATTACCTCTAGGTATGAATCTTTTCATCTGTTCCCTAGGTATCTCCTTGTAGTCTACTACTTTCCTAGAAATTGGTTCTCCAAATCTAGGCATAAGGTTGGCTTGTTTAGAATCAACAGACTTAACATTTTCTATCTTCTCAGACTGTGTTGATTCAAATATATCTTCCTCAGTATCTGATTCCCAATCTTCAATAGTTGGAGCATCTGATGACTTATCAGAACCTATCTTAGGTGATTCAGACTTACTTATCTCTCTATAGGTTTGTTGAAACTGAATTCACTACTAAATGACAGTTCTTTAGTTGGTGGTGCATGTTTCATAAGAGAAAGTGGTGGTATATTGTTGTAACCTAGGCCAGTACCATCTTTAAACAATTTTTGTCCAATTGGCTTATTTACTAAATCAGAAGCATATTGTGTTTTAGCAACTCTAACAACATGTTTTTCCTTTTCTTCTAGAGCTTCTTGTTTTACACTCTCTGCTTCTTCTAGTTTATGTTTAAGCATTTTAATTTCCCTGTCCTTAAGATCAATTTCACCACCTAGTATGTTAATCTTATCTAAATACTCAAACTCACATTTAATACAGAATTTAAGTTTCTCTTCAACACTCTCAAGACCAACTTTATATCCTAAGTTATCTAGTGAAAGTCTTTCTACCTCTTTTCTCAGACTCTCATTAATATCTTTAAGAGATTCTAAGTTATCTGGACATGATTTAAAAGAATAAGAGGAATTTTTAGAATCATTAGATACCTCAGAATCTGAACCAGAAGATGAAGCATAGGCCATGAGAGCAAAGTTATGCTCTTTTGAAGCTTCACTAGCAAGAAAAGCTGAATTAGGACCTTCTTCAATCTGATCACTCCAGTCATAATCGCCAAAACCATCTTGAGCAACCAATGCTGAAGAAGAAACAGGCTCTTCAGTAGCCTTCTTGATGCCTTCAATCCTCTTAGGAGCTCGACATTCCCTAACAAAATGACCCTTCTTCTTGCAGTTAAAGCACTCCATCTTGCTTTTGTCAAATCCAGCTCTTCTTTGACCATTATATTTGACCTGTCTACCAGTCCTCCTCAAGAACTTCCTAGCTTGCAGTGTTAGCATTGCCATTTGCCACTTAAGATTGATTTCATCAAGATCATCAGGATCAATTTGATCCAGATCCTGATTTACTACAGTAACACTGGTTGTAAGGTTAGCAAGGAAAGCACAGATGGCACCATCACTAACATTATCACTAACAGTGGTATTATTAGCAATAGCAGTGGATACTTCATAGGCAGCAGTGAAAACATCCTGAGAATTCCTGTGCCCTATAGACACAAAAGCAATGTTCTGTGATGATGAGGATGAGTCAACTATGTTCTTTTCAGACTCATACACTTTTAGGTTGTTGTAGAGATTGTCCAGAGTCATCTTTTCAAAGTCATCTTTGTTCCTCCACACAAATGTATGCACAGCCCATTCAGGTGACAAACTTCTGATGAACTTGAGATTTATATCTTCTTGAGCAACTTTGTAGTCCGCCAATTTTAGTTGACTGATCAGTTTCTGCAGTCTGTTATAAATGCCATCAAGTTTTTCTCCACTGAGTGCAGTGAAGTTTTCAAGCTGATGCTTTAGCATGTTCTTCCTGAATTTCTTGGTAGCTTCATTACCAGCAAATCTTGTTTCAATGGCATCCATGAACTCCTTAGCTGTCTCATACTGCTCAAAGTCCAATGCATACTCATTAGGTATTCCCATACTGAGAATACTATGAGCTTTAATCTCCAGCTTCCTTCTAGCCTTGTCAACCTCACTAACAATGCTTACTTCCTTACCATCGTCACCCTTCTTAGGAAGAGTATCACCATTCTCAACAACATCCCAGATGGTGTAGTCAATCATGCGAATGTATTGCCTCATTCGCATTCTCCAAACCTGATACTCACCTTGCTTCAACATGGGCACCTTTGATGCAGTAACCATGTGAGTTTCGTCAGACATCTTAACTTTCTTGAATTGAACTTAACTAGACTTCTTCTTGATCACAGTTTCTAGATCACAAGCTCTGATGCC
Organism: Chrysanthemum makinoi; assembly: GCA_910596185.1. NCBI lineage: Eukaryota > Viridiplantae > Streptophyta > Magnoliopsida > Asterales > Asteraceae > Chrysanthemum > Chrysanthemum makinoi. Next base: position 104,258,471 of record OU343221.1, on the reverse strand, counting down.
ACTTGTTGATCCTAGTTGAGCAAACGATCCTTATAGAAACTGACTTAACAATTACTTGTTAAATATCGTACGGAATATAATACTTAACCTTAAGAAGAAGAACAATAGTAATCACTAAACACCTCAATTATATTAATAACGAATACTCTAACCAGTATTAGGGTTTTACAACCTTGAAGTGTATCGACCTTAGATATAGCAAAACACACGTATATCTAATCTAACCTAGGACCTCCTTTTATAGGCTAAGGAGTCCTTTACATAATACAATATGTAACCTACAAGATAAATATATTTTCCATATTTATCTAATACAAAATATTAAACCGACTAAACAAAACTAGCAGTGTTTACAATACAATAGTCGTGGTTATACACTACAACTAGCCGTGGTTTAACTCCAGTAGTGGATTTCATCTTCTGGCAGTGGTTTCTTTTACTCTAGCAGTGGTTCAAATACTTAGAATAATTCCTGATCTGAGGAACCTAAAACCCAACACTATCTAAGATAAGTAATCAAAGAACAAACATTGTTAATACAAATTAGAACTCATTGTGAATTCAAAAAGAAGGATTTTTTGAGCAAAATTGTGATAAACCTCAAAAAGAACTCTTCTCAAAATTAACACCACATTGTCAATTTATTTTTTAGCATCAATCATGCCTAGATCCACACAACAAGATTATCAAGACATTGCTTACTATATACCGATGCATCACCATAAGGATGGTTTTAACCCTAAGGATCGAAAACCCATCAAAATGCTCCAAAAACGGTTGTTTCATGAAGGACATGTCATTGATCAATCTTTTCTTGATGGTATCGATATTCTCGAAGTCTTTTCTAGGATCAACTTTGAGTGTCTACTCCATAAATGAACAAATATGTCCCGTGTTTGTCCTCAAGTTTTACAAGAGCGTTCGCATCATTAGAAATGATGATGGAACCATCTCTATTGCCTTTGTCATCAACAATCACAACTACACCTTAGCTCTTGCCAAGCTTGCCCGAATTCTCCGCATCCCACACCATGGTGTGTTTATGTATTTCAATGATTGGTCACTTGCCAAAATCCATGATATGGTTGATGATCACGATGTCTATTTCACTCGTCTTCATGAACCCGCCACGGTAAGAGATGCCGTATTCATCCAAAGAACCTCTCAAACCCGAGTCACTAGGAATTCAAAAGTCATCCGCTGAGATCCATTTCAAATGGAGCTTTTTGAGATGTTCTCACTTTACAAAAAATGGTAACAAATTCTTAGAGAAAATGTTCTTTGCTTGGTTGGGAATAAGGATCATCTGAATACATGTCTTGTGTACATGATTTATTGCCTCATCAACGAAACTCCCTTAAACCTAGCATATTACATGGTCAAAAGGATGGCTAGTGTCTTTAGGAAAAAGAAAATGGTTCTTCCATATTCTGTGCTTCTAACCCACCTAGCAAACTTTGTCTTTGCTTTGGAACCCTCTCCTTTGACGGATGATCACTTCTTTTGCAATCGGGTCATGGTACCTCTCATCGAGGAAAGAACATCCAGTTTCATGGTTGATGGGAAAAGGCCTCATCCACCTACCGACTCATCCGAGGAAATGGAAGGAGAAGCAAGCAACCCCATCAACAACTACCATCTCGACCCCGTCTCATACATTGATCAATTTCCCGACATTCCAACTCCTTTCCAATAGTTTCAACAAACCAAAGGAATGTTCAAATGCATTTCTCATTTCCTCATGGGGAAGAAGAAAAGGCGAAAATGAGATGGAAGTTTAGAGGTGATTTGTATGATCCTAATTTGAAACATGTGATGTATGTCTTAAACAATGTTATTGTCATTTGGTAGAACTAAGTATTATGTCTTAGTTTGTTGAAAACATGGATAGCTTAACTTGGAACAACTAAATAGGAATTTTACCACTTTTGATCTCGTATCAAAAGTTGGTCGTCATCCTAGTTACATGCCCATATATTGCTTTTACATGCCATGCTTGCTAAGATTTACTTACATACATATATGCTTGCTATAGAAATTGATGAGTGTGTAAATACTCATCATTTTTATACCATTTAGACTGCAAAATCATCTGAAAACACTCAGAAACACATCAAAATGATGAAAATATCACAAATCAGTGTTTTATGTGTTTTAAATGCAAAAATATCAAAATCAGATGAAAAACATATCAAATTTGCAAAAATTGCAGTTTCAGTCCTCCAAGTTTCAAAAGTTGTCAAAAACAGTCCCTGAGCTCATAATTTCAAAAGAAAAATCACCAAAGGTCCTTTTTAAATCATAACTTGTCAAAATTAGTCCTTTGGTGAAAAATATAAAAAGTTTGAGAATTTACAAGTTTAGTCCTCGGAGTTTCAGAAAATGACAAAAATGGCCCTTATATTATTAATGACTGGCAGAACCAACCCTTGGATCATTTTTCAGAATGTGTATGGTTGGCTCCTCAAAAATCAGATTTGGCAGGTTCAGCCCTTAAGTTTTGGTGAATTACATGAATGGTCCTTATGCTTAAAACAAAACAAATGGACCTTTACTAATTACCCAAGCCCAAACTAATCCTAGCCCAACACCCGGTCCTGTCCAAACCCAAACCCGACCCGGCCAAGTAATAATCAACCCCGCCCATTTTAAATAATAAAACAGGTCACGGGTTTCTCCTTTCCCCCTCCATCATCACCCTGCAACGCCTGCAAACACTCCACCCCCATCATCACAACTACTCTATCTCTACCCACCAAACACCCTATGCCAAAACGCATTAAATGCTCACCCTCCTCACAAGTTATCAGAGTCAACTGTTAAAACCAAATTTCCCGCCAAAAAAATGATCTACGGCCAATATCACTTTGAGTGATCCAAAGGCCTCAAAGAGAGGTGGGAAAAGCTCAGAACAGGAGAGAGAAGGATGTGGGAGTATAAAAGAGGAAGAAAGAAGCTTGAAAAAAGTAGTAGTTAGTTTTTATAAAATTCCTCTTATGTCGTTTTTTTTATTTATGTCTTAGTTTAACTACAAATGTTGTAATTTTCAGTTCTATGTATCATAATTAAGTTAAAAAGTCATTGTATTGTGTTTTTAAGAACCAATCCAAGTTTTCATCTAAATTTCAATCTTGTTGTTCACTGTTACACTGTTTCAGTTTCGAATTATATTGTCAAATTTATTAGTGACTTATTTTAAGCTTGAATAAGCTTGTCTAAGCTCATTATAAGCTTTGTATAAGCTTACATTTAAAGTTTCAAATCATTTTGGTTCCTGGTCAACGGAAGTCAAAGTTGCAGAAGTTAGATTTGGATTGCTGATCTTGTGATGATCTGGGTTGAAATGAGTTGGATATGGTTAGGTTAGTGGTAGTTTTGATCTGAGATAATCTGCAAATTGCTGGATGTTTGTAAGTTTTGGTATCTGTCCTTTTATATCTGTTGAACTGCATAATTGGTTCAGTTTGATTCTGTAGTTTATGTTGTTGTTTCTGCATTCATTAGCTCTATTATAAACAGTAGATTACTAGTTTTAGCTTCTATGGATTGATATTAAGGAATTGATAGAGTAATGTGCAAAAACTGTTGCTAAAAGAGTGTTTGGTTAGCATCAGTTGGTTAAGTTTAAGTTTGAATCAGTGGTTAGGTGCTATTGCTTTATGCTTATTAGGGTCTAATTCATACATATCTGTCTTTATATTGCATCATAGAACTCACAAAGTCAAATTCATCTTACAACTCATCTAGAATCTGTCACTGTTGAATCAGTTAGTGTAGAAGTAGCTTATTGGCTTTAGAATAAGTAGATTTAGCTTGCCTTAATCATCATTAGCCTTTAAACATCTAATTCAGTTAACTACATTGGATCAAATCTCAATAAGGTCAAACTTTCAAAACTGTTTTTAAAAGTCAAGTCATGTGCAGAGCAGTTTTTCTCAGATTTTGCAGAAGATGCACAAGGTTTAATACTGATTATTAGAGTCTCATCTTTGGTTTAGGTATAGTCAGCTAGGTGGTCTTTAAGACCACCTATCTGTTTTTGGCTTTAGCACTCTTGATAAGCATTTGAATAAGCTCAAACCAAGGGGGTGATTCACTGTTTTGCCTAGATAAGCAGTTTGCTTAAAACTAGGTTCTGAGCTTATAACTTGATAAGAGTAGATATAACTAGTTGCTTTTAGCTTATTTTGGTAGATTATAACTTCTGTAACTGTTTGGTGGATTAAATAGCTTGTTTGCTTATTTTTAGTAGCTTATTCTAGTAGCAGTTGCACTACATCTTTCATTTCTCACACATTAGCTGCTTATTTCTCTATTTTCATAGATTCATATTATCATTTTAGAATTATCCTGAGGATTTCATAATTTTTGGTCACTATTTGCTATTTTTCTAGATTTAAATCACTTTTTAGCACTTTTTAATTAGCTTTTAATACAAAAAATTAAGAAAAGGTTCAAAAAAAATAATTTTTCAATTTTCTTAGGTTTAGATAAATATAAAAAGGAAAAAAAGTAATTTTCCAGATTTTTCATAGTTTATTTGGTAATTTTTAGTAATTTAATTAGTTTTAAATAGTTCAAAATTCATAAAAAATAGAAAAATAATCAGAAAAATACAAAAATAGTTTTGAAAATTCTATTTTGTTATTTTAGACTTTTCCATTTCATAATTTCATTTTTCTAGCTTTGTTTCCTAATTTCTTGTATTTTAGGTAATTATTAAATAGTTAAAAATAGTTTTTAATTAATAATAATTAGATAATTAGTTATAAAAATAGTTTTCTTTTTCTAAAAAGTTTCTTTTATCATTAGGATTGTAAAAATATCATTTTTGATAGGATCCAAATATTTATTGTGTTGATGATTCGGGTGGTCTTGGATGATCAAAATACATGTTTGCCATAGTTAGAGAGTTAGTAGAGAGAGAGGGTGTTCTTGCTAGAGGTTTACACAAAAGTATGGAATATTAGATTGAAAAGCACCACCCCTTCCATGGATGGAAGGGGTATTTATAGTTACAAACATAACGACCTCCTATCGGCCTGTGGATCAGGTATACAGTGGGTAAAGACCCGTTCTTCCTCCACGGTGTTGCACTACGCTAAACTAAACTAATAAATAACTAATAAACTGATAAATAACGTAACTAACGACAAGTCTACGAGCTAACTTAAGCTAGATAACATTTGGGGTGACCGACTCTTCGCTATGGAATTTTCTAATTCCTAACAATCTCCCCCTAAGGGAGGTCACCCCATGTTTTACATTTCGAATCCTAGCATTCTATTCTTGTCTTTGTTCTTGAGCTCGTAGACTTCAATTCTTCATTTCAACAATCTTTATGCAATAGCAGTGATTCTTCAAAGTCCGCACTGATTTGTACTTATAGTGGAGGCCTTTAACTGATCCACATCTTTGATGATCTTTGAGCTTTCTTTGAGATCATCAGCCACAGTAAATCTCTGGATCATCCATAGTTGTGTTGCCAGCATGTGAAGTTGTGACTTTCGGACCGACATGCTCACACTTTTGAATCATGACATCTTTCCATCAGAGTAGCGGAAGCCTTACTGGTTCATGATATTTGCAGCAATAAGCATAAGCATAGTATGAAATATCAGAGCCAGGTTATGTAGATATGCACCAGTCATGATTTCTTCAAATTAAGTGTGATGCTGTGAGCATGCGGCTTTGGATTGACTCCTCAATTCTGATCAGATGCAACCGTCCAAATGTACCTGCAAACAACAGTTAGCAATAAAACACACGAAAGTGTCTTTGATCACTTTCGCTGAATTGAGGTACACGCCCACGGTTCCTCGTTGATCAAGTACAAGTACTGCCGTGATCGTAGGATTCCGAAGAATCTCCTGACAGGGTTTCGCACTGTTCTAGCGTTTTCTCAAACCGAACGTCTCAAAGAAGACAACACGGAGTGAGTGAACCAAATAATTGAGATTCACCGATTGATTAAAAATGATTTGAAAACAATCGCGTATTGCTTGAAGAAAGAGTTTTGCAATACGACGAAGGTTTTATGAAAAAAAATCAATTTTCAATCAAAATACTTTTTGTATTAGAGAATGAGTACACATTCGACGTGCTAGCGAAAAGAAGAGATTCGCACATCGAACGGTTTTTCTAAAAGTATTTTTCAATCAGAGATACTTTTTGTGTTTGAAAATGAATACACATTCGACGTGCTAGAGAAAAGAAGATTTGCACATCGAATGGTTTTTCCAAAAGTACTCGTCAATTCCATTCCTGGACCAAGGTTGATTCAAGAATGAATCGCCCCATTGTTTCTATCCAGTTGTCACAAGCTTGATCTTTTGCAAGATTTCACATGTCACCCACCAAGAGCTTGTTTGATGTTGGCTCTAGAAGGATTTCCATCTTCATTGTGAATATTTAACATATCACTCAGATGTTCTGGCAATACCACAAGGATAATGCGTAGGACTCTTAATATATTCTTACTTTCCACATTGAGTGAACCAGCAAGTCTTCAAGAATTTAGTGTCCTAATGAGATATTGTGGATGATCTCTTGGCTCTAGACTCAATCATGCATATTTGGTTCCTATGCCGGAGACTAGGGAGAGGGTCTCCTTCTTCAATATCAACTATCTCTAAAAGAAAGTCGATAGATTATGTAGGTTCCCCGTAAGAATGAAACAAGTCCTTTTAAGAGGAACTTGAGTAGTTTGGGAAGTTGTAGTGCAGTGCATCACTGGGTCCATGATGTCTTGTCTTCAATACCAGTGTTACCTTGGTAACAACCAGTAGCATATGTATTGAACCCGGTTTCTGCCCTAAGGTTGAATTGATGGAGGGCTATTTCTTTTCACCCTTTTTCACATTCAGTTCTTTTTCATTCTTCAACCCCTTCAGTGCTTACCGAGACTTCATAACTAGAACCTTGTTGGGTTTTTCCAGTACTAGCTCTGTCTCAGTCCGCACTCTTCCCATTTCTCACTTTTCTCCTTTTTTCAATATACCTAAGGACTCTACACTATCTAGTGGATTGTCCCTGGGTAGATCCCTCCGGCTCTGGCGGGATCGTGGGAACAAATACGTAACCTAACCATCCTTATAACTCCATACATAAAGTAAAATGATCGGTCTTTTGGTACAGTTCATTCTTCCTTGAAACCAATTGAAAAATCATTTGGAAAAACAATCAAGGTACTTGTGATATAAAATCAAAGCATTTTGTACCTTAATAGTTTTGATCATTTAGAAATGCTCCCCCTCAACATGTGCATATGATATTGAAATTGTTTGGCACATGGAGGCAAGAGTTCTTTGAAATAATTTCTTGATCACAATTTCCTACGAAAAAGCCATTTGAATTTCTTTGGTAAATTCTCCCTCTCAATATGTGCATAGGATAAGAGAAATCATTTTAACACATAGAGGAAAGAGTTCTTTTGAAGCACATCCACGAATCACAAAAGCCATTAAGAAAACCATTTGAAAACTCAATCAAGATACTTTATAAGTCTCTTTAAAAAAACTTTTTGTACCTCGATAGTTTTGCTCCCCCTCAATATGTGCTTCGAGATTCGAAAGCGTTTAGCACATATGAGAGAGCAGCCTGCACAATTAAATCAAAAACGATCACCTTTTATCAAATTTCATTATTAAATCACAAATTCTCCCCCGATCAAAAATGTCAAACCCTTTGAGATTTTGGATCCCAAGTGATTTAATATGGTTTAGAAAACATGGGAGAATATGTGGCCTGGTTTAAATACTCATCATGTTTTTGGATAAATCCTCCTCCTCAACATGTGCATTGTGTATGAAATCGTTTGGCACATGGAGGCAGGAGTGCCTTTAAAGGACTAAAACCAATTCCATTTAAACAGATAAGAGATTTAACTCACGATCTCTACCCCGATCAAAATTTCTAACCTTTTGAGATTTGTGATCCCAATTGATTTAAATCATTTAAAAGATTTTGGGGAAAGACGTGGCTTGATTTAACTTTGAAAAATGACAGATAAGGACCATTTAAAGACATTAAAGATTGTTAGTGTGAGGTATGATAGTTTTAAGAGATCTTTAAGTAAAATAAAACAATTTCACAATCAAACAAGAACAGAAAAAATTTCATTTTGAAAGACCTTGATTCAAAAGAAAAATCATACCATGACATAACATTAAATCTTTAGATCACCACATAATTTCGTACAACCGGACTCTTTTGAAGATATATTGTTTGAAAATATTTTAAATTAAATCACTCTCCCTCTCAATCGATGACCGAAGTCGATAATTGAGTGACTTAAATTTTGATAAAATGAAGTCCGGTGATTTTCAAAATCTAGTCCAATATATTTTCAAAACAATATTTTTCCATTTTCAAAACAATATTTTTCAAAGTTTTAGAAAAATGGTATCATCAATGATTATCCTGCACAAAGATATGTTAGGGGGTTAAGAAACTTATGTTGTTGCTGTAGGGCTTGGAAGAAAACCGTCTGCAGAGCAGCGTGAGACTTCTTCTTACGTTGCATTTTGAATGCCAACCGAGGTCAAATTAAGCTCCGCTTCTTAATCAATTAGAAGAAAACCATCTGCCGATGCAAAGGAGACCTCTTACGTTTCATTCATGCCAACTCTCCATAGAAGTCCAATTAAGCTCCGTTTCTTCATTTGTCAACACAAGATCTAGTTACCCTTTCCTTTCGGCATCCAAACATCATATTATGTGGAATCCTGATCGGGAACATTCTTATACCAAGATACTTGCATACGTTAGTGGACACAAACAGATATATGGTGGTCGACAACACCCAAACAATAATCGACTAATAAAAGTCAATTCAACATATCAATCAGTTCATATAAAGCATGGGGTTTATGTGTTAATCAAACACTAATCATCTAAACCTAACAATCATATCCTAAATTCCTAGTCCTTCGATACGGCAAATATCATTTTTTTTTTTAATTAAGCACGTAGGATAATTAAGAAAGCCCGTTAGATGATATAGATTTGAAAACATTATCCCCCTCAATCAATGACTAAATTTTTTTGAAAAATTTAAAAGCGCTGAAGTCATTGATTGAGTTTTCAATTATAACGAAAACTCTGAAACTGATTGAATTTCAAGCAACTCATTTACCACCATTTTTGAAAACAACAAATATTTTTCTGAAGAATTTTAGACGGAAATATATTTGTGTAGGAACAGCAGTCCTTCGACATACTTTCCTTGTTTTGTTTTTAGGATAAGTGCACGAAATATTTGAAAATTGGTTTAGCGCAGCACTTTCCTTTCTTTAAAGAACGGGTTGCTATATGAAATAATAGCAAACCATAGTTTAAGCACGGGTTACAGTCTGAAATAACTGCAAGCCATTTTTTGAAGTGCGGGTTACAGTCTTAAATAACTGTAAGCCATATTTTGAGACATGTTTAGAAAAGAATATTTACACCTCCTGTTCGAACTTCATCTAAAGTCCCGTGCCATTATTGAATGACATTTCTAAGACCGTAGATGTTATCGATACCAGAAGACATGTCTTGAGAAAACATATTTTTGGTATTTTTCAAATTTTTCTGATTTTTATGGGCTTTTGAGGGTTTTATATTTTTCTATTTTCTTTTTGTTGGTTTTATAATTTTGTATTTTGTTTTTCTGATAAATATATACAGTGATAGAGTAGATGATATAGTTAAAGAAGATGATGATACGAGTACCGAGATAAGGATATCGAGCAAGACGTCGTAGAAGATAGAAGTCATCAACTCTTAAACATTCACCACCAAAGCTTCAAGGGCTCTTGAATTGAGAGAAATTGAACCATCTGAAAGTGAGACTCTGGCAGCTTCCCCCCAAACCGTAAATCCTTATGTTGAGCAGATTTGAAGCTTTATTTCAAGCTTGCTTTAGTCAGGTGCACAAGGAAGCACACCATTATCATGAATCCCGCTGCTCCTTTTAAGAACTATAGTCGAGATACTTCGTCGGGTTATATCATCCAATAGAACAGCAACGTATCATCTCACTCAAAAATAATCTTCTCAAGTTTCATAACCACTGAAGTCTGACGCAATCCATTCCAAAAGGTGTCAACAGAACACTTTCCACGTGTAGTTGAAATGATGCAGTCCGTCTCTTAGTATAATGCTCAAGAACTCTCCCGAATACACTTCATGAGGGGAATGAAGAACACCTTCCCATGTTCACATTTTTCTTCCCTGATGAACGTGTATGAAGCTCAAGAACCCAAAGTACACCAATATCCAAGAACTCTCCCGAATACACATCATGCCCGAGCGAAAAACACCTCCCAATGTTTGTGGTAAAAAATGGCTTTCTTCCCCGATGATCGTGTATGAAGCTCAAGGACCCGAAGTACACACATTCCCCAAAGAGAGAACAACCGATAACAATGAAGAAGCAGGCCGAATCACTGACATCTCTGCGGATGACAATCTCTGCGGATGTCAACTCCGGAATAAGTGATTATATCTCTGAATCACCGATTAAGCCCTCAAGTGAGACAGCTGAGCGCCCCCAATGTAGACAATTCTCTCTCCCCTGATGATTGCGATAACATCGAGATCATCATACACCAGTGTACCTCTTTTATCTTCAGAAACTTTCATTTACATCACTTCCCCCACGACGTTGAAATAAGAACACTAAACGCTTTGATGAGTAAAACCTTGAGTTTCTCTACGGTCATGACATTTGTTTTCCCGGGATATCTTCAATCACTTAGAAGAGTTAAGTTCATCAAGTTTACTCGCCATGAGTCAAACCTTGAGTTTCTCTGCGGTAATAACATTTGTCTTCCCGGGATATCTTCAATTACTTAGAAGTATTAAGCTCATCAAGTTTACTCGCACTTTGTGTTTAGATGTAGTCTCCTTCCCCTTGCTTTTTGACACTTCGTAATCAACATCTTATCAGCCCAAATACTTGAAATCTTTATGAGAAGAACACTTGAACTCAGATGTATCTGTGAGAATCAACTAGCTGAAGAAATACGTGAGCAAGTCTAATTGGGGATTAAATTCAACATTTCACTCTCCCCGAATTAGTGCTCTCCCCTAAACTGACAATCTTTTAAATGCCCAGAATAAGAAGAAGTCTTTAGATAATCAAATCAACTCGCTTTAGTCTTCGACATGTAGCGAGAAAATGTAGAATAGACTGTAGACTCGACCTTCTTCAAGATTGTTCAGTTGGGGAATAGATAGTTAACATCTTCAACTCACACCAAAAGCATCCCACCAAAAGGCATCCCAATTAACTTACATCTTGCAAATCCCCTTAACTAAAATCCCTCCCAATCAAACAAGAACAGTAAGATGTTCATCAAGGAAATCAGAATCAGGCCGCACGAACACACTAAATTGTAACACCAAACTACCAATCACATCAAACAAGAACAGAGAGATTGTTCGAATCATCATGTTGATGTATACGTGAAGCATTAACCGGAAGCACTTTGTCGATAAACTCATCAATCCGAGTGAAGATGTCAACCAGCGGCTCATAGAAGAAACTCCATGTAAAGATGATCCGATAAGAAGAAGCTCGGTTCTTACATGAGTTAGGAGCCGTATGACCATATATTCTCATAAGTCAATCAACCATGCAGTGAATTCACACTTCTTCTCCCCCTCAAGAATTGCATACGGAGATGTCATTCTTGATTAAACAAGTGAATATCTTCAACAAATGTAGTCTATTCACACTTCTCTTCCGCAAAATTAGCACATGATGTCGCCATCGTCATTATAGTTGAGCAAGTGGAATAAGAAAACAATCAATGGTAGCCCGGTTCACTTGATGACTGAAGCGCATGGAAAAAGTATGAAGCATGTTGATGAGAATGGTCATAATAGAGAAGATTTCTCTTCTTCAGAAGATAAAGCGCACTGACACGTACACCTTTCTTTTCTTTAGCGAACGAGGCATGAACTGTTGTGTTCATACGTCATAAGAAGATTTCTCTTCTTTCAAAGATAAAGCGCACTGAAACGTACACTTTTCTTTTCTTTAGAGTACGAGGCCTGAACTGAAGTGAACAGACGTCATAATCTCTCTCTTTTCAATATCTTTTGGCAAAACATGTAAATATCACCATTATCATTCAGTAGGCTCTTTGTAGTGACAGCTGATGGAGATAACCCAATATGATGAATTTGACCCTGAAGTAAACTACCCCGAACTCGTGACTTAAACTTGCACATATGAAACAAAGAGCGGTGCCGAGACTTCATCCTCCATTGAATCTCTAAGTACTCTATACTCTTCATCCAACCAACCATCAAGTATAAGACGTACATCACCTCTTGACAATCCACAATTGAATGTGACACTGAGCACTACAACGTAACTCCTTAAAGTGATAGTTATTTTGTGGTGGTAAAAGCCCAATTCCCCCAAGTGGTAAAAGAAAAGGTAAAAGACACCCAACAATAACTAGATTTCCAAGTCTTCGTTTTTGATAAAAAGCTCAAACAAGGATCATGAAGAATCTTCATCCAACCATCCCCGATACCTTCAGATACTAAGTACACTCGCCCGTGATAATTCACTTCAACCTCAAATAAATAATATTGAATTAACGCCGTTGTCACATCATCTGGTTAACTGCTCAAAACTAGCCTTCTTTTACATTTAAACGAACTTTGATAATGGTATTCATCCCGACCATGGTTAAAAGCATATAACCCCGTAAAACCATGTAATAACCAAACTACCAAGACGAATATCCAAACACACATCCAATTCATGAAGTACACCCTTTTATCCCTTCTTCGAAGCAGAAATCGTAGCACCAGCATCAAGAAGATCCAGAATTACACTTTCTCTTCTCCAAGATGATTCCATCATTACGGGATTTTACAATTCCATGGTTTAAACCGAGAAATAGATTCTTTCGCGGGATTTTACAAAACCTGGAATAAACCGTAAGATAGCTCCGGATATGCACTTTACTATTACCAGGATGTTTCCATAGTCACGGGATTTTACAAGTCTATGATTTAAACCGAGAAATAGGTTCTTTCGCGGGATTTTACAAAATCAAGACAAAACCGTAAACAATATCAGCTTGAATGTGTTATGACAGCATTGGTTTCGGTGAATATCTGTTTTAGGGGAACATGCAGCGGTTCATCAACGGTTCATTATCCATCAACAGCAAAATCATCAATCATCCAAACAACACTTTGATAAACACATCATTCACGCAATCTGTCGGCTATTGTAGTGACCACATGGAGAAGTAAACCCGATATACCAAACTTGATCATGAAGTAGAATTCCCCGGATTTGTTACTTAAGCTTGCACTAATCCTTGTGAAGAAGAAACGGTGTACCCAATGTACAAAATCTCTTGACATATCCTCAACTGTGTGAGACACCGAAGTGATAGTTACGTTGTGGGTAAACCGAGAAAGAATCACAACCGTACCTAAATAGCCAAGTCTTTATCACACTCTATAAATGCCCAAGCAAGTCATCTTCGCGGAATGGTAGAAAGAAAGAAGATGAAATAAGTAAACGCGTCCGAAAAACCTCACTTCAAATCCAAATAAGAAATACCGTCCCAAACAACCCCGTAGTCAACTTTGTTCAAATAGTAATTCAATCCGTGACGAAATATTATATGTGAAAATGTGTACACCAAAGTACCAAATCTCATAACCCATTGAATCTCATCATTGAGTCACATAACACAAATCTCATAGTCAACTCTCATCGAGTCTCAAATCTCATCATCAAACCTCATCATCATACCAAGTTTTATCAACAAATCTCATTAAGTCCAAATCTCACAAAATTCAAATCTCATAAAATCTCATCTCTACAATTTGCTCAAGTAATCAGTTATTCTTGATCTGGTTCAAAACATGTGCCCAATCCAATTTAACTTACTCGGTTCACAATAACACCAACCGCTCATCGGATATCAATACAAGCCCACTTAAGATTAGCACATCAGATATTGATAGTCCATCCGAAATAAATTACTAAAATCTTATAACCCATTCAATCACATAAATAGCTCATAACAGAAATTATGAAATTGGCCTAAATCCAAATCTTATGACAGAATTAAGTTATTATGCATCATTATGCATCAAGGCCCAAATCAATATCAACGTATTGCCATTCATACTCGGTGATAAAATTGAGTCCCAAATCCTACATACGTACTCGTTAACATAAGGCCCAATACATTAGAGATTATTAACGAGGCCAACAACCCTTTCAAACCATATCATAATCATATGACCCACAACATATGTCAAGCCCAATACCCATACATTAAGCAAGATATTATCCCCATGCTAAGAAGATCTGCCCTAAACATTTGGGTATAAAAGCTTCACCACACAATATACCCTAAAAAACAACTCCTCAAGATAACGCCTCCCTAATAATCTGTAAACAACCAAACCCTAATCACTAATCCGCCTCCATCATTCTCTGCCTCCCTCCTCCATCTAAACGTTTCACAAAGAACACACAAACCAAAAAGGATAAATCACACCAAGTATTCACAACAATCATAGCACATGACTTGGGTGTACATTCGATTGTCGTGACCTAGCCACAGGGTTGGCTTGAGAGTCAACGATTCGCCACAGAGATGGCCTCAACAACATGCAAGTGTTCACAGGTAGGTTTTATCTTGATTACATTCATGTATAGATTAAAACGAGCCAAATGAATGATTTAACATGATTGTTAAACACATTTGTTTACTTCGTATATAATCACCCATTTAGATCAATGAAGAGATTTGTTTATCTCATGTGTGTGGCCTTTGATGTCACTTAAAAAATATGATGAACAAATCTGAGATCTCAAAAGCATCCATTTGTAGTTACTTATAACCGAACATGAAGAGAAGACAAAGTCACTTATGGTTTTGTTCTTTCTTTAATTGCTTCGAACATTATCATATGATTCCGTTTGAGATAGAGTCAGGAACGAACCAAGAGTCTAAAGGTAACAATCTTTTCGGTTTTCATTTGATTTATGGATCTGTGATGAGAGTGTTCGCGGTTTTGAGCCTTTGATGTGCTTTGAGATATAACCTCGAAACATCTGAGATCATTCGTTATTAATAAGTTTTTTTTTTTTTTTAATTAACGAATTGTTGGTTAGAGTGGTTTTGAACTTTGTTTGGGTTGGCTGATGATGGGTAGAACCAGAAGTTAACTGAGATAGTTAAAAGTAGCATTCATGGGTAGACTCTGAGATGGTTTGGTTTTGATTCGTTTAGGTTGTGATTTGGATCTGTGATGGTTAAACAAACTGAGGTTCAAATTGAGTATG
Organism: Chrysanthemum makinoi; assembly: GCA_910596185.1. Lineage (NCBI taxonomy): Eukaryota > Viridiplantae > Streptophyta > Magnoliopsida > Asterales > Asteraceae > Chrysanthemum > Chrysanthemum makinoi. The sequence goes on along the minus strand of OU343221.1, from coordinate 104,243,146 downwards.
TTAACTGGTAATTGTTATGGTTGTTTGTGGTCGAGGTCTAGTTGTATTGTAGTTGTCACGGTCTTTCAAGTCTTAACATCTTCTTCTTCATCCTTTCTGTGTAAGTCGCTAGGTCTCATATATGAGCCAAGTCGCTAGCCAATTCGCTAAGCCAAGTCGCTAGCCATATCGCTAAGCCAAGTTGCTAGCCAAGTCGCTAAGCCAACTCGCTACGTCTTGTTCAAAAAGAAGTCGCTACCATTTTAAAGAGTTAAGTCGCTAAATTATAAGTATAAGTCGCTAGGTCATTTTTCAGTATCAAGTCGCCACTTAGTTTTATACATAACTCGCTATTGACTTTCAAAAAAGTCAACGATTAACCAAGTCGCTACAGAGAACCAGTGAATCTGGACAAACATGAGGCCAAGTCGCTAATATGAAATTCCGGCGAGTTTTCCGACCATATTCCGTTCATCTTCAATTTTTTACCCAGAAAACTTAGTTTTGACCCAGAAAAATGCATAAAAAGATTGCTTTGTTTGACCCAATAGACCACTGCTTGGACATTAAAAAACTGACCATATGACAAAAAATACTGTTGGACCAAGTATAGATTGGACAATAATTCAACAGTGGACTGTTTTGTGACAAGACACCATGACAGCAAGCATATGACATTTTTGACTCAAAAGTCAAAACAAGAAAAACAATAACTCGCTAATAAGAACTTTGACAAACTTGGTAAAAACAATTTAAATACCAGGACTTGTAATAAGCATCTGTATCAAGCCACTAGACCCTAACACAATAACATCATCACATTAACACATCAATCATCACAACTGCCGCATCAAACCGCCAACAAGTAACCATGTAAATCATCAAAACAACATAACCATGGCTCTTGATACCAATTGATAGGATCCAAATATTTATTGTGTTGATGATTCGGGTGGTCTTGGATGATCAAAATACATGTTTGCCATAGTTAGAGAGTTAGTAGAGAGAGAGGGTGTTCTTGCTAGAGGTTTACACAAAAGTATGGAATATTAGATTGAAAAGCACCACCCCTTCCATGGATGGAAGGGGTATTTATAGTTACAAACATAACGACCTCCTATCGGCCTGTGGATCAGGTATACAGTGGGTAAAGACCCGTCCTTCCTCCACGGTGTTGCACTACGCTAAACTAAACTAATAAATAACTAATAAACTGATAAATAACGTAACTAACGACAAGTCTACGAGCTAACTTAAGCTAGATAACATTTGGGGTGACCGACTCTTCGCTATGGAATTTTCTAATTCCTAACAATTTTCATATTTTTAGGGTTAATATTGCTTTAGTTTCACTTTTTATTTTGTACGTCGCGTAGATTTTAATTTCAGTTTTATAAAAACATAAAAACAAAAACATCATTTTAAATATAGTGATAGCGTTTATTTAATAGATTTTATCTTTTTAATTTCCTTTAATTTGCATTTAAGCCGTTGTAATTTGTTGGCTTTTCCTGTAGTTATAATATTATCACAAATCTCCTTTTCTGTTCAAATCTCGCGATCACTATACGTTTGATAATCCATTGCATAGCTCACTGACATAACGACCGGGGAAACACAGTACTCCCCGATCTTCATTGATTTCGTGCTTGAGCAGCTTTTAAGCTGGTTACGGTCCGCCATTCACAAGCTGGCGGGGGCTTGTGTGATTTAGCTTGACTGTTTTGCGCGCATCAAAATTTTGGCGCCACGCCGGGGAGCTCGTGCTGATAATCTTACGCCTAGCGAGATTAGCGATTTGGATATTCACTCTTTGTTTATACCATTTGTATATGTTTATATTTTCTTTTAAAAATCAAAAAAAAAAACCCAAAAAGATTTTCCTTCTTATTTTTATATATAATGTTTCTCCAAAAATCCAAAAAGATTTTTCTTATCCCTGTTATCCGTTTGATTCTTTCTCTCGTATCCTCTAAACGTTTAATTCTATCTTCTTGATCCTCTTTGCGTTTAATTCTGATGGAATCATCGATTCCTTGTGTCGGTTGTGGAGAACCGCTTTTCGGTTTACCGTGTCGTTGGTGTACGTGCGAACGATGCGGTAATGACATTCATAACGGAAGTTGTTTGTTTTGCGGTTCGAGGAATTCATGTTCTTATGATCAAAATTCTTTCAATGAGCCGAAAAATTTTCCGACTACCCACCCCAACCCCAAAATTTTTCGTTCAATCAGCAGTATTGCTATGGTTGTGGGGATCCGTTAGTTGATTTTCGATGTCAACGATGTTCTTGCGAGAGGTGTGGAAATGATCTTACGGATGGATTTTGTTCGTTTTGTGCTTCGAAGTGAAAACTCATGCACTTATCCGAACTGTTCCAATTATCCTCAAAACGATTTTAGCCACCCTCCTCAGTATTCATTTGAGCAAGAACCGTGCTATCACAGTTTTAATGACACATCGTTTCAGAATGTACCGAATTTTTCTTGCACAAATTGTGGAGGTCCTCATTATGATTACCAA
>OU343221.1:104190644-104233144 GCA_910596185.1 Chrysanthemum makinoi | reverse complement strand
AAAATGATCAATATATCACAAATCAGTGTTTTATGTGTTTTAAATGCAAAAATATCAAAATCGGATGAAAAACATATCAAATTGCAAAAATTGCAGTTCATCCCCAAGTTTCAAAAGTTGTCAAAAAAACAGTCCCTGAGCTCATAATTTCAAAGAAAAATCACCAAAGGTCTTTTAAATCATAACTTGTCAAAAATTAGTCCTTTGGTGAAAAATATAAAAAGTTTGAGAATTTACAAGTTTAGTCCTCGGAGTTTCAGAAAATGACAAAAATGGCCCTTATATTATTAATGACTGGCAGAACCAACCCTTGGATCATTTTTCAGAATGTGTATGGTTGGCTCCTCAAAAATCAGATTTGGCAGGTTCAGCCCTTAAGTTTTGGTGAATTACATGAATGGTCCTATGCTTAAAAACAAAACAAAGACCTTTACTATTACCCAAGCCCAAACTAATCCTAGACCAACATACCCGGTCCTGTCCAAACCAAACCCGACCCGGCCAAGTAATAATCAACCCGCCCATTTAAATAATAAAACAGTCGGGTTCTCCTTTCCCCTCCATATCACCCCTGGCAACGCCTGCAAACACTCCACCCCCATCATCACAACTACTTATCTACCCACCAAACACCCTATGCCAAAACGCATTAAATGCTCACTCTCACAAGTTATCAGTCAATGTAAAACCAAATTTCCCGCAAAAAAATGATCTTGGCCAATATCACTTGAGTGATCCAAAGGCCTCAAGAGAGGTGGGAAAAGCTCAGAACAGGAAGAGAAGGATGTGGGAGATAAAAAGAGAGAAGAAAGAAGCTTGAAAAAAGAGTAGTTAGTTTTTATAAAATTCCTCTTATGTAGTTTTTTTTTTATGTCTTAGTTTAACTACAAATGTTGTAATTTTCAGTTCTATGTATCATAATTAAGTTAAAAAGTCATTGTATTGTGTTTTCAGAACCAATCCAGTTTTCATCTAAATTTCAATCTGTTGTCAATGTTACACGTTTCAGGTTCGAATTATATTGTCAAATTTATTAGTGACTTATTTTAAGCTTGAATAAGCTTGTCTAAGCTCATTATAAGCTTTGTATAAGCTTACATTTAAAGTTTCAAATCATTTTGGTTAGGTCAACGGAAGTCAAAGTGAACAGAAGTTAAGATGGATTGCTTGATCTGTGATGATCTGGGTTGAAATGAGTTGGATATGGTTAGGTTAGTGGTAGTTTTGATCTGAGATAATCTCCAAATTGCTGGATGTTTGTAAGTTTTGGTATCTGTCCTGTTATAACTGTTGAACTGCATAATTGGTTTAGTTGATTACGTAGTTTATGTTGTTGTTTTGCATTCATTAGCTCTATTATAAACAGTAGCTACTAGTTTTAGCTTCTATGGATTGATATTAAGGAATTGATAGGTAATGTGCAAAAACTGTTGCAAAAAGAGTGTTTGGTTGCATCAGGTTGGTTAAGTTTAAGTTTGAATCGATGGTTAGATGCTATTGCTTTATGCTTATTAGGGTCTAATTCATACATATCTGTCTTTATATTGCATCATAGAACTCACAAGTCAAATCATCTTACAACTCATCTAGAATCTGGTCATGTTGAATCAGTTAGTGTAGAAGTAGCTTATTGGCTTTAGAATAAGTAGATTTAGCTTGCCTTAATCATCATTAGCCTTTAAACATCTAATTCAGTTAACTACATTGGATCAAATCTCAATAAGGTCAAACTCAAAAACTGTTTTTAAAAGTCAAGTCATGTGCAGAGCAGTTTTTCTCAGATTTTGCAGAAGATGCACAAGGTTTAATCTTTGATTATTAGAGTCTCATCTTTGGTTAGGTATAGTCACTAGGTGGTCTTTAAGACCACCTATATGTTTTGCTTTAGCACTGTATAGCATTTGAATAAGCTCAAACCAAGGGGGGGGTGATTCATGTTTTGCCTAGATAAGCAGTTTGCTTAAAACTAGGTTCTGAGCTTATAACTTGATAAGAGTAGATATAACTAGTTTCTTTTAGCTTATTTTGGTAGATTATAACTTCTGTAACTGTTTGGTGGATTAAATAGCTTGTTTGCTTATTTTTAGTAGCTTATTCTAGTAGCAGTTGCACTACATCTTTCATTTCTCACACATTAGCTGCTTATTTCTCTATTTTCATAGATTCATATTATCATTTTAGAATTATCCTGAGGATTTCATAATTTTTGGTCACTATTTGCTATTTTTCTAGATTTAAATCACTTTTTAGCACTTTTTAATTAGCTTTTAATACAAAAAATTAAGAAAAGGTTCAAAAAAATAATTTTTCAATTTTCTTAAGTTTAGATAAATATAAAAAGTGAAAAAAGTAATTTTCCAGATTTTTCATAGTTTATTTGGTAATTTTTAGTAATTTAATTAGTTTTAAATAGTTCAAAATTCATAAAAAATAGAAAAATAATCAGAAAAATACAAAAATAGTTTTGAAAATTCTAGTTTGTTATTTTAGACTTTTCCATTTCATAATTTCATTTTTCTAGCTTTGTTTCCTAATTTCTTGTATTTTAGGTAATTATTAAATAGTTAAAAATAGTTTTTAATTAATAATAATTAGATAATTAGTTATAAAAATAGTTTTCTTTTTCTAAAAAGTTTCTTTTATCATTAGGATTGTAAAAATATCATTTTCATATTTTTAGGGTTAATATTGCTTTAGTTTCACTTTTTATTTTGTACGTCGCGTAGATTTTAATTTCAGTTTTATAAAAACATAAAAACAAAAACATCATTTTAAATATAGTGATAGCGTTTATTTAATAGATTTTATCTTTTTAATTTCCTTTAATTTGCATTTAAGCCGTTGTAATTTGTTGGCTTTTCCTGTAGTTATAATATTATCACAAATCTCCTTTTCCGTTCAAATCTCGCGATCACTATACGTTTGATAATCCATTGCATAGCTCGCTGGGACATAACGACCCGGGGAAACACTGTACTCCCCTGATCTTCATTGATTTCGTGCTTGAGCAGTTTTAAGCTGGTTACGGTCCGCCATTCACAAGTGGCGGGCTTGTGTGATTTAGCTTGACTGTTTTGCGCGCATCAGAAATCATTAGTTTTAATAATTTGATACCTAGTGCAAAATTTTACACGCATTCTATTAAGGAAACTGTCCCAGATGCCGGATCCCTGGGCTATAGCTTGCTGGATCCTTCAAGTGAAGGATCCGTGGGATTCGGGTAGACAGAAGTGCAATTTTAGCTTTCTTACATCAATCCAACCTTCCAGACCTTATTGGACTAGTTAAACATGCTACATTAGGATCACTTAAACTTAGGATCACATTCACTCATGGATGACTTAGGATCATATTCAAGGTGTTTTTGTTTTATCATTACTTCAAAACTCACCATCTTTCCACTCCAATATTTACACATTTTTTTTTAATCTCAAAACACCTAGTTTGAAATTTCTCTCAATTTTAGTAAATTGATTTTAGTCATATTTACCTTAAAATGATCTAAAAAACTAGTTTTTCATTTCTTGGGATTTTTAAGAAATTTTTTAAATTTTCCTTTGATCACCATCTAGTCTCTATGATCATTTGACACCCTCAAAACTCTTAGTGTCATCCTTGATCACTCATTGGTTCTCATAAAAACTCCATTTCTTACCATAAAAGTCATCATTAGCTATCCTCACTCATTATCCTTCATCATTTAAGTCCTATACCATTTAAGATACCTGAGGAGACTAAATCACTCAAGATATGTAGGTGCTAGACTTTGATAGAACCTCATCACTCTTTTTTTGGCTTCTGAGAATCGGATCCCTAGATTATAACTAGCCGGATCCCTCAAGTAAGGGATCCGTGGGAACTGGCTGCATAGATTGTCTAAATCTCACTTGATACATTCATTTCAAACTCTCTTTACTAATCTAAACACTCCACTTTGTCTTAAATGACTCCCTAGGACAGAACAACACTATAGTTGACTTTTGTGCATGCAATTTGAAGAACCTTAGTGGTTTAGGCTTTAATTCACTTACCTAGTTTCTTCCTTTATGAATCACTTGTGTTTGTGTTTCCAAATCACCATTCAAACACTCATTCTCAGTAGCTAAAACATTCTTACTTCCAACTTTTCACCATGAGAAAGGCACCTAGTGCAACTTCATCAACCAAAGAACCTCCCAAGAAAATTGCTCGTGTTTTTTTATGAAGTTTCCTCAACCGATTCATCACCCATCAAAGCTTCTAAAACTAGAGATCCTTCCCAACAAACTTTACCACCCAAAGCTAGGAAAACTGCTCGAATTAGCATTCGACCTTGTAGCTTGGAGAAACTTTCGCCAAACACTACCGTACCTCCTAAACCAAACACTTTCGTACCTTCTAAACCAAACACTCCTATCTCCACCAAAGCAACTAAACTCTCACCTCTAGAGCCTAGAATACTCTCCTTCACCACACCTCTTTCATCTCCAAACCTTTACTCACTAGAAGACTTGCCTCCTAGGCCTTCTCATCCACCACCATTGCCCACATTCTCATCAATTGAGAAAATGGCACCACAACAACCTTCTCACCAAAACGTTGGTGTAGGAACTTCACTAGCACCCGTGTCTCCCTCTCTTTCACCCTCAAATGATCCATTTTGGATTTTGAAAAATCACCAAACTCAACAACCAGACCATATAGAAGCAGATACTTCTTTACCTCCACCACTAACTCATATATCACCACCTTCATCCTTAGTTGAACCACCTTCTACTTCATCAAATTTACCTCCACAAATCCCTCCATCTTTTGTGGAACCTCCACCCTCCTCATCAAATTTACATCTAATCCCTCCATCCTTTGTTGAACCTCCACCTACTTCATCAAACCTTTCACCTCAAACCGCTCTATTCTTTCCTAGTCATGACAATGATTGTCTTCATTGTCAACCTGTCCAAGGGTTAGTCCATGAAGTACGTGATGAATTGCGTTTCATGTTCTATCACTTTCTTGAACGATTTGATGAAGTCAACAAATCAAACCGTCCCTAAGTGATGTGTTTTCCTCTAGTCTTAGGCGCAACTTAGAATTATTAAGAATTTTTACTTTAATACACGTTTGTATCATTTTCTTAGTTTTGGAGATACATGTATCATTTCTCTTGTTTTATTGAATGAAACTACATGTTTGTATGCTATGTAGTTATCTGAATAATTTTGGTGCAACAATACATACCTCATTTAGACGTTTACGTCACTATTTATATCTACACTGCTGCCAATAAGTTGCAGTTACACTGTTCCCAAGATTTTGCCTAGACGGATCCCGCAAATGAAGGATCCGACAGAACCGTTGAACAGATTATAATTTTTGAGCTAATTTAAAGCTCATTTGCAGGAAACAATGCACCATATACTTGTTTTCTAACATTTGTTTTGTAGATTTTCAAAATACACATGAAGAATTTGACACCCTCAACATAGGGGAGCTTTTCGTCAAAGCAAAGCATTGCAAAATACTTGCAATACATTCACTTAGGTTTCCTAACTACTTGATGCTCTCATCAAAAGGGAGCACTCGTCAAGGGGGAGCATTTCGTCAAAGTTTAAACCATTGCAAAAGTACTTGCAATACACTCGTTTAGCCTTCCTAATTACTTGACGCCCTCAACAAAGGGAAGCATCCGTCAAGGGGGAGCTAAGACGAGAATCTTTCTCTTATCTTACTACTTCTCTTTATTTTTCTTTTTCTAACTCTTTCTCATTTCTTTTCTTTACACAAGTTTTTTTTACAAACATTTTCCACTATGTGTTAGTTTCTTTTCGATGCTCTTTTTGTTTCGACAAAAAGGGGCAGAAGAGAGTAAAAACTCCAATTCAAATTTTTACGAATTTTATTTTTTTTCTTAAAATAATCTTATGTTTTATCATCAACAAAAAAGGGGAGATTGTTAATACAAATAAACCATAAAAATATTTATTTATATTTTACGATCTTCTAATATTTTGTCAATAACAAATGTAAAATCATTTTAACGGAATAAATAGAATACGTAAAAGCTTTGAGCCAATAGTTTACTAACATACTTTTACTAAAACCATCAAAACATGTTTAGTAAATAAGTTATTTAAAACCAAAGACATTTTTATAAAATACTTACAAGTAATATTGTTTACTTACATCTTATAAAAGTGTATATGTACTTTGTATATGTTGTAATGGGTAAAAACCAAAGTCCGTAACCCATGACCCAAGACCCATGATCCATTGACTATGTACAATGAATCTTGTTGGGTAAGAACCAAAGTCCATAATCCATACCCATAGAGAATGATCCATAACTCAAGACCCATTGCATGTCATCATGCATAAAGTCATGTTGGATATTATCCATGATCAATGACCTAAAGTCCATGACCCATTACCCAAGATTCATAACCCATTGACTAGGTACATTGTATCTTATTGGATATCCATGATCCAAAGTCCATGACCCATGGTGCATAACCCATAACCCGGTTTGCAACCCATAATCCGGAATAAACTAACCTAGTAGCCGGATCCCAGGATTTGCACTGGCCGGATCCCTTGGGTGAGGGATCCACCGGAACCGTGGGACAGTAGACATATTTTGCCAATAAATAGTGAGCCATTTCTCTCTTGCTCACCACCACTCTTAGATATACTTTATCTCTATATTCTAACCTCTATAACCACATATCCAAAGAATCATTCTATGTAGTTTTATCTTTGTATGACTCTCTAGGTTCCTCTTAAAGGTGAGATCACCACCTCTTGAAGACATGCAAGCTCAAGGTCATGAGTTGCTAAGTTTCATCAACATCAAGGCCACTGAAGTGCATCTTGTTGATAGTTCTTTCCTCTCTCCATAGAGTGTCGTGTTGAAGGCATTTATGAATGGTGCAGAAGGTGTACATTCGATATGGTACGTCGATGTACAAGTTGTGTAGTTTGGGTTAAAGGATATTGATATCCTTTCTAGTATTGTAAAAAGGAGTGTGTCTCCTTTGGGTAGCTGTGTTGGAGTGTAGTATTGGGTAGTAGTTCCTCCTTTGTAATGGAACTCGGTATCTAGCCTTATACCGGATAAAGTGTATGCGACGTTGTGCTAGGTTTGGTTCTACCTCGTGGAAGAACTTGGTGTCTAGCCTTATACCGGATAAAGAGTAGGCGACGTTGTGAAGGCTTCTCCGCAACATTAAGGAGCTTGTGTTGTGTAGTGCTTAGAAACTCTTGAGTGGGGTACTCGGGGAGTGGAGTAGGGCAAGGAAGGTGTCCTTGTGGCTGAACCACTATAAATAATCATGTTGTGGTTTTGTGTCTCTTTACTCTTTATTCCTTGCATAACTTACTTATATGTTTATCTATCAATATCCAACACACAATCTAAATAGATTGACATAAGTCGATCTAAATACTTTAAAACAAAGTTTTAATCGACAAAACTATTCACCCCCCCCCCCTTCTAGTTTTCAACAACTTATATTATTGTATCACTTTTCGTTAAATAAATATGTTTAACACCTGTTTTATTCGACGAACACATCCGTGTAAACTATAATTAAAATATTTATCCAAATATATTATTTACTCGCGACATCTATAAATATATATATATATATATATACTTTTCACACCTCGAAACCTAACAAACCTAACAAATACAACTCGGCATTCGAGCCAACTATTTTACGATATATTCGTACATACTGTTCCTTCATTTATATTCTGAGAGCCAATACTTACAAACACTTTAAAATAATTTAAACGTAGTCTCTACCACACAAGTAACATTAAACACAACCACTTGTACACACTTAAACTTATTTAAACACCTTGAGTCGTGAGTACACAAAACTGTAAACTGAGTCCTGTCATATTTTATATAGGTTTCGTGTTGAAGCTGCTACCATGACATCCTTGATATTGTCGTACCTTGCCTACTATATCACTAAGGTGAGCTCATAGCCTTACGTTTACTCGATTAATTGTTTTATAAACTCTGTGGGGGGTATACATGCTACCAATACTTTTTAGATCACAATTGCTTGAAAACTGTATGTTTTTTTTCTGATATTATTATTGCCTAAGTTAGTTTGCCAAAAGTCCCTCACCATCATGAACCATTAGTCACCACGAGTGAATGCAAATATTGTAGATAGTACTATGGGGTTTAACGACCCCATCTTTGTTATCAGAAATAATGGGGGCGCACTATATTTGAATTTTAATAGGTAATTGGCAATTACCTCCTTGGGGGCAAAAACCACGTACATCAGTAATTAGGTGTATGTAGTTGAGTTTTGGTGTCATGAGCTAAGGGCAATAACAACCACTATGATTATGGGTGCAACAACGAGGCCCACTATTTTATGGAACTGGAAATCTTGTGATCAACTATTTTATTACTAAACCTATGAATTCACTCAACCATTTTGTTGACTTTTTATCATGTATTTTCAAGATAAAAATGCGATAGCTAACTCTGGAGGCGCTTGGGCATTGGCATGGCATGGTCATTGATGACTCTGATTTATGTATTGGGACCACATTTTTTTAATGGACCATTTTCCGCAACAATTCAACTTTTGTAAACTTTGTTTTAATACAATAAATGAAATCTTTTAAGGAAAATATGTTATTCAATACTTTGTGTTGTGATATCAATCGAGTAATACCCCAATAACATTTTCTTCCGCTGCAAACAATTTTTGGGGGTGTTACATAGTAAGTGAGCAAAGGCTTCTCCTTACGTACTATATTACAACAAAAAGTAAAATAATTTAAAATTTGACTACAGACTCTTTGTATTTGAAGTTAAAAAAAAATACTTTTAAGACCTTGCACTTTTCAACCTTTAGTAAACCTTTTTAATCTTAGGTTCAATTATGAAAGGTCAAAGTCCATTAGTTAGGAACATGGATTCAAGTAGTGGGTTTAGGTTAGGGGGTTCAATAACAAGGTATAATGACCAGGTTCAAAAATAGGGTTCAGTGACTTGGGTTCACTTTGCCAGATTTAGTGCCTTTTTTTTTCTCCATAACTCGCATCTCATTTGTTTCACACCTCTGACCAATTTTCCATTCACCCCGAGTTATATACCACTTCAGTCACTGATTGCCATCAGACCCAATAATATCATCAGTCTTCCTTGATACACATCCTGATTTACCTTGGTCTTTAGAACTCGAATGTTCAAGTTCAAGGTTTTGGGTTTGATTATCAGGTTATGGGTTCAAGTGTTTTAGTTAGGGTATATATGTCTTTCACAAGGACCTAGTTCAGTTTTGATAAATCAGTGTCCCTTTTGTCACCTGACTTTCTTAGGATACACATTACAATACATTCAGGCTATGCATCTTATTACTCCTTTGATTTGATTTCAATCCGCCTAACACATAGCCACTAATTTGTATTTCCTTAGAAAACAAGCATCACACCACTCCCTGATAGCTTGTTAACAACACTCCACACCTTTTGATCAGCTACTTCTGATCCTTTCCATACCCTGAGTCATGACACATATTGTGAATACGTGTAACTACTATCAAGTGTCGGTCATTAATTATGTAATAGGTTACTAAGTTATTAGGCGTATATGTTAGTTATTGTCACTAGGCTTATTAATTAAGCCCATGGGCCTATGTGAAAGCCCAAAGACATCAAGGAAGGATCTAGGAGTGTTGCCCTAGCATCCTCTCCTATAAATACTAGTTGTAAACACTTTTATTATCGTTAGTTATTTCATATATACAAGTAAACCTTTGTTATTCTCTCTTGTGAAGTAATCGACCAAACAACCATTCTCTCATCCGATTTCTATCATTGTTATGCTTATATTACACTGATATGGTGACCTAATAGTGGTATCAATTGCCTAATAGATTTTTGGAGCGTGTTTTGCTGTGTTCATAGTTATTCGTAAACGTTTTTCATTGTTTTCTTTCACCTTTACGTGTAAATCTTTGGTTCTCTCACTCATATTTTGAAGCTTGAAGTTTTAAGCTTGATATAGTGTTTATAATCTTAGAAATAGCATAACGGTTAGTACTTTTTTAGTTTTTAAATCGTTTCTACTTGTTTCAAGTGTTTGCAACGTTTTACGAATTTCATCAAATTTTACTTTTGGTGTACTGGGTTTAAACTTTATTGTTATTTAAGTGTTTTTGAAGATATTTGATTGAAAGAAACAAGTGGAAATCGTGTTTGTAAGCTTAAAACGTTCTTTGAAAAGTTTTGGTAAAGTTCTGAATAAGCAGTCCTAAAACCCTTTTCTTACGAATAAGCAAAACCCTGATCTTACGAATAAGCAAAACCCTTATCTTATGAATAAGAAAAACCCTGATCTTACGAGTAAGGTTATGAACAAGAAGAAGTTTACAAAAAAGCAGCAGTTTTACGAGCAAGCACGAGTTTACGAATAAGCCTTTGTTCATCAAATTCATCAACTATCAAAGTGACTCAGTACTTCCGCACTTGGATAAGCTTGTGGAATACTTCGACTTGTGATATCTTTCAAGCTTGGATAAGTTTGAAAGATTTATTTGATTTTTCTTATTCTTATGACTAATTTACCCTTATACGTCAAAACTGATTTTTGGCTGCACATTTTAGTCTCACAAAAAATGGCGATATCTTAAGTTCAAAAAATCTATTTGATCCCGTTCAAGTGGCCACATTTAAGTTAAGGACTCTACTACAACTTTTATTTGAAACACAATAGTTGGTTCTTAACATCTTTTATAGTTTTTAGCTAGTAAAGTTCAGTGTGCGGTTTTTGACATAGTTTACCGTTTATTTTCTAATTAAATCATCGGGTGGAGTTACGGGTCACGCCACCCAGCGAAACAAAGCTAGGACGTAGATCTATAACCCTATGTTTTATACCTAAAGTCCAATACTTATTGAGTTGACCAGTTAATTCTATATTTTATACTTATCTAATTCAGAATTCTTTAACTAAGATCTAGGCTTGTTTTAGCGAGTTTTAATGGTTTAAAGGTTTTGTACCCTGTCCAAAAATTATAAAACAATGATTACAACATAAAATTACATAGGAAATCAGTAGCTTACATAAATTTAATCAAATGAATAGAAACAACAAAAATAAACCATGATCTTACAAGAAAGATGAAGAAAAACAACAGGAACCCAAAACAATCAAACCCTTCTAAATCACCAACAACTAAACCCAATCTTCAAATCTTTAACCCAACCCTTATAAGCTTTAAAAAATTTAGAATCAAATAACCCAAGAACACATGCAATCACCCTTGAAAATCTTCCAAAATAAGCCTATATTAGATGACTTGTTGGAGAAATTTTACCAAAAACTTGTAATAACATATAGGCCTTCAACTTTAACATTAAATCTTGTAATAAAAATCAAGAGAGATGGTGGTTTTGGGGTGGTATATGGGTTGTCAACACCAAGAGGAAGAGAGGAAATGGTGAAGTTTTCTTGTATCAAATGAGAGGATAAGAGTTTATGGATTTGTTAGTGGCAACATGCAAGTTTAGTGGAATACATGTGTTATCATGAAATGAAAGATATATACTCACCAAGATAAGTGTCTTGGTGAGGGAAATACGACCGGCCACATGGGGGGGGTAGTGGGTTTTGATTTTTTATAAACTTGAGCTACAATGTATAGTTTAATCTCGGTAATTGAAAACATGTAGTTTTTAAAATGCGAAACGTAAACCGGGTAGTATAAAAGTCTAAAACTTATAAAAATGTTATGACATATTAACATGACCTAATTAGTATTTAAGATGAGTCACAAGTTTATCGGAGTGCTTAAACGTCATTAAAACTGAAAACGTAACCCGTAAACACGTAAAACGTAAAAGGTGCAAAGTTTACATAAAAATGAAAAAATGAAAATAGGACATATAAAATATGAATATAAGGGAAACAAAATGCATAAAACACGTAGACTGAACATAGTCTAGAGTTTCTTATGAGTTAATTATACATGAATGAACTTATATGATTACTCCCAAAAGTAAGTTAACTTAAAATTAAAAATAATAAGTAAAGTAGATGGTTAATTAATGACCTAAAATGTACGAGTTGCTACACACGTCACCACTATTAAACTTGAAGATACTAAAAAAATATAAATTTACCAAATAATTTTCATGCTAACGAGTATTTTCTAGCCGTATTTTTCCACACTAAATCACCCATGACTTCTATTCTAGTGTTTGTTGATCACTATTTTATCACTTATACTAACACAAAAAAAAAACTTTAAATATTTTAACCGTGAAATCTAAGAAATGACCTATGAAAGTACTCGATGATACTTATCATTGCGTTTTCGATTCTAAAACCTACCCAAACACTATTCAAACTACCAAATCAACCCATATCATCATGAAGCTCTGATACCAATTGTAGGATCTCATTTGGTATCAAATCTCACACATGAAATATTTAGATTCTAGAGAGAGTGGCGTAGAAAGAGAGAGAAAGAGTATAGAGATGGTGGAGAGCAAAAACACACTTTCTGCTAACTATATGTAAATGATGAAATACAAATGAACTCCCACACTTCCTAACATGTTAGGAGGTGTAATATATATGTTTATGTAGGCTTCATGGGCCGGACACGCCATGGAGTAATGGACTTGGCCCATTACACTATTAGTTTGGACTTTAATTATGTATTTGGACTATTTGGTATCCTATTACATGTGTTAGACTAGTACAAGGTTCCTATATTAAGAATGACCATCACTTTTTGTTCTAACAAATATTACTTGAAGACATACTCACTACTGACGCGGGTCAGCTAGCATGTAAAAGCAACTTATCTTTGAAGTATAAAGATTCATCAAGGGTTAACAATATCCTGATGAACGTCTCAGCTCTCTGACTACTAACAAAGCATAATTCTTAGTCCCTGGTGTTTAGGCGGGACTTTTCAAAGATGCAAATGAGCGGGATAAAGTGCATTTTGTGAAAAGTCAAACAATATATGAGTTGGTGAAAAGCAGTGAACAGTTGGCATAACTGTTCACAAAAGTAAACTTGACGGGTTTCCCAGAATAGATGCATTAAATGAAAGATGTAATTTATTATACTTATTCCATAGGATGCTTGACACATATTTACCTAATCCACTAAGCAACTACCTCGTACTAGTATAAAAGGGAATGTTGGTCGAGAATAAATTGTTGGTCGCTTCACATTCTTATTGTAGAATTTATTGAAGTACATTTACTCTCGTTGAACTTACAGCAAGCCTTTATTCCTATCAGAGACTCATAAGTTCACTTGCAAACTTAGAATTCTAAGTTTTCTTGTTTAGAGAATTGAGTTATACACTGTCATTCAATAAAGTGTTTTCCTCACAACACTTTGTAATTCTTTGATTTATATCAATAGAGTTATACGCTGAAAAGTTTAAATAGTGTTTGTACATAAATTGTTTTATTACTTTCTTATAAAACTGACATTCTTTGGGACAATCAATATTGGTCCAAGTGAGTTTTTAGAAATATATCATTTGTTGAATTGCTATCAATTAAGGATGGGTTTGGTTGGTGGGTTTTGACCATCATGTTAGAAGTGAAAGTATATTTGTGTTGTTTGGTTGATTTTTGTGGACTCAAGAATTGGAATTGATTGCTAATTATTTGGCGTGTATAAATCCTAGGTGGAATTTCATTTGTTCATTTTCTTTTGTCAAATGTGCCACAATTTCATTATAACCACATATCATATCTTTCTATTTTATTTTATTATAAATAATATTAGTCTTAATTATAAAATTCATTTAAAAAAGGAGTCATATTTTATAAAAACTTTTTTATTTTATTATATTTTATATTTTTTCTCTCTTACATCATATTTAAATCTTAATTTAAATTCAAATTCAAATCTTAATCTTAAACCCATCTACAAACCAAACGACCACTAAGTATTTTCTTTTGAGATTTGTCTATAAGTGCCTTTAAATTTTAAAATGCACTAATTAAAATGTATTTATTAAACATAACTTATTATATATACTAACTAAAAAGCGTTGTCGGTGGAAGTATTTTAATCTTCCGTTCCCATGGTTGGTGCAATATAAAATAGCATCCCCCAAAATGGTCGGTGCACTTTATATTAATTCGTCTCTTAATATTTTAACCCAACCTCTGGGCCCGGTGGGATTATTAAACAACGATACGTGTCCTTATCTTGAATATTCCATCGCCTCCTTTCTCTGTCTTTGTTTTGATCCACAAACACACTTACAAAACCAGAAAAAAAAAATATGCGGATTCATCTATCTTTGATACACGGCTCCACGATGCAGACTAACAACAGGAAAGTCATTAATTGTGGGTATGTGATCATATGTTTTAATTATAGATAATCCCCTTTTTGTCTTTTGATTAGATGAAGCAGGTTTTGCGTCAATTAGATTAACCCAATTTTGTATGCACAATTTATTAATGGTTTCATGGTTGTGTTTTTGTTTTTAGGATTTGGTTAAATTGAAATATGGGTATTGAAATTGGGGTTTAATTAAGTTGGAATTTCATGGGCTTGGGTAATTGTGTTTAATTTTATGGGTTTAATAATTTAGGTTTTTCGATGTGGTAAATTGTTATTTGTTCTCTTTATGGTCGGTTTCTGTGTAGGAAGAACATCTTAAAGACGTCTAGCCCACAGATTTTCAGCCGCGATGACAACAAAGATTGAGGTGTACTGATGGAAAAAATGACTTCATCAACAAGGGAAAAAAATGATTTTTAGAAGATTATATAGAAGCACTTGAACAAATAATATATCCAGGTGATCAACTTATTTGTTGACGATAAAACATATAGGTTATTCTAGACTTCTAAAGTTGTATTTAACATCGCAGTTTCAGGTTTGGGGGTGACTTTTTTGGTCCTAACGATATTGTTGTTTACACTTGATTTATTTTGGGCGGAAATTATTGTTGTTTATTCTCGATGGGTTTCAATTTTGTCATGCTTCTGTTTTTATGTTACTGAATAGTTTGATTCAGCTTTATTAAAGTGCATAAAACCTTATCATTATTTTACAGAATAAATATGGGTATAATAGGTTGATGAAGGTTTATTGTTTTCTGTAGTTAAATGACCCGCGGTGCAAGTTAGAGGGATACAGGTCGTGCGCTACCTGCTACTTGGAACTTTTACGAGAAAAATAGTTTTACAAAGATCATGGCTAAGGAAGTGAAAAAAAGGAAGGGCCATTTAAGATTGTGGTTAGTTTTCAAGTTTTTGGAAATTGAAGGTTAGATTACACCTTATTTTTATTTTCAGCTCTTTATGTCTTAATTCCTTATTGTTCATCTAGGTACGAAATGAATGGTCGTATCTTATCTGCCATCGGGAATCTATATCCAAAACTATTGATGGTTAGTCGGTCTTCTCTGTATTAAATGAATTGCTATATATATATATATATATATATATATATATATATATATATATATATATAGAGAGAGAGAGAGAGAGAGAGGATGATTATTGTAGAGTGTAGATTAATGTAGGAAAGATAAGAAGGAATTTTAGCTGGATGTAACTAGTCAAAATGGATCAATGAATGAGATTAATGATGGTATTTTTGTGAATATTTGAAAGTTTATGTCATTACTTTTCATTAATAAAGGGCAATTGTGGCAAAATTTAATTGTAACCGTTTGACATATATTAAAAAAGTTTTATCGTACATTAATTATCTTATTTATGGTTCTACTCCAATTTTTCTTTTACATTTTTTTATAGCACACAAACGTTTTTGATAGGCATCTAGTAACACATCAATTTTTGCAACATTTGGGTCACATTAAAATTCTTTACATAATAATGGCTTTACACTAAAATTTTGACACATTGTAATGTGACATCAAATTCTTGACACATAGTGACCATAAAATATTAGTATATTGTGACAACACATAGTTCATCATTCTAATTTTCTTGATATACATATAGTGACACACTAAACATTCGTAATGACACACTAAACATTTGTACTGACACACTAAATTTTATAACACATTATTTATGATAAATTAAGTATTTTGACACACTAAATTTCATAATTTTAGACACAAAATAAAGTTACATGAAATCTCTGTATGAAATTACACACAAAACAAAATGACATGGAACCTATATTCAATTTTTAACATTAAATTACACACAAACCAATTAATAGTGACTTAAATAGGGTGTTAACAAGGATTAAATGAGCAATTTAAAGAGAAGTGTCAAATGTCTAAAATACCCTTATTAATAAAATGGTATATGTTACACTTTTAAACCTTTTTATCCTTTTTACCACAAAACACTTTTCATTTTATCCAAACTCTATATATATATATATATATATATATATATATATATATATATATATATATATATATTATTCGTATATGAGAAACCTTTGCATATCTATATGCACAACTGTTGCCTCGCAAGCACGCTGTCTGTAAGTTAGTTTTTTACCAGAAACTGATGTACTTCCTGCAATTTTTGATATTGGACGGCAACGACAATATAAATAGTAAGTTCCCGACAACTATTCCATTTGAAATTGCACATTTGGCACTTGCAACAACGAACAAATTGAGCAAAAAGATAAGGAAATTACTATCACGTTGTAATATCATACTTATAACACCTACGCAAACATTAAGAACCTCAATAGTTGACCTATAAACTCACCTACACACATAACCTTTTCTCTTGTTATACAGAATAAATTCAATGTATGGTTTGCGATTGGATCAGACTATTAGACTGTTGAATCTTGCTTTGCAGGTATGGACCTTTCACCGGAACTATCGTTGTACTTGACAAGTTTACTTTGAAGATCAATGGGACACAAATCAAAGTATTTATTGTATTTCCGGTAAGCTCTTTCTAAACATTTCTCTTGATATGGTTTTCAAACACTCAGTTAACTGTCATGTATAAAAGCTATATTTCATTTCTTATAGGGGGCAGCCCACAGTTAATAATACTTGAAAAGGCTGTTAAAGCGATCAAATGGAGCACCGAGCTACAAAATTTCTATCAACCGGCAAGATTTTTGGAAAACCGAGCTACAAAAGGTATACCTCTGGTAAGAATAATACTAATCCTCATTATTGCTAACATCATTGTTAAAATTTTGTAATGACAATATAGATGTTCATTAAATATTGACCAGTGACAAAAAAAAGCTCGAGGGTTGATCAATCCATCCACTATGACCAATTGGAACCTGACTGAATATGATGTAATATTTTTTTAAAGTAGTCGATCTTGAATTTTTTTTAAAACAATGCAAGATCATTATTTTTACCTTATTTCCATACATGTAACGCAACGATATGTTTTTTGCAGCTTCCACCAGTTTTAGCAACTATGCGCTCTATAGATTGACTGTTACCAAATCCGTTGGGCCAAGTTAGCTTACATGAGGAATGAGCAGCTTGAGAAGGAAAAAAGTTCGGTATCGGTGAGTTAATCAGGGTTACTTACTTTCATAAACTCTCTCAATTAATAATCAGGGTCAGTTACTATAAAGTCAACAAAATTTGTTCAAACGCTACTTTCCAAAAATATGCATTAACAATCATGATTTATGTGAATGTTGAATGATTGGTTTTCTTTATTAGTATTGTTTTTGTAATGTAGGTTTGTGAGACCCTGAACGAGTGAAGCGACAGGAAATAAATTGACAACTATGAATGCATTTAGGTATCTTAAGGAAATTAGAGAAATGTTTCAAGGTCAAAAGGAAATGTATGGTAAGTTTCTTGCTGGAATCAAACATTTCAAGGCGCACAATTTTGGATAAGTTTTGTTTGCTTTTCAAACTGTCAGTGTCTGTTATGTTTTTTGTTATGCAGTTGATACTCCAGAGTATCATAGCAGAATACGACGGCTATTGAAGAATGCGAGTGCGTTATGATTTTGCGGCATCCACTTTATTTACAAAACAAGCTTAGAGCTTCTTTTGATGGATACTTATGTTAACTTGAAAATTGAAATCCATTTAAATGCTTAATCAACTTCCTTTTAATTGCAACACTCCCTTACTTAATAATGTGAAGAGACCACATTATTTCGGTTAGGATTTTCTGAATGCTTGATCAACATCGTTTATATGCTACATAACTCTGATTGCTAATGACAATAACCATCAACTTTCAGCTATAGTTCTTCTGGTTGCAAGTCTGTATATGGAAGTGCAAAGGAAAATGAATATTTGTTCAAGTTGTCAAGGTCAGTTCATGTAGTTCTTGTGTTTCATTTGAGAGAATGAGCATGTTGCTTATCCATCTCCTTTTTTTCATGGTTGTAAACTCCTAGAATTTGTTTTAGAAATGTAAAAATGAAGAGAAACTGAAGAACATGAAAATTGCAGAAGCTTCAAGAAAGAAAGATTGACAAGAATCTGAGTTCAGAACTTAAAATTCTGTTGGACCAACTATGTAGCTGAGCAGCAACTGATGAGAAAAACTATGGTAAGTCGAGCTATTGTCTTTATAGTTTTCACATCATTATATATTACAGACTTAATATATAACAACAACATGCTTGATGGTGAATTATTCCATACTGTCAACTGGCTGATAGTTTTCGATTATATACTGTTAGGTCACAATATTGTAACACAAGCATCAATATGTAAGAAATATAGATAAGATAGAGCGAATGAACACACAATACGCCTGTAGCGTGAGAAAGGTTTAGGCGTATGGAAATGTATTATGTGAACAACCAACCTTCAAATGAAGGTTTACAATACTATTTATAAAATAAGGGACTAGGGCAACACTACAAGTCCATTTCCTTCCTTATTGGATTTGGGCAAAGGCTACATGGGCTTTTCACATAAGCCTTGCCATTAAAACAACATAAAAAGCCTAATTAAGCAACCTATTACATGTTAATTACAAACACTTGAAATATAGTTGAGGAGTGATTCCAACAATCTCCCCCTAAGTGTTGGTAATTATTAACCGATAATCTTGAAACATTGTTGGTGCGGATGTAATAGTTGCTTTGACGTCTTCTGACATTCTTCTTTCTTGTGAGAAGAAGTGCCTTGATTCTAACAATCTCCCGGTGTGAGGATCTTTTTCTTTGAAGTTCGGCTTTGGCGTCTTTATTTATCTTTGTTCTTTGTTGCAGTGTGGATATGGTGATGTTATGTTGGTAATGCATCAAGTCCGCCGTTGCTGCGAGGTGTCTCGTCCTTCTCCAACATGCTCCTGCACGCTCTTTGGCGTTGGATTTCATTGTTGATGTCTTCTCTTTAGTCTTTGAACTTTGTAGATTCTTTGGCTTAGGCGAAGAATCATTCCGACTTTGTGTTGCTTGTCAGAGAACTTCAATTTATGTTGTTGTTGGTATGAGCATGTGGAGAATTTGCATGATCATCTCCGGGGAGCATGGAAAACATAAGAATAGGTTAGTGATAAACACTTCGATCACCGTGGTCATTTCTTGAGAATTGACCACTACGATTGTTCTTCGATGAATGTCTTGATTCCATTCACCTTGAATTGGGTGAATCAGCCGTCCTAATCCCATAAGGGACAGTTGGCATCACATTGAACAAGTTCAAGTAATGACCCACATCTTCAGGACTCAATTCTTGAAAGGAATCTCCTAGCGGTATTCCGGCACTTACAAGTTCGAACCGGCGTGTTAACGACATAGTGTGAAAACACATCTCTAATTCTTTAACATTTGTTCCGAACTAGATTCCTCAAGTAGGGATAACACGATGTACCAAGTACATTCGGTTCAGTGAGTCGTGAGGTATACGAAGCATCACCCACCCCATGTAGTTTGAAGTGCAACACTAGCGTAACCCATGGGGGTTAAGTGACTTTGTTGTCCGGTACGTTTGATGTTGACCACAGCGGAGTTTCCATTCAATCATGAGGATCAGTTGGTGATCTCATAAATGTTCTCGACAGTGCTAAGATCATGTAGGACTCTAGAATAGTATCACTTGCGTCCTTATTGTTGAGCGACAAGTGATGAAATTTCAGTGTTCTAAGATCTTTTGATGAATCTCGTGGCTCTAGACTCAATAGTGCTTTGGTTTTCTGTGGAGACTAGGGAGAGGTCTCTTTCTTCAATACCAGGCAATCTCTAAGAGCCGATGGTTAACGTAGGGTTCCACTGTGAGAATGAAACAAACTTGTTGAAAGAAGGTGGCTAAGAGGTTTAGTGCATGCGTCGCTAGGTCCATGGCGACTTTTAATCTTCAATACGGTGTCATCTAGTGACAACCAGATAGCAAATGTATTGAACGATTAATGCGCCTAAGTTGAATAATTTGGGGGGCTATTTCTTTTCACCCTTTTCTTTACTTTTCTTTTTAATTCTTCAACTCCTTCTTTCTCAGATTCTCATTTTCTCCTTTTTTATAATCATACCTAAGGACTTCTAAATTCTAACTATTGGTGGTGTCCTAGGTAGATCCCTCTACTGGCGGATCATAGACGGTTATTCTAACCTTAGTCACCTATAACTCATGACTAATACATGTTGCCATGAAACCATTTTCTTGAAAATCTCAAAGTGTTTATGAGTAAATACATTTTTGTACCACTTGTGAGAGTTTTTATGTTTTTATAAATACTCCCCTGACATGTGCTTAATTGTTTTTATGAGAAATGCATGAATTGAGAAGCATACTTTTGAATTGATGGACTCAAGATAGACAATTCCCATAGGAACCATGTTACGTTGCATAGTTGAAGAGTTACATTGTCAACTTTTAGGTGACAACTAGCTCTAATAACTACCTTGAAGGTGTGGAAAAACATCGAAGGTTGTCAAACCGATCAAAGTTCATGTCTATCAAGAGCTTCTCGAATAAGTACAATCTACTTGGATAAATCTTGAAAGACAAAATCTTTTGATGTATGACAGTTCAGATCTTGTCAATTCATTAGTTTAGTCTTATACGAAGATTCTCACAAGTTTCACAACATATTTGTATCACATAATTTTCTCCCCCTCAAAATGGCATATATATGTTATTTTTGATGAAATTTGATATCAAATCGACCATTCGAGTTTTGTGGGAAGATTTCCCGCGAAGAACAATTTATGAACAATGATTTTAGCAAATACTCCCCCTCAACAAGTAATATTAACTTTTGAGGTTTGGAAAAATAGGAAGTACTTGTTCTTTTTGAGCAAAACTTTGAAAAATGAAAGTTTTGATAAGTTTTACTCAAAGTAAGAAGCTTTAAGCTCCTTTTATAAGGATTGTGGCAGCGATGCATACCAAGGGTCCTTTCATTACAACAATTGTAGCGGTATGTGTGCACAAGCCATTGTCAATTATATGATCAAAACATCCAAATATTAATCAATAATCAAGAATTACCGGTGAGTCCATCGATATCTGCCGGAGTTCTCTTGGCGTTGATACCGTGAGAGAAACTCTGTCGACCACCCACAAAACTCTCCAAATTCCTTATCTAATCGCTACGAAACAACCTTTCATCAATCCTCATGACGATTTTCTTCGCATCCCTCTTTTCCCTAGAATTCCACCGCTTCTTTGATCCTATGCCTTCATGAATCTCCTTTATGATATGCTAGCCCGTCCACGAACCTTCTTGAGTGTGATCACAAACTTGTGAAGCTCATTTACAGCGCCATGAAGCAATTATGGTGAAGTTCCTTCACGGTAAACTTCGCCAAACTTTGGTTTCTTGAGGATGGTGTCTGAGCAGGATTGGTTGATATCGGAAAGTTTAGCGAGTGGTTTGGTGAGATTAACACGTTTTGGTATGATTCCGGCAAGTTGAAGGTCTTCAACCGTTCTTGGATAACGATGCTTAAGATGAATATCAGAGAAAAGACTTGATGTACTTGGGCTGGATGTTGGTGGAAGCGTAAGCATTCACCTTTTACCTTGCTTAAAGATGCATTATAGATGTCATTGAGAACAATCTCGGAAAATCCGCTTGATCTAGTCATATTCTGTTTGTCTTGGCACTTTAATTACTTTCAGGAATGAGTAGTCCCACATAGTAGACAGGCTGACATGCATTATAGCAACTATCCATTTGTAACTGTACACCTCTTTGTTAGATGAAATTTTGACTTACGTAGTAGAGTCTTCTTCGTTAGGGCCAATGATGAATTCCATACAGTGCATCAAGGTCATAATTAACCACATTATCAACAAACATTCGTGTGGCTTCTTCCTCGATGGCAACATTATTGGAGAAGACTCTGCGGGATGGGGAAGGTGGGTGAGTAGTGTATTTCTTCTTCTTTGCCCATCTACCGTGTTGAAGAAATTCGGTCATTGTTGAAATCTTGGTAGGGAATCCTTTGTTGATTAGGTGCGACCAATGGTTGGTAGTGGCTTGGTCGGTCGGTGTAGTATGGAGTCTTGTCGGTCACGGTGAAGTCGATGTTGATTCAGGTTGAACCAATCAATATTGGTAGACATAGCTCGTTGCTATGTTATTGGAGATGATATTCGACTTCAAGCGCTATGCGAGATGTCTTTTCAAGCAATTGAAAGGCTTTGTTCTTGATTCGTTTAGCTCTGCTTTCGTCATCTTCACTTTAAACTTCTCTTGAATAATCTTGACATGCTCCATGGTTTGACCATCAGGTTCTTGGCCTTCCGGTAATGAGGGGTTACATCAACAAGCTTGGAAGGCAATTCATATTCTTGAGTGTCATCTTCATCCAACCAAGGTACAACTATAGTAGACTTTTTCTTCTGAGGGATGATGCTATTGATGCTTGGATGATGGTGTTGATGAAGGCGGTTGTTGGGGGCTGAGGAATCTCTTCATCATCACCGCCGGTGTATTGAAATGGTCTGATTTTCTCCTTTGGTGGTGAAGACTCATCCCCGAGGTTTGTCACTAGCGGAGGTCATTGTGAGATCTTGTGGTGGTGGTTCTTGGGGGTGGTGGAGGCATAGATGATGATTGTGATTTTCTTTTGCGTTTTGGCTCGAGAATCCTTATGCATCATCGTGCGTCTAGGTCGTTTTAGCCTTACTAGCAGACTCTTTACGATGTCTTGAGTTGATATTCTAGAAATGATTCAAAAGTTTACCGTCCGAAGAGAAACTTGCGGATAGTTGTGACATTTGGATAACCGCTTAGAAATCAATGCATCGCGACCTTGTTAAGCGGAACTGGTTTGATTTCCATGACCACATGGGTATGACATGTCTATGACCAATGACATGAGATGCGGATAGAGTTATTGGCGAAAATCTCTCTGGTGACTCGGGGAGAGTGTCGAGAAAGAACATGAGTGTAGTCCTAATCGTCGTCCATTTCCCCTAGATATCTCGATTGAAGCTGGCGGATCATTCTCTTTCCTCGAAAACTCATTTATCCTGATGCAAAGTAGATTGACTATGTCCAAGCGATTCGGTTTCTTGTTAACAACGTTGTGTTTCCTTGCTTTTCTGACACGACAATCTTTGTCTTGGCGTGATGCCCAAGTATCGGTTGGTTTCTTGAATGATTTGGAGGTTGATCTGGTGGTAGCATCTTTGGATGGTGGTGGTGATGAATGAGATGAATAATCTGATGAAGATGATTCATGAGATGTCTGGGTCTTGGTGGCTCGGAGGTTTCTTCGGGTTGTGTTCAAGATTATCTAGTAGATAATGCTTCTTTCTTGAGCTTTAGCCTCTTCTTCATCCTTTACCACTAGCCTCTTCTTGACTCTCTCCCCTAGTGCTTCCTCAATATCTTCATCAGTTATCTTTTCATCCTTCTTTGTTCTTTTTCTTCCTCAAAGGTTAAGGAACCTCATAAGCTTCTTCTTTGGCACTCTGTGGATTCCTTAGCGGTGGCACCAGTTAAACATCGGGTTGATTAACCGCATCACAAATTGGTATGGTAAGTGCACCACCCTTTGGAACCTCCAAGACCTCTTGTTTGTTGTGATTGAATTGAAGCATTATGCTAACCTTAGCTCTTTGAGAGTCTTGTGGTACTCTCTGTCCCTCCTTAGGTTTATCATCCGAGCTTTCTTCTTAACCCGACCCACTTTGAGTCTTACCCTTATCTGCTTTGGGACTTTGTGGTTTGTGGCTTCTCTGTTGTGATGTTGTATCATCCGTAAGAGACTCAAATAGTGAATCTCCTCATCGGTCTCGATTATCCTCGGAGTCTTGATCCTCTAACCCAGGTGCGGTTTGGTAGTAGGAATGGCTTCATATGGAACTTTCGTTTCGCGAGGAGGATTCCTCTTGGGATACTACGGGCACTTCCGATGCTTGCAACACTTCAACCTTTGCCGATCTTCGGTCTTTCTTGACGGGATGGCGGAATATTTTTCATCCATGAATCCGACTTTGCCTAAGGCCACTGCTTCTTGGTATCGTGAATAGGATTGAAGACTTTTAATGTCATCAGTGAGTAGCCAGTCAGTCAGTACTACACCTTGTTTCTTTGTTCATGAGTCTTTAAATCTGACAACATTTAATGTAGCCTCAAATAACACAAAATGATGGTTGGGGTCATAAAGTCTCAAGAGAATGTCTAGATTATTCCCGAGTATCTTCTGGATCAACAACTTTGTGTATCTGATGAAAGGAACCTTTGTGCCGGCTTCTGAGGTGAGACATCATGTCTTCTGAATTAGACTTGCATAGTCGATGTGCATCTTGTTGACCATGCCCTAGAAGATTTGTAGGTGCATTAGTTTGGATGTTCATGACGGCTGTCTCTTCCAGAAACAGTTTGGCGATCATGATGTATAAAGTTCTCCACGGTGAGGAATGATCTTTAAATCTCTGAAGAATGCTTGGTAATAATTCTGCGGCTTCATCACCTTAATATCGACCATGAATTGTAGTGTAGCCTCTTCGGTTTAGGTGCACATACTGTGAAGGTCGGATAGCGAGGAAGCGAGAAGAATTGCTCGTAAATCGACCATGATGACGGTGACTGCTTATCATTAAAAGTAAGGTAATGACATCTTGACCATCCACTTGCCTTTTCATATGCGTCAAAATTGGTGAATGTAGATCTCCGGCGATTCTTGAGTTTGTAAGCATGTTGTTGTAGGGATGAGACTTAGAATATCCCAGCAATTCGTAAGAAGACTACGAGCATGTGAAGTTCTCAAATCAACCTTAAAGGTTGTTCTTTCCAAGCTTCATACTATAACGATTGGAATATGTCTTCCATTGTGAGCTCGTTTGGTGCGTTAACATTTTCCATGGTGATGTCCATATAAGTGATCGAAAGATATTGAGCCAAAAGAACCAACATATCGAAAGACATTATGTTAGTCAAAAGTTGATTTTATTGTCCAATTATTGAATATGTTATATTAACGAATGTTAAGAGTCCAATGTCACTTGTGGTCCAACAGTCCAAAGTAGTCGTGATAAGTTTCGTGAGTATATTGATTTTGAATTTTAAAGTCCAAATTTTCACTCTTTCACACAACATTTTAACCATTATAGCTTATTAGTGACATTTTGGTCTTGTGACTTTATGAGTAACTTATTTACAAGTTTGTCTGTAACATTTCATAAGTAAAGTTAAATTTTGGCTTAAGCGTGAATTAAGCTTATGCGTAAACATAGTAACCATAAGCGTAGAGCTAAGCTTATCGTAGGAGTCCCTCTTCGCGTAAGAAATCTTCTGCAGCGTAGGAAAAACTCTTGGCATAAGGCTTGACCGTGGCGTGGGTTGGGAGCTTATGCGTGGGTTTTTACGCATTGAAATTAGCGAACCTTATCTTTGAGATCAAGTTCACGCATATCCGTCCTGGGATAAGCGTAGTCCCAATGTAGACCCTATACGGCGTAGAGTTACGTGAATTTTTATACGATGTAAACATCTGGCGTAAGGTATTCATAAGCGTATAATCCATTTTAACCTTGATTACGATTTTGCATGCGCGTATTAGAACACGAGAAAATAAATCATTCATAACATTTCAATTAACACTTTATTCAACCTCTTTCAAAATCACATGTTATCACAAGTTGATAATGGTTTACTTGCAAAGTTAGCATAAGCGTAAAGTTAAACCCTAAGGATTCAAATCCTCGCTTAAACAATCTAACCATGTAATCACTACCAAAATGAAGTTTACGGGATGTCTTAGGAACCATATAGGATAGATAAGAAACAAGTTTTAACATCTAAAACCACGAATCAAAAATTTACCCATTTTATCTGAATACTTAAGAAAACCCTAAAATTAAATTTCACCATTATAATGTATGCGGGTGAGATTGAAGGATTCTTAGGTTAATTAAGCATGTAACAAACATCTCTTTTGACCTCTAATTGTCCTAAGATACTCACAATAAGCTACCAATTTCACGCACATAAACCATAATTAGAAAAATGATTCAAAACGGTTTCTAGGTTAAATTTCTTGATGAGGATGGTTTTAAAACATTATAGAAACCAACCCATTCATCAGATCAACCAAAGTGATTATGTGTTCATGCAGCATTATCGCGTGAAACTAAAATCACACCTATAGGAAAATCAAACCGTTGGATTTGTATGTGTAGAAAACTAGAAGGGGGGTTGAATAGTTTACCAATTAAAAACTTTGTTTTGAAACTTATTGAAAGATCAATTGATATTGATCTTAAGTATGTTAATGAAATATGCAAGCAATATGTAATAAGTAAATAAGGAAAGAAGTGATCAAACCACAACAAGTTGTTTATAGTGGTTCGGCCTACAAGGACTCTTTTTGCCTACTCCACTCCTCAAGTCTCACACTCGAGAGTTTAACTTCACTAGTCAACAAGCTCCTTTCACCGTGGAGAAACCTTTACACTTCGCTTACACTATTTCGACACTAAGCTAGATGTCGAGTTCTTTCCAAGGGTACAACTACTCCCACACACAATGTATTTTGAGGACTAAAATACTAACCACTCACACTCACAAGATTATGATGGTTTGATACAACAATGAAGTATGAATCAACACTAGATCATACAACACTAAACAAACAAGACTTCCAACTTCTCGTTGAAGCTTGAATATGACTTGATCTTCTTTGCTACAAAGAGATCACTAATATGATATGAAACTGAGTTAGAAAGGTTAGAGAGAAGATATGTATGAGTATGTTAGAAAGGGATGAAAAACTACTTGGCTTGGCATTGCTATTTATAGCCAAATGGACAGGAGCGTCCACGGACGGCGGACCCTTAAAGGGTTCCTACGTGTACCATTGTGTAGCCGGTCGACGACAAGATATCAAATCTTGCCAAAGTCAACTCTATCTAAGTGAATTTGCAAGATATGAAGAGTACAAATCTTCACAAAATATCTAATGAAATCTTCCAATGATTTCCATGATGTAATACATGATGTCAAATGTTGTATTACTATTTATAGAAATATGCAAATGCTTAAGTAGTGTTTGGTTTTAAGAACCTAACACATTCTACAAACTACTATCATACATAATGATTAGAGTCATATCAAGATGTTACTAATCATAAATGTAAATGCTTGAATGATGAATATATTGTTTGAGAAAGCTTGTTTTAATATCTAATAAACTTGACAAGCTTTAAGCTTTTATAAATTAAATTTACTTTTGTCGTTAACAAAACTTAGGCAAAGATCAAAATATAAATAACGTTTAATGACGATATTTGTATTAACAATCTCCCCCTTTTGTTGAGGACAAAATATAAATTTTATTTTTATAAAAGAAACAAAGTTTGTACAAGAGTTATAAAAATATTAGTTTTAGAACTTGAAAGGAGAATGATAATGCAAGTGTATGAAATTTGACGTTTTATGAAAGTCAAAGAATTCACTAGTTGATGCATGATGTTGACTTTTGAGAAAGTCAAAGTATCAGGTTTGTTTTTTGAAGAAAAGTCAAATAAAATTATTTCAAAGTTCTATATTTTCTCCCCTTTTTGTCTCAACAAAAGAAGAGGCTATCGCGAATGTAATGAGTCCGAGCTATTATCTCCCCCTTGTTCAAAGCTCCCACTAAATTGGGTGCTTTAATGGGAAGATACATGGATTGTGAAAATAAAGCTACAAAAAATGTTAGTAATAATGATCATTCACAAGCATTTCCAAACACTATGTAATGACACCAACAATATAATAAACAACATTCATTAGTTAAAATTTTTCATGAGTAAAGATCATGAAAAGAGAACACAATGATGTGTTTTAGTACAAGAAAAAAAATTATCCTAAGAAAGTAAACAAAAGAAAGACTATTCTAAAACCATCCTAAAGTGATGGTGGATGGGAAAAAGCGTTGAGGCTCAAGAGGATGTGATTGAGGATGAACCTCATTTCTTCTTGGAAGTCATGGACCATAATCCGGGTCCGTTCCACGGTTTGGCCCGTTTGCTCACAAGTTGAGCAACCATGCCTTGGAGGGTAGAAAGTTTGGGAAGGTTGTGGTGGTGGAATGGTGGATGTGTTGGTGGTGTTGGGAATGTTTGGAGTGGTCATGATGGATGCAAGCAAAGCATTTTGCATTTGCATTGTCTCACTTAAGTGAGAATCCACCATGCCTTTGAATTGGTGGAGGTTGTGGAGTTGGGCTTGAATCTCCTCTCTAGTGGGATTGTCATCCCACATGCTTTCCGGAATGTCCTCAATATGAGGGGACATTGATGATGGAAGTGGATGATCCCATATAAGGACCATGAATGTCCTTGTGAATGGGGTGGAAAAGGAGAGTTTAGGCCTAATGGGCGTTTGGGTCAATGGATGACCGAGGTGACTCATGAGCGATTCGCTCAATTGTGCCAAAAGATGGCAATGGTGGTGGATGACTTGGCCTAGGAGGCAAGTCTTCCAAGTCCTCTAGAAAAGGATTTGGTGATGTTGGTGGAGTTGAAAATAACTCCATGGGAGTGAGAGGGGGAGACCTTGGTGAAGGTGGTGAGGGGTTTTGGATGTTTGGATGGGTGCCGGTGGAGGTGAAGTAGGTATTTTTGTTGGTGGTGGAGTGGTGATCACAATGTGTGATGAAGTGGGTGTAGCTAAGGTAAGATGTGTATCATCTCTAATGGGAGATGAGATTGTGAGTGGTGAAGATTCGGATGATGAGCTAAGATGAACAAAACAACAAGGCCTTACGCTAATTCTAGCGGTTTTCTTGCAAGGTTTTGGTGATGATTTAGTCATTTTAACTTGGGTTTTGATTTGCTAGATAGTAGTGAGAATGAAGAAGGTGTGAGGATGATCATGGTAAAACCTTTCAATTTATAGAGGTTAAAATTGTTGAGAATGTGTTTGATTTGATGGTAAACCATTGAAGAGATGAGGTTCCTAATGATTTGGAAGTGGGTTGAATGCTAGTCATATCACCCAAGTCAATCCATACAAAGAAGATGGAGTGAAGAAGAAAAGATTTGCAATAAATGTGTTCTAGTGAGTGGAATTTCCTAATATTCAGATTACCCACGGATTTGAAGGTACCAAAATTTGGTTCCTTCCTTTATGCCAAAGGGCTCCTTGGGTGGATTTTTCAAATTTTGAATTTTGGTGGGAAATGGATTTCTTATATACCTTAGTAAATAATACTAGTTCTAATAACAGTATAAACTAGTTAAGATTGATTTATAAGTGATGGAAGATAATTTGGAATCACGAAAGAGTCGAAATTGAAAATTACACGAGGATCCACGGCACCAAAATCATCGGGGGAACCCAAAAAGGTGCCGTCACGGTCGCTGTCTGAATACAGTGGTACCAAAATACATAAAGGACGGTACCAAATTATGGTGCCGTCCGATCCGTGAGTCAGAAAATTGGACAGAGTTCGTTTTTAGGTTAAGGGAAATTTCCGAAACGAAATTTTTCTCAAAACATTATACTAAACATTTGTAGTTAGGAAAAGTAAATAGCACATATGTAAACATAGTGGAGCATAGATTTTGAGCAAGGCTTATTGATTTTCACAATATAGTGAAAATGGGTAAAATTTGATAGCATACTTGTGCTATCCCCACACATGAGTTGTTAGCATACACCAATGTTTTAAGTTATATTATCATCCTACATAATAAAAACAACTAAATAGTATCAAATATTAGTGATAATGTATTGTTCCAAACACTCCTTAAAGTACCCTTATTTCTCCAATTTCTTGTAAATCTTGCTCATCATCCTACCAAGACACTTGAACATTCCCTTAGTTTGCTTGAATTCCGCTGATTCATTCTCTATTTCGGGAAGAGACGCATAATACTCATGAGGTGGAAGACGAGAGCTTGGAAGACCATCCTCAGAGCTATTTGATGATGATGATGATGGAGTTGGAGGTTTTGCTCTCTTGCCTTTGTCTTAGCAACTCGTGCATCACTCAACGGTACAAAGATGTGAGGGATGATAGTGTGAATGCATCCCTTTTGGGGTTGGTGGAATTGGTGCGAAGTTTCTATAGAGACGGGTGAGGAGCATCCCGTATGGAAGAGCAATCGATCCTTGAGTTGGAATATCAATCATTCTCCTAGCTATGTAGTAGGCTAAGTTGAATGGTTGTCGGACAAGTTGTAGAGCATATGACAAAGGCAAGCGTTAATGTGATCCCTATTTCCTATGGTGCTAATGGCGTTGGCTCTAAGTAGCTCCTCCCATTTCTTAAATTCGGGCTTAAGTTCATTTAGCTCCATTCCATATGGATCTCGGTTTACCTCTTTTCCTTTCGGGTAACGGGTTGTATCACTTTTTGGGTTAAAAGGTGTTCACGGATGACATCCTTATCGGCCAAACGGGTTTGGTAGGGAAGAGAGCGGTCATTGATTGCATCAAGAGCGTGGTGACCATTTATCCGAGTAGACACAAGTTCCTCGGTTGGGAATTCCTAGTACTTGAGCAAAGTTGGCTAAGGTGATGGTGTAGTCGTTTTGATTGATTCTAAACCTAAGACAAAATTCATCATCGTCTTCATCATTAAAGCCGGTCACACTAGCATAGAATTCTAACACAAACCTAGGACAAATTGGTTCATCGATGTCAAGAAGACAATCGAATTGAATGGCTGCTAGTTCTTCACGAAGATTGGTATTTTCAAGGAAGGATGAGTGAATGGTTCTACCCTCATGGAAATACCTTGATTCTAGACCCTAAATATTTCTACTTGTTCCTTGGTAAGTCCTTTGGTTTTGTGGTGTTTGGGAATGTAGTTAAGGGTGTCTTTGTGATCATAGAATCTTGCGGCTACCATGGTTATTCCTAAGGACAATTAATTGAAAAAAATGAGAATAATTTTTTTAACGTTTTTGGTTCTAGTGTGTGCCTATATGAAAACAATTTGGAGTTGCGGTTATCTCGACTCATTTTATGCACAAATATGGTTTTAGTGGGGTGTTTGGCAAATACCATGAGATAACCCAAATGCTCCTAATTCAATGTGGCTACATTTGAATATACCCGGGGAGTGCATATTAGTTATGCAATACCTTTAGTATTCAAGAGCATGCAAGTGATGAAAATTTTACGTTTCTATTTGTATTAGCAATGAAAAAATGTTTTCCTACAAGTGAGAAGCTTTTCAAAACTTTTGACATGGGGTGTTTGGTTGTTTGAATAAGGCCTTATATTCATTATCTATCAATTAGTGGGAAACATGATTTGTTTATGCAATATGATAATGTAGTACCTAATTTCAATGACTAGTTATGCAATTTGCCAATTGAATTCATATTTGGTATAAAATATAAAACCCCATGTAATGATTTGTGATAGTTTTGTGCATAAATAAGAATCCTAGACTTCGAATTAGAGATGAAATGTAGTTAGGATACTTACAATGATGTTATCTTGATGATTAGTGAGTGGGAAGATGACAATAATGAGCTTGGTTTAAGGTTTACACGTTTTGGTAAAGTGGGTTGTGAGGAAGAAGATGTTATGTATATAGCAGTTTTGCACGTAGAGACCCCGCGGACGAGCACCCAAATATTTGGTTCCGTCCGTGTTGTCGTTTGGTGCCGTATTCTGATGGCGAATACAAGACAAAATTGTTTTGTTTTGACTATTCTAATGTTTTAGGCTATGTTTATCCTACATGTTTGGTTCCATTAACCCTAAACCAAGTCTAAGAAGATTAAAAGGTTCGTTTAAGAGGCTTAGTTAAGATGTCGGCAATGTTGTCTTGGGAGGATACTTTCTCGATTGAAATGTTTCCTTTTTGAACATTGTCGCGAAGAAAGTGATGGCGGATTTCAATGTGTTTGTCGAGCATGTTGAACGGGATTCTTAGATCGATGGCTCCTTTGTTGTCGCAAAGTATCACAATGTCGTTGAGATGAATTCCGTATCTGAGAGCTTGCTTCATCCAAAGAGCTTGTTGACATGCTTTTCGGTAGGCGTATTGACTTCGATGGTAGAGATGGCTAAATCCATTTGCTTCTTTGCAAACCATGAGGTGAGACAATGTCCAACAAAAGTGCAAATACCACTTGTACTTTTTCTCTCGACATAATCACCGGCATGATCCGAATCGGCATACACTATGGTTTCTATACCCGTTCCTTTGGGATACCATAATCCTAAACACGTTGTTCCCTTAATATATCTAAAAATCCTTTTTAATGCTTCTAAGTGTGATGCCTTTGGGTTTTCTTGAAAGTGAGCACATAGACAAACACTAAACATAATGTCGGGTCTACTAGCCGTAAGATAGAGTAGGCTACCAATCATTCCTCTATATTTAGTGTTATCTACGGATTCACCTTCTTCGTCCTTGGTGAGTTTAGTGTCGGAGGACATGGGTGTCTTAGTTGGTTTGGAATCTTCAAGACCAAATTTCTTAAGCATGTCTTTTATATATTTAGATTGGTTAAAGAAAATACCATCTTCTAGTTGTTTAATTTGAAGTCCTAGAAAAAAGTTTAACTCACCCATCATACTCATTTCAAACTCGTCATGCATGATTTTAGAGAAATCATTACATAGTTCTTGACAAGTTGATCCAAATATAATGTCATCAACGTATATTTGAACAATAATAATTTGTGATTCCTTTTTCTTGGTAAAAGAGTATTATCTACTAATCCCATAGTATATTTGTTATCAATAAGAAAAGTCTTAAGGCGGTCGTACCAAGCTTTAGGTGCTTGTTTAAGGCCATATAATGCTTTCTTGAGTTTGAAGACATGATGTGGTTTCTCAAAGTCGGTAAAACCGGAGGTTGAGCAACATACACTTCTTCGTTAATAAACCCATTAAGAAAAGCACTTTTAACATCCATTTGAAATAATTTAAAGTCATAAGCACATGCATAAGCAAGTAATATTCTAATAGATTCAAGTCTAGCTACCGGTGCATAAGTTTCATCATAGTCAATTCCTTCTTGTTGATTATAACCTTGTGCAAAAAGCCTAGCTTTGTTTCTAGATACTACACCATTTTCATCCATTTTGTTTGAAAAGACCCATTTTGTTACAATTATAGTTTGATCTTTGGGTTTTGGAACTAGTTTCCAAACATCATTTCTAACGAATTGGTTTAATTCTTCTTGCATGGCAATTACCCATGATTCATCTTTTATTGCTTCATTTATGGTTTTGGGTTCAATGGTGGATACAAAACAAAAATGATTACTTTGATTTTGAGCTTGTGACCTTAAGGTTCTTTGATTAAGTTGTCCTATGACCTTTTCTAATGGATGACTTTTAGATTCTTTGATGTTGACAATTTCCTTATTTAATGGTTCATCTTCCTATTATTATTTGACTTTCTATTAATTGACTTTCAACTAAGTCATCATCTACCAAAGGTGATGTCTTAGAGGGAGGTGGACTTTCGTCAAATGTTATGTTCAACGATTCCTCGACTATCATTGTTTCTTTATTTAGGACAATGTAAGCTTTACTAGTTTGAGAATAACCAAGAAATACACCTTCATAAGACTTTGGGTCAAACTTGGTGAGATAATCCTTAGTATTAAGAATAAAGCATTTACAACCAAAGACTCTAAAATATCCTAATGTTGGCTTTTTACCTTTATAAAGTTCATATGGTGTTTTGTTTAGGAAAGGATGTATTAAGACTCTATTTAAAATATATGTAGAAGTGTCAACGGCGTTACACCAAAACTTTTGAGGAATGTTTTGTTCATTAAGCATTGTTCTACTCATTTCTTGAATTGTTCTATTTTTACGTTCTACTACTCCATTTGATTGAGGTGTTAGTGGAGCGGAAAAGTTATGTGTTATACCATTTGTATCACAAAAGTTTCCAAATTGAGTTTCGTTGTCAAATTCCGACCATGATCCGTTCGGATCGACACGAATTTGACACCTAGAAGATTTTGAATTTTCTTGCTAAGTATTTCAAATTTATCAAAAGCTTCATTTTTGGTTTTCAAAATTAACGTCCAAGTAAACCTTGAGTAATCATCTACTATGACCAAAGTGTATAAGTTGCCTCCATAGCTTCTTATAGCGGATGGTCCAAACAAGTCCATATGTAATAATTCTAGACACTTAGATGTGGACACCATATTTTTAGATTTGTGACTACTATGTGTTTGTTTACCAATTTTGCAAGCGTGCCAAAAGTGTTGGTCATATTTTAGTTTTGGTAAAGTTCTAACCAACTCTTTTGAAGATAGGTTTTGTATAAGTCTCATATTAGCGTGACCTAAGCGTCTATGCCAAAGAGATGAGCTATCGTCTAATGTTGTTAGGCAAAGTTTGTCATTATATGTTTTATCTATTTTCATGACGTATATGTTATTTTCCTAACTCCTTTAGCTATGGTGATACCATCTTTTAGTATTTTACTACCATTTTCATCAAATAGTACTTTATACTTTTTATCACATAGTTGGCTAATACTAAGTAGATTAAATCCTAACCTATCCACATGAGCAACATTTTCAATAGTTAGAGAGTTATGAGCAATCGTACCTTTGCCAATGATTTTGCTTTTGAGATTGCTACCAAAGGTGACATTACCTCCGTCATACTCTTGGTATGATGAGAAGAGACTTTGTTGCCCGTCATGTGTCGTGAGCATCCACTATCTTTTATCCATTCATCGGGTTCCAATCCAACTTTCAAGCATACCTAAGAAGCAAATAACTCAAACATTTGGTCCCCAATATCTCATGGGTCCGTTTGGGTTAAACATACCATTTATTTGATTCATGTATGGAAATGATGGGTAAAGGTTCCATGGCATGTAATCTGGAGTTTGATATGGTCTAGGAAAGTTTTGATTCCAACGTTGTGTTGGTAGTTAGTTGACGTTGTGGTTGCTCTTAGGAAGGGTTTGGCAAAAGAAGTTTTATATCGTTGTTGAGTAGCTTTTGATCTAAATTCATTTTTAACAAGTCCTACTCCCGATATAATGGCTGGTTTTAGTTTAACATTATCATTGGTTTTCTTTGTTACTTTAACAAATTCGATACGCGGTCCGTTATTGCGAACATACATTATGGCGGTACCATTTCATTTTTACAACGGACGGAACCCTTATTTTGGTTCCGTCTGGTCCGGTCTTCAAACAATTTTGACAGTGTTCGTCCTTCGGCCGTTTTGTTTGGACTCTTTGGAATTAATACTTCATTAAAACCTAGCCCATTCATGTCTCATGGTGTTTTATGAATTTTAACTATTTCATCGGCAAGAGCGATGTTTTGTTAAACCTTTTAAACTTAGAATTATTTTCTATTAGAACTTCTTGTGTGAGCTTTAGTTTTTCTATTTCAAGATTAAGCTCTTGACATGATTTACAATCATCGTCATTTGCTTTTCCTTTTCTAGTCGTTTTGCTTTTTCTTTTAACTCATATACCTCATTTTCCAAAAACTCCTTTTTGGTTTTTAAAAATTTATTTTTAGTTATGATTTTTAGACTTAGCTCACACAATTGATTATATTGTTTTTGCAGGGTGTCATCATCTATAGAAGAATAAGAAGAGTCGGAAAGTACCTCATTTGACTCATGTGCCATTAGAGCGATCTCTTCCTTGCTTGATTCTTCATCGTCTTCACTATCAAGCACCACTTACAAAATCTCGTTGAGTTTTGCTTTTAGGTGGCTTGGGACATTCTCTTATGAGATGACTTGCATCACCACATCTAAAACACTTTCTTTCACCTTTAATCTTCTTATCATCCGATCTTTTGAATGGCTTCTTTTCTTCAGGGTTGTCTTACAAACTTTACTCTTCTTCTAAAGAACTTCTTGAAATCTCTAACGGCCATGGCATACTCCTCATCTTCACTATCAGAACAAGATTCACCATCATCACTTGAT
Organism: Chrysanthemum makinoi; assembly: GCA_910596185.1. Lineage (NCBI taxonomy): Eukaryota > Viridiplantae > Streptophyta > Magnoliopsida > Asterales > Asteraceae > Chrysanthemum > Chrysanthemum makinoi. The sequence continues at coordinate 104,196,900 of OU343221.1, read as the reverse complement.
TCCGCTTTGCTTTAAGAGCAGCGGATTTGATCTTCTCCTTTCTTCCTTTGATGATCTCCGAATCTTTCTCCATTACCATTTCGTGAACTTTGAGGTTGCCAATTAGCTCGTCTAGTGACATTATTGAGATATCTTTTGATTCTTCAATAGCGGTCACTTTAGCTCTCCATTTGGGATGGAGTGCTCTAAGAAATTTCCGGACAAAGTTCTTACTACGAAAAGATTCATCAAGTGCTTTAAGTGATGTAATAATAGTGTTAAAGCGAGCAAAGCCACAATCAATGGTTTCATCTTCGGGGATAACAAATTGTTCATATTGTTGAACAAGAAGATCAATTTTGTTATCCTTGACTTGTGAATTACCTTGATGTGTAACAATTAAAGATTCCCAAATATCTTTGGCGGTTTCACACATAAAATTCTTTCATATTCTTTTCTAGGTAAAGCATTATAAAGCATCATTTTAGCTTCATTATTTTTAGCAACTAATTTCTTTTGTTCATCAACGGAAATATCCTTTGTTGTAGAACTAAAATCTCCTTTAACAATAATAAACCAAAGATCTATATCTTTTGATTTTACATATGTTTCAAAGCGGTTTTTCCAATAGATAAATCCATTGGTTTCAAAGAGTGGTGGTCTTTGCATAGATTGCCCTTCTTTAAAGTTTTAGAATCCATGGATCGTTTCAAGTTTATAAAATACAAGTTATTTTAGAAATTCTTGAGCAACGAGGCTCTGGTACCAATTGTAGAAAACTAGAAGGGGGTTGAATAGTTTACCAATTAAAAACTTTGTTTTGAAACTTATTGAAAGATCAATTGATATTGATCTTAGATATGTTAATAAAATATGCAAGCAATATGTAATAAGTAAATAAGGAAAGAAATGATCAAACCACAACAAGTTGTTTATAGTGGTTGGGTCTACAAGGACTCTTTTTCCTTGCCCTACTCCACTCCAGGTCACACTCGAGAGTTCAACTTCACTAGTCAACAAGCTCCTTTCACTGGCGGAGAAAACCTTTACACTTCGCTTACACTATTTCGACACTAAGCTAGATGTCGAGTTCTTTCCAAGGGTACAACTACTCCCACACAGAATGTATTTTGAGGACTAAAATACTAACCACTCACACTCACAAGATTATGATGGTTTGATACAACAATGAAGTATGAATCAACACTAGATCATACAACACTAAACAAACAAGACTTCCAACTTCGTGTTTGAAGCTTGAATGTGACTTGATCTTCTTTGCTACAAAAGAGATCACTAATATGATATGGAACTGAGTTAGAAAGGTTAGAGAGATATGTGAGAGTATGTTAGAAAGGGGTGAGAAACTACTTGACTTGGCATTGCTATTTATAGCCAAAATGGACAAGGCGTCCACGACGGCGGACCCTTAAAAGGGTTCCGCCGTGTACCATTTTGGTACCGCCGGTCGGCGACCAAGATATCAAATCTTTTTGCTAAAGTCAACTCTATCTAAGTGAGATTGTGCAAGATATGAAGAGTACAAATCTTCACAAAATATCTAATGAAATCTTCCAATGATTTCCATGATGTAATACATGATGTCAAATGTTGTATTACTATTTATAGAAATATGCAAATGCTTAAGTAGTGTTTGGTTTTAAGAACCTAACACATTCTACAAACTACTATCATACATGATGATTAGAGTCATATCAAGATGTTACTAATCATAAATGTAAATGCTTGAATGATGAATATATTGTTTGAGAAAGCTTGTTTTAATATCTAATAAACTTGACAAGCTTTAAGCTTTTATAAATTAAATTTACTTTTGTCGTTAACAAAACTTAGGCAAATATCAAAAATATAAATAACGTTTAATGACGATATTTGTATTAACAATGTAATTAAAACCTATGTTTGAAGATACTGATGAAACTTTATCAGCGGCTTGATTTGAAGTTTAACCTTGGTTGAGAGGATGGATTATAGGCGTGGGATGAAGGTTGGTAAAATAATAAATGTATGTAATAAATGAAAGTGATATTGGGTGGAGGTTTTGATTAAAAATAGTTTTAACTTTTGACAAATATGGCTCTCCGCTCAACCATTTCAACCATGACATGCTTCCATTTTGGTTTAAGCAGAAGTGAAATTTTGGAAAGAAACAGCGACACTCCCCTCGACTTTAAAATATTGAAATTTTACAAATTTAGGAGTCAGTGTTAAGAAAAAGAAACGTATCCACCAGATTATCAAAGATACAACCAATGTTGGGTAACGATACAAGTACAAGGTTTTATGAACAAGAAAATATTTACATTCTCCCCCCGACACTTGATCGATAAAATAGAATTGTTTGAAAGAGAAAGTGTGTGAATGACTGTACTTGCAATGTTGAAAGATTTTAGATAGAAGAGTATTTTTGTATTTTATGAAATTTTATATTTTTCTATTTTGTTTTTGATAAAATATTTACAAAAGAGATTTTGGTGTTTGACTGGTTTTAAGAATGTGTCAAAAGTTCATCGATTCTAACTACGAGTCAAACACCTCATGCCAATCCGGTGGATCAACTCGATAAACCTGAGGAGCTAAGACTTTTTGTGAGAAGGTCCGACGGTGGTGTTCAGTACCCCAAAATATAATTCAATGGTACCCTTTTCCATATGCTCCTTTATGAAATGATATCGAAGATCGATGTGCAGACTTGAATGTTGGGCCGGTTACACGAGATAGCAATAGCACCGATTGTGCGATTACATCGAGGGAATTACGTAAATACGTAACCATAGTCTTTGGGTTTGTGTTCTCATCCAAATGACTTGAGCACAAGGGCCGACATGGCTACATATTTTGCCCGGTTGAGGCGGCGATATACGATCTATTTCTTCGATTGCCATGACACGGTTTATCACCAAGAAATTGTAAAGCACACAGTACTTTTGGAATCTAAGCAACTGCGTGTCGGCGTGCAGAAAAAGCTATTAGTTCAAAACCAGAATCGCCGGATACGAATCCCCAATTAATGGTTCCCACGTGATGTATCGAGAGATTCTTTTAGCCTCGAGAGAGGTGAGTTTGATTGGTCTCGGCCGATACGGAACAAAGATAGCGACAAATACAATATCGGTCTACTAGCTTTAGATACATGAGTGACCCAATAATATACTCGATTATTTGGTAGGGTCAACAAATTTCCATGCAAATCGACATCAGGTTCTTGGTATGTGCCATTGGTGTGGCGTGGGTATCACACTTTGCATTTCATGTTTGTTTAAAATTTCAAGTATATTTGGTGACTTAGGAAAAGAAATACCACGGGGTGATGGATGAACTTGCAGTCCTAGAAAGAACGTAAGTTCACCCATCATGGAAATTTCAAAAATGATTTTTCATAAGTTTTAAAAATTAGTTTGAGTACTTTTTATGTGTTGACCCAAAATGATGTCATCACATAGATTTGAGCGATTAAAATGTGAGCCCCGTGATATATTGATGAAAAGTGTTGGAATCGGCCGATCCTTTAGTGAAATTATTGAAAGAAAGGATGATAACTTATCATACCACGCCAGTGGCTTGTTTGAGACCGTATAGAGCCTTTTGAGTTTGAAGGCGTGATTGGGAACTACGGGTCAACAAATGCTTCCGGTGACGATAACATACGTTTCCTTCAGGTTGACCATTGACGGTTTTGACATCCATCGATGAACCCGTGATGTGCATGTGGTACGTGAATGCAGAAAAATCGTACACCTCAAGTCGAGCAACGGTCGGAATGATTCCTCAGTCATCCTAACTTCTTGTCTACGTAACCCTTAGCCACAATCGTGACTTATTTCTGATAACCGTTCCTTCAGCATCCAACTTGTTTTTCCAAATCCATTTAAGACCAATAACATAGACCCCTTTGGTTTTTCAACCAATTCCCATACTTCAAGACGTTTAAACTGATTAAGTTCTTCTTGCATGGATTCAATCCAGTTGTCATAAGTCATTGCTATTTTTAATGTTTTGGGTTCAAATTGGCAAACGGTAAGTGCATAAATGCAATGTTCACCCGTCGATCTGAAGGCGTTGTCTGGTCTGAATGGTTGATTGGTTTCCAATGATATTCACTAGAGGATGGTCTTTAGTCCAACGATGTGTGGAGGGTTGATGTTGATATACATTGTGCAGATTAGGAGGATTCAAATGGCTTGTGGATGATTCCGCAATCGAAGTGGCGGTTTCATTAGCAAAAGTTAGAAGCATTTGTATCATAATCTGCAGGTGTGGGTACATCATGATTGATCATCAGCTGGTTCACGTCATTGGATGCGGTTTGTTGGTACGTCATTGTAGAATCAATGGAGGTGCCTTCGCCAGTTGTTGTTTCACGTGTCGAGGGGTGGAGTATTATTAGTTTGAGGAGCGGAAACATTTGATACATCTGGAGCACGTTGATCAATATCATCACAAAATAGAGGAGCAAATAGCTGTTCCATTTGAGTCGAGTAAGGCTGTAGGCTTGGTTCAGGTGATGATGGGTTTGGGGAAGTTTAGGCAGTTATGTCCGGGTTCCAAGCTGTTTTGCCGAAGCCATTCTGTAAGCTCATCGAAATTGGCATGAATCGTTTCCATAATCTCCCCTTATGCGACGATTCCATATTCGGTATCCCTTGGAGTTTTCGATTATCCAACAAAGACTACAATGTCAGCTTTAGCCTTGAGCTTACCAAAGTCATCACGATCATTATTTGGGTAGCAAAGAGAACCAAATACATGTCATCACGATCATTATTTGGGTAGCAAAGAACCAAATACATGAGAGTGTTTAGATTCGGTTTCGGATTGTGGATAAGCTCAAAAGGTGTTTTGTTGTGGCGTTTGGTAATCATTGAGCGGTTCTGAGTGTAGCATGCAGTTGACACGGCTTTAGCCTACAAGTAATCTAGAATTTTAGCATTTATTAACATCGTTCTTGCAGCTTCCACTAACGTATGGTTTCGTCTTTCAAAATCCATTTTGTTAGGTGTCCGATTACAGTGATGTTTGATGCTCAATTCTACTTTCTCATAGTAAGCCTGAGAGTTTGGTTCAAAATTCGGTTCCTTTATGCATTTTGATCATGCATTTGTTCGGGTGAACTTGAATTTTAAGTGAGAAGGTGATGATTATCTGTGGAGCTTGATCTTTCTTGAGAAAATAAACCCAAGTCCATCTTGAGTAGTCATCGACAATTACCAAGATGTAGCGTTTGCCATTAATCGTCCTGCAGCGCATCGGGCCACACAAATCCATGAGAAGAAGATGAAGCACATGCTGAGAGCTGTGTTCCACCTTTGAAGGAAAGTGAGCACGAGTTCTTTTCCTTGTTCTGGTGAGCATAGATGATCTTTAGAATACCAAATCTTGGGAGACCTTCACAAGTTTGTATCGTGCGCGATTGGTTATGGTTTGAAAGTTTAAGTGTGAGGCAACGGTTGCCATAACCAACATTTTGTAGATGTTGCCTTTGAAAGTAGACAGATGGGAGATGAAGCAATCATGTCTTGCATGGAGATTGTATAAAGGCTTGATGTGCGGTTTCTAGACATAAGATCGTTTCCTTGTAGATCACGAATGAAACAAGTTTTCTCCCGAAAAGCAACTTCCAATCTCCATCACAAAATTGACCGACAGAAAAGAGATTACGGCCGAGCCTTCCACGTAATAAACTCGCTAATTCGATGTTCCCATTGATGTTAATCTCCGTAGCCCATGATAGGCTGCCAAGTGATCATTCCCGAACCTGACAGTACCGATGAACTTTGAAACAAAGTTTGATAACAGTTTGAGATTGCTTGTCATTTGTAGGGAACATCCATATCAACAATCCAGTGATGCTGTATCACCCATTACCGGGCGACACGGGTGGAATAAAGTATAGGTGGAACCCGAAGAGTTAGAGGGTTCCGTTCTGATTCTGAAGAACAGTATTAATGATTTTAGGTATCCATTTAAAGCCAAATTGTATTGTAACCATTTCGCCATCTCCAACTAGTCTTAGCATTTGTCTTAGTGAATGCACTAGGTGATAAGTTCTTCCTAGGAGGTGAAGGGGTTCTATACCGTTACATCAATGATTAAATGAACCTAGAAGGCGGTTTACCTAGCGAGACTTAGAAGCATTATTGGGCCTAGATGTATTCCGTTTTCTATTGTTCCGCTTACGAGATAAGATAGTATTAGCAACACATTTATCATGACAACGAGAAAACATGCTTTTATGACAACCAACACAAGATGCTTC
>OU343221.1:103939834-104190544 GCA_910596185.1 Chrysanthemum makinoi | reverse complement strand
AGTGATTCCAACAATCTCCCCCTAAGTGTTGGTAATTAATGACTTAAGTAATATTTAAACGTTGTTGGTGCTGATGTAATAGTTGCTTTGACGTCTTCTGACATTCTTCTTTCTTTTGAGACGGAGTGCCATGATTCTAACAATCTCCCCAGTGTGAGGATCTTGTTTTCTTTTAAGTTTTCAGCTTTTGACGTCTTCATTTATCTTTGTTCTTTGTTCTGGTGTGGATATGGTGATGTTATGTTGTTGTGCAATGCAGGTCAGTGCCTTCGTTGCTCAGTTGTCTCCATGTCCTTCTCCAACATGCTCACACGCTCTTTGGCGTTGGATTTCATTGTTGATGTACTTCTCTTTAGTCTTTGAACTTTGTAGATTCTTTGGCTTAGACGAAGAATCATTACATTTGTGTTGCCTTCGAGAGAACTTCAATTTATGTTGTTGTTGGTATGAGCATGTGGAGAATTTGCATGATCATCCCGAGAGACATCGAAGAAAACATAGAAATAGGTTAGTGATAAACACCATCGATCACCGTGGTCATTTCTTGAGAATTGACCACTCACGATTGTTCCCGATGAATGTCTTGATTCCATTCACCTTGGTCGGGGTGATCAGCCGTCCTAATCCCATAAGGGACAGTTGGCATCACATTGAACAAGTTCAAGTAATGACCCACATCTTGAGGACTCGATTCTTGAAAGGAATCTCCTTAGCGGGATTTCCAGCACTTACAAGTTGAACTTCGAGCGTGTTAACAGACATAGTGTGAACACATCTCTAATTCTTGCAACAGGGTTCCGAACTAGATTCCTCAAGTAGGATAACACGATGTACCAAAGTACATTCACGGTTCAATTGTTGAGGTATACGAGAAGCATCACCCACGATTGTAACCGTTTGAGACAACACTAAGCGTAACCCACAAGGAGTTACGAAGTGACTGTTGTCGGGGGTTTGTTTGATGTTGACCTGGCGGGGAGTTTCCATTCAATCACTCAGGATCACAGTTGTGAACCTCTCATAAATGTTCTCGACAGATTGCTAAGATCTGTAGGACTCTAGAATAGTATCACTTGCGTCCTTATTGTTGAGCGACAAGTGATGAAATTCAGTGTTCCTAAGAGATCTTTTGATGAATATCGTGGCTCTAGACTCAATAGTGCGCTTTGGTTTTCTGGCGGAGACTAGGGAGAGGTCTCTTTCTTCAATACCGGCAATCTCTAAGAAAGCCGATAGTGCGTAGGGTTCCACTGTGAGAATGAAACAAGCTTCTAGTGAGAGAAACTTGAGTGGCTAAGAAGGTTTAGTGCATGCGTCACTAGGTCCATGAAGACTTTTAATCTTCAATACCGGTGTCATCTAGTGACAACCAGATGTAAATATATTGAACGATTATGCCCTAAGTTGAATAATTTGGAGGGCTATTTCTTTTCACCCTTTTCTTTACTTTTCTTTTAATTCTTCAACTCCTTCTTTCTCCGATTCTCATTTTCTCCTTTTTTATAATCACACCTAAGGACTTCTAAATTCTAACTATTGGTGGTGTCCTTAGGTAGATCCCTCTGGCTCTGGCGGATCATAGGACGGTTATTCCTAACCTTAGTCACCTTATAACTCTATGACTAACCTATGTTGCCATAAAACCATTTTCTTGAAAATCTCTCAAAGTGTTTATGAGTAAATACATTTTGTACCACTGTGAGAGTTTTTATGTTTTGCATAAATACTCCCCCTCAACATGTGCTTAATTGTTTTGTGAGAAATCTGGTGAGAGAAGAAGCGGCGCACTTTTGAATTGATCGACTCAAGATAGACAATTCCCATAGGAACCGGTTCGTTGCATAGTTAAAGAGTTACATTGTCGACTTTTAGGTGACAACTAGCTCTAATAACTACCTTGAAGGTGTGGAAAAACATCGAAAGGTTGTCAAACCCGTCAAAGTTCATGTCTATCAAGAGCTTCTCGAATAAGTACAATCTACTTGGATAAATCTTGAAAGACAAATCTTTTCGATGTATGACAGTTCAGATCTTGTCAATTCATTAGTTTAGTCTTATACGAAGATTCAATCACATTTACAACATATTTGTATCACACAATTTTTCTCCCCCTCAAAAATGGCATATATATGTTATTTTGATGAAATTGATATCAAATATGACCATTCGAGTTTTGTGGGAAGATTTCACGAAGAACAATTTATGAACAATGATTTTTAGCAAATACTCCCCCTCAACAAGTAATGTTAACTTTTGAGGTTTTGAAAAATAAGGAAAGTACTTGTTCTTTTGAGCAAAACTTTGTAAAATGAAAGTTTTGATAAGTTTTACTCAAAAGTAAGAAGCTTTCGCTCCTTTTATAAGGATTGTGGCACTGATGCATACCAAAGGGTCCTTTCATTACAACAACGGGTTGTACACTGTTATGTGTGCACAAGCCATTGTCAATTATATAGATCAAAACATCCAAATATTAATCAAGAAAATAATCAAGGAGTACCAGGCAGTCCATCAATAATACCGGGAGTTCTCTCTTGACGTTGATACCCCGTGAGAGAGAAACTCTGTCGACCACCCACAAAACTCTCCAAATTCCTTATCTAATCGCTACGAAACAACCTTTCATCAATCCTCATGACGATTTTCTTCGCATCCCTCTTTTCCCTAGAATTCCACCGCTTCTTTGATCCTATGCCTTCATGAATCTCCTTTAACCGATATGCTAGCCCGTCACGAACCTTCTTCAGGGTGTGATCACCAAACTTGTGAAGCTCATTGCATGCCATGAAGCAATTATGGTGAAGTTCACTGCGGTAAACTACGCCAAACTTTGGTTTCTTGAGGATGGTTATGCTTGAGCAAGTTGGTTGATATCAGAAAGTTTAGCATGGTTTGGTGAGATGATGCGTTTTGGTATGATTCCACGGCAAGTTGAAGGTCTTCAACACGTTCTTGGATAACGATGCTTAAGATGAATATCAGAAAAGACTTGATGTACTGGAGCTGGATGTTGGTGGAGAACTGTCGCATTCAACCTTTTACCTTAGCAAGATACATGTCTTCAATGTCATTGAGAACAATCTCGGAAAATCCGCTTCAGTCTAGTCATATTCCTGTTTGTCTTGGCTTTTGACTTTAATTGCTTTCAGGAATGAGTAGTCCCACATAGTAGACAGGCTGACATGCATTATAGCAACTATCCATTTGTAACTGTACACCTCTTTGTTAGATTTGAGTACCTGGCAGCTTCTGTAGTAGAGTCTTCTTCGTTCAGGCCAATGATGAATTCCATACAGTGCATCAAGGTCATAATTAACCACATTATCAACAAACATTCGTGTGGCTTCTTCCTCGATGGCAACATTATTGGAGAAGACTACTGCCGGGATGGGGAAGGTGGGTGAGGTAGTGTATTTCTTGCTAACATCGCTACGTGTTGAAGAAATTCAGTCATTGTTGAAGAAATCTGGTAGGGAATCCTTTGTTGATTAGGTTCGACCAATGGTTGGTAGTGGCTTGGTCCATCGGTGTAGTATGGAGTCTTGTCAGGCGGTGAAGTCGATGTTTGATTCAGGGTTGAGCTAATCAATATTGTTAGACATAGCTCGTGCTATGTTGTCGGATGATGATAGACTTCAATGGCAGCATGGACTGTCTTTAAGCAATTGAAAGGCTTTGTTCTTGATTCGTTTTAGCTCTGCTTTCGTCATCTTCTTCACTTTAAACTTCTCTTGAATAATCTTGACATGCTCCATGGTTTGACCATCTGCCGGTTCTTGGCCTTCCGGTAATTGAGGGGTTACATCAACAAGCTTGGAGAACCATTCATATTCTTGAGTGTCATCTTCATCCAACCAAGGTACAACTATAGTAGACTTTTTCTTCTGTAGCTTGGAGGATGATGCTTGTTGGTGCTTGGATGATGGTGTTGATGAAGGCGGTTGTTGGGGCTCAGGAATCTCTTCATCATCACCGCCGGTGTATTCGAAATGGTCACCAGTTTTCTCCTTTGGTGGTGAAGACTCAGAATCCTGAGGTTTGTCACTAGCAGGAGGTCATTGTGGAGATCTTGTGGTGGTGGTTCTTGGGGGTGGTGGGGCAGATGATGATTGGCGGTTTCTTTTGCGTTTGGCTCGGAATCCTATGCGCATCATAAATTAGTCTCTTGGTCGTTTAGCCTTACTAGCAGACTCTTTACACGATGTCTTGAGTTGATATTCTAGAAATGATTCAAAAAGTTTAGCTTCGTCCGAAGAGAAACTTGCGGATAGTTGTGACATTTGGATAACCAGCTTAGAAATCAATTCTGCATCACTGACAACAGTAGACGGAACTGGTTTGATTTCCATGACCACATGGGTATTTGACATTGTCTACTTGACCAATGACATGAGATACGGATAGAGTTGTCTGGCGAAAATCTCTCTGGTGACTCCAGGGAGAGTGTCGAGAAGGAACTTATGAGTGTAGTCCCTAATCGTCTTGTCCATTTCCCCCTAGATATCTCGATTGGGAAACTGCTGGATCTGTTCTCTTTCCTCCGAAAACTCATTTATCACAGTCTGAAGTAGATTGACTATGTCCACAAGCTGATTCAGTTTCTTGTTAACAACGTTGTGTTTCCTTGCTTTTCTGACAGCTTTGACAATCTTTGTCTTGGCACGTGATGCCCAAGTATCGGTTGGTTTCTTGGTGATTTGGAGGTTGATCTGGTGGTAGCATCTTTGGATGGTGGTGGTGATGAATGAGATGAATAATCTGATGAAGATGATTCATGAGATGGCTCTGGGTCTTTTGGTGGCTCAGAAGTTTCTTTCGGGTTGTGTTCAAGATTATCTAGTAGATAATTATCAGCTTCTTCTTGAGCTTTAGCCTCTTCTTCATCCTTTACCCTAGCCTCTTCTTCAGCTCTCTCCCTAGCTGCTTCCTCAATATCTTCATCAGTTATCTTTTCATCCTTCTCTTTGTTCTTTTCTTCTTCTCAAAGGTAAGCGGAACCTCATAAGCTTGCTTCTTTGCTCTCTGTGGATTCCTTAGCAGTGGCACCAGTTCGCTTATCGGGTTGATTAACCGCATCACAAATTGGTATGGTAAGTGCACCACCACTGGAACCTCCAAGGCCTCTTGTTTGTTGACGATTGAATTCAGAAGCATTATGCTCTAACCTTAGCTCTTTGAGAGTCTTGTGGTACTCTCTGTCCTCATCCTTAGGTTTATCATCCGAGCTTTCTTCTTCTTCTTCAGCCACTGGAGTCTTACCCTTATCTGCTTTGGGACTTTGTGGTTTGTCAGCTATCTGTTGTGATGTTGTATCATCAGTAGAGACTTCGAGAATAGTGAATCTCCTCATGAGTCAGTATCCTCGGAGTCTTGATCCTCTAATTTAGGTGCCGGTTTGGTAGTAGGAATGGCACCTTCATATGGAACTTTCCGTTTGCGAGGAGGATTCCTCTTAGGATACTTACGGGCACTTCCAGTGCTTGCAACACTTCCAACACTGCCCGATCTTCTGGTCTTCTTGACCGGGATGGCGGAATATTTTTCATCCATGAATCCGACTTTGCCTAAGGCCCTTTGCTTCTTGGTATCGTGAATAGGATTGAAGACTTTTAATGTCATCAGTGAGTAGCCGATCGAGGAGTACTACACCTTGTTTCTTTGTTCATGAGTCTTTAAATCTGACAACATTTAATGTAGCCTCAAATAACACAAAATGATGGTTGGGGTCATAAAGTCTCAAGAGAATGTCTAGATTATTCCGGTATCTTACGGATCAACAACTTTGTGTCGATGAAAGGAACCTTTGTGCGAGCTTCTTGGTGAGACATCATGTCTTCCCAGATTAGACTTGCATAGTCGATGTGCATCTTGTTGACCATGCCCCAGAAGATTTGTAGGTGCATTAGTTTGGGATGTTCATGACATTGTCTCTTCGAAGCAGACTTGGCGATCATGATGTATAAAGTTCTCCCGGTGAGGAATGATCTTTAAATCTCTTGAAGAATGCTTGGTAATGATTCCTGCAGCTTCATCATAGCCAATATCGACCATGAATTGTAGTGTAGCCTCTTCATTGGAGTTGGCACATACTCGGCAGTTTGGATAGCGAGGGAAGCGAGAAGAATTGCACAAATAAATAAACCTTGATGGCGGTGACACTTATCATTAAGAGTAGTGGCGACATCTTGACCATCCACCTTTTTCATTGTCGTCAAAATGGTGAATGTAGATCTCGAACGCGATTGCAGAGTTTGTAAGCATGTTGTTGTAGGGATGAGACTTAAGAATATCCACGGCAATTAGGCATGAAGACTTCGAGCATGTGAAGTTCTCAAAGTCAACCTTAAGGTTGTTCTTTCCAAGCTTCATACTATAACCAATTGGGAATATGTCTTCCATTGTGAGCTCGTTTGGTGTGTTAACGTTTACCATGGTGATGTCCATATCGTGATCACGAAGATATTGAGCAAAAGAACCAACATACCGAAAGACATTATGTTAGTCAAAAGTTGATTTTATTGTCCAATTATTGAATATGTTATATTAACGAATGTTAAGAGTCCAATGTCACTTGTGGTCCAGGTCAAAGTAGTCGTGATAAGTTTGGAGTATATTGATTTTGAATTTTAAAGTCCAAATTTTCACTCATTCACACAACATTTTAACCATTATAGCTTATTAGTGACATTTTGGTCTTGTGACTTTATGAGTAACTTATTTACAAGTTTGTACGCGTAACATTTCATAAGTAAAGTTAAAATTTTTGGCCTTAAGCGTAGATTGTAAGCTTATGCGTAAACATAGTAACCATACAGCGTAGAGCTAAGCTTATGCGTAGGAGTCCTCTTCGGCGTAAGAAATCTACCAGCGTAGGAAGGAAATCGGCATAAGGCTTATTAAATGGCGTGGGTTGGGAGCTTATGCATAAGGTTTACTCGTAAGAGTGAACCTTATGCGTAAGAATCCAAGTTTACGCATATCCGTCCGCAGGATAATGCGTAGTCCCAATGTAGACCCTACGTAAGAGTTACGCGTAAGATTTTTCTTACGTGTAAACATCTACGCGTAAGGTATTCCTTAAGCGTATAATCCAATTTTAACCTTGATTCTGAATTTGTACGCGTAGAACCTGAAAATAAATCATTCATAACATTTCAATTAACACTTTATTCAACCTCTTTCAAAATCACATGTTATCACAAGTTGATAATGGTTACGCGTAAAGTTAGCATAAGCGTAAAGTTAAACCCTAAGGATTCAAATCCTACGCCTAAACAATCTAACCATGTAATCACTACCAAATGATTTCTGGGATGTCTTAGGAACCATATGAGATGAATGAAACAAGTTTTAACATCTAAAACCACCTGAATCAAAAGTACCCATTTATACGAATACTTAAACCCTAAAATTAAATTTCACCATTATAATGTATCTGGGTGAGATTCAAAGGATTCTTAGGTTAATTAAGCATGTAACAAACATCTTTCAAGCCTCTAATTGTCCTAAGATACTCACAATAGAAACTGCAATTTCGCATAAACCATAATGCGAAAAAATGATTCAAAGCAGGTTTCTAGGTTAAATTTCTTGATGAGGATGGTTTTAAAACTTGATATATACTTTGAAAACACAACCCATTTCATCAAGATCAACCAAAAGTGATTATGTGTTCATCTTGGCGTATGCGTAGAAACTAAAATCACACCTATAGGAAAATCAAACCGTTGGATTTGTATGTGTAGAAAACTAGAAGGGGGGTTGAATAGTTTACCAATTAAAAACTTTGTTTTGAAACTTATTAAAAGATCAATTGATATTGATCTTAAGTATGTTAATGAAATATGCAAGCAATGTGTAATAAGTAAATAAGGAAAGAAATGATCAAACCACAACAAGTTGTTTATAGTGGTTCGGCCTACAAGGACTCTTTTTCCTTGCCCTACTCCACTCGCCGAGTCTCACACTCGAGAGTTTAACTTCACTAGTCAACAAGCTCCTTTCACCGCGGAGAAAACCTTTACACTTCGCTTACACTATTTCGACACTAAGCTAGATGTCGAGTTCTTTCCAAGGGTACAACTACTCCCACACACAATGTATTTTGAGGACTAAAATACTAACCACTCACACTCACAAGATTATGATGGTTTGATACAACAATGAAGTATGAATCAACACTAGATCATACAACACTAAACAAACAAGACTTCCAACTTCGTGTTTGAAGCTTGAATGTGACTTGATCTTCTTTGCTACAAAAGAGATCACTAATATGATATGAACCTGAGTTAGAAAGGTTAGAGAGAAGATATGTATGAGAGTATGTTAGAAAGGGATGAGAAACTACTTGGCTTGGCATTGCTATTTATAGCCAAAATGGGCGGAAGTCACGGACGGACCCCTTAAAGGGTTCCGCCGTGTACCAATTTGGTACCGCCGGTCTGACAGTCAAGATATCAAATCTTTGCCAAAGTCAACTCTATCTAAGTGAGATTGTGCAAGATATGAAGAGTACAAATCTTCACAAAATATCTAATGAAATCTTCCAATGATTTCCATGATGTAATACATGATGTCAAATGTTGTATTACTATTTATAGAAATATGCAAATGCTTAAGTAGTGTTTGGTTTTAAGAACCTAACACATTCTACAAACTACTATCATACATAATGATTAGAGTCATATCAAGATGTTACTAATCATAAATGTAAATGCTTGAATGATGAATATATTGTTTGAGAAAGCTTGTTTTAATATCTAATAAACTTGACAAGCTTTAAGCTTTTATAAATTAAATTTACTTTTGTCGTTAACAAAACTTAGGCAAAGATCAAAATATAAATAACGTTTAATGACGATATTTGTATTAACAATCTCCCCCTTTTTGTTGAGGACAAAATATAAATTTTATTTTATAAAAGATACAAAGTTTGTACAAGAGTTATAAAAATATTAGTTTTAGAACTTGAAAAGGAAATGATAATGCAAGTGTATGAAATTTGACTTTTTATGAAAGTCAAAGAATTCACTAGTTGATGCATGATGTTGACTTTTTCAGAAAGTCAAAGTATGCAGTTTGACTTTTTCAGAAAAGTCAAATAAAATTAATTTCAAAGTTCTATATTTTCTCCCCCTTTTTGTCTCAACAAAAGAAAGAGGCTATCGCGGAATGTAATGAGTCCCGAGCTATTATCTCCCCCTTGTTCAAAGCTTCCCCTAAATTGGGTGCTTTAATGGGAAGATACATGGATTGTGAAAATAAAGCTACAAAAAATGTTAGTAATAATGATCATTCACAAGCATTTCCAAACACTATGTAATGACACCAACAATATAATAAACAACATTCATTAGTTAAAATTTTTCATGAGTAAAGATCATGAAAAGAAAACACAATGATGTGTTTTAGTACAAGAAATAAAAATTATCCTAAGAAAGTAAATAAAAGAAAGACTATTCTAAAACCATCCTAAAGTGATGGTGGATGGGAAAAAGCGTTGAGACGCTCAAGGATGTGGTTGAGGATGAACCTCATTTCTTCTTGGAAGTCATGGACCATAACCCGGGTCCGTTCCACGGTTTGGCCCGTTTGCTCACAAGTTGAGCAACCATGTCTTGGAGGGTAGAAAGTTTGGGGAGGTTGTGGTGGTGGAATGGTGGATGTGTTGGTGGTGTTGGGAATGTTTGGAGTGGTCATGATGGATGCAAGCAAAGCATTTTGCATTTGCATTGTCTCACTTAAGTGAGAATCCACCATGCCTTTGAATTGGTGGAGGTTGTGGAGTTCGGCTTGAATCTCCTCTCTAGTGGGATTGTCATCCCACATGCACTCCGGAATGTCCTCAATATGAGGGGACATTGATGATGGAAGTGGATGATCCCCGTATAAAGGACCATGAATGTCCTTGTGAATGGGGTGGAAAAGGAGAGGTCTAGGCCCTAATGGGGCGTTTGGGTCAATGGATGACCGAGGTGACTCATGAGCGATTCGCTCAATGTGCCAAAGATGGCAATGGTGGTAGATGACTTGGCCTAGGAGGCAAGTCTTCCAAGTCCTCTAGAAAAGGATTTGGTGATGTTGGTGGAGTTGAAAATAACTCCATGGGAGTGAGAGTGGGAGACCTTGGTGAAGGTGGTGAGGGTTTTTTGGATGTTTGGATGGGTGCCGGTGGAGGTGAAGTAGGTGTTTTTGTTGGTGGTGGAGTGGTGATCACAATGTGTGATGAAGTAGGTGTAGCTAAGGTAAGATGTGTATCATCTCTAATGGGAGATGAGATTGTGAGTGGTGAAGATTCGGATGATGAGCTAAGATGAACAAAACAACAAGGCCTTACGCTAATTCTAGCGGTTTTCTTGCAAGGTTTTGGTGATGATTTAGTCATTTTAACTTGGGTTTTGATTTGCTAGATAGTAGTGAGAATGAAGAAGGTGTGAGGATGATCATGGTAAAACCTTTCAATTTATAGAGGTTAAAAATTGTTGAGAAATGTGTTTGATTTGATGTTAAACCATTGAAGAGATGAGGTTCCTAATGATTTGGAAGTGGGTTGAATGCTAGTCATATCACCCAAGTCAATCCATACAAAGAAGATGGAGTGAAGAAGAAAAGATATGCAATAAATGTGTTCTAGTGAGTGGAATTTCCTAATATTTAGATTACCCACGGATTTGAAGGTACCAAAAATTTGGTTCCTTCCTTTATGCAAAGGGCTCCTTGGGTGGATTTTTCAAATTTTGAATTTTGGTGGGAAATGGATTTCTTATATACCTTAGTAAATAATACTAGTTCTAATAACAGTATAAACTAGTTAAGATTGATTTATAAGTGATGGAAGATAATTTGGAATCACGAAAGAGTCGAAATTGAGAAAATTACGGAGGATCCACGGCACCAAAATCATACTGGAACCGGTACCAAGGTGTCAATGCCGTTCCGCAGTCTGAATATGGCGGTACCAAAATACATAAAGGGACGGTACCAAAATTATGGTGCCGTCGATCCGTGGAGTCTGAAATTTGGACAGAGTTCGTTTTTAGGTGTCGGGAAATTTCGAAACCGAAATTTTTCTCAAAAGATGTTATACTAAACATTTCTAGTTAGGAAAAGTAAATAACACATATGTAAACATAGTGGAGCATAGATTTTGAGCAAGGCTTATTGATTTTCACAATATAGTGAAAATGGGTAAAATTTGATAGCATACTTGTGCTATCCCCTGCATGAGATTGTTAGCATACACCATTGTTTTAAGTTATATTATCATCCTACATAATAAAAACAACTAAATAGTATCAAACATTAACGATAATGCATTGTTCCAAACACTCCTTAAAGTACCCTTATTTGTCCAATTTCTTGTAAATCTTGTTCATCATCCTACCAAGGCACTTGAACATTCCCTTAGTTTGCTTGAATTCCTGATTCATTCTCTATTTCGGAAGAGACGCATAATACTCATGAGGCGGAAGACGAGAGCTTGGAAGACCATCCTAGGAGCTATTTGATGATGATGATGATGGAGTTGGAGGTTTTGCTCTCTTGCCTTTTGTCTTAGCAACTCTTGCATCACTCAAAGGTACAAAGATGTGAGGGATGAGCTCATAGTGAAGGTGCATCCCTTTTGGACTTGGTGGAATTGGTGCAAAGTTTCTATAGAGACGGGTGAGAGCATCCCGTATGGAAGAGCAACCGATCCTTGAGTTGGAATATCAATCATTCTCCTAGCTATGTAGTAAGCTAAGTTGAATGGTTGACGGGTGGACAAGTTGTAGAGCATATGACAAAGGCAAGCGTTAATGTGATCCCTATTTCCTATGGTGCTAATGACGTTGGCTCTAAGTAGCTCCTCCCATTTCTTAAATTCGGGCTTAAGTTCATTTAGCTCCATTCCATATGGATCTCGGTTTACTTCTTTTCCCTTTGGGTAACCGGGTTGTATCACCTTTGGGTTAAAAGGTGTTCACGGATGACATCCTTATCGGCCAAACGGGTTTGGTAGGGAAGAGAGCGGTCATTGATTGCATCAAGAGCGGTGAGTGACCACTTATCCGTGTAGACACAAGTTCCTCGGTTGGGAATTCCTAGCACTTGAGCAAAGTTGGCTAAGGTGATGGTGTAGTCGTTTTGATTGATTCTAAACCTAAGACAAAATTCATCATCGTCTTCATCACTAAAGCAGGTCACACTAGCATAGAATTCTAACACAAACCTAGGACAAATTGGTTCATCGATGTCAAGAAGACAATCGAATTGAATGGCGGCTAGTTCTTCACGAAGATTGGTATTTTCAAGGAAGGATGAGTGAATGGTTCTACCCTCATGGAAATACCTTGATTCTAGACCCCTAAATATTTCTACTTGTTCCTTGGTAAGTCCTTTGGTTTTGTGGTGTTTGGGAATGTAGTTAAGGGTGTCTTTGTGATCATAGAATCTTGCGGCTACCATGGTTATTCCTAAGGACAAGATTAATATGAAAAAAATGAGAATAAACTCAACGTTTTTGGTTCTAGTGTGTGCCTATATGAAAACAATTTGGAGTTGCGGTTATCTCGACTCATTTTATGCACAAAATGGTTTTAGTGGGGTGTTTGGCAAATACCATGAGATAACCCAAATGCTCCTAATTCAATGTGGCTACATTTGAATATACCCGGAAATGCATATTAGTTATGCAATACCTTTAGTATTCAAGAGCATGCAAGTGATGAAAATTTAACGTTTCTATTTGTATTAGCAATGAAAAAATGTTTTCCTACAAGTGAGAAGCTTTTCAAAACTTTTGACATGGGGTGTTTGGTTGTTTGAATAAGGCCTTATATTCATTATCTATCAATTAGTGGGAAACATGATTTGTTTATGCAATATGATAATGTAGTACCTAATTTCAATGACTAGTTATGCAATTTGCCAATTGAATTCATATTTGGTACATAAAACCCCATGTAATGATTTGTAATAGTTTTGTGCATAAATAAGAATCCTAGACTCAGAATTAAGAGATGAAATGTAGTTAGGATACTTACAATGATGTTATCTTCAGTGATTAGTGAGTGGGAAGATGACAATAATGAGCTTGGTTTAAGTTTTACACGTTTTGGTAAAGTGGGTTGTGAGGAAGAAGATGTTATGTATATAGTAGTTTTGCTACGTCAGACACCACGGACCGACGGCACCAAATATTTGGTTCCGTCCGTGTTGTCGTTTGGTCGCGGTAGCTCTGATGCAGATACAAGACAAATTTGTTTTGGTTTGACTATTCTAATGTTTTAGGCTATGTTTATCCTACATGTTTGGTTCCATTAACCCTAAACCAAGTCTAAGAAGATTAAAAGGTTCTCGTTTAAGAGGTTTAGTTAAGATGTCGGCAATGTTGTCTTTGGAGGATACTTTCTCGATTGAAATGTTTCCTTTTTGAACATTGTCGCGAAGAAAGTGATGGCAGATTTCAATATGCTTTGTACGAGCATGTTGAACGGGATTCTTGCTGAGATCGATGGCTCCTTTGTTGTCGCAAAGTATCACAATGTCGTTGAGATGAATTCGTAGTCTCACGAGCTTGCTTCATCCAAAGAGCTTGTTGACATGCTTTTCCTTTGAGACGTATTCGGCTTCAATAGTAGAGATGGCTAAAGCCGTTTGCTTCTTTGCAAACCATGAGGTGAGACAATGTCCAACAAAAGTGCAAATACCACTTGTACTTTTTTTTATCGACATAATCACCGGCATGATCCGAGTCGGCATACACTATGGTTTCTATACCCGTTCCTTTGGGATACCATAATCCTAAACACGTTGTTCCCTTAATATATCTAAAAATCCTTTTTAATGCTTCTAAGTGTGATGCCTTTGGGTTTTCTTGAAAGCGAGCACATAGACAAACACTAAACATAATGTCGGGTCTACTAGCCGTAAGATAGAGTAGGCTACCGATCATTCCTCTATATTTAGTGTTATCTACGGATTCACCTTCTTCGTCCTTGGTGAGTTTAGTGTCCGAGGACATGGGTGTTTTAGTTGGTTTGGAATCTTCAAGACCAAATTTCTTAAGCATGTCTTTTATATATTTAGATTGGTTAAAGAAAATACCATCTTCTAGTTGTTTAATTTGAAGTCCTAGAAAGAAGTTTAACTCACCCATCATACTCATTTCAAACTCGTCATGCATGATTTTAGAGAAATCATTACATAGTTCTTGACAAGTTGATCCAAATATAATGTCATCAACGTATATTTGAACAATAATAATTTGTGATTCCTTTTCCTTAGTAAAAAGAGTATTAGCTACTAATCCCATAGTATATTTGTTATCAATAAGAAAAGTCTTAAGACGGTCGTACCAAGCTTTAGGTGCTTGTTTAAGGCCATATAATGCTTTCTTGAGTTTGAAGACATGATGTGGTTTCTCAAAGTCGGTAAAACCGGAGGTTGAGCAACATACACTTCTTCGTTAATAAACCCATTAAGGAAAGCACTTTTAACATCCATTTGAAATAATTTAAAGTCATAAGCACATGCATAAGCAAGTAATATTCTAATAGATTCAAGTCTAGCTACCGTTGCATAAGTTTCATCATAGTCAATTCCTTCTTGTTGATTATAACCTTGTGCAACAAGCCTAGCTTTGTTTCTAGATACTACACCATTTTCATCCATTTTGTTTCGAAAGACCCATTTTGTTCCAATTATAGTTTGATCTTTGGGTTTTGGAACTAGTTTCCAAACATCATTTCTAACTAATTGGTTTAATTCTTCTTGCATGGCAATTACCCATGATTCATCTTTTATTGCTTCATTTATGGTTTTGGGTTCAATGGTGGATACAAAACAAAAATGATTACTTTGATTTTGAGCTTGTGACCTTAAGGTTCTTTGATTAAGTTGTCCTATGACCTTTTCTAATGGATGACTTTTAGATTCTTTGATGTTGACAATTTCCTTATTTAATGGTTCATCTTTCTTGTTATTATTAATTTGACTTTCTATTATTTGACTTTCAACTAAGTCATCATCTACCAAAGGTGATGTCTTAGAGGGAGGTGGACTTTCGTCAAATGTTATGTTCAACGATTCCTCGACTATCATTGTTTCTTTATTTAGGACAATGTAAGCTTTACTAGTTTGAGAGTAACCAAGAAATACACCTTCATAAGACTTTGGGTCAAACTTGGTGAGATAATCCTTAGTATTAAGAATAAAACATTTACAACCAAAGACTCAAAAATATCCTAATGTTGGCTTTTTACCTTTATAAAGTTCATATGGTGTTTTGTTTAGGAAAGGACGTATTAAGACTCTATTTAAAATATATGTAGAAGTGTCAACAGCGTTACACCAAAACTTTTGAGGAATGTTTTGTTCATTAAGCATTGTTCTACTCATTTCTTGAATTGTTCTATTTTTACGTTCTACTACTCCATTTGATTGAGGTGTTCGTGGAGCGGAAAAGTTATGTGTTATACCATTTGTATCACAAAAGTTTCCAAATTGAGTTTCGTTGTCAAATTCACGACCATGATCCGTTCGGATCGACACAATTTTGACACCTAGAAGATTTTGAATTTTCTTGCTAAGTATTTCAAATTTATCAAAAGCTTCATTTTTGGTTTTCAAAAATAACGTCCAAGTAAACCTTGAGTAATCATCTACTATGACCAAAGTGTATAAGTTGCCTCCATAGCTTCTTATAGCGGATGGTCCAAACAAGTCCATATGTAATAATTCTAGACACTTAGATGTGGACACCATATTTTTAGATTTGTGACTACTATGTGTTTGTTTACCAATTTTGCAAGCGTCCCAAAAGTGTTGGTCATATTTTAGTTTTGGTAAATTCCTAACCAACTCTTTTGAAGATAGGTTTTGTATAAGTCTCATATTAGCGTGACCTAAGCGTCCTATGCCAAAGAGAAGAGATATCGTCTAATGTTGTTAGGCAAAGTTTGTCATTATATGTTTTATCTATTTTCATGACGTATATGTTATTTTTCCTAACTCCTTTAGCTATGGTGATACCATCTTTTAGTATTTTACTACCATTTTCATCAAATAGTACTTTATACTTTTTATCACATAGTTGGCTAATACTAAGTAGATTAAATCCTAACCTATCCACATGAGCAACATTTTCAATAGTTAGAGAGTTATGAGCAATCGTACCTTTGCCAATGATTTTGCTTTTGAGATTGCTACCAAAGGTGACATTACCTCCGTCATACTCTTGGTATGATGAGAAGAGACTTTGTTGCCCGTCATGTGTCGTGAGCATCCACTATCTTTTATCCATTCATCGGGTTCCAATCCAACTTTCAAGCATACCTAAGAAGCAAATAACTCAAACATTTGGTCCCCAATATCTCATGGGTCCGTTTGGGTTAAACATACCATTTATTTGATTCATGTATGGAAATGATGGGTAAGGGTTCCATGGCATGTAATCGGAAGTTTGATATGGTCTAGGAAAGTTTTGATTCCAACCGTTGTGTTGGTAGTTAGGTTGAACGTTGTGGTTGCTCTTAGGAAAGGGGCGTTTGGCAAAAGAAGTTTTATATCGTTGTTGAGTAGTTTTAGATCTAAATTCATTTTTAACAAGTCCTACTCTTGATATAATGGCTGGTTTTAGTTTAACATTATCATTGGTTTTCTTTGTTATTTTAACAAATTCAAGACGGTCCGTATTATGCGAACATTACATTCTGTTTGAAGTACCAGCGGTACCATTTTGCACAACGGACGGAACCCTTATTTTGGTTCCGTCGGTCCGTGCTGCATCTGCAGCAATTTTGATAGAATGTTCGTCCTTTTCGGCCGTTTTGTTTTGACTCTTTGGAATTAATACTTCATTAAAACCTAGCCCATTCATGTCTCCGGGTGTTTTATGGATTTTAACTATTTCATCGGCAAGAGCGATGTTTTTGTTAAACCTTTTAAACTTAGAATTATTTTCTATTAAAACTTCTTGTGTGAGCTTTAGTTTTTCTATTTCAAGATTAAGCTCTTGACATGATTTACAATCATCGTCATTTGCTTTTCCTTTTCTAGTCGTTTTGCTTTTTCTTTTAACTCATATACTTCATTTTCCAAAAACTCCTTTTTGGTTTTTAGAAATTTATTTTTAGTTATGATTTTTAGACTTAGCTCACACAATTGATTATATTGTTTTTGCAAAGTGTCATCATCTATAAGAATAAGAAGAGTCAGAAAGTACCTCATTTGACTCATGTGCCATTAGAGCGATCTCTTCCTTGCTTGATTCTTCATCGTCTTCACTATCACTCCAAGCACCACTTACAAAAGCTCGTTGAGTTTTGCTTTTAGGTGGCTTGGGACATTCTCCTATGAGATGACTTGCATCACCACATCTAAAACACTTTCTTTCACCTTTAATCTTCTTATCATCCCGATCTTTTCGAAATGGCTTCTTTTCTTCTCGAGGTTGTCTTACAAACTTTCCTCTTCTTCTAAAGAACTTCTTGAAATCTCTAACGGCCATGGCATATTCCTCATCTTCACTATCGGAACAAGATTCACCATCATCGCTTGATTCCGCCTTTGCTTTAAGAGCAACGGATTTGATCTTCTCCTTTCTTCCTTTGATGATCTCCGAATCTTTCTCCATTACCATTTCGTGAACTTTGAGGTTGCCAATTAGCTCGTCTAGTGACATTATTGAGATATCTTTTGATTCTTCAATAGCGGTCACTTTAGCTCTCCATTTGGGATGGAGTGCTCTAAGAAATTTCCGGACAAAGTTCTTACTACGAAAAGATTCATCAAGTGCTTTAAGTGATGTAATAATAGTGTTGAAGCGAGCAAAGCCACAATCAATGGTTTCATCTTCAGGGATAACAAATTGTTCATATTGTTGAACAAGAAGATCAATTTTGTTATCCTTGACTTGTGAATTACCTTGATGTGTAACAATTAAAGATTCCCAAATATCTTTGGCGGTTTCACACATAAAAATTCTTTCATATTCTTTTCTAGGTAAAGCATTATAAAGCATCATTTTAGCTTCATTATTTTTAGCAACTAATTTCTTTTGTTCATCAACGGAAATATCCTTTGTTGTAGAACTAAAATCTCCTTTAACAATAATAAACCAAAGATCTATATCTTTTGATTTTACATATGTTTCAAAACGGTTTTTCCAATAGATAAATCCATTGGTTTCAAAGAGTGGTGGTCTTTGCATAGATTGCCCTTCTTTAAAGTTTTCGAATCCATGGATCGTTTCAAGTTTATAAAATACAAGTTATTTTAGAAATTCTTGAGCAACGAGGCTCTGGTACCAATTGTAGAAAACTAGAAGGGGGTTGAATAGTTTACCAATTAAAAACTTTCTTTTGAAACTTATTGAAAGATCAATTGATATTGATCTTAAGTATGTTAATGAAATATGCAAGCAATATGTAATAAGTAAATAAGGAAAGAAATGATCAAACCACAACAAGTTGTTTATAGTGGTTCGCACCTACAAGGACTCTTTTTCCTTGCCCTACTCCACTCCCCGAGTCTCACACTCGAGTGTTTAACTTCACTAGTCAACAAGCTCCTTTCACCGGCGGAGAAAACCTTTACACTTCGCTTACACTATTTCCGACACTAAGCTAGATGTCGAGTTCTTTCCAAGGGTACAACTACTCCCACACACAATGTATTTTGAGGACTAAAATACTAACCACTCACACTCACAAGATTATGATGGTTTGATACAACAATGAAGTATGAATCAACACTAGATCATACAACACTAAACAAACAAGACTTCCAACTTCTCGTTGAAGCTTGAATATGACTTGATCTTCTTTGCTACAAAAGAGATCACTAATATGATATGAAACCGAGTTAGAAAGGTTAGAGAGAAGATATGTATGAGAGTATGTTAGAAAGGGATGAGAAACTACTTGGCTTGGCATTGCTATTTATAGCCAAAATGGACAAGAGCGTCCACGGACGGCGGACCCTTAAAGGGTTCCGCCGTGTACCATTTTGGTACCGGTCCGACGTCCAAGATATCAAATCATTGCTAAAGTCAACTCTATCTAAGTGAGATTGTGCAAGATATGAAGAGTACAAATCTTCACAAAATATCTAATGAAATCTTCCAATGATTTCCATGATGTAATACATGATGTCAAATGTTGTATTACTATTTATAGAAATATGCAAATGCTTAAGTAGTGTTTGGTATTAAGAACCTAACACATTCTACAAACTACTATCATACATAATGATTAGAGTCATATCAAGATGTTACTAATCATAAATGTAAATGCTTGAATGATGGATATATTGTTTGAGAAAGCTTGTTTTAATATCTAATAAACTTGACAAGCTTTAAGCTTTTATAAATTAAATTTACTTTTGTCGTTAACAAAACTTAGGCAAAGATCAAAAATATAAATAACGTTTAATGACGATATTTGTATTAACAGTATGTAATTAAAAACCTATGTTTGAAGATACTCAATGAAACTTTTATCACTGACAGATTTGAAGTTTACAACACGGATTTGAGGATGGATTATAGGCGTGGGATGAAGGTTGGTAAAATAATAAATGTATGTAATAAATGAGAAAGTGATATTAGGTGGAGGGTTTTGATTAAAATAGTTTTAACTTTTGACAAATATGGCTCCTCCACCTCAACCATTTTCAACCACAACCCATAACTTCCATTTTGGTTAAGCAAGAAGTGAAATTTTGGAAAGAAACTTGACGACACTCCCCCTCGACTTTAAAAATATTGAAATTTTACAAATTTGAGTCCGAGGAGTGTTAAGAAAAAAGAAACGTATCCACCATTATCAAAGATACAACCAATACTGGGTAACATGCAAGTACAAGGTTTTATGAACAAGAAAATATTTACATTCTCCCCCTCAACACTTGATCGATAAAATAATGAATTGTTTGAAAGAGAAAGTGTTGACGAAAGATTTGTACTTGCAATGTTGAAAGAATTTTAGATAGAAGAGTATTTTTGTATTTTATGAAATTTTTATATTTTTCTATTTTGTTTTTGATAAAATATTTACAAAAGAGGTTTTGGTGTTTGACTGGTTTTAAGAATGTGTCAAAAGTTCATCCAGTTCTTCTGGAGTCAAACACCTCATGCCAATCCGGTGGATCAACTCAGTAAACCTAGCAGGAGCTAAGACTTTTGTGAGAAGGTCCGGCAATTGGTGTTCAGTACCCACAAAATATAATTCAACAGTACCCTTTTTCACATGCTCCTTTATGAAATGATATCGAAGATCGATGTGCCTGGACTTCGAATGTTGGACGGAGTTGCACGAGATAGCAATAGCACTTCGATTGTCGCAGTACATCAGAATTCTGTCAAATACGTAACCATAGTCTTTGAGTTGTGTTCTCATCCAAATGACTTGAGCACAAGACGCCGACATGGCTACATATTTTGCTTCGGTTGAGGACAGCGATGTACAATCCTGCTTCTTCGATTGCCATGACACCAGTTTATCACCAAGAAATTGTAAAGCACCTGAAGTACTTTTCCGGGAATCTAAGCAACCTGCGTAATCAGCGTCTGAAAAAGCTATTAGTTCAAAACCAGAATCCTTCGGATACCAGATCCCCAAATTAATGGTTCCCATGATGTATCAGAGATTCTTTTAGCCTCAGAGAGGTGAGTTTCAGTTGGTCTCGACTGATAACGGGAGCAAAGATAGACAGCAAATACAATATCAGGTCTACTAGCTTTTAGATACATGAGTGACCCAATAATACTTCGGTATTTGGTAGGGTCAACAAATTTCCCATGCAAATCAGCATCCAGTTTCTTGGTATGTGCCATTGGTGTGGCGTAGGTATCACAGCTTTGCATTTCATGTTTGTTTAAAATTTCAAGAGTATATTTGGACTGACTTAGGAAAATACCACGGGGTGATTGATGAACTTGCAGTCCTAGAAAGAACGTAAGTTCACCCATCATGGAAATTTCAAAATGATTTTTCATAAGTTTTAAAAATTCGTTTGAGTACTTTTTATGTGTTGACCCAAAAATGATGTCATCCACATAGATTTGAACGATTAAAATGTGAGCCCCGTGATATTGAATGAAAAGTGTTGGGTCGGCCGATCCTTTAGTGAAATTATTGGCAATGAGAAAGGATGATAACTTATCATACCACGCCCGAGTGGCTTGTTTGAGACCGTATAGAGCCTTTTTCAGTTTGAAGACGTGATTTGGGAACTCTGGGTCAACAAATGCTTCCGGCTGACTAACATATACCATTTCCTTCAGTTGACCATTCAGAAAAGCGGTTTTGACATTCATCTGATAGACCGTGATGTGCATGTGAGCTGTGAATGCCAGAAAAATCCGTACAGCCTCAAGTCGAGCAACTGGTGCGAATGATTCCTCGAAGTCAATCCCCTCTTCTTGTCTGTAACCCTTAGCCACCAATCGTGACTTATTTCTGATAACCGTTCCTTCAGCATCCAACTTGTTTTTCCAAATCCATTTAAGACCAATAACATAGACCCCTGTTGGTTTTTTAACCAATTCTCATACCTCAAGACGTTTAAACTGATTAAGTTCTTCTTGCATGGATTCAATCCAGTTGTCATAAGTCATTGCTTCTTTAATGTTTTTGGGTTCAAATTGGCAAACGGTAAGTGCATAAATGCAATGTTCACCGTCAGTCTGAAGGCGTTGTCTAGTTACGAATGGTTGATTCGGGTTTCCAATGATATTCACAAGAGGATGGTCTTTAGTCCAACGATGTGTGGAGGGTTGATGTTGATATACATTGTGCAGATTAGGAGGATTCAAATGGCTTGTGGATGATTCCGCAACATCAGAAGTGGCAGTTTCATTAGCAAAAGGATTGAAAAACGCATTTGTATCATAATCTGCAGGTGTGGGTACATCATGATTCAGAAGATCATCAGCTGGTTCAGCGTCATTGGATGCGGTTTGTTCGGCTGTCATTGTAGAATCAATTGGAGGTACTTCTTCAACAGTTGTTGTTTCACGTGTATCAGGAATTGGAGTATTATTAGTTTGAGGAGCGGAAACATTTGATACATCTGGAGCACGTTGATCAATATCATCACAAAATAGAGGAGCAAATAGCTGTTCCATTTGACGTCGAGTAAGCTGTAGGCTTGGTTCAGCTGATGATGGGGTTTGGGGAAAGTTTAGACAGTTATGTCCGGGTTCCAAGCTGTTTTGCTCAGAAGCCATTTCTGTAAGCTCATCGAAATTGGCATGAATCGTTTCCATAATCTCCCTTGTACGACGATTCCATATTCGGTATCCCTTAGAGTTTTCACAGTATCCAACAAAGACTCCAATGTCAGCTTTAGCCTTGAGCTTACCAAAGTCATCACGATCATTATTTGGGTAGCAAAGAGAACCAAATACATGTCATCACGATCATTATTTGGGTAGCAAAGAGAACCAAATACATGAAAGTGTTTTAGATTCGGTTTGCGGTTGTGGATAAGCTCATAAGGTGTTTTGTTGTGGCGTTTGGTAATCATTGAACGGTTCTGTGTGTAGCATGCAGTTGACACGGCTTCAGCCCACAAGTAATCTGGAATTTTAGCATTTATTAACATCGTTCTTGCAGCTTCCACTAACGTACGGTTTCGTCTTTCAACAACTCCATTTTGTTCTGGTGTCCGTGCAATTGATGTTTGATGCTCAATTCCCACTTTCTCATAGTAAGCACGAAGAGTTTGGTTCACAAATTCAGTTCCTTTGTCTGTTCTGATCTGTCTGACTGTGTTCCGGAGCTGAACTTGAATTTTCGTGAGAAAGGTGATGATCATCTGTGGAGCTTGATCTTTACTTCGAAGAAAATAAACCCAAGTCCATCTTGAGTAGTCATCGACAATTACCAAAATGTAGCGTTTGCCATTAATCGTCCGCACACGCATCGGGCCACACAAATCCATGTGAAGAAGATGAAGCACATGCTGAGAGCTGTGTTCCACCTTTGAAGGAAAGTGAGCACGAGTTCTTTTCCCTTGTTCACAAGCTGAGCATAGATGATCTTTAGAATACCAAAATCTTGGGAGACCTTCAACAAGTTTGTATCGTGCAAGATTGGTTATGGTTTGAAAGTTTAAGTGTGAGAGACGACGGTGCCATAACCAAGATTTTGTAGATGTTGCCTTTGAAAGTAGACAGATGGGAGATGAAGCAATCATGTCTTGCATGGAGATTGTATAAAGGCTTGATGTGCGGGTACTAGACATAAGATCGTTTCCTTGTAGATCACGAATGAAACAAGTTTTCTCCCGAAAAGCAACTTCCAAATCTCCATCACAAAATTGACCGACAGAAAAGAGATTGTGACCGAGACCTTCCACATAATAAACTCTGCTAATTTCGATGTTCCCATTGATGTAATCTCCGTAGCCCATGATAGCTGCGAAGTGATCATTCCCGAACCTGACAGTACCGATGAACTTTGAAACAAAGTTTGATAACAGTTTGAGATTGCCTGTCATTTGTCGGGAACATCCGCTATCAACAATCCAGAGAATGATCTGTATCACCTGCATTACACACAGACGACACAGGTGGAATAGAAGTATAGGTGGAACCCGAAGAGTTAGAGGGTTCCGTTACAGTTACAGAAGACACACACATGTTAATGATTTTAGGTATCCATTTAAAGCCAAGTGTATTATGTAACCATTTCTGCCATCTCCAACTAGTCTTAGCATTTGTCTTAGTGAATGCACTAGGTGATAAGTTCTTCCTAGGAGGTGAAGGGGGTTCTATGGGTACATCAATGATTAAAGCATGAGCACTAGAAGGCGGTTTACCTAGCACAGACTTAGAAGCATTAGTGGGCCTAGAGGTATTCTGTTTTCTATTGTTCCGCTTACGAGATAAGATAGTATTAGCAACACATTTATCATGACAACCAGAAAACATGCTTTTATGACAACCAACACAAGATGCTTCAAACATAACATTCAAAGTACTTAAAGGTTCAGCATTCGTTACATCACTTTTTCTATTACATTTGTCTAACGCAATGTCTAAAGTGGGTGCAACTTGAGTCTTATTCAAAGTCCTAAGGTGTTCTTCTACTTCAGAGGTCTTTATTGTTCTTTTCTTACGTCGCAACTTCCTATTCTTCCTTGATGTGCTCTTAAGCTGTGAAGTGCTAGCATTGGGAAAAGAGGCAACTATTCCTGTTTCAGTGGAAGGAAGCACATTAGTATCTTGTGGTTTGTCATTAGGTGTTCTAGTGTCAATTTTAAACATTCCAGGTGCAAGTCCATTAGTGTTACTAGACTTATCTTTTTCATACTTTCTTACCTTTGCTTTCAAGTCAACAATAGTGTACAACAAATCTTGATTTTCAGAGCGAATGATTCCACTAACATTTAAAACATCTTTAGTGTATGCAAGATGATTATCAAGTTCTTGTTATGCTGTTTCACGAGTCTGTTTGAGCAAATCAAATATGACACCATATTCTGTTTTGACTTTGGCAATTTTTTGTTCATATTTTGAAATTTGACACTTTAAAGACACGTTTTCATCATCCAGATGTTCTATTTTTGGATCAAAAGATTTTGAACGCAACTGGTTGATTTTGTTTTGCAAAGCAAGTTCTCGATTTTGACAATCCTTTTGACACCATTGAAGACGACGTTTTGCATTTGAAAGTTCATTTAATAAACGCTCATTTTCAATTTTTAAAGATTTGATTTGCTGCACATTATCGATATTCTCAACATTTTCAACAGAGTCAACAGAATCAACAGCAATATAATCAAATGCATATGCAACAGAATGAAGTAACACAACATTTATGGTATCAGCACAGATAACATCTTCCAAGAGTCGGTCAACATGATTTCTTAACATTTTCTTTTTAAGTTTAGTATTTGAAATCGATGTTTCTGTTTGTTCGAAAACTCTTTTCATAAGACCAATCTCCTTCTGAAGATCCCGTTCCCAATATATTGCACACATTTTAAGATTTCGGACATGTGGTAAAAGCCCTTTCTGAAAAATATCTCTTTGTTGTCGCGCAAATGGCGATTGAAAATGTTCAACTTTGATTTCAGAATTAACTTCAATTGCATGTTCCAAAAGTTTGATGTCAGACATAATAGTATTAAAATATTTTAGAACTTGACATTGTTCAGCTAATGGCTTTATTTCACTAAATGAAGGTAAAGGACCATTAATTTGTGCAACATTGGATAGGGGACCATCATTAGAAGAGGACTCAGGAGTAGGCGTAATTACCCAAGGTGTGTTAGAATGATCATGTTGTGTGACGAAAGCTATGGCTTTTGAATAGTTAAATGGTTTGTTATAAACAACATTTTCCAATTTTGACCGACTCTCGTCTTCTGCATCTAATTCCTCCATACGATTATATTCAACAACACTCATGATTGAGCCATCAATTCTATGTTCTGCACTGTAAACTTGAGGATTTGGTTTGAATGCTCTATTAGAAAAACGTGGTTTGTAATCAGCAAGAATTGGTCCATATCCATTTGGATTTGGTTTAAAAGAAAACTTTTGAATTGTTGTGATTGACTCACCATGTTTGTAAACAACATTTCGAAACTCTTTGATTTTGTTTTGTAGGTCGACAATTTCCTCAAGATAGTCATCTATTTGTTTCCTCGAATGCTTTTTGTACTCACAGAACTATTTTTGACAAGCTAACAACTCAGACTTGGCTTTTTGAGTTTCCGAAGTGAGAGCGTTAAGTTGTTGTTTATGATCATATTTCAATTTTTCTATTTGAAACAACAAGGCATTCTTGGATGCAACTAGATCACAGATCTGTTTTTCCAAAGATTTTTCATTTTGGTAAGATTTAGCAAATGCGACTTCAAAACCTTTTTCATGTTTCTCTTTAGTTTGAAAAATGTTGAGTTGGAACTTATAGCATTCATTATCCTTAGTTAACAGTGCAATTTTATCTTGCAATCGCTTATTGATGTCATTGCACTTTTCAAATTGAGATTGGGTGGTCTGAAATAAGTTGGTCATGAGCTCAAGATATAGATTAGACAAAGGTTCATCTTGTTCAACTTGAATCTCAACATGATCATTATTTAGATCCTCAAATATAACCACGGAGTCAACTTGATTATCAATATTAACCATAAGGTCATCTTGATCGTCAAATATAACTACGGGATCCATTTGATTATCATTGGAATGAGATGTAGAAAATTCATGTTGAACACTCTGAGCCTCGTCGGATGCAGATGTTGGCGGGGATATCAGATCATTAATGGTTAAGTTTTGATCCGGTACCTGAGACAAGCCGTCAGTGTCATACACTAGGCCTGTGTCACTCATGTGGAGCTCTTGCATGTTTACCATTAACATGACAGTTGCATTAGCCTGCAAGTCTTCCATGTCATCATCAGAATCTGCATTAGCCATGAAGCTCTGTTCTTTGTTGGTAAGAGTTCCACCAGCTTCATCCTTGAGAGCCAAGAGTAAAGCCTCTTTGTGATAAGCGCTGCCTCTTGTCCTCGGCTTAGGGCATGCATTAGCTAGATGACCCTTCTCATTACAGTTATAGCATCGGAGACCATTAACCCTAGTCTTAGCATGTCCTTGATCAACCACTTGAACCCGTTGTGGAACACCCATGTTATTCCTTCCAGTAACATTAAACCCTTGACCACTACTCATCTGACGACCATTTCCACGATTCTGAACCTCAACCCTTCCATTGTTAACAACAGCTTGATTCCTTGTATTTGACGAGGTGCAAATGTTGTTGTTGGATTTGTTAGCAAACCGTCTGAAGGCTCTTGCAAGCATAACAAATCCTTGATTCATTGCATCGAAGGCATTTGCATCCTCATTTGATTCACTGTAGAGTGCCTGATCATTGTTGTTGTTGTATGGAACCAATTGAGTTTCTTGTGATTGTTGTTGTGAAGGATCATATGGTGTAATCTGAACAGTTGATTGTGGAGGGTTTGGTGGAGCCATTTGTGGTGGAAGAGGGTTTGCTCCTTGAGGAAAGTGTTGAAATTGTTGAAATTTTTGTGGAGATGGTAGAGGATATTGTTGATAGAATTGTTGTTGTTGTTGAGGATACTCATGAGGAAAGTAGCTAGAGTATGGTGGTTGAGACATCTTGAAACTTGTGTTGATGATGGATCTTTGTAGTCGAATGAAACTTGGAGTTTGTTGATGAAGTATCCTTAAGCGTAGAATCAGCTTATGCGTAGAAAGTACCTTATGCGTAATACCCAACTTACGCGTAGAAGAGAGCTTACGCGTAGGAATAGCTTACGCGTAGACTGGAGGAAAACTTAGCTTAGGCGTAAACCAAAGGCTTAGTAGTAGAATCCTTATGCGTAATATTTGCTTAGGCGTAAGACAAGCTTAGGCATAAGAAATGCTTAGGCAAGGAGAATTCTACGCGTAAGAGTTTAGCTTAGGCGTAAAACTAAGGTTTTGCCCAAAAATCCTTTACACTTATACCAGTGTAAAAGATATCCAAAGTCGAAGTGTTTTCAGGCTTATCCAAGCAAGAAAACACTGAGTAAACCAACAGTTATGAAGATCAAATGAAGAAATCCTTACGCGTAACTGCAGCTTAAGCGTAGACTTTGTGCTTACGAGTAAGATTAGGGTTTTGTTACGAGTAGAAAGTACCAAAAATGCACCAAAACTGATTTTATGCTCAAAAGTGTTTTGTAACCTGATTTTAATGATGAGATAGCTTCAATATCACCAAAATAACACAAAAGTGTGAAACTTGATGATCCAAAAACAAATTCAACCTTACGCGTAGACAATAGTACACGTATAAAACCAAGCTTAAAAACGATTCTACACACGTAAAGTTTGCAACTTGATGCAAAAAACTTAAACTTTAACACCAAATAAACTTAAAACCACAAGAATCTTGAGTTTTTAAGTGTAAAAATTTGAGCTTTTATGCGTATGAAAGTTTAGCACACAAAACCCACGCGTATAGATAAAAAAACTTCAAAACAAAAGTGTTTCACCCAACTAGATGGCAAATGATACCACTGTTAGGTCACCATATTGTAACACAAGCATCAATATGTAAGAAATATAGATAAGGTAGAGCGAATGAACACACAATACACACACACACGTATGAGAGAAAGGTTTAGGCGTAGGGAAATGTATTATGTGAACAACCAACCTTCTAAGAAAGGTTTACAATACTATTTATAAAATAAGGGACTAGGGCAACACTACAAGTCCCTTTCCTTCCTTATTGGATTTGGGTCAAGGCTTATGGGCTTTTTACATAAGTCTTGCCATTAAAACTAACATAAAAGCCTAATTAAGCAACCTATTACATGTTAATTACAAACACTTAAAATATAGTTCAGGAGTGATTCCAACATGTACTGCTAAAGAGCATACTTGAACTTCTATTATTGAGTGTTTTGGTTTTTCCATTTTTTACCCTCTTTTTTTTTCAAAATTTATGGCCATTACAAATTTACGCATTCAGGTATCCTACAAGACAACCACTTTTTTTTCTTCTGCTCTGTTTTACTGAATGCATTCGTTGTAACAGAGGAAAATAAAGATAAAAATCATGTTACATTCTGAAGAACATGGGAAACCTAATGTATAGAATATTTATAATGATAAAGAGCTGGGATATGATAGTAAAGCTCATGTTGACACAAACAGTTATTCAAAAATAACAACACCACTAATTAGTTGCCATTCCTGTCAGGACGTGCACTTTATAGCAGAAGCCACCATTTGGAAGGTTAGGAAAAGGTGCGACAGAACCAGTGGCGAGAAAATAGAAGCACGAGTAACCAGGACACAAGAAACGCTATGGACACCACCCCTACTCCTAATCATATGTATAATATCGTATGTATGTTGACCTTTAATAAATAGTTAGACGTACAGTAGTATTAGTACCATCGAAGTTCTATATGTACTGTTACGTAGCTTTTGAACCATCAGTGTCATCAGTAGTATTGACTATCGCTTGCTGATTATCGCAAGAACCCCGTTGCAACGTGACGGGCGTCTTTCATCTCGTTTTAATGAAAGAATGTATTTATCACTCATTAATTAGATTTATAAATTACGTTGATAATGTATGATTTATAATCAAATAATCTCACATAATTTTTTGATAGTCCCGGTAAATATTTTTCTTAGTTAAATAAGTTATTTCTTCAATTTTATAAACGATTGTTGATAAGATTTTTATTTGTATTTTTTAAAGAAAAAAAAATACAGCATTACTCTATAGTCCATGTGCAAATAACCACGCCTACGTAATATCCATAGCGAAAGGAGTTGATATTCACATCACATTTTTTTTATGTATGCATCACAATTTTTACATTATAATATTATACGGTACAAACTATAATGCACAAATTGTAGTATATGCATTAAAATAGGGCTGAGCAAATGATCTGAACGGACCGGACCGACCGAGACGGACTGGACCGGACCGGACCAACCACATTCGGTCCGGTCCTCGGTCTCGGCTTTTGGGCTAATTTGGTCCTCGGTAGTCCGGTCCGGACCACAAACCGACTAATTTGAGCTAATTTGGCCTTGTTGGACCGGACCGACCGGGACCGAGACCAGACCGACCACATTCGATCCGGTCTTAATTTAAGATTTTTGCCGAAATCGGTCTCGGTCCGATCCGGTCCGGTTTTTAGACCGTGAACCTACATTAAAAGATATGGTACAAGTATTTCCGTAATCTAAATCTATAGAGTGGTCAAGAAAGAAAGAAAAAGGTTTATAAGTAGACAAGACTACGAAAGAAGGTTCGTATAAAGATTTCCACGTGGGGAACCACTCATCACTTCAATCAAGTGCATATGTCATGCATTTCCTTTTCTACTACTCATGCGACCTCTTTTACTTTTCTTTCCATTTTCACGTTTTGAATTGATAGAATTAGGATCGCAAAAAGTAGCTAAACCTTGCCTTTTCAAATAAAAAGAAGCTAAGCTCGTTTAAGTTACATTTTAACTACTTTTGTTTTTAACAAAAAAATTGAAAACCCCAAATATATAATGAGTCAAAGTTAAACGTGTAAGAGCTCGAGTCGAATTGTCACTAAATTGCCATATACAATTTCAAGCTCTGCATAACTTGTAAATGCTGATACATAAACACATAGACAATGAGCCCTGGTCATCATCTCCCATGAGGTAGTTAGAGTAGATTGAAAAGGGTGACGTGATGCCTCCAATTAGATTGCGGCCTTACGGGTCAAGAGCTTACCCGGTTTCTTTTTGCCCAGTCCGAGCCCTGGTTCTGGCCTGGGCTTTGGTGAATACTTTCCTCGGACTTTTAGGCTTGGGGCTGAATTGGATACCAAGTTTGAATGTAAACTCTAGGGCCAAATGTCGACAGATTCTTATATCAATCTTTGGATGACTTCAATTCATAATTATATTTTGCAACCCAATTTAGCACGAATCCGAGAGTACAGTGAACCATTGTGGACCGTTCAGTTTACAGTTCTACCATTTTCATAATTAGCATAGTTCAAGCCTTTATGGCCTTCTTAAAAGTCAGCATTATGATCTATGGACGAAAAAGTCCCACCAACCGGTATTATTTTATTAATAATACTACGACGCTCAATAACACAAAAAATGGGGCCTTGAGGTGGGACAAATGATTTAATGGTGACCATTTTAACACTGTTTTCCATAATTTAATCCTCGATGCTGATGTCTCAACTAATAATCCAAAATAAGTGTGTATGCATTACTACACAAGAATGATCATTCACCACCTCATAGGTTGCCTAAGTTATGACATACGTTTATCTCAGACGTGGCAATATGGGTGGGTTGGGTACCCGTAAGGGTTTCGATAAGGGTCCATGTTGTAACCGTCTATTTCTACTATGGGTCAAAAGGGGTTGTGAGGTTGGGCCGGACCAGGTTGTGCTGTAACAAAACACCTTGTGCCAATTTCTATATGAAGACGACAACATAAAACAAATACAAAAAAAGTCAAAAATTATATTCCAATATGTATGTATATATATGTGTATGAACCCTAGATGTAAACCATAAGGAACGAGCCACTCAAACAAATTTGATGTAAGACCGTCTATCTTGTAGGCTTGCAGCAAACATTAAAAAGATGCACCAAGGTACTCTATACCATCCAAAAATGTTACTACTAGGCTACTAGCATATATTTTTAAGTCTTCCCATCAAGAAACAAAAGTACCAAGGACAGTAACAGTAGTCAGTAGAGTAAATTTATTAAAGATATAGAGAAACATAATAGAGAATACATTCATATATGGAGTTGTGAAGGTAAAAAACATGAAACAATGACATATTGACATATCGATCATCAGGCATCAGCTTCGTATATTTGTTAAGACACTTTCTAAATCAAGTCAAACCATCAAATTACCCTGTAAGTTTTCCGTCCGTAGTACATGTACATCAAGTGATCAAGGCACAACGTGTAGTATGTAGTATGATATGGCCTATAAAAAACACAAAATTCAAAGGCACTTGGATCAGCTACCAACTTGAAGCAATTAAGAAGAATTTACATATACTACAGTAATACAACATGTCAACAGAGAACATATCATACGACTTTAATCTTTGTTTGGGTTGCAAACTTTGTCATTTTTGGTAGAGGCCTTAGGCCGACTAAATTGTGGGTCATAAGAATAACAGAAGGAAAACCAGTAATGATGTTTGAGCCCAATTCTTCCTAGTATGATAAGAAACGCATAATCCATTTAACCAGCATCACCTTAGCCACATGTGGTGATGTGATTTTTGTATTGTTTCGGTGGTTACCACCATCTTTAAGAAGAGAAAACGTAAGAAAAACGGTCAAACTAACAAAAATAGTGGTTTAGGGACTAAATCCGTGAAACCAGACTAACCATAAAGACCGTTTTGTATTAAAAAAGAATAAGCAATGTTATTATTTTAAAAGTTTAGTAATCAAAGTGAACAAAGTTTTAAAGTTCAGTAACCTAAGTGAACAAAATGAAAGTTCATTAACTTAAGCGATTTTTTTTGGAAAGTTTAGTAACATATTTGTATAATTGTATATTAACCCTATTTTTCTTATCCTTTTAATTTACATATTATAAATACCACACCTAATTCAAAAGTTTTCTCAGTCCACTGGTACTTGTTCATGAATCATGATATGACTTAATTCTCGAAGTACATATGAGCTCCTGATACTAGTAACATTCCCTTGTTTCGTCAAAACATTTATCAATTTTATAAAATCCGTTTCCGTATTTAGAAATCTAGCTTAAATATAAACGTGTTAAGAAATTTCCAAATAAAATTAGACATTCCTTAGGAACCTATGATATAAAATGACATATGTGCATGATTTTTAAAACTTTAACCTAACACATCAAAAGGTAACGATCTCTAAGTTTCTTTTAGCCACACTAGCCAAGCATGATTGATTTTCCTTAGATTACCTTTTTAATCTGAGAGATATTATACCGATAAGTTAAGTCAACGTATCAAAAGTCAAAAACTATATACTACTTGAGTTTGGATAACCTGCCAAGAACTTATAAACTATATAAACTTCATTAATTTATGAAACATAAATAAGCCCAATAGAATAATCAATAATGTAATTAGGCCCCATTTAATAGACGTTATCTCATGGAATGGAGGTGCTTTGTGGCTTGTGCTTAGATGGCATTGCAAGTCGCTTCACCAATCAACCATTTCGTCGGTGTTTTTTTACATTTTGCAAACCTTTTTTTTTTTTTTTTTTTTATTTATTTTATTTTTTTTCCGCAAGTAACCAATCAACCCGGTCCATTTTAATTATTGGCTTCTTTTGCCATCTTGGTTTGTGTGTTCTTCCATTTAAAATTCCTAAGTTACCCTCCACCCTACACACAAATCCCCACATGGTCTATTGCTTCACCAAATGACTAATTTGCCCCTCCACTTCTATTTATAAATATTGAAATAAATATTAGGCGATTACCATATAGTGATGTAATTTTACAACGGCAGATAATTATATTTGCGATATTTTTGTTAAATTTTTCGTGTAATGTTTATGCACATAACATAAAATGATCAAAATATAAATTAAAAAAATGTTATAACATGCGAGAATTCAAGTAAAAGAACAATTTTAAAATGTATCGGAAAACGTATAAAAACATCAAGTGAAACTTTAAATGAAGGCAATTTTTTTTTTCAATCGTGTATATTTCCAGCAAAATAAGCGAATCAACATATGATAACTTTTTATGAACATAAGTCAACTATATATTTTTGGCAGGATATTTAATGAAAAATAAAAATATGATTAAGTTTAACAAATTATGATTAAATATGTATCTATATATTATATAAAAAGAAAGTTTCAGAAAGATAGATGATGTGTCACTCACATCGTAGGTGGAAACACCCACCCCTCCGCCTCCGCACCAAAAGCCACCTAAGAAATTTCTTAACATGTCATCTTAATATTAACCCTAATTCCTAATTCATAATTTAAAAAGATGACCACCCAAATTATTTATCATCCTCACCACTTCATCCTATTACTATTTCCGTCTCAAATAATAAGTTCATTTTTCTATTTTTGGTTGTCCCAAAACACTTGTTTATTTTTTTAATTCAACCAATCAAAAGAAACTTTAGTGGAGAGAGAAGATATTCGATTGGTGAATAAATTAGGATCCGTTTGGTTTAGAATTTGAATTTGGATTTGGTTTTGAATTTGGATTTGATGAGTGGAGAGAGAAAAAATACATATGTGTGGAAAACTAGAATGGGGGGTTGAATAGTTTTACCGATTAAAACTTGGTTTTAAACTATTTAGATCAACTTATGTCAATCTATTTAAATATGTGTGTTGGATGTTGATAGATAAGCATATAAATAAATAAAGCAAAGATAAAGAGTAAGAAGCACAAAACCACAACGCGAGTATTTATAGTGGTTCGGCTACAAGGACACCTTCCTTGCCCTACTCCACTCCTCGAGTCACCTACTCGAGAGTTCGTAATCACTACACAACACAAACTCCTTGTGGCAGAGAAGCCTTCACAACGTCGCCTACTCTTTACCCGGTACAAGGCTAGACACCGGGTTCTTCCACAAGGTAGAAACAAACCTATCACAACGTCGCCTACACTTTATCCGGTACAAGGCTAGATACCGAGTTCCATTACAAAGGAGGAACTACTAGCCAACACTACACAACACCTATCCCAAAGGAGATCTACTCCTTATGACAACATCAACAAGGATATCAATATCTTTTGACCCAATACTAATCTATCATGTACATCGACACACCATATCGAATGTACACCCTAGGCACCTTTCACTAATGCCTTTGACACGACTTCTAAGCACCCTTCACTAATGCCTTCAACACGGACTTTTGGCACCCTTCACTAATGCCTTTGGCTTGAATCTTTGGCACCTTTCACTAATGCCTTTGATACGACTCTTTGGTACCTTTCACTAATGCCTTTGACACAACACTTCTAATGAGAAGGAAAGAACTATCAACAAGATACCATCAGTAGTCTTGATGATGACGAAGCTTGGCAACCCATGGACTTGAGCTTGCTTGACTTCAAAAGATGGTGATCTCGCCTTTAAGAGGAACCTAGAGAATCACACAAAAACAAACACAAACTACATAGAAAGATCCCTTAGATTTAAGGATAGAGAGTTTACAACACTAAGAGAGAGTGTGTGTGAAAAGGGTAAGTTACAATGAAGAAATGGCTCACTATTTATTGACAAAAATATGCTACTGTTCCACGGATCCCATGGATCCCTTGTTTGAGGGATCCGTCTAGTGTATTACTAGGGATCCGTAGGACGCTGACCCTAGATGTGTTGTGGCTCATGGATCATGGGTTGTAGGTTTTGATCTATGGGTATCCAAATATATACAATGTATCTAGAAGATGCAATGCATCTAGTCAATGGGTCATGGGTTAGCTCCATGGGTCATGGATAATACCCATCATGACTTATGCATGATGTCATGCAATGGGTCATGAGTAATGGATCATGCTCCATGGGTATGGGTCATGGACTTTGGGTTTTACCCAACTACATTCAATGTGTTTAGTCAATTGGTCAAATAATTAGACTTCTACCCATTCTATTTCTCGTTATAATACATACTAAGTATGTATATATCTACCCATTATGTAAACACGAGTTGTTGTACATAAACCATAAAAACACTATTACTTGTTTAGTGTTTTATATGAAAACGTAAGTGTGTTAATAAACTATTGGCTCAAACCATTTACGTATTTTATTTGTTTCGTTAAAATGATTTTACGTTTGTTATCGACAAAACATTAAAAGATCGTAAAATATAAATAAACGTGTTTACGGCTTATTTGTATTAACAATATATTTTAAAAGATGAGACATAACTCACTTTAGCATGTGGCTGAGGATTTTTAAAATAAACAAATATGTGTAGATATTGAAAACCCAATAAGCGGGGCGGGGTTGAGCATGTGGCTGAGGATCAACCCCTCACGTTACATCAATTTAAGCAAACTAAACAACTGAATTCATATATATTTCAGTCTAAACCTAGTGAACCTCACGAACCAAACTGGCCCTTAGTTAGTGGGAATTTATTAAACTTTGTGTAAATTGAAATTGACTTATAATTTGGGACTGATGGAGTAACATAATATACTTATACATATTTTTTTTCCAAAACTGATAGAACAATTTTCATGGATTTTAATGATCGAATAACCCATCTAATCTATGTGTTGTGTTGAATTTAAGGATCTAATATTAAGAATGATTTTATATTGATAAATTTAAAGAAGGAATTGAAGTATTGTAATAGAAGTAGGAATGATTTAAGGTTACACTAATTATGTTAAGGTTTGATTTTTGGTACTTATGATTTCTGTTGAAGGAATAGTGTTAGCATTAAAGAAAAGTGATGGTCATTTTATATTTAGGAATTTTGTATCGTGTCATATTATTTATAATAGTTAGTCAATGGGCTCAAGGATTGGACTAATCTAATAGGTTAGTAGTTATGTATAAGCTAGCCTTTTTATTCATGTTGTAATCCAAGTCCAATCCAATCCTAAACCGAGCCCACCCAAAGTCCATTAGGGTGTTTTGTTTTCAAGTATAAAAGGCACACGACACCTCATTTGTACGTGTGCCTAAAGAGTGTAAGTGTGTGTTTCGTATAATAAAGTTTTCTCTTTTCATCTTCATTTCTTGCTCTCCACGCCACTTCTTCTTGTTGTCACCTAGGTTTGAAAATTGTATGCTTAGTTGATAAAAACGTGGTCTTATAATTGGTATCAGAGCCTACAATTGTATGTTTATAATAGTTCTCATCATTGATTTGTGAATCAATAGCAATTTTTATAAGATATGTGTTTGGTCTAGGACGGTTTCCTTATCTTTCACGGCCTTCTTGAGCTCAGCATCTAAAGATATTTTCTCAGTCTGCCAAAAAGCTCATTCAGCTTCCGACTCTTTCTTGAGTTGGGAAGACAACCCATTGTTAGCCTTAATAGTTTTTATTAGAAGTGATGGTCATTCACATTTAGGAACTTTGTAACGTGTGTTAGATATCGTGCTAGAATAGTCAAAGGGCTCATGGATTGGGCTAAGCTAAATGGTTAGACGTTTAGTTAAGTTAGCCTTGTATAAGTTCATGTAACCCAATCCATGTCCAAGCCCATCTCACGGCCCATGGCCAAGCCTTAGGGCATCATCTCTCTTACTATAAATACCCCTCAAGTATGTCATTTGAGGGGTGTGCTTGAGTGTGTGTGTGTGTGTTTTCCTTTGAAGCAATATAACATCTTATTGTTTTCATCTTTCTTCTCTCTATCTCTCTAACATACACGAATTCATATTCAAGTCACCAAGTTCTTCTCTTAATCTTTCTCTCTTACGCATAACAGTTTGTGTTTAGTATCATACGCATAACTGTTACGTGTTTGTGTTGGGTTTGCTTGTTATAGTGATAAGGTATACGTGATAAAAGGGGCTTTACAATTGGTATCAATCGCCAAACAATGGTTTAGGAGTGTTTGTGTTTGTTTTGAAGGTTGGTACTATACGCGTAGCTTCGTTATAAAAGTTGTCACGCTTAAAGCTTTAATTTTTGCACTTAAAAATTCAAGATTCTTGTGGTTTAAGGTTTATTTGGTGCTAAAGTTTCAGTTTTTTGCAAAAAGTTCGAAGCTTTACGCGTTTTGGTTAAGTTTTAAACTCGTATTTGGTTCTTTGGTCATTTCTACTCGTAACTTTTATAAGCACTTTGGGTGAAAAAGGTCAACATTTTTGGGTTATTCGAGTGTTTTTAAGGATATCTGTGCAAGCGACATCATTTGAATCGTTGGAAATTTCTTACGAGTAGAAGTCAAAAAGTCAAAACCCTAGTTTTCTACTCATAACTTTTTGGTGAAGAATCTTCGAGCTTCAAAGGTTACTCAGTTCTTCCCTCACTTGGATAAGTGTGTGGAACACTTCGACTTGTGGATATCCATTATTTTGTGACAGTGTAAAGGATTTTTGGTTTTAACCTAAGTTTACGCATAAGCATAAACTCTTACGAGTAGAACTCTACGCATAAGATCACACTTACGCGTAAGGTTTTACGACTAAGTTTTTTTGTCTACGCATAAGCCTAAGGTTACGCGTAAGATACTTTCTACGCTTAAGATCCTACGCCT
Organism: Chrysanthemum makinoi; assembly: GCA_910596185.1. Classification (NCBI taxonomy): domain Eukaryota; kingdom Viridiplantae; phylum Streptophyta; class Magnoliopsida; order Asterales; family Asteraceae; genus Chrysanthemum; species Chrysanthemum makinoi. Next base: position 104,152,820 of record OU343221.1, on the reverse strand, counting down.
AAGATCCTACGCATAAGATCGTACGCCTAAGGAATCCTACGCCTAAGTTCCTACGCATAATATCCTACGCCTAAGCCATCCTACTCGTAACCATTTCCTACCCGTAACTTTCTGTTCCTACGCCTAAGCCATCCTACTTGAGTAAAATTTAAATTTTTGAGGAGACTAAACGTTCAATTTTTACGCGAGATTCAAAATTTGGTTTAACTGTGAAAATTTTGGTCAAAAATTCAAATTTTTGGGCCTAAATTCAAAATTTTCGGGTCAAATTTGGCGTCAAAATTGTCATAACTCAAATTTTTCATACGACCTTAGAATTGATTTTTAAGTGAATTTCAAATTTTGGGCGAAAAATTTTTTCGACTAAGAACCGAGTTTACGAGTACGACTTTCAGATACACCTCAACCGAGCTTAATCTTCATCAACCACAACTCCTTTATCGTTGAATCGATCCTACATCAACTTTATCAAATCATACCTTCATCAATGGCAACTCAACAAGACATTCATGCAGCCGGTGCCGAAAACCGTCCTCCTATGTTGGCAAAAGGTGGTTATCTTCAATGGACAAGTCGAATGCTTCGTTATATCAAGACAAAACCTAATGGAAAATTGATGATCAAATCCATTCAGGATGGACCCTTCAATCCTCGACAAGTTCATGTACCTGGAAATGCAGATGCAACACCTCCCATCCCACCATCCTCTCATCTTCAAACTGAATCAGAATACACTGGAGAGGATCAGAAACAAGTCGATGCAGATGACATGGCAATTCATATTGTCCAACTGGGTTTACCAATAGACATTTTCTGCGGTAGAGCATTGTGAAACTGCTTTCGATATGTGGGAACGTGTTAGACGACTATGTTATGGAACAGAATTTGGTAAACAAGACATGGAGAACAAGCTGCTAACTGAATGGGAAAAGTTTACATCTACACCAGGAGAATCCATTGAATCCTACTATGGAAGGTTTTGCACTTTGATGAATGAGCTTATCGAAACAAGTTGGCCCCCGAACAATCGTTCAAAACATCAAGTTCCTGAATAATCTTCCAAAAGAATGGGGACGATATGTCACTATTTTCAACCAAACAAAAGACTTACATCAGGTGAACTTTGATCAACTGAATGATTTTTTGAAACAAAACCAAGCTGAAGCGAATGAAGTCAGGCAAGAAAGATTGGCAAAGAATCATGATCCATTGGCACTCATTGCAAAGACTCAAACTCCAGTGAATAGACAACAACAAGCTTCATCATCTTCCACTAACAACAACTTGCAGCAATACATTCCACAACCACAACAACAATTCTATCCAGATCAACAATACCGGAACAAGGAATCGCGATCCTGGCTGACCGAAGCGACCTTGCATCGGATATTTTCTTTATTGGATAAAGCTTTTAACGATCGCATCGAATCAGGCGATTCCGTATCGGGTAATCGGTCGGTCGAATGTTGGGAATAGAGCGATGGGTAATCGAATGGGTATGTTGCAGCTCCAGTCGTTGGGAATCATGGAAATGTGAATCAGGGTAATCGAGTTAAGTGTTATAACTATCAAGGACTGGGTCACATGGCAAGGAATTGTCCCACTAAGCCGCACAAGAAGAATGGTGATTTTCTTCGGAAAGCTGCTCTGTTAGCAGATAAGCAAGAAGCGGGGTTACAGTTGAGTGCTGAGGAACATGACTTTTTCGCTATTATGGATGATTTGGAAGACCGAGAGGACATCAATGCTAACTGCGTCTTAATGGCAAATCTTCAGGAGACTAAGTATGACACTGACTTTGACGCACCTCCTGTCTATGACGCAAATGCAGTATCTAAGGTACCAATCATTGATCCATGCTATAACAATGTCATATGTGATGTGTTTACTCATGACGAACAGAATTCTGTGACGCCAGCACCTGCTTATGATACATACCTAGACAATCCGAGTTGTAGCAATACGAACTCTGAAACTCCAGATGTGGATCCTAATGGAGGCTGTGTGGCACAAAATACTGAGACTGATGAGGAAACACGTGCTTATTTTGAATCATTAATCAATAAGTGTGGCATTGAAATTGAGAAAGTTAGTAAGGTCAATCGCGAGGTTAAGGTCGCGAATAAGAAATTGACCACTGAGCTTGAGAGTTACAAGGAGCACGCCAAAGCCTATGAATTTCATACAAACAAAATGTCCGAATTAGAAATTGGTTATCGAGATTACTGTTTTAAGAGAAAATGAATTGCAAATCAAGTATAACACACTTGATGTGAATTCTCACTTGAAAATTAAATCTTTAAACAAGGAAATTTCAGATCTAAATGACCAACTTTCTAAACAAAAAGCACTGTTTTCTGATCTTGAAAAAGAGAAGAAAAGTTGATTCTTGATTTTTCAAAACGAGAAGATTCTCTTCTTGATGAAATTCTGGATAAAATGAGAAAATTAAAGCTTTGGACAATTTGCTTCTCACAACGGGTCATTCAGATAAAACAAACAAGATGCTTTCAAACCAAGTAAATCGGCGTTTTCATACTTCACATAAAATGGCACTTGGTAGCGACCCTTCTTCGTTCCTCAAGAAAGCTCAGAAATCTCAGAATGTGTTGAACAATGGAAAACCTTTGCATGAACCCATAATTGTTCGTGATTCTCTTGAAGCGTTGGAACTATCTGAGGAGAGTAGATCAAAAATGAAACAAAAGAATCCAGATCTTAAACCGATTGATTATAACAAATGGAACAAAATTAATGGAATTACTTTTGTTAATAAAAAAAACAATCAACGTTTTCCACCACACCAAGTGTTTCAAACAAAGTGTCAACACCAGTTTCAAAACCAGTTTTGAAACCAGTTTTAGTTTCCAAATCTCTTTCGAAAATAGAACAAATGTCTTCAAACAATCCTTTTAACACAAGTGATACTAGAAGCATTTTAGATGACGTTAAAACTAGAATTGGGTATCTTCAAGAGACTGTCAAGTCTAAAACCAATATTACAACTAACACCTGGTTTACTCGTCATGATGACGAAACAAAAGAGTTTTTTAAAACCCAAATTGCCCCTTCGTTAAGCGCCATCGGTGCGAGGGTAATTCATGTTGAACAAGCACTTTTGAAAGAAACGAGTGACTTTGTCAAGGACCATAAATCCCTGGTAAAGCAAGCTAATGAAAGTATTGAACACATCAAAGTTTTGGAAAAACTCAATGATTCTCTCTTCGAAGATGTTATGACTACCGATATCATGTCCATTATCTTACAAACATATTCTGTTGAAGATCATTAAAGACTCCAGTCTGAGACCTCCGCAATTGTTTCAAAATATGAAAAAGCTCTTGAAAAACTTGAAAAAGAAAACGTGTCCTATTTTAAACAGCTTGATCGAAAAACCGAGGAATGCAAGTATGACAAACTGTCGTATGAGCGTGCCTACAAGGACATGCAAGAGCAAAATGATCTTTTGAGAGCTTAGTTGGAAAGTCAAAAAGGAAAGGCTGTGGATACTAAGTTTACTAAACCATTGACTGAGGAGAAAACAAATGTTCCCAAACCGGTTTCCAAACCAAAAATGTCTGTTTCTATGCTTCCTCCAAAAGTCAATGAGAAAAATGATTTGTCAAAAACAGTCACTCCACAGTCTTTGCCTATTAAAAAGAGAATTGTCAAAAGTTTTGAAAAAGGAAAAGCTGTTGCTGAAACACCAAAAGTGATAACACCTGGCATTTCTAGGAATATTACACGGAATGTGACCAAAAATCCAGGTAAAGAATCTGTCGGTTCTAACGACATGGTCAACAATCACTATCTAGAAGAAGCTAGGAAAAAGGCATAGACTCGAAAAGATGGAATTCTAGGTGCAACATCTAGGGTGATGAATTCTACAAGATTTCAAGGCACTGCTAGTAGTAGTAAACCATTACCTAGGAACACTCTACATAAGACTAGGGATTGGCTTGCATCTAAGAGTAGTTGCGCAAAAGAAAATGCTATGCCCTTAGAAAACAACACTAGGAATTCTAAGTCTTTTTCGAACAAGAATCAATTTCCAAAAGACTGTAGTGACAAAGTTAAAGCTGTTGTTTTAAACAAGAATATTGAATTTGTCTGTACTACATGTAAAAATGTATCTTTTTAGCTAATCATGATGCATGTGCCTTACAATATCTCAAGAAAGATAATTCTCGTGCCGAGGCACAATCCACTAAGACACCAAATAGAAACAAACCCGGTGACAAGATAAACATCAAAAGGAAACCTAATAGGTGGATCTCTTCAGGACGTAGTTTTTCTAAAAAAGAGTCTTCCGCTGCATCGGATAAGAAAACAACTCCTAGATCTTACCTTAGGTGGAAACCCACGGAAAAGTTTTCAGACAATAGGTCTTAGATGGATTCCAACAGGAAAGATTTTTGATACTTGCTCCAACACAGATAATAGTGAAACTCATCAAGATAAGGAAGTCAAAACCACTACAACCGTTGATAGTGATCACCCTCACCGTGAGGAATCTTGTACTTCTAACAATGTTATTTGTGAAAACTCTTCTTCTTTGGTTGCAGGTGAATCAAATATCTTAGAACCCAGCTCATCAGAGGGTTCTAATTCTGTAAACTCTTCATTCTCTCTATCTTCTATTTTTGATTTTCCATTTCTTTTATAAAACCAACGAAAGCAAAATATAAAAATATAAAAAAAAATACAAAAACCATATAAAATCAAAAATCCAAAAATATTCTTCTCACGACATGTCTCTCGTATAATCAATATTCTGTACGTTTCTAGAAATGTCATTCAACAATGATACGGGCATGTACGGATGCTTGGCGAGTTCTTTAAATGTTTTCTAAAATATGTCGTTTCTTAAAAATTTCTTCAAATTAATGGCTTTCGATACTTGACGAAACCCGGACTTCAAATAATGGCTTTCGTATACTTCAGTACGAAACCCGGACTTCAACATAATGGCTTCTGAACACATCAGTTCAGGACCCGCGCTTCAAAGAAAGGAAAGTGCTTATCAAAATCAAAGCTTTTAAATATTTTTCAAGCATTATTCCTAAAAACAATGGCTTGTAAGTATTTCCGCTTGCAACCCGATCTTTAAAGAAAGGAAAGTGCTACGCAAAATCGATTTTCATAAATATCGAGCACTTATCCTAAAACAAATGAAGATAATTCTTCTTCAATATCTTCAAAAGATTTTTTTTTAAATCTTTATCTTGCGTACCATTGATTCGAAATTTTTCAAAAAGAAAAATATGCTTTCGTTAAGGGGGAGTATTAAACCAAAGTTGTTCCAAAATTCATGCTAAATCAGTTTCTCTCCAAATGCTTTCCGAAAAACATATCTTTTAATCATTTTGTTTCAAAAACATCATGGATATGCTATTTTAAGGGGAGAAACGTGATTAATAGGTGATCAAAAATGTTTTATGATCGGTGTTTGAATCTCAAATGAGCTCGACTCAGTCGTAACCAATGAATTGACGATAATATAAAGTCGGTACTCGAAAAGACTTGTTCTGGGCCGGGTAATAATTTCAAGCTGGTCTAACCAGTGATGTAAGCGTGTCTCGCAAAGGACTTGTCTAAGTAGAATATACCATTTCGAGAAACTTTCTTTGGACTTGACCAGGACGGGTAATAATTTCAAGCTAGTTCACTAGTGATGTAAACGTGTCTCGAATCGGTCTTGTCTATTGAAAGTTGATCAATTCAAAAAGTGCGAACTCTACCCTCTCTGTGCAGATTTCAGTTAAAACAATATAAGCATATGTGAAGGGGGAGTGTTTCTGAAATATAAAACTCTCGGAGTGCTTCAAACATGTTTTCTATCATAAACACTTTGAGAGATTTACAAGAAAATGGTTTTATGGCTACATGGGACAGTCATGGAGTTATAAGGTGTCTAAGGATAGAAAATTCGTCCTATGATCCGGCAGAGCCGGAGGGATCTACCCAAGGACAATACCAATAGTTAGTATTAGAAGTCCTTAGGAATGATTGAAAAAAGGAGTAATGTGAGAAAGGAGAAAGAAGGGGTTGAAGAATTAAAAGAAATGTAAAGAAAGGGTGAAAAGAAATAGCCCTCCATATTCAACCTTAGGCGAAAACCGGGTTCAATACATATGCTCCTGGTTGTCACTAGATGACACTGGTATTGAAGACAAAGACGTCATGGACCCAGTGGCGCACTAAACCTTCTAGCAACTCAATTCCTCTCAAAAGGATTTGTTTCATTCTCACTGGGAACCCTACATAATCTATCGGCTTTCTCTTAGAGATTGTTGGTATTGAAGAAGGAGACCCTCTCCCTAGTCTCCGCTTAGGAAAACCAAAATGCACTAATTGAGTCTAGAGCCACGAGATTCATCAAAAGATCTCATAGGAACACATGACATTTCATCGCTTGTTGTTCATCAATAAGGACACAAGTGATATATTCTAGAGTCCTACGCAGGTCTTAGCAATCTGCCAGAACATTTATGAGAAGTTTCACATCTGTGATCTTCAGTGATTGAATGGAAACTCCTACCAGGGTCAACATCAAGCACCACGACGCAGGTCACCGGTAATTCTCCGTGGATTACGCTTAGTGTGTCTCAAAGCGGTCTCACCGTGGGGTGATGCTTCGGTGTACCTCAGCGACTCATCTGAGCTGTAGATGTACTTCGGTATATCGCGTTATCTCACTTGTGGGACTCCGGTTCAGGAACGGCCTCTGTGAGAATTAGAGACTTGTTTTCACACTATGCTGTTAACACCCTCGAAATTCAAACTTGTAAGTGCGGGAATCCGCTTATTACTAACATGTTTTATGTTTTCTTCTTATGGAAGCTCTGGAGCGGATGGATCGTCAGACTTCGCCACATGCTCATACCAGCGACACATGAAAGTTCTCATCACAATCAAAGGCTACACAAAGTATAAAGACTCGAGAACTACATCATTGGTAACCAAAAGTCAAATAGAAGTGTGAGCATGGTGGAGAAAGACGTGGAGACACCTAACCAACGAAGTTGACAATGGCACACAACCACATTATCTGATCACAAAGCATGAAGGAACAAAGAATCAAGACTATTCTATATCTACACGCAAGTTCAAGCTCGAGAAAAGTAAAGACCTAATCAAGTGGAGCATCATTTGAATGACCACCCCTTAGGGGGAGATTGTTAGCCTTAATAGTTTTTATTAGAAGTGATGGTCATTCACATTTAGGAACTTTGTAACGTGTGTTAGATATCGTGCTAGAATAGTCAAAGGGCTCATGGATTGGGCTAAGCTAAATGGTTAGGCGTTTAGTTAAGTTAGCCTTGTATAAGTTCATGTAACCCAATCCATGTCCAAGCCCATCTCACGCCCCATGGCCAAGCCTTAGGGCATCATCTCTCTTACTATAAATACCCCTCACGTATGTCATTTGAGGGGTGTGCTTGAGTGTGTGTGTGTGTTTTCCCTTGAAGCAATATACAACTTATTGTTTTCATCTTTCTTCTCTCTATCTCTCTAACATATCACAATTCATATTCAAGTCACCAAGTTCTTATCTTCATCTTTTCTTTCTTACGCATAACAGTTTGTGTTTAGTATCATACGCATAACTGTTACGTGTTTGTGTTGGGTTTGCTTGTTATAGTGATAAGGTATACGTGATAAAAGGGGCTTTACACCCATCGACCTGTTCCAGGGATGTCTTCAGTTTGTCGACTTCCTCTGTGGCTAAATTATTCAGTTTTAGCTATTTGAAGCAAGTTATCATACTCGTAGATAAAATCCATCACGGTTCGATCTAGAAGCTCTCGGATAACATACAACGACCGAGGTCCACCAGAAGCCTTGCGTACAATATAACAACCCGTAAAATTTTGGATTATTATAATAATATTTACCACGTCAGAAAATTCAAATCAATTATTTTCTGACAGATGCCGGTATCTAAATTTAAAAAGGAGAGGTCATCTCGTTTCTTGAAAAATAAGACACCGCACACACGATACTTGTCCACTAAGTATCTATATGGTAAATGTGGAATATATTATTGCCTGAGTTAAATTTAAGCATGCCAAAGCTTAAACCACTATTTTGGGAAGTTATCTCGCACACTGCAGGCGCAGTAACATACAAAACTAAAAATAAATACTGAGATAAGAGAAAAATACACATTTTACCATTCATTAATAACTTACAAGAGTAAACGAGAGGTTATCTTGTAAATTTAGAAAAAATCACGGCACCACACGCATACCGACACCAAATTAGTAACGGCAAACAGTTATAATCAAATTTCCACGTAATAATAATATATTATTATTACACTTACAAAAACGCTTTTAAAAATAAAACTTTTATATTTTCGGATACCGGGAAGGTACATTTACAAATAAACTCGACAAAACACGAAGTACAAGTTATACAATATATTATAATAAAACAAAAGAGATAATATTACCACCCCTATCTCCCACGCCTAGCCTAAACCTGTTTCCCCTTTTCTTCCTTCTGGTCGACACGAAGACAAAACACAAACACAAAAATGGGTGATTTTTCTTCCTTTTAAAGTCAATCCCATTTCCATCTCTATCACTATCCCCAAACGAAATCCAACCATCCTAGACATCACGTGAAGCCTTTGAGCGTGGTTGTGGAAAGAAGAGACCTATGCCAAGAAGGGTAAGCATCTATCAAACGAGGCCAAGAGGTCTAGGGTTTTCAAGTCTATAATTCCTCCTACAAAGTGAGGAAGGATTCGCAGGTCTTCACCACCAATTTCTTACTAATACTCAAGAAAAATTAGGGTTTTGTAATTTAGGGGTTTTCCAAATTAGTTCAAGATTGGTGTAATTGAAGGTGTAATTAAACCAATTCGAGTGTTAATTGTTTCATTTAAAACAATTTATTGTTTGGTTGGTTGATGAAGTGTTGGTTGGTTGATGAAGTGTTTGGATTTGGGTGGTTTACTTTTGGGTCGACTCTCTCTTAATCCATTGTAAGGATTTCTGAAATTATTTTATTTTGATTATTCGTTTGAATATACTTTTGATGTTATTGATAATGTTGTTAAGATGTAAATCTTGTTCTAGGGTTCGATCGACATAAACATGGGTCATAATCACATCACTGTTGTTGTTGTAAATGTGTGGCAAAATAAAACATAAAATTTAAAATTAGTTGGCTCATGAATTTGAAAATGTTATTTTTAGATAGCTTAATTTTCTTGAGGATTGGTCTCGGTAAACAAAGAAGGACCCACGAGGGTCACTTATGTTTGGTGTCTGAATGAAAACCGTGAGGGGAGGTCGCTTGTCTCACCAACTCAGTTGCGTAGGGTTGTTGGGTTTTTGCTCGAATCTGGTTCTTGAGGCAGCAGCAGCACCAAGGAGTGTTTGTGGTTGCCTCACGTATAAGAGTATAGGTTTTTGTTTAAGTTATGATACCTTGGATGTGAAGGAAACCACTCGAAGAATGACTGTCCCGCGTGTTCATGTACATCTTGTAAGGCCATCACAATACCCCCAGGGGGCATGATTAGTACTAAGTTTTGTCCTCAAATCGGGTCGTACCCGATCGATAGGAGGAAGACTCAATCATGGCCCTTTTGTCACTCGTTTGGTAAGTGTTGTCAAAACTTACGTTTTATTAACATTGTCTCGAGTCACTAGAAAACACCCAACGAATGTTGAACCCATAACTGTCACAAGACCATGAATATGGCTGTGTGAATCCCGAATATTGGTTGAGTTGAACCAAAGTGGCCTTGGTGTAGTTGCATTAAAATGCGCTCGCATTCAATTATACAATTTCCTTGTATCAAGTTTTTCCCATACGGGAAATGAAAACAAAACAACAACATATCAATTTGAGTCTGTTGTCATGCTGCGTCAATAATCATGGGTAATCTCTTGGGCTGCAAGGCCCATCTGCGTCCAAAAGGGTCCATTCACTTGGTGCCAACACAAAGCCAAGTCCATATAAATAACATTGGACCAAGGCCCAGTTAACCTAGGTCGTTTGATTTTGTCACAGCCCACCCGGGCACTAATCTAGTTCACAAGTCCGCAAGTTATCGATAATGCATCAAGTAAAACATGGTCCGTCTCATCATAACCCGCAAAAATTCATTTTTCCTTTGCATTCGCGTCGTCGAATAATAAATAATACGGATAAACGATTTCAAACGCATATGCAAAAATGAGTTAAAAATCTACAAACATATATATTAAGACAAGTACTAATATTGTCGCAACAAATTTAAAAGGTAAGACACATGTCCACTATAAAGTTATACCAATAGCTCTCTTGCCTTCAGGAAGATCTACCAGAACCCATACGTTTTGAAGTTTGAACTGCATAAGCTCTTCTTGCATTGCTTCTACCCATGCGTCATCCTCAAGGGCTTTGTAAACCTTTTTTTGTTCTGCCTGTGAAACAAAACAAGCAAACAAACATTTTTGTGTTTCACCATGAACCCTTTCTTCATAAACGGCACTAAAGAAGCCATTCTCACTATGCTGAACTTGAGATCTTGTTTTTCTTTTAGCATGAACACCCCCAATTACATTTTCCAATGGATGATCCTGATTGATTCTTCTGTGTGTGTAACAGGAACATCATAGGATGAAGCAATATTTGCAATATCAATCTCATCTACTTCATCATTAGGATCACTAGAATCAGAAACATATGTATTGACTGATGGAATGGTGTGAGATCCATCAGTATTAACATGTGGCCCATCAGTACTAACATGTGGCCCATCAGTATTAACCACATTAGTACTGATCACTTCAGATTCAACAACTGCGTCACCTTTATTGGTTACTACTCCTTTAGCATCTGTATCAATGGTCTTTGGAGACTGATCACCATCTTTGTTTGCCTCCCCAAAAGAAGTGATGTCAGGAGAGCTGTTATTCCAAAGGGGTAATATGATACAATCATCATCATCATCAGAATCTGCATCAGGACCTTTCTATTCACCTGCACTGATGTTAGAATCCACATAAATAGGCACATAATTCATGGATTCAGTTAGCATATCAATATCAAAAAGCCTTTGGTCCTTAATTCTATGTGAAGATTCTCCTCAATCCTTCTGGTTCTAGAGTTGTAAACCCTAAAGGCCTTACTATTTAAAGAGTAGCCTACCTAATATCCATCATCAGACTTTCCATCAAATTTTCCTAAGTGGTCAATGATATTGAGAATAGAGACATGACACCCAAAAGGTCTGAAAAAGTCTAGGGTAGGAGTCCTACCTAAGAATAACTCATAGGGAGTCTTGCCATGAGGCTTTACCACCAGTACCCTGTTCTGAACATAACAAGCAGTATTAACTGCCTCAGCCCAAAATGTTGTGGGTTACTTGGAATCTGCTAACATGGTCCTAGCAGCCTCTATCAATGTCTTATTTCTCCTTTCAGCAACCCCATTTTGCTGAGGAGTCCTACACTGTATTCTCTGTTAATACCCTTAAGTTGACAGAAATCATTCATCACTTGGTTTTAAACTTCGGTTCCATTATCACACCTAATGATCTTAACTTTCTTATCAGCAAGGTTTCCTCTTTGCGGTTATGTATGACTTAAGGATTTCCTTTGGTCTCGTCCTTAGTATTCATGAAGAAAACCTAAGTAAATCTGCTAAAATCATCAGTCACAATCAAACAATATTTCTTATTATTCAGTGCTAATGGTAGGGCCAAATAAGTCCATATGCAGCATATGCAGTGGTTGGGTGATAGATTTAAAAACCTTGGGCTTACAAGAGGCGCTATGTTGCTTCCCTTTGAGGCATGCAATACAAGTCTATTTATTTTCAAATCTTTTTAAAGGTAAACCTCTTACAAGGTTATTTTTAGCTAAAAGATTGATTACCTTAAAGTTCACATGACCTAGCCTTCTATGCCATAACATAGATTCATCCAAAGAAGTGGTAGCAACTAAACATGTAAGGTTTTCTTTGGGCACTATGTTTTTCATACTCACACTGTACAGATTTCTTTTCCGAGGAAACTTAAGTAGTACCTCATCTTCACTAGGCAACTTAAAATTAGGGGAAAAAACCAAGCAATCAGTGTCTGTGAACAGAACAAAATTCTTCTTGTCACACATTTGTGACACACTGAACAGATTATATTTGAGTTCTTTCATATAGTACACATCTTCAAAATCAAGGTTACCAGTCTTGATTGTGCCTTTACCAGTAATTCTTCCACCTATACCACCACCAAAGGAAGCGTATCCTCCATTCAAATCAGTAAAGTCTGGAAGATATGATAGATTTCCAGTCATGTGCCTAGAACATCCAATGTCTGAATAGCCTAGATCATCATTATTGTTGGAATGTCCCTGCACACAAAATAAAGGAAATTAGTTCCTTTTGGGGACCCAAGCCATTACTGACTTGGATCTGCCTCGTGCATCAATGTAATCATATTTCTTGAGAGTAACTGATGCACTGTTGGGTTGAGTGGTCTTTCTAACCCAACAAGTTGAGGGCTTAACAGCATTGCCCTTGATTCCCCTAGCAGCACTCTCTTTTGAACCAAAAGTTTTAGTTTTAGGCTTAAAGGTATTAACTTTTGGCCTATCAGTATTAAGTCTTGATTCAACAGTATTAACCTTTTTCTTGTAAAACTTGATTTGTTCATTATAGGACTTAAAGTTTGGTGCTGCTTTACCATAAAAGGGCCTTGGTGAAGTAGATGGTGAGGATTTTGAAAAGTTCTTTTTGGGTCTTTCACCAAATACTTTGGGTTGTGGTCTAGCAATATTAACTGGCCTTGAAGTATTCAAAGGTTTTATGCAACTCTTAAGAAGTACTGCTCTTGGGGTCATGATGGGTTGAGGTCTCATAGGGTGTCTGCATTGAGCCTACAGATGAGAGAAACTTCCACACACAAAGCAAGATTTGTTAAACATGACAAACTCATCCCCTAATTGCTCAGATTTAAGATTTTTCCAGTTCCTCTGATTACCTCTAGGACTGGATGACCTGTTTTTATACATCTCAGCATATTTTATAGTCTTCCTAGCAGGTTTTTCATTAGGTTTTATAGGTTCAGAATTTGTCTCTTGCTTTGTTTCATTAGACTCTACACCTCTTTTAATGTTTTTGTTTTCAAAAACATACACCTCAGGTAAAGAAGTGTCACTGGCACTTTCAAAGGCTTCATCATCAGCCTTTTCAGTTTTGGTCTCCTTGACCTTAGAGCCACGGACAAATGTGGGTACCTTAAACTCCTCTAGACCAGTGTGTTCAAGGTCTATACCAGGAGGTGAGGGGACACCTCCGAATGGTGGTGGTGCTATTTTATAACCCATTCCTGATTTGGCTTTTCCAATTAGAGAGCTTTCAATCATCTTATCAAGTTTCTCAGAGTTATAGTGATGTGTATTCTTAAGAGTATCAACACTGAGTTCTATGTTGTCCTTAGCTACTGTAACTTTCTCTAGTTCTTCTTTTAGCACACTTATGGTGGTATCCTTAAGTGAGAGATCCCTATTAAGCAATGTTGTTGTTTTAGAAAACTTTGACTCATTTTCCTTATAATGCACAATTTGTTTTTCCAAAACTGCTAAGCCTCTCTTATGGTTTGCCAAGCTATAACTAGTTTTAGCAAGCTCTTCAGACAAATTATCAAACTTAGTTTTAAGAGACTCATATTCACTTAATGGGACACATGTATATGAGCAATTTGTTTCAGTAAGTACCTCAGATACCAAAGCCATGTTGATTGGACTTTCTTCTTCATCAGCCGTGAAGCTCCAATCATATCCAACATCATCAATTGCTACCATTGCTTTGGAAGAAAAATCATCAGCTTCATCACTCGTCCTTTGTTCCTGGGGCTTCTGCATTCCCTAGAAAAATGCCCAAACTTGCCACAGTTGTAGCACTCCACCTTTCCCTTGTCAAAACCAACAGTATCTCCATCATTAATCTTGATCTGCCTCCCAGTTCTCTTCATGAACCTTCTTGCCCTTATACTTATCAAAGCAATATTCCACTTGATATCCATTTCTTCAATGTCATCTTCAGGGATCTGTTTCAGGTCATCATGAGTGATCTAGGAGCCCTTTGACTGCTCAGAGATGAAGGCATAAATGGTATTTTCATTGATGCCCACTACAGTGATAGCCAAACAATAAGTATTAACATTAGTACTAGGAGTACTAACATTAAAACTGTCTTTCTCTTTACTAGTGGTGGTGAGCCACAAAAGCTATGTTCTGTGACGCAGAACTGGAAGATGCAGCTGCAGATCTCTTTATCTCTTGTTTAATGACTTTGAAGTTATTGAACAAATTATCCAACCTCATAGTTTCAAACTCTGGTCTATGCTTCCAAACAATGACATGTGTGTCCCACTTTGGTGATGGAAGGCTTCTAACAAACTTGAGATTGACATCTTCCTGAGAGATATCTACACCCAATACTGCCAATTGACTGACAAGTTTTTGAAGCCTATTGTAAACTGAGTCAATGGACTCAATAGCACCATCAATGAACTTTTCAAATTATTGCTTCAAAAGAGTTTTCTGAGTTTTCTTGGTGGCAGAATTCCCACCAAATCTAGTCTCAATGGCTTTGAACAAAGACTGAGCATCCTTGTGTTTGCTGAAGTTGAGTTGATGATCATCTGGTAATGCCATAAGTAGAAAACTTCTGACCTTGAGATCATTGCGTCTTTGAGTAATTTCTTCAGTAGTGACAGGTTCACCTTTGTCTTTAAGAACATTTTTGCCACCAACTTCTTCAGAAATAGTGGATTTGTAGGAGTCTCCATTGAGCACAATGTTCCACAGCTTAAAGTCCAATACCATGAAGTGCTGCTCTATGCGCATCCTCTAGAGATCATATTCATTTGACTGCAACTTAGGAACTCTGGTAACAGCACTGGATTTGCTTGAATCAAAGTCCATTTCTTCAATTCTATCACACAGAATCTTCTAAAACAAAGCTTTCAGGACACAAGCTCTGATACCACTTGTGGAGTCCCAAACCTTGGATCTAGAACACTCAGCTTGTTAATGAGTAGTTGCCTTAGATGTTTCCAAAACAACAATGAGAAACTTTGTTATGATTTATGAATACACACAAGTATGCTGAATCTACTTGAATGTACTTAGAAGATTAGTGTAAACAAGTAAACACATAATGTAACAACCAATGCTTCAATATTATTAACCAATAATACAAGTACTCTTCCTAGTACTAGGGTTTACAACCTTGAAGCTTTACTTAGAATGGATAGGGTTAAGGGAAATGCTAATGGGTATGAGAGATATGTTCTGACGTAGCTAGGATCTCCTTTTATACACCAAGGAGTCCTTTACAGAGATTACTATGCATTAAACGTATCATATCTTCTATAGGGATAGAAGATATGCTATTACAAAACGTACACGACATTCTATACATAGAACAATACTAACTTTAATACTATCAGTACTAATTTTAACACTATCAATACTAACTAGTTAATACTCTTGGACTATTACTATTAATACAAACTTCCAATGCTAAGAGTACTAACTGTAATCGTGAATTTCCCAACGCGTTCCAAGACACATAGTAGAGCACAACTTAAACATATGTGAGGGATACACTCCAATAAGGCAAAAGAAAATAGGCCAGGCAACAGAGAGAAACAAGGCGATCCAAGAAGAAGTAGAAAAACTCGTGGATGCAGGAATCATGAAAGAAGTACATTACCACAGCTGGTTGGCCAACCCTGTGATGGTAACAAAGCATGACGGAAGTTGGAGGATGTGCTTTGACTTCAAAGACCTCAACAAAGCATGCCCAAAAGATGGTTACCCATTACCGGAGATAGATTGGAAAGTCGAATCACTCTACAAATATCCCTTCAAATGCTTTCTGGACGCATATAAGGGCTATCACCAAATACAAATGGCAAAGGAAGATGAGGAGAAAACAGCATTCATCACAAGTCAAGGAATATTCTGTCATAGCAAAATGTCGTTCGGACTCAAGAATGAAGGAGCAACATATCAGCGAATGGTAGATAAAGCTTTCAACAAGCAAATTGGCAGAAACCTAGAAGTGTATGTTGATGACCTGGTAATCAAAAGCCGCTCGGAGGAAGAAATACTAAGGGACATAGCAGAAACCTTTAAAACATTAAGAGAAATAAACATGAAGTTGAACCCCAAGAAATGCACCTTCATAATGGAAGAGGGAATGTTCCTGGGTACATCGTGAATACTAAAGGAATTAAGGTATGCCCAGACAAAGTATAAGCAGTATTAAACCTCCCATCCCCAAAGTGCCTCAAGGACGTTCAAAAACTAAATGGGAAGCTGGCAAGCTTAAATAGGTTCCTGGCTAAATCCGCCGAAAAATCACTACCTTTTTTTAAAACACTCATTAAGTGTACAAAAAAGAGTGACTTCCAGTGGAAAAAAGAAGCGGAGGAAGCTTTTAAGCAGATGAAGAAAATAATAGCAAACCTCCCAAACCTCCGGCCTCAGGAAAAAAAAGAGAAGCTCATAATATACATTGCGGCAGCAAAAGAAGCAGTCAGTGCAGTCTTAATGACAGAAAGGGAAGGCAGGCAAACACCAATATACTTTGTGAGCTGAGCCCTGCGTGGACCGAAAAGGGAAGGTAGGTAAACACCAATATACTTAGTAAAAATAAGGGCAGTATTTATACTAAGAAGATACCTAAATTTGGATGGTGGCACGTGGCAAAGAAATTCAGAATAAACGATCAAGATCAAAAGTAAAAAGATAAGAATAGCAGGAGCGCGTAGGACATCATGTCAAATCAAAGCAGAAAACGAAAAGTCGACAAACGTCCACGTCGCACGAAACACTTCCCAAGAAAGGGAAGTGTCAGAAATATGCTTCAAAAAAGCGCGGAAAGTAAACGTTGCTCAGTCAACTTAAGTCTAGTAACATTCACCGCACGCGGCAATATCCGCACACAATGAACACACTAGACTGGGGGGACTTGATGACGTATAGCACATATAGCAGGCCCACTAGGCCTAATTCGTGCTATACACATACTGGGCCCAGGCCCAACAATGAGAATAACTACGAACACTGGACCAACAGTAAGCCCAATAATGAAATTGGCTATAGTCCAGACTAAAAGACGCGCGCATGATACTTAGCAGACCGAACCTTCGACCGCGAAAGGTATTCTGTGTCCGCATCCGCGATTAACACGAAACCTTGTCCAACAAGGGTCCGGCTCCGGCAGCAAACGACTATATGCGAGTAACCAAAAAACCCTAGCGGTAAACCTCGCCTATAAAAGGGGCTCTAATCCCCATACAAGGTACAACTTTTTCTCTCATAATTACTGATTGTACAATAAATCATACGACCAGGCCTTCGATAGTGATAGAAGGGTATGAGGGGTGATATGCTTGCGCCAAACTTGTAGTCAATCTGCAATAAGAAATAGTAGACACTTCGTTAAGTGATTGCGCAGGGGTTGGGCCCTGCGAACCACCTCTGGCGTGAGAGTAAGTATATGATATGTGTTGTAAATAATATGATGTATGTGAAAATACTGTGTTGAGTGAACATACCATTGAAATGACTCGTCCAACCTATTTATAGGTAATGAAAATAGCTTGGAGAGTGTTAGCACACGTTTAAGAGATCATGGGGGGCGTCCCCTGATTTGTGGTAACCGCTAGGGCTTCATCCCCACTATCTCAGACTTGGCGGGGAAGCTAAGGACATAGTGGGAACGTGGGAGAAGACCAAGTCAAGGTTCTTATTTGTCTTGGCATCTTCAAGGGAAGACACGGAAGGGCATAGGCCTTCGGCTGGCAAATTCCCAACTGGTAACCATGTCAATGATGAATGGTTTTAAGCCACCAATGACTTATGAAGAAAGACTTGGGTCTTCGTAATGCACTTCGACTGAGGCCGAAGGAGTCCTTCGACTGTCGGGAGGGTACGTCATCAAGCCCCGGTCGAAAGTGATATGTACGAAGAAGAAATATTGCTTACGACTCGAAATAAGAACGAAACTTCCCTTCGTCACAAAAACAAACGAAGATAAAAAGTCTCGCTAATATTGACCGTAATTAATGCAACTAATTATCCTAACTACCCTTTTTCCTCGGTAAAAGAGAATGTCTTTTCAAAATTTGAAATAGTTTTGAAATCCGGTGGTAAGATGATAAGTTATTACACGTGTAGGGCCGAGATTTTTCACCTTGTAGGGTATATAAATTGCAAAAACAGTAAAACCCTAACAAAGTTTATCTCTCGCCCAAGTTTTTTCACCTACTAAAACACCTTCCGATCAAGCTTTCGATCAAACAAGGTAAAGTGCTCCTTCATTTCTGTATTTCAAATATATTATTGTGTATTTTAGAAGGCTCCATGTCAACCAATAAAAAATTCGTAATAAAACAACAAGGTTGTACACTAACGAGGGGGGAGCTTAAAGCGTTCCTCACTGATTACCCCATTCCAAAGGAACATAAAATCATGCTATGAAGTAGAAATCAAGGGATATTTGATGCCCCTGAAAATTATATAGGCCTGTATACCCATGCTTTTACTACTTCCAACCTTAGGATACCTTTGAATCCTTTGATCTTAGAGTTCCTCCGGTATTATGAGGTACACATTTCTAGGTTCAACCCTTTTGGCCTAGCCAAGCTTACAACATTCATCGTGATGTGTAAAGCTTATGGGTTCGAACCATCCTTGATCGTGCTTAAAGGTTTCCTGAATCTATACCCGGGAGGAGACTGGTTGACCTTAGCCAAAAGAGGTGAAAGGGATGTGCCCATTCTGATAGATAGACCTTTTACGAATATAAGGAACTGGAAAGGCAAATTTTTTTATATTCAAAACACCATTATTCCTCCGGCATACTCGCATTGTTGAACCCGGACTTTCAATATGATGAGAAAAGATTCAACGATCCCTTGCCTATCTTTGAGAAGGAACCCTTTGTATCGGCGTTTGGCTCGTCATCCAGGTGATTGCCAAACCTTCCCTGAGCCAATCCTGTTCATGGTGGCATTCTTTGAAAGATGGGAGGGGTCTCCTTTGGTACATGAGATAATTTGTGATGGAGAAAGTATGTACTTTTATGATTAACATAAGAAATTAAAACTTATCTCTCTGATATTTATCTTATTTGCTTCTTTGTGCAGAGATGTCGTTCAGAAACTTTGTGGTAGCTGGTGGTGCAAAGGAGGTAAGCTTCCTTCCAAAGAATCCCCAAGAAACAAGCTATGGCGTGGGGTCCCCATCAGTGTCCATAAACAACAATGATGTGGACGCCCAACCCATCGAGCCTGTATCATCTGCTCCTCCGTCAAAGGAACCCATAGATGTGGAAGATCAACTTGTGGAGAATGTTGCCGACTCGGCGAACCAGGTCTCCGAAGGACAGTTGGCCATCGTAGGACCCTCCGGCATAGGTGAGAGGGTCGAAACAGAAAGGTGGGAGTGCTAAAGCCGTGAAGTGCGCCCGAAAAGAAAGCTCATCACGCTACCCCTCCTCTCGAACAACGGCAAAAAGTGCCCGGGTAAGGCGTGGAATTTCCACCATCGAAGGGCCCAGTGGTGATGACATCCATGGTAATGTTTCTTGCCTGTCAACAAAAATTAGGTACCAATAATAATATATTAACAAATTTACCTATGTTGCAGGACTTCCTGATATGAAAGAACTTCCTTCTCCCCTAGCTTGTCACCAACTTGTGAGCCATGTAATCCCACCCAAGTGGAAGGGGGTGATGGATAACATGTCCATAGAAAGGCTCTGCAACCTTCATGACAATAGCTATATCCGCCAGTGCATGCTAGACAATCAGCTCAATGCTAGGATAAGGAGCGCTCCGTCTTGTCTCAAAAGCTCGAGAGGAAATAGATGTTATCTTGAGAAGGGAGAAGGCTAGGGATCCGAGTATGAGACACTTGGAGAAAGAAATGTGAGGATGCCTTGGAAGATTTTGACAAGAACCCTTGGTGCAAGATCTCAGAGTGAGAATGAAAAGCTTAAAGGTCAGGTGGCAACGAGTGAAGTGAGTGCAGCAAGTCTTGTCGAAGGCTCAATGGTCGTTGGCTATAAGGAGCAGATATCTATTCTTTCATCCAAGTGTGGAGGCTTGAAAAGAGAGGGCAAAGTTCTTTGGACCAAGAGATCAAGCTCCGAGAATAGGTTGATGGTTTGAACCTTCGTCTGAAGATGTTAAAGAAGGATAGGGTGGATTTGGTAACCAAGGTGATCCCTTATATTGCTATGGAACTTTACCATAGCGATGATGTGGGGGTTGCCATTGGGAATGTGGTGAATCTGCCATTTTCCATGGCAAGTGTACTACCTTGGAGGAGATAGCCAAGGCGGGGAACCGGTGGAGGCTCGGAGAAAGTTCCTTACTATAGGGCAACTCATGAAAAGAGTATGATGATGCGGGTAATCAACTAACGCTTTAGAGTTCCCTTTCCTTGCGGATGTGACGACGGACCCAGGCAGCCTCAATTGAGGACACGCTTGCCAAGAAGCCAGGACGATCCGACCTTCGTCTTCCTCCAAGAAGACTCCAGTCACCCAGGTTCCCTCTCGAGTGTTCGGTGATCCTACTCATTCCAAGGTTTGATGAAGGCAACCATGTGGTTGTAATTTGATCCCAGGGTGGTATGTACCCTGTTAAAACAATTTTCCGTGTTCCTTTCCAGGCTTCATGCCTGATGAAACAATTATCATATGGTATGTGTGATGTAGGCTACGGCCTAAGACAATATTTTATTTTGTTGGATCATGAAGGCTACGGCCTGTTTTGGACTAGTTAGACTAGTCAGTAATCTACTTTGAAGCCACTAAGGCTCGAATTTTGCTATGTGTGATTCTTCTATTTTTATTTTTACTTGCATAAAAATATTTTTTACAACCTAAGGCGTATGGTAGATGCATAGCCTCATTGTGTGTAGTTACTTCACCAAGAATATTAGCAATCGTATAATTTGACTGGCGGCATGAGGGTCGCGACCCACTCCAATTGTCTTAATCCGTTAGGCGTGAGGCTTAAAATACCTTAAAGCCATATAGGAAAGTTAATGTGAAGTTGAGATGGATGTTATGCATATGAGCAAGACATGTTTTTTTAGTCTTTGTACATCCCTTCGACATTGAAACTTATAAAGCGACTTGGTGGGCAAATCTTTGTTGTATTGAGCGAAACAAGAGATTTGAGGGAAATGTGTTATTATCATTAAGTGGGTAGGGAGGATTAAATCATTTTAAGAAATGAATACTAGACGCTTACCATTAATGCTTCTTTCCCCAAGTGAGAAGAATGCAAATACATTGATTGAAAGCAAATAAAATGTGTCCTTAGACATTGTAAGTTTCATACGTAAAACTTACGAAGGTTAGTGCCATTCCAGGTTCTATCAATAACGTCTCCATCCAAGGTTTCCAGCTTGTAGGCTCCGTTGCCATATGCTTCCTTAACAACATAGGGCCCTTCCCATGTAGGTCCTAGTTTACCTCGGTACTCGGCTTTACTTGCGCTTGTTGAGTCGAAGGGCGTATTCCCGGTTTGAAGGTCGAAGGCCGAACCCGACTGTTGTAGTATCTTTCAATTTTTTTCTTATGGATAGCCTCCCTGATTGAGGCTATTTCCCTTCACTCTTCGAGTAGGTCTAGGTTGCTGCGGAGTCTTTCTTCGTTATTTGCTGCCTCGAAGTTCATAACTCTTTTTGTTTCGACACTTACTTCCGAAGGGATGCATGGCGGCTTGATTGCCATATGTCAAGCTAAAGGAGTCTCCCATGACTTGACTTTATATGCGTTATGTGAGCCCAAAGTACTTGAGGTAGTTCATCTACCCAACCGTGGTGGCTTGTAACCCAACCTTCGTTCTATTCCTTCTATGATGTCTCTGTTGGTAACTTCCACTTGTCCGTTACCTTGAGGATGGTAGACGGAAGTGAAGGATTGTTTGATATTCGTCAGGCCTCGCAAAACAGGAATACCCCTTCATAACCGCTTCCCATTATCGAAATGATGATGTGAGGTATTCGAACCGACATAATATGCTCCCACACGAACTTTTCCATGTGCCTTTCGGTGGTGGATGCCAAAGGCTTTGCTTCCACCCATTTAGTGAAATAGTCGATGGCTACGACCAAGAACTTTACTCCTCACGGAGCAACGGACCTACAATATCTATCCCCATTGGTTGAAGGGCCATGCGGAGCTGAAGTCATATCTTGTTTTGGTAGCCTTGGAACCCTTGAGTGAACTTGACAGCTTTCACATTTTTGAATGATGTCGACGCATCCACATGCATCGAAGGCCGGTAATACCCGATCCTCATGATTTTAGAAACAACGGGCGGGGTCTGCGTGAAGCCCAGGATCCTTCATGCACTTCTTGAATGATGTTGGCGGCTTGCCTAGGTTCTACACAGTAGCCATGGGAAAGAAAGGACCTTCGGTATAAGTAGTTCCCCATGATCCTATACTATGGTGCTTTGATACGTACCTTTCGAGCTAATTTATGATCCTCCGGCAGTATACCACTTATAAGATATTCTCTAATTGGAGTCATCCATTTGAGTCTTCCTCCCGCATCACGTCAACACTTCCTTTCGGACGATGGACCTATCTGCCAACACTTCAACAAGAACTTCCTTAGTTAAATGAGCAAATGCCATTGATGCCAGTTTTCTAAGTGCATCCGCCTTCTTGTTTTGATTTCTCCGAACATGCTCTATGTTGTAGGATCGCGAACCCTTCGAAACATTTCCTTGGCCTTATCCGGTATTGCTTGATCACAGGTTATCTTGCCTCGTAGGAGCCTTTATCGATTGGCCACGAGTTGTGAATCAACGAAGATAGCCAAGTCTTTTACCTCCATGTCTTTGGCCATTCGGAGGCCGCCAGCCAAAAAATTCCTCGCTTCATTGTTCAAATTGAAGCGGAGTGCATAAGTGTACTCCTTCCCTTTGGGATCAACAAGCATGAGGCTGCACGGAACCATCGGAGCGGAGGCTCCATCAAGTATAAAGTTTCCACCCTTCGATTGCTTTATCAGGCTTCTTTTCTGCAACATTTGTGTCATGCTTTGTTTCGGAGGGTGTTTCGCTAGAAAGTGCCGCCAATATTTGCCCTTTAACCGAGTTTCTGCCCTTGTATTCAATATCATGCTCTCCTAGCTCGATAGCCCATTTAGCTATCCTTCCAGATTTCTCCTGGCCCGGTATCCGCTTAATTGGCTTGTCGGTGAGTACGGTTATGGGGTGAGCTTGAAAGTACCTTCGAGGGCGCCTCGCAAAGGCATGGACCAAGGCCAAAATTAGCTTCTCCAATCTGGATAATTTAGCTCACTCCACTGTAGAACCCCTAATGAAGTAGATAGGGATTTGCTTCTTCTCTCTTCTGCCTATAAAGCAGCCGATGCTTTCGAAGGAGGCTGCGATGTACATAAACAACACTTCGCCTTTGATTGGGGCGGTAAGTGTTGGTAGAATAGTCATGAAATACTTGAGCTTTTGGAAAGTCGCATCGCATCTATACTCCACTAGAACGTCTTTTTGTCCGTGCATCCCTCGAGTGTTTTGAAGAACGGCAAAGATCACTCGCACCCTTCGACAAGAACCTGCTTGAGGGTCGCTAGCTTTCCATTCGTGACTTTGCACTTCCTTTAGAGACTTAGGAGGCTGCAAATCCGTAATGGCCTTAACCTTTGAAGGATTGGCCTTAATACCTTGCTTGGTGATCGATGCCCTAAGAACTGTCCTTCTTCCACACCGAAGGAACATTTCTTGGGATTTAACTTCATGTTGATGGTGCGAAGCTGGTCGAAGGTTTCTTTAATGTCAGAGAGCATGTCCTCCTTCGATCTGCTTTTGATGACCATATCATCTACGCACTTCCGCATTCCTACCTATCCGCTTGTGGAAGGCTTTGTCCACTAAACGTTGGTTAGTGGCACCTGCGTGATTTTCAAACCAAAAGGCATTTTTGTAACAATAAACACCTTTTCCTCGTAAAAAGGCTGTCTTTTCTTCGTCCTCTTTCGCCATTTGTATCTGATGGTACCCCTTATAAGCGTCTAGGAAGCACTTCAAATGAAACCTCGACAAGGATTCCACCTTCCAATCAATTTCGGCAGGGTAGCAGTCCTTCGGGCAGCTTTGTTAATATCTGTGAAGTCCACGCATTACGCCACCCTCCATCATGCTTCTTGACCATTACGGATTGGCACCACCCAAGTTTGATACTTCACCTCTCGAGTATGCCCGCTGCTAGCTACAAGTTCGTCCACCTCTTTGCATGCGGCGACACTTCTTCGGGAGCCGGCTTCACGCTTTTGTTTGATGGGTTCAATATGTTTGAACTCATTGAGTTTGTGTTTCAGGGCCGCTTTCCGTCTATGGTGAGAGTTCTAGGGCCTCTCTGTCATGTCAATGAGTAGGTCCATGCGAGACATCTCGCATTAGCCCGTAGTACCTTTTCCAATTCTGCTTTAAAGGAGGCTAGGAGCTGCTTTTCGATTACCACCTTCTGATCAGGGTAGAGATCATTTACTACAATGCGTTCTTCAAAGACATCGTACACTGAGAACATCCTTGGCGCTCTTCGAAACCTTGTTTGATCCTTTTGCCCCCTTCCGTAGGCTCCTTCAACTTATAGCTGGAGAAAACTGTTCCAATGCCGAAGGGTGCTTGGAATTTGATCGCGGCATGTATGGTTGAGACAACGATGCCCGTCTTTTGCATTGCTTTTCTTCCTATCAATAGGTTGTAGGGAGAGTCGGACCTTACGATCGTGAAAACCCGAGTTTCGTCTTTTTAGCCTTCCTTCTCCAATCGTAACCCCTAGAGGACTTCTCCCAAGGGCCTGAGTGTTCCCCGAGAACGCTACTAAGGGTACCTTCGAATCTATTCTCTTCGACCTAATCGAAGGCTTGAGCTTTAGAAAATAGCATTCGTAGATTACTTCACAGGAGCTACCGCAGTCTAGGTAGGCCCTGTTTACTTCTCTGTTGGAGATCAAGACCTTGATGACCACGGGATCATTTGAAATAACTTTCCCTGTGATGGAAGGAAAGGTGACATCTCCTACTCCGCACAAGGCTTCTTCCGTTTCTATCCTTTTCAAACCAGAGTCATCCTTGTAAACCATGAGGATGGGTGCTTCTGCAGGTGTGGTATCTTTCCCTAGCGTGTATCAGAGACCTTGTATTTACCTTTCTTTATACCCTTCACCAAATGTCCCAATTGACCAAACTTCGGCCTCTTCTATTTTTCTTGAGCTCTCTACAGTTGTTGGTGTCGTGTCCGTCGTCATGGAAGTAGCGGAATTTGGAAGTATTCTCGGCCTGCCTGTTTGCTAAGCGAGGAGGAGGATCAAAGGCCTTCGACCTTTTCGTAGCAAATATCTCTCTTGGAGATTTGGATGCAATTAGCCAAGAGCCCATGGTTGATGTTTTTGTGGTATGGTGTAAATCACCCGCCCTGTTTTTGTGTTTGTTCTTCGACCCTCCCACGAAGGATGCTTCGTGGCTTTCTGTGACTTTCTTTATTTTCAACCAGAGCCCCATTGGTAGACACTTCTTTTGCTTCGATCCAGGTGTAAGCCTTTTCCACCAAACCCTTATAGGTTGCGAGGAGATCGGTGGAGAGGAATTCAACCAAACTTACGCTTTTCGTAGGCCATGCCGCGAAACCTAAGATGCGCTGGTCCTCATGCAAGCCCATTATCAGTAACGTCTCATCGGTGTATCACGGTGATGAAAGCTCGGTGCTCTCATTTTCCTTCGCTTGATGTTGTGCACCGTTAGGTGGTTCTTGTTAACTTTTTCTGTTGGTGAAATGTGATCCGAATTTGGCCTTGAGATCATCTAAATTCACAATCTGCCTGCGGTTTTGCCCGTTCCACCATATAATGGCGAGTCTGCGTAGGGTGTATGTAAACATGTGACAAGTTACCGGCATAACCCCTGCATTCTAATTGCCCCTCCAGAACAAGTGCAAAAGTTATCCGGATCCCCTTTCCCATCGTAAGTACCAATATGCGCGGGCATTTTCAACCCATCAGGCAAAGGGTAGTATTCTATCCATCTTACGAAGGGTGTTGTGGAGCCCATAGGCTCAATAAAGGCGATTATAAGGTGGCATGTAGGTAGGGGTAGCGTTATATGGGTTATGATTTGGAGGTATTCCAACAGGGTTTTGGTTAACATATTGAGGGTAGCAGTAGGGTATATAAGGTGGGTGACTTCCGACATGGTACGAAGGATATACCATAGGTTGGCCGTAGGGCATACTTCCGTATGGTTGAGCAAAAATGGGGTTACTAGCACGCCCATTAGGTGGGGATAAACCCCTTGAGGGTAAGATTGAGCCCCGAAAAGGAGGGTATATACCGTGAGGAGAGACTTCCTCCCCATTCATTTGAGGTGGATTGCCTTCTACGCCAGATGCGTGAGAAGGCTGCAACGGAACCCCTGCCTCATTTCTTCCCAAGTGTACCGCCAAAAGTGGTGGAAAATTAACTCCCGTTGTATCCCGTCGGTGACTCCTTCCATTAGAGCCTTCTACCGTTTTTTTGCCTTCCCTTCGGTGGAGCCCTCTCCGAACATCTTCAAAACCAAGCTGACCTTCCATGGGCCTTCGATCGTTCGAGACCCGATCCTTAGCACTGAGCGCGTAGCCCCAGAAGCCAAGGGTCTAGCTTCCATTTCCAACTCTTCGTCATATTCATCGCTTGAGTATTCCAACTCCCTACGCATCTCCACATTCCGAGCTTGCCTTCTTGAGCCTCATTAAAGATTCTAAGGCTTCGATGTTAGCTTGACAAACTCTGGGCTAATACCGGTTCAGGGTTAGCCGAGGTTGAAGCGTGGTTGTTGAGAGTTATTTCAGTGAGATCGTGTGTAAAGTAGACGCGGTTATATTGGTAAGGTTGTTAGGATCGTTGACCGGATTGGTGTCAAGGTCGAGAAACCCAGAGGGGTGTATCTTCTCTTCCTTGATTCATGCCGTAAAACTAGTGAGAGTGATTGACTGGGTGTAAGTTTGGAATAACGAGACCAATAGTAGCGGGTCCCACGGATGGCGCCACTGATTGTACAATAAATCGTACGACCAGGCCTTCGATAGTGATCGAAGGGTATGAGGGGTGATATGCTTGCGCCAAACTTGTAGTCAATCTACAATAAGAAATAGTAGACACTTCGTTAAGTGATTGCGCAGGGGTTGGGCCCTGCGAACCACCTCCGGCGTGAGTGAACATACCCTTGAAATGACTCGTCCAACCTATTTATAGGTGATGAAAATAGCTTGGAGAGTGTTAGCACACGTTTAGGAGATCATGGGGGGCGTCCCCTGATTTGTGGTAACCGCTAGGGCTTCATCCCCACTATCTCGGACTTGGCGGGGAAGCTAAGGACATAGTGGGAATGTGGGGGAAGACCAAGTCAAGGTTCTTATTTGTCTTGGCATCTTCAAGGGAAGACACCGAAGGGCATAGGCCTTCGGTCTGGTAATTCCCAACTAGTAACCATATCAATGATGAATGGTTTTACGCCACCAATGACTTATGAAGAAAGACTTGGGTCTTCGAATGCATTTCGAACTGAGGCCGAAGGGGAGTCCTTCCGACCGATGGAGGGTACGTCATCAATTACACACACATACTCTTACTTTTCTGACAAGAATGTGTACTTACTCTCACGCCGAAGTCTAATCGTGGGGTCCGTCCCCACGGTAAGACTAACGGTTTACTCTTCTTGTGCAGGCAATTCAATCAAACTACTTTGATTAGTATAAGATCAACCCATTAACAGCTTGTTAACCCAATCCAACAAACGACACTGACACCTATTACAAACCCATCACACTTTTTGTACTAATAATAAGTGTGTATCTAGTTCGTTTTAAATTTGTTTTACCTCATTAAACTCTATAAATGAAGATAAACAGATCTATTTTCATTATTTTAAAGTTCCGGTTCGTGAAAATATGTTTTAGGTGTCGTTTTATATCAAAATGTTTTATGACCAGCTATGAACTATTTTCAGAAAACTTTCATCTTAATCGGGTTAGATCTCTCTCGATTTCTAATAAAATTGCTTGTTTCAAAATCATTGGTTCATCCTTTTTAAGTCTAGTTTCCAAAAATATAAGTCTGTAAACATAGATCCTCACCATTTATTCTATAAAGTCCAGAATGTACACATATGTCAAAGCTTTAAATCTAGATTTTATAACCTATTTGTTTGGGTCGTAAATCCTTTGATATTTATCGTTACGACTCGATTCAACCAGATACAGAAAGGTATAAGAGTGCTCTATAGAAACTATTTGCATCAATTTTACATATATAGGACTTAAGGTGGTGGTTTTCTTAAATTACAAATGTTACTTAGTTTTGTGTCGTTATTGACTAATGTTTTCTTACGATTTATTAAAAATAGTAAAATGATTCCAAAAATCATCAAAAATTCAGGAAACATCCTAAGATACATATGTAAGTCTAAATGTAACATATTAGATTTCATAAACACATTAAATCAAGACAAATATGGGCGTATGACTATATGGTTTTTAGAGAGAGAAAGTGGTGTGTTCAAGAGAGATAAAACAAGTGAAATGTTAGATTCTTCAATGAACATCCAACCCTCTCCCTTGAAGGGAGAGGGCTATTTATACATACTATTACGCCCTCCTACGGGCTATGGATCAGGCATACAATGGATAAAGACCCGTCCTTCCTCCACGGTGTTGCACTAGACTAAACTACGCTAATAGCTAACTAACAAATAATGTAATAAACGATATGTCTAAGAGCTAACTTAAGCTAGATTATATTTGGGGTGACCGATGCTTCACAATAGAATTTCCAATTCCTAACAATCTCCCCCTAAGGGAGGTCACCCCATGATTTACATTTTGCATCCTAGCATTCTATTAAATCTTCAGTCTTGAGCTCGTAGACTTCAGTTCAACAACTTATTCAATCTTTGTGCTTTTATGGTGATTTCTTCATAGACCAAATACATTGTACATTAAGTGGAGGTTATAGAGCTGATCCACATTTCGTTGACCTTCGAGCTTTATTTGAGATCATCAGCCACAGTAGATCTCAGCATCACCCTTTGTTGTGTTTACATAATGTGGTGTTGTGACTTTTGGACCGACATGCTCACATTCTGGATCATGATTTCTTTTCATCAGAGTAGCGAAAGCTTTAGTTGATTCATGATATTTGCAGCAGCGTAGCAGAAGCATGGAGTGAAAATATCAGAATTGTTGATGCACTTATCATGATTTCAAGTGAATGTGTGTTGTGTGAGCATGCGGCAATGGATTGACCTCTCAATTCTGATCGGTTTAACTGTAAAGTCGGTGTACCTAGCACACAACATTAGCAATAAAGTGCACGAAAGTGTCTTTGATCACTTTCGTCAAATTGAGGTACACGGCCCACGGTTTCCCGTTGATCAGTACAAGTACTGCCTGTGGATCGCCTGACTATAATTCAAGAATCTCCTTGACAGGGTTTCGCAGCTGCTCTAGCCGTTCTCATACCGGAACGTCTCAAAGAAGATAACACGGATTGATTCATGATTTTGAATTGCCCCATTGTTTCTGTTCAGTTGTCACATGGTTGATCTATTAGATAGATCTCACATGCCACCTGCCAAGAGCTTGTTTGATGTTGGCTCTAGAAGGCTTTCCATCTTCATTGTGAATATGTTTGCATATCACTCCGATGTTCTGGCAATACCACAAGGATAATGCGTAGGACTCTTAAGATGTAATCTCTCTTTCCATATTGTGTGAAACAGAGAGTCTTCATTGATAGTGCCCTAAAGAGATTTATTGATGATCTCGTGGCTCTAGAATCAATAGTGCACATTTGATTCCTATGCCGGAGACTAGGGAGAGGGTCGCCTTCTTCAATATCAACCATCTCTAAGAGAAAGTCGATAGATTATGTCGGTTCCCCATGAGAATGAAACAAGCCCTTTTAAGAGGGACTTGGTAGCTTGGGAAGTTTAGTGCAGTGCGTCACTGGGTCCATGACGTCTTGTCTTCAATACCAGTGTTACCTTAGTAACAACCAGTAGCATATGTATTGAACCCGGTTTCTGCCCTAAGGTTGAATTATTGGAGGGCTATTTGTTTACACCCTTTCCACATTCAATTCTTTTTCATTCTTCAACCCCTTCAGTGCTTACCGATACTTCATTACTAGAACCTTGTTGGGTTTATTCCGGTTCTAGCTCTTTCTCAGTCCGCACTCTTCCCATTTCTCACTTTTCTCCTTTATTCATCATACCTAAGAACTCTACACTATCTAGTGGGTTGTCCCTGGGTAGATCCCTTTGGCTCTGGCGGGATTGCGGGAACGAGTACCTAACCTAACCATCCTTATAATACCATGCATAAAGTAAATTGGTCGGTCTTTTGGTACTGTTCTTTCCTTCTCGAAACCAATTGAAAAATCAATCAAGGTACTTGTGATATAATATCAAAGCATTTTGTACCTTAATTATTTTGATCATTCAGAAATGCTCCCCCTCAACATGTGCATATGATGTTGAAATTGTTTAGCACATGGAGGCAAGAGTTCTTAGAAATATATTATTTGATCACAATTTCCTTAGAAAAAGCCGTTTGAATTTCTTTGGTAAATTCTCCCCCTCAATATGTGCGTAGGATTTTTGAAATAATTTTAACACATAGAGGAAAGAGTTCTTTTTAAAGAACTTTCACGATCACACAACAATTTAGAAACCAAAAAATCAATCAAGGTACTTTATGTTAAAACATAGAAATCTTTGTACCTTGAAAGTTTATTTTCATTTTGAAATGCTCCCCCTCAATATATGCTTCGAGATTCGAAAAGAGTTTAGCATATATTAGAGAGCAGTATGCACTTTGAGACAAATTGGTCATCTTTTATCAGATTGCATATTTAAGTCACATTTTGTCCCCCGATAAAAAATTTCAAATCCTTTGAGATTTTGGATCTCAAGTGATTTAAATAAGTAAGAAACAAAACTTGTTGGAGAAAAATGTGTCCAGTTTTATTTAATCTGAAGAGGACTACTCCTAAGTTCCCTTTTTGACTAAAAGGGAACAACAATTCATAACCTATCACTACAATATACATTATAGTTATAGTTGTTTATAGTACAATCACCACGTTACACAAATCATAATATATAACAAAACTACTACAGGAAGATGTCTTCATTCAGTTCTTTGAAGTAGCTTGTAATGACCTTCACGAAGTCTACCACCCACAAAACTTTCAAGGCTGCGGAAGATCTTTCTCATCTTAAGTCTTCACCCGACAAGCAATAAACTCTTCACACCTCTTCAAATCCTGTTCAGACCAGAATCTAGTTTTGTTCCACGGCTTCAAGTCAATTTTGATTTCCTTCACCCATGAATTCAATTCTTCTTCAACCATTTTGAGCGTACCATCCCTGAACTTGTATAGCTCGCACAACCTCATTAGCATTCTTGACCCGATCACAAGAAAAGGACTGCTCTAAGGGAGTCAATCACTATGTAGTCGTGACAGAATTCATGCCCAGATGCTCCCCATTGGGGTCTTGTTAGATTGACCTGATTCTGGTAGCTTTCCACACCAAGTTGAAAATCACCAACTCTTTGTCGAATGACCAATC
The DNA here is from genome assembly GCA_910596185.1 of Chrysanthemum makinoi. Taxonomy (NCBI): domain Eukaryota; kingdom Viridiplantae; phylum Streptophyta; class Magnoliopsida; order Asterales; family Asteraceae; genus Chrysanthemum; species Chrysanthemum makinoi. Next base: position 104,121,140 of record OU343221.1, on the reverse strand, counting down.
CTTTGATCCAGAGATTGATAGCAGCAGAGAGAGCCTTCTTCTCACGAACAGGTAGATGGTAAAGGTGTCCTTAGAGGTTCAGAAGATAGAGATCTTCAAAGTCACTTGGCAGAATATGTTTGAAGTCGTTTTCTTCTATAACATAATCTTTCAAGTCTGCTCTTCGAAGAAAAATTTTATTCAGATAATCATATCCATAGATTGGGAAGATCTCTACACTAACAACACTTAGAATCCGCAGTTTGGATCGAACAGCTTTGCGACTCTTTTCAGCTCCATGTCTATCAATGTAGAACTTCTTCTTCTTGAACCACCAATGAGAAATGCCGCACGGCAAAGAATGTCATACACTTGTTCTTTGTCTATCCGTAATTGATCCCACCATCTGCTTCAAGACCCCGATCTATGTAGGTTGCGCTTTTCATCTTAGAAATCGATAAAGCTGGTCTTCTTTCTGTAGTTCGAGCACATAGATAATCTAGGTCATGGTTGAAGAAGAACTCTGATTGAATAGTCACTTGTCCAGGTTCACCACCGAGAGGAAGAGGGTTGTTCACATCAAACCGATTGATCTGCTTACTGACTTGATCATTCAGCATTTTATGGCATTCTTCCAACTGATATTGGAGCTGATTAGCATCAGAGTGGAAGACTTTGACGATTTCAAACGATAGGCCTTCAAGATCTTTAGGAGTGATTGATGAAATCCCCTTCTTCTCACAAAACCACTTCATAAAGCTTCCCATATCCCCTGTGAAGTAAAGAAGAGAGTCTTCTGCTGGAGCTTCATAGTTGGAGATAATGGTTGTAGCCCAATTGTTGTCAGGGATTATCGAATCAGACTCGGGAATGGACCATACAGGTTCAGGAGATTGAGGTTTATCTTTGGTGAGCCAACTTTGAGTCATGTCCTTTGAAGGTGCAACTCTAGAGGTTTTAATGCGTTCACCCGAAATGTATGCATCAAACCAATCCTCATATTCAGACGGCTTAGGGATATGTTTGGTGGATGCATCATCGCCATCTGATTCTCGACTCTGGCATGACATAAGACTCTTCATGTAGTACTTGGTCTTTCAGGATAGTGGAGAAGGTGGGTGTAAACCTGGAATCAACCGTGGTCCAAGCTGTAGACTTCTTCGAAAGTACCCTGACCACCGGATGAACTGGTTTGATTAGCGGGTTTTGGTGGAGATGTTGGTGGATTTGTCATAGTAGTTGTGGTTGTGCCAAAAGATCCACCAGTACCAGAAGTTCCAGCTCCACCAGTTGGAGGAGGAGGAGGAGGTGGAGATTTAAGACCTTTACGCAACGTCTCCAACACCAAAGTCCTCCTTTTCTTCTTAGCCTCTTTTTCTTGAATGTCCTCCAGAAACTGTAAATGATTGTCGTGCTTTATCGATTCTTCGAGAGCCTCGGATTACTTCTTATGGACCTCATCCTAATGCTCGTTAGCTTCATACATTTTATCTGAAAGGACAGCTCTCATATCTGAAATGGGTAAGTCTTTAAACCGTTGAAGCAGTGGAGCTTGCATTGCCCATTCTACAACATCTTTAACTTTGCCTTCAATGGCGTCTGCAACACCTTCATCGAATTTAAGGTTCTCTAGCTTGTATACACGACGCTCGAGGACGTTGATAGATTTAGGCAGTCACCTCTCAAGAGCTTCAATTCGTTTCACTGCCTTGTCGAGCAATTGATCAGATGTTAAGATTAGAGGTGGCGACGCCGGTAGAGTGTCCGTGTCATTAATTGTGACAACTGGTCTGGGTGATGGATCTTTAGCTGGTTCGGGTGGTGGAAGTGTGGTTGTTAGAGCAGGTTTGGGTGGTGGAAGTGCGGTTGTTAGAGCAGGTGCAGTCATCGGAGGGATGGTTGATGTGTCTTGCTGGATGTTGACCGTGTACATAGACTCAGCTTCCTCTTTCTCATCATTTTTCTTATAAGTCTCGGTGTCTGAGGGTTTTTCATTCAAAAACTGATCACCAAATGAGAAGTCTGCATCTAGATTCTTAAGTGAGGATAAAGATCCCGTAGACATGTTCGTTTCTTCAAGGCGCCTGTGATCTTTAGATCCTGGCTCAAGGATCTCCTATGGGTCTTTTAGCAGAACATTTTCTTCATTCTTTTCTGATTGGGTGTCACTAGATACAAGTGTGTCTTCCTGTGTATCAGACACATCCTTTTCCATTCCAGTTGGTTCTTGAGCTGAAGATGATTCAATGCTTCTTTTCTTCAGCTCAAATTGGGTAGTAGTTATTGGAGGTGGAGAGGAGATGGTCAGAAGCATATGAGTGGCTTGTTCTGCTTCTACTCCAGCAATCCCTTTACCTTTGTCTTGTGTGGCAGAAGCTGTTTGTCATGGTGCTGGCTCTGGTTCTCTTATCACAACTCCTCCTACTGATGGTCTCTGAGGCAAGTTTAGGGAATCCAGGCTTTGTTGAATCCCTTGTTGTAGTGTGGCCTCATCTTCATCCATTAAGCTCATGTGTCTCTCAGTATCCTTGGAACCTTCATCTTTTCCCTTTCTGGCTTCTCTCTTTCTCTTCTTTGGAAGGGCAGCGTATGAGGTTTTTCGAGGATGATTTAGTTCTAGAAGTAGACTTTGTAGACTTGGGTTGTGAGGGATCGGGAGCGTCATCAACATTGGATCTGGATGCCCTTTTCTTGAATTTTTTGAAGTAGTCAGTCTTCTTAATATCATCTGTGAGAAGAGCATCAGGAATTGGCATTCCAAAGATCTCTGTATTAACACCTCTGGCAACATATTTGAGGTTACCAAGCACAAATTCATCACTAGCTTTATGGAGGACTCAATCACTCCTTGGATTAAAATGATGAGTCTTTTGCAAGAACTGAATGATGAGCTTTGAGAATTTAATTCTAGGAATTACAAGTTTGTGCACTTTCTTTCTTCCTTGGGCTTGATTCTGAATATTTGTTCTGTCGGTGATGAAGGTGTGCATAGACAACGAGAATTCTTCCCAAATACGTTCCGTGACATCAATATTCACCCCTTTGATGAGACCCCACAAGATTTGCATAATAGGTATCCTCACTTTATCGAACCCTGAGGTTTTGCCAGATAAGAATAGGTTGAGAATAGTAGAAATGGCTCTCCAAGGTTGATACATGTGGCCGGTGATGATATCTGAAGCCCTTGTTACGTTAACTTGATAACCCAACTCATTTAGAAAGTCTATTAGTTCTTCCGCAGCAGGTGGAGGGACAGATTGTTTAGCAGGGTCACATGGTGTGATTCCTAGGGCCTTACTGAGAATGTCAGAGGTGATTTCATATCCCATATCATCTAGCTTACAAGAATAAGTGGTTGTGATCTTGTCCCATGTAATGGTGTTCCAAAATTGTTGTAGGTAAATGGAAGGGATCGTGCATTGCTTGGTCAAGGCACTGAAGAAGTTAGTGTTTTTCAGAATATCTATGGCAACTCTGAAGATTGGGTTAGGTTGTGTTTTTTCCATGTCCACATAGCAGTTGCTTTTGCCTATCTCAACCCATTTATCTTCTGGAAAAATTTCGTTGTCTGTAAGAACTGTGGGTGGAGTAGAGGTAGCAAGGTTCTTGGAAGAGGTTGTGTCTGCCATTGAAATTCTGTAGAAACACACATACAACAACAGTATTCGAGAGCATGTTAGGTTAGACATGGTTAGCTAATCAACCTTAATGCAACCTTATAACATAAGCACAATGAGTTGCATACATGACATATTCAGAAAAATAGGTTAAGTTGCTTTAGTAATTCTCAGAGTAACAAGTTCAATTTGACAAGGTTTTCAAGAGACAAGTTGCTTATGTTTAATTGTTAAAAACAAAATTGCCTTAATAATTCAAAAGAGACAACTCGCTTTAATCAGGATTTCATGAGGCAAGTCGCTATAATGGAAGTGTCATAACAAGTCGCTTAAACAATTTGTCAATACAAGTCGCCAGAGACAAGTCGCTTTCATGAAAATGTTACAGCAAATCGCTTTAAACAATTTGTCAAAATAAATCGCCTCGATGAAAATGATATATCAAGTCGCTTTAGACAACTTGTTAAGACAAGTCGCTATAAGAGAAAAAAACAGGGATAAGTCGCTATGAGACAACCATGAACACCTATTGTGAAGCAAGTTGCTATCAAGAATGTCCAACATATTTACAACTTTGCCATTATGAAAGTATATACCAAGTCGCCACCAAGAACAACTTATAATACGACAAGTCGCCATAAAGAACATGTGATGACATAAACATGTCAACCCAACCATCAAATACATCCACGACAAAGACACAACCAAATCGCTACAATGAACAAATACAATCACGCCACAAGCACAAACATAAACAGATAACCTCAACCCAACAAACTCATATGATTCTTACAAACATACGCACATGGACGATCATTTAAACGCACAAATGCACCATCAAGTCTAACCTAGTGAACCCTAAATACAACCTAATCAATATTGTGCACCACCATTAACGACCACACACTAACCTAGAATGGAATAGATAGTCGCGGTTAGGGCAATCGGTGGAATCTCTTAAAAAAAGGTGTATTAGATAAGGCATTAGGCATGGAGGATTCAAATCAAAACTTAAAAAGAACTTACTACTTCAAATCGCTATAAGGAAGGTCACGATAGAGGGAGAGAAATACTTTAAGATTTTTGGGAGAATGATAATAATGACAAGTCGCTACCGCCTAAGTACTATTCTCAAGAATCACGGATTTACATATTCAGTCCTTATACCGTATCAAAATGAGACAAGTCGCTAGCAAGAAATAATACACAAGGTAAGTCACTAGACTTAACTAAGACGAATCGCTAGTACAAAGTTGTGAGACAAAATGCTAACCTGATTGATGCAAGTTGCTATGTCAAAAATGCCATTCTCAAGTATCAATAAATGACACATTTGATCCTTGTAATATGACAATAGAGACAAGTCGCTACCTATCTTAGTATCACACATAAATTTGTACTATTGGCACTATCAGCCCTTGTACTTAGCAAATTGCATGCAGATACGGTGGATAAGTAACATTCATGTTGAAGAATATGACAAGTACCATATATGACATAACATGGATAAGCCATCTAGCACAATGTACATAAAGAATCATGACTTAGTCATTCCATGTAAAGAAACATGAAGCAGCAAATAAGCAAGCACATTACATATATCAAGCAATGATGCAAAGACAATATGAAATATTCTCCCCCTCAATCAATGTCACCAATTAAGAGTGAGTGAACATTGATTGAAATACAACCCCCCATTTAAAAATAGAGTATATCAGCTGTTCGAACTTCATCTAAGGACCCGTATCATTATTGAATGACATTTCTAGGACCGTAGATGTTATCGATAACAAGAGATACATCTGTTATTAGATTTTGGGTAAAGATTTTGTTTTAAAGATTTTGGGAAAAGATTTTTTTTAAATACAGATGAAAGGATAATTTGTACACGGATTAATGAGAACGAGTCCTGATTCAAGTCGAACAGGAGTCAAAGTACGAGGTACATCAATTCTGACAAGCTACAATTCCTGAGTGAGCAGTCTTCATTTCTGTTGGAAACCAGTTCATGATTGAATTGAGCATTGTACCTGAAAAAGACTGAGGACACTTTGCACTAATAGCACATGTAGTATTGCAAATAGATGAGTTAGTGACAGGTGTATCCTCATTTTTGGATGTTTTACAGTCTGGTCTAGGAGTATCATTAATAGAAATCCTTTTAAGTTCAATATTCTTAAAGATTTTTCCTGTGGGCATCCACTTAAGACAAGATCTAGGTGTGTAATTCCGTTTGGATCCTGTAAACTTAAATAATCTACCAGTAGGAATCCACTCAAAACAACTGCTAGTAGATTTAGATGTAGCCACTTCCCTGTTTTGAACATTGGCCCTTTTGTAATTAGTTAGTTTCTTAGGGGATTGATCAGCCATTTGATGCTTCTTATATGAACTAGATGATCTCCTTATATTCCTGATCTTAGAGTGTAGAACATTTGATTGAGGAGGCTTTAGTGAGGCAACTGACTTTGTCAAAACGGTGTTCTTTTTGACTTGGGAATGATTTCTAGATTTGAATGGTTTAATTCGATCTGTCCTAAATGCATTTGGTTGCCTAACAACAGATCTATCATTAGCCCTTTGTGAATTTGGTTTCTCCAAGGTAGACACTATTGCAAACTTAGTATTCCCACTATTCCTAGTAATTTTCCTAAGCTCATTTTTTAAGGCAACTATAGTGAAGCTCTTGTTCTGAAGATTGGTTTTGAGGTCATATATGTCAGCCAACAAGGAACTAGTCTGATCTAAAAATTTTGTCTTATTCTCTAATTGATTCTTCTTTAAGGACTCATTTTCCCTTAACAACTCTGCCATACATAATGCCAATTCATCATTCCTAGATTTAACCTCATTACTAACTTCATTGTTAAGACAGTTCACTCCCATTTTCGTATTCATGTGTAGATCTGAGATTTGACCTTTTAGATTACATATGGTTGAGTCTTTGTCTTGAAGCCGAAGTCTTTAGTCGATTAATTTCAAAAAATTCTCAAAATTCTGGGAATTCCGGATTTCGGTGAGCTTTTGTAAAAAGAGAACTTTCTTCCTTTTGTTGTATTGCAATTTCTAAGGAAATGCAATGTTTTTCAAGAATTGAGTATTTGTTTGAGAGTTCGTCAAAAACCCTTTTATCAACCATATCATTTGTATTGAAATTATTAGACTCGCCAGCCAAGGAACATTCAACAAAGTCATGTTCACCCTTAAGGTCAGCATGTTTAGATAAATTAGCAGATGCATTATATTGAACCATTAAAGGTACCTCATCACATGACACCTGTTCATTTGTCAGTCTGATATCTGCATTCACATCATGCATAACAAGAGTCATTGAACTGCTGGCTGTTTCAAGCTCATCCGACTCGAAGCCTCAGATTCAGTGAAACCGTTTCATCATCCTTTGTTGTGTCGATATTCTCGGATTCAGATCACCCGACCTTTCATCTAAAACATTACTCGACTTATCACAACTTTGCTTAATTTCACCGACACTACCAAATTATCATCCTCTTGGCAAATTCCTTAATGTACTTTTACACATTATCCATAAGTTGGATAAATGTATTGATGAACTCATGAATTTCCATTCCAGTATGTTTCTTGAAAGAAATTCCAGCTACGTGTTTATCGAAGTTTCATGGGAATATTCCCCATTGATGAATGGTCAAGTTGGTTATGGATTACCCGGCGCTTTGGAATCATCCTTCAATACCTTCCTTTTGGTAATTTGAAGCTTCAGTTGTTCTAAGTTCAGCAGCAAGGTTCTTGTCAATGTAGGTAAGTCCTCGGCGAAGATAGCACTACATGTTCGATCCCCGGTTGTTGATAACAGATGTATGAGGTGCAGATGGAGAAGTTGATAGGGCTCAATGTTGCATTCCATTTGCTTTGTATCATGAATCATTAACAAGTGTGATTCATTGATATTTGACTCAGAATGTGAAATGTTTTAATCATAATATGCTGAATCAATCATGGTTAAACTTTCTGAGTAGCAAACAGTTTCTTTGTTCTGTGAGGTGTCATAGAGTTCGAGCACTTGGGAGATTAAAGGGTCAGTGGAGTAAGTCATTGTGTTGATGGATATTAGGCACAAGTCGCTTGCATTAATTTACCAAGTCGCTAAATATCAAGTCGCTAGATTGACATTGTTGGTGAGACACAATCGCTACAAGTACAAGTCGCTAGATACAAATAGCCAGATGCACAAGTCGCTAAAGTAATAACTCACTAAGTGGGCAAGTCGCTAAGGATCAACTCGCTAGACAGAACAGTACAACCACTACTTTGTCCTTTTTGTCGTTTTATCTCAAGAGACAAGTCGCTAGAGCACAAGTCGCTACTCACAACAAAGTCAAGTCGCTGAAGATCATAAAGACAAGTCGCTACGTTGACAAGTCGCTAGCCAAAATGGTACAACCACTACTTTGTACTATTTGTCGCTTTGTCTCAAAAGACAAGTCGCTAGTGCTCAAGTCACTACCACAACAACGACAAGTCGCTGAATAATAAAGATACAAGTCGCTACAAAGAACAATATTCCGAGACTCAAGTCGCTAGCCAGAAAAGTTCAAACACAACACTTTTCAATCCAAAACTAACCCAACAACAGTGATTCAAGCTTTCCAAATCAAAACCCAAGCACTTACAATGATTCTAAACACAAAAGTACACTCAAAATCTAAACTTTAACACAAAAAATGATCCAAATGATGCAAATACCACTAAACTTTTTCAAACCCAAAAACCATATAAAACCACCAGAAATCCAAGAGTATGTAAGAGAGATGATCAAACCATGGCTCTTGATACCATTTGTAACATATTGGATTTCATAAACACATTAAATCAAGACAAATATGGGCGTATGACTATATGGTTTTTAGAGAGAGAAAGTGGAGTGTTCAAGAGAGATAAAACAAGTGAAAGGTTAGATTCTTCAATGAACATCCAACCCTCTCCCTTCAAGGGAGAGGGCTATTTATACATACTATTATGCCCTCCTACGGGTTGTGGATCAGGCATACAATGGGTAAAGACCCGTCCTTCCTCCACGGTGTTGCACTAGACTAAACTACGCTAATAGCTAACTAACAAATAATGTAATAAATGATACGTCTACGAGCTAACTTAAGCTAGATTATATTTGGGGTGACCGATGCTTCACAATAGAATTTCCAATTCCTAACACTAAAAAAATTAGAAAGGTCCAGAAAAATGTTTAGAATAGGTTTTCATGTCGCCTTATTTAGCTGAAAAATCCAGGCAGATTCTTGTTTTACTAAATCAACTTTATCACAAGTTTTTCAACACCACAAGTATACATGAGTGCAATAGAACAACATAAATGATAAATAAACATAATATGAAGTGTGAATAAGGCTTGTGAAAGTTTACCAGTGTTGGTGAGTGCAATGGTGAGCAAGAACACAAATAACCCAAGATATCACCACAAAACCCGAACTATTCCAACCCGTAAGCAAATATTTCTTGTAAACACTTAACCTAAGCTATCAAGAACTAAAATATACCCTCAAGAACACTAGTAGGCTGCCAAAACTATAGAGATAAATGAGAATTAGTAGGTGTTTTTGTGTGTGTGTAAATGAGCTTATAAGACTTTGTTTATATAGTGGTAGTCTTAGATATGGAACAAACATGGTACAAGGATGACATGGATTGGGTTCTAACTATATAGGAAATATTTGGCACGGGGTGGGGATGGTCCTATGATTTATGTGTGTAAGAAGTGGGGAAGGGTTGAGCTTTGGCTCATTAGGTGACTTTAGGGTGTAAGTACATGGCTTTGTATTGATTTAAGTCATGGTTTTGTTAAACCATGTGGTATTACCAGTTTTTATGAGTAGGGAGGGGAGGGAAATTTAATTTAAAATTTAGTTAAAATGTATGGGTGTATAAGTTACAAAGGTGGTGAACTGGTTGGGTATTTGCATGCATGCATGAGTTAAAATGCGAAACGCATGCGTTTTACATAAAACTTGAAAAATAAAATGCATAGACTAATAAAAAATGATTATAAAATTCATATGACACATATTTGACATAGACTAAACTTATTCTAGTGCAGGTTTACGTTAAATTTTCGTTTCTGATTTACGCGATTTTACCTAACGGCTATACGTAAAATTATAATTTCAAGTATTCAAAGTAAAAAGTTTTGAGTTTATAGTTGAGTAATGACCTGAAAAATATGAGTTGTTACAGAAACAACCTTAGGTAGGGCAGGAACTACATGCTCCTGGACGTTCGGTAAGAGATCTAAGTTTCTTACCAAGGGGACCAGGCTCACCTTGGTGAGGCTTAAAAGAGATTTTCAAAGATGCTATATTTTCCAAAGTTCTCTTCTTTGTCTCAATATCCTTGTACAAGATAACACACTCCTCTTCCTGAGTATTTCGAGTCTCATGCGTTAGATCCTCAACAACCTCCAATACAACTAGAGCAACATCAGCACTCCCTTCAGCATTCTCAGGAGGGACATTCTCTAGCTGATTTCAACCAACTCCCCTAGCAACATTCATGCGCTCATCCTGAACCTGAGCCTTAGGTACACTGGTCAAGGCCAAGGAAGCCTCATTTTGCTTCAGGATAAAATGAGACAAATCCAAAACTGAAAAAAAGGCATAGGAAAAATCATTACAACAGATAAAGAGATGAAACGAGTACAAAGAGAAAAGGCCTCACTCTTTCTATCCCAGCAAATACAGGAACATGGCCCTCTTCCTAGTGAGAGCTCAACCAAACTCGAACCAAAGTAATTTTTCAAAAGGTCTTTGGTAGGCAGACATGTCTTTCAACCTGTCAAAACGTTGCATGGGAAGACCACGTGGGTAGGAGGAAGTGCAGAACCGTTGTCAGGATGAACATTATGACTCCAACCAAACAAGTCATCAAGTATCACATATGGGCTAAAATCAACCCCGGATCTAATTTTAGTGCCAGCCAGTAAACCCGTGGGTAGTAGTTACCAACTTAAAGGTACTAGTGGTCTTTGTTCACTTTTCTAAAGTCTACCAAGACGTATAAAGTTTTAGTTGGTAAGGGTTTCAAAAATTAGAAAGGTCTGGTGCTAAGTTAACCGCAGAACAAACCACAACGAAAGTGGTGATCTTTTGGACATTACTAGGGTGGAGTTGCAAAAAACGCAACCCATATAGTCAAGAACTTCATGATAAAAATCGTAAAGAGGGAAACAAAGGTTGCAATGACTAACGTACTTTAAGTACAATGCAACCATTCTTGAAGAGGGCGGCATATTTGCCGATCACCCTCTTGAGGAATCCGTGGATTATAAATACTTAATGAAAATCGCTTTCATATTTGATCACATTATGAATTTATCATAGCATACATTTCAAATACACATTTCATTTAGGAAAACATGGTGTTTGGGAAAACATTATGCCTAAGAAATCATACATTAATTAATTCTCTCATTAAAAGATTGATAAAGGATAATGTATATCATAAGCATCTTATTCTCTTTATAGCATGAATGGTTGTGTTACAAGAGAATATATCATATCTTGTTTGTCAAATACAGGCTATTAGAACTGAAAAATAACCTACTACAATGTGTATCATGTGCATATACAAGTAAAGTTCATTCATCATGTCATACACTCAAATATTGTTTCATTATTTTATTAAACATGCATAAGGGTGATAAATTTATCCTCTTTGATAAGCATATATGTTGAAAGATATAATACATCTCTTTTCAATTATGCGCATAATCGTACCTCGCTCATAGTTACCTACAAGCATAATTTAGCCTTGCACATATTCAAAGTTAAAACATACATGTAACTAGCATGTATTATAGAATATATCATTAATTCTAAAGCATTCATAAGATCTATAAAGGTAAGTAACCTTTATTTGATTCTTTCTGTGAATCATATAAAGGAGCATTGTTAGAACACTCTCAACATAGCATACTCTACATTTTTAGAAATAAACACATACCAATACTATTAGTGCAAATGATAAGGTTATTGAATGTAATGTGATGGAGTCCGAGAAAGAGGAAAATGCTGGTAATTTGATTAAGAATAGTGGAGATTGCTCTGTAAGTCATCCTATTAATGTTAATGTTGCTCATATTGATAATAATGTTGATTCTATGAATAATGATAGAGATATAATTGATGATAATAGTGTAAAGGATACTGATAGTTTTGATAAGAAACTCATATGTTAAAGCTTTAAACAAAAATATGTTTGAAAATGATAATAAGCTGTTTTTAGTACCTACTGGTGTTAATGAAAAAAGTGATGAAGTAGTGGTGTTTGATGAATAATTAGTAATAGAAGGTAGTGAGAAATAGAAGAACATTGTTTGTGGATATTTCTTTGGAAGTAGTATGCTTATTTATGAAGTGAATTACAATCTTAGGAGGATGTGGGGAAAGCATGGATTAGAGGATATTGTGGTTGATAATGATGAATTGTGTTTTGTGAAAATGAAAAGTGAAGAGGGAATGAACTTTATCATTGATTAAAGCCCTTGGATGGTTAATGGAGGCCTTTTTTGTCCATAAATGGGATCCTGAAGTGATTATTGTCAAATCTGCCCCTTGTTAAATCCCTGTTTGGATTAACTTGTTTAATGTACCTTTAGAAGCTTGGAGTGTAAAGAGGATTAATGCTATATCCAGCAGGTTGGGGAGGCCAATTATGATGGATCAGATGACTTCTAGTACGTGCAGCAAAGGTACAGGCATATTGGGGTATGCTAGAGTCATGGTGAAAACTGAGGCTGCTAAAGGTTTTCTAGATAGCATTGAGATCAATTATGTGGATGATTAGTGTAAGAATAAGAGAACCGGCTGGGTTAAAGTGGAATATGCCTGGAAACCAAATGTTTGAAGTCACTGTAAGGTATATGGACATAGCTATAACATGTGTAAAGAAAGGCCCGTGTCAACAGCAGAGAATGAGAAAATAAAGGTTAATAATAATGTTTTGTAGAAGTTAGGAACATGAGGAATAAAGTTAAGATGAATGGTAGTAATTTTACTAGTGTACAAGGATAAAATCAAGGAATGAACTCAAGAAATATCATTGGAAACTATATGTTTAGACCTAAAAGTACTAATGTACCGGTGGTAAAAGAGAAACAAGCTAAGAAACAAGCAGTCAATGATAAGCAAAGAGTGAATGAAACCGTTAATGGAGAACCTCCCAGTTTGGAGAAAGTATGGAATGTTGGAAAGGAAAATGTTAATGAGTTAAAGAACAAAGAAAACCAATTTGGAGATGAATTCCATGTTTACAGCATACTAAAAACAAAATTGCTAAAGGAAAATTAAAGAAAAAAGAATTGAACAGTTTTGCTCCTCTTGAAACCTTGGACAAGAATGAAAAACAAATGCAGAATGAGAATGAAAATTGTTGATAAGTATGTGAATAATCAGAGGCAACCTACTATTGAAGAATCAAAGCAATGGACTCAAGAAATGTTTAAGTATTACAAAGGTCAATGGCAAGCAAAATGGAACAATGAGTGCTTGAATGAGGAAGATGTATATGATGATAGTAATGGAATTGAAAAATGTATAACTGAGAATGAATTAGGAGCACTGGGAGACAAATTGTAGAATTTGGATAGTTCAAAATAGAAGGAAATGGCAGGAATATTGAGGAATTTGGACTTTTCAAAATGTTAGTGATGAGTACAGCTCTAAGGGTGGATACTTGGAATGTATTTGTAAATTGTTTTGTTTTTTTTTCTTGAACGTGGTTGGTTCTAGCTTTGAATGTTAGTTGTATGTTTCAATTTAGCTTCTTAAGGGTGTTTGGAATTGTCCTTTCACCTTTTTAAATGCTTTGTATTTTTGATCTTTGTTTGAAATAATATATGTTCACCGGTTTACCAAAAAAAATGTAATAGAAGGACTAGTCACGTTAAAAGTACATATAGAAACTCAACATACAAGATGTCATCTAATAGATCAATATGTCATCTTAACCAAACAACCTTTGGATCCCAAACCCAATATCAAAACATCTTGCTCACTTTCTCATTCAACCTTAGAATTTAACACATTTTTGTTAGGATTATGAGTGAGATATGTGGTTTAAATGTGTTTAGTTGAGTCACATTAGGCCAAGTATTAGCGGACAAAGCAAAATATCATCTTTTCTACACTTCGATAGGAAAATATAGGAATTTGATTTTTTCTAACATGAGAATGAATACTAGAGAACCTATTACACTAGAAACTCAATTTGACATAATGTTTGAATTTCTTCCATGATAGAAGTTGGGTATGTGGTATCACCCGTAAAAATGATCATGTTTAGCCTTAACTGAGAACCACTAGTGATAGTCTCATATTCATTCACTCACATGTGGCTAAAGTTCATAGTGCATTTGTAAACTTTGTCTCTCATTAGGATTACAAATTAACAAGTAGAGAATAAGTCTTTTCTTAGCCAACATAGACTACGTGCCTCTCACATATGTGTTTTGAAGTTTCAAAATGATAACATGTTCTTGTGTAATAGGATTATTTGTCTTGATGCTATCTTGGTGTTCGATGACTATGTGTTTGATAGTCGAATGTGTAAATGTTATAAATGTTTTATCTTCGTTTAGCCGAAATGATATCTTTTTGTTTATCAAAATGAAACATGCTCTTAAATATGAGGTTTAAACATGTTTTGTATGAAATTTGAACTTGAAGTAATCATTCCTTATGTAGTATTTTATGTGATTATCATGCTAATTGTGCACCCATATTATGTTGTTTTGATGAAAAATAAAATAGGCTTGTCAATAAAATAAACATTTTGACAACATATAGTCCTACATGCTAATCTCTTTGATTATTGTGTGAATGCATGCCTAAGTGCACCTAATATGACTATACTTTGTGTCTTATGCTTTAAATATAGTTATTTCATGGCACTAGAATCTATCAAGTATAATTTCTTATACTAAATTGATAAAAAAAATCTCTTTCAAACATTCATGCGGATTCTAGTACCATACTTAAACATCATAGTCTTAATCTCAAATGGTTAGAATAGTTGCACATTGGGTAGGATAACCAATAATTAAGGAGGAGGGGAAACTTACTCATACAAATATAATCTTTTACCAAACACTGTCAAGAACACATACATGTGGTTCTTACTCCCTAGAAACAAACACACAAAAACACTCGCTACTTATTACCGAAATTCCAACACACTACTTTGCAAAACTATCTAAAAACACAATAGGTTCAAGCCTTGTGACCCCAACATGATTATGTTACATCAATACCTTCTTAAGAGAAGAACACATCATGTGTTTAACAACTCTTTGTGTGTTATGAAAAAATTAGTTATACATCACCAACCTTTTAACCATTCATTTTCTTTATTAAGATTGTCACTAGAACCTTCAACTCTCACATCATACCCAAACTTTACGAGAACATTATCAACCATTGCACTTCAATTTTATAACTACACTTCATTCTTGATAGCGATAGCCAGTTTAAAAACCTTCAACCCTTAACCTTACAAGAAATTCATAAACCATTGCACCAAAACCTTGTAACTATACTTCACTCTTGATAGTGATAGTCAGTTTGAAAACCCTTAATCCCACAACCATTATACTCACAACAAAACCCTTAATCCATCCAATTATCTCTAACACACATCTAGCATCATAAGGATTATCATGCATTCACAATTGGAATAATATAGCTTGTCACTTTATCCTAATTCTTGAGACACAAATCGATTTTGTTATTGATAGAATAATGTAATCTCTCATACCTTCCCATAATGTGGATTTTAGGAATTAATTAAATGGAGTCTAGGATTATCCAAACCTAGAAATTTAAAAACTCCATAGTCACAACTCTGTTAGAGAAATCCACTCACATTAGGATGACATGTTCATCTTTTTCTATTTTGAAACATACCATCCATATCATTGTCAGTGCAAATGATATATTAATCTAAACCATCATTGTCAACCTTAGCTCAATAACTAGGTTAATCCAATACTTGCCCATAATATGGAATCATTTTTATTCACATCTAGGTGATTATCGTTTTCATTTTTTTTATTTTTCCCATAATATAACTCCTTTAGATTCTATATTATGGTATGACTTGTCAAGATATTAATGACATATGTCTAACTTTACATATAATATGACATAAAGTGTTTCTTCTAAGAACAACGCTTGACTATCTCACATTAACAAATTATCCTTAATACTAAACAAAACTCCCCAAGTTCGTCCCAAAGTATTAAAAAGGTGTCTTCCTAGGATATTCCCAAACATGCAAAAGCATACAATACATAGTGCTTAAAGAAATCTTGGGGATTGAGGAATATCTCAATGCAACCATTGAAAAAAGTCTACCCAAATTCAGAACATCATCGTTAGTATATGATGATGTCATAAAGGAACATGTCATCCAAAATCGTGTTAAAACTCCCTATCCAAATGAAATTTAGGAAGAAGTAATTCCTACAATAATGTGTATCAATTAAAGAATGAATTGCAGTGATTGGTTGAAAAATTGTTTCGTAAAATGTCAGTCAAGTTGTGACCCTTAAGTGCCTCTAAATAGCAATATCTATTCATAATTTTTTCACGTTTCACTAACTTAGTCCTTTTTCTTTGTTTGATCCTTTAGGTTGTGGATTTAAAACAAGAATGGCAAGTGTCTAATTTCAAGCATACTTCAATATGCTTGCACCTTATATCATTTATACTCCTTAAGAGTTTAAGACTAGCCTAGCCTAATTACCGATAGTGTCTTGCTATGTGTCTCTAATCCGTATAATGTTACTCCCATTCTTTTGTTTATCAATATATTATGTTGCACGAAACTAACCCCTAGATGTAGGTCAAGCCTTTTTAAGAATTTGATCCATGGATTCGCTATCAACGGAAAGGAAATGAAAAAGGGAAGAAATAATCATGGACGGAGTAATGAGTTCGGGGGGGGGGGGTAGATAGCTTGGAGTTGTTTAAACAAGGATGATGGAAGTATACTTTAAACAGGAATGATGGAAGCTCGCCTTTTTGGGGAGAAGGAAGCTTAAACGGTTATTATAGTTGAGATCTCGGAGTGCCCGCCTTTGTTATGAAAAAAGGAGGAGAAGGAAGTGTAAATGGATAAAACGAGTAACTTTTACTTTTTACTATGTCTTACGTTTTACATTGTTTGTCATCATCAAAAAGGGGAGATTGTTAGTGCAAATATGAAGATATTTAAACTAAACAGTTTTTATGTTTTAATGATCAAAAATTGTATATATAACGTAATAACTTACTTGTAACCTTATATCGTCAAACATATACTCCTCAACACCTATCGACTTCTCGAGTCTTCTCATGCTTCAACACATGTTCGAATATGTTTGTTATGTTGCATTGTGAACAGACCATCTAACAAAAAATTGAGAATGTTTAAAATATATTTTAGAGTCATTAAGCATTTACAATTTAAATCATTCTCTTTCGAACCTTATTTCACATTTCGTACAAAGTATGAACACGATTTTACAAACTAGCCTATGATCAAAGTTGCATTTATTTCATATACATTGCATCAACCACTTTCATCATTCTTGTAAAATATCTTGCATCATGCATCCTAAATACTTGCATCATTTTTTTAAAAACTCTTTAAATGATTTATAAAAATAAATTTTCAACATGCAAGAATCTTCCACTTAAGGAAGAGATTCAAAATTGAACTCACCTAGTTTACATAAACCTCCCATTAAGAGAAAATATACTTTGTTTTGATAATAAGACAAAATCCCTTTGTTTGTTTTTGATTGAGCAAACTTGCACAAAACATTTGCATCATTTTATAAAACATTACATTATAAACTTTCACAAAAAAATTCATTTAAAAAAATTACTTTTTTTAATACAAATAAACTGTAAAAACTTTTATTTATATTTTACGATCTTCTAATATTTTGTCGATAACAATCATAAAATCAGTTTAACGAAATAAATAAAATACGTAAAAGCTTTGAGCCAATAGTTTACTAACACACTTTTACTAAACATATAAAATCATCAAAACAAGTTTAGTTGAATAAGTTACATAAAACCAAAACAATTTTTATAAAACACTTACAAGTAATTTTGTTTACTTATATTTTCTAAAAATGCATATGTGCTTAGCATAACTTGTAATGGGTAAATGATCGGTAAAAACCAAAGTTCATGACCCATACCCATGGAGCATGATCCATTTGCATGAAATCATGTTGGATATTTTCCATGATCCATGACCCAAACTCCATGACCCATGACCCAAGACCCATGACCCATTGACTAAGTACAATGTATCTTGTTGGGTATCCGTGATCCAAAGTCCATGACCTATGATCCATAACCCATAACCCATAACCCGGTTTGGAACCCAAAATCCGAACTAGCCTGACCTAGCAGCCGGATCCCTTGGATTGTACTACCGAATCCCTTTGGTAAGGTATATGCCAGATCCGGGTTAACTGTAGGCAGTTTTCCTATAAATAGTGAGTCATTTCTCTCTTGATCCCAACCCCTTTTAGACATATCTTCTCTTTATGTTCTAACCTCTCTAACCACAAATCTAAAGGATCATTCTATGTATTTTTCTCTTTGTGTGATTCTCTAGGTTCCTCTTAAAGGCGAGATCACACCCTCTTGAAGACGTGCAAGCCCAAGGTCATGAGTTGCTAAGCTTTGTCATCATCAAGACCACTGAAGTACATCTTGTTGATAGTTCTTCTCTCTCTCCATTAGTGTGTCAAGATTGAAGGCATTGGTGTATAGTGCCTAAGGTGTACATTCGATATGGGGCGTCGATGTATATTTGTGTAGTTTGGGTAAAAGGGTATTGATATCCTTTGAAGTGTTGGAAAAAGGAGTTTATCTTATTTGGGTTATAGTGTTGGGTAGTAGTTCCTCTTTTGTAATAGAACTCGGTGTCTAGTCTAGTACCGGATAAAGTGTATGCGACGTTGTGATAGGTTTGGTTCTACCCCATGGAAGAACTCGGTGTCTAGCCTTGTAGCGGATAAAGTGTAGGTGACGTTGTGGAGGCTTCTCCACCATATTAAGAATCTTGTGTTGTGTAGTGCTTAGAAACTCTCGAGTTGGGTACTCGGGGAATGGAGTAGGGCAAGGAAGGAGTCCTTGTTGCCGAACCACTATAAATACTTGTGTCGTGGTTTTGTGTTCCTTTACTCTTTATCTCTTTGCATTATTTATTTAAATGTCTATCCATCAATATTTAACACACGATCTAATGGATTAACATAAGTCGATCTAAATACTTTAAAATGAAGTTTTAATCAGCAAAACTATTCAACCCCCTTCTAGTTTTCTACAATTGGCATCAGAGCTTCGTTACCAAGTTTCTTAGAGAGTATATTGTACTTTAAAACTTGATACGATCCGTGTATGTTTGAAAACTACAAAGAAGGAAATTTCTTAAAACAAAAATCATGTTTTAGAAATTTCTTTTTAACTTTTAACAAATGTTAAATATTGATAAATCATTCTAACATTTTATTTTGAGAAATCTTCATGCTAGGATTCTTCCAATGACTTCGTTCTATCCGAAGAAAAATAAAGTCAACACCTAAAGAAGAATCCAAAGTTATGTCAACTTGCTTTTCCAAAATACGATTAAGTATTTTAAAAGCTCATGAAGTATTTTGCGTCTATGGTTTCTAAAAATCATAAAAAAAATATACCAAAGGTATGTTCTCTTAGTTACAATTTAGTTTGTCCAAAACGTGCTAATTGCTTGTGGTTGAAATAATGATATATGCTTCTCTCTTAAAATAGCGTCTCTAAAAATACTTTGCGTGTATAAAATGTCATGTGTATATATATGTGGATTATGCGTTAAAACATCAAATCACGATTTTCTACAGAGTCTCTCTTCACTATTTCCCATCTTAACGTGTCATCAGGAATTGTATTCCTCTTTTTCCTTCTTATACTTTGTAAGATAGTCAATCAACTTTCTCATCATCACGAGAAGAAATTAGCTAACTAAAATCTTGCTCCACCATTCCTCGTTCTATCCTCTTTTAAACATCCATGTCCCTTTTCTAAACATCTTCATTAAAACGTTTACCCAAAGAGGATTACAACTACTCTCATCTTATACAACTTCTTCTAAAAGAAATAAGTTATTGTATAACTTATTACATGTAGGAGAATACCCAAAAACACCCAAAACTAATCTGTAGTTCCGGATCCTTCAGTTTCAACTAGCTGGATCCGTTATCCAAAGGATTCGGCAGAACAGGCCCAAGAGACATCAGTTAAGTCGTTTTTAAAATCACATACCTTTCTCCACTTTCCCTCTCCCCAAATCTAAAATGACCGAAACTTCAATTCTTCACATCCTAGGGCTTCATCTTCCTAAGCATCCCATTTCTAAACATCATCGTAAGTGATTACACTCATCCTTCTTATTCTTTGTCATCTTAATTTTAGGGTTTATGATTATAAATTTTCTTTATCAATTCAATTGGTTTCATGTTTTTCTGAAAATTATACCATCAATTGGTAATTGTATCTTATAAACTTGATTTCTAAATAGAAAGCCCCATATGAATAAAGTTTTTCAAAAAGGCATTGTTAATACAAATAAGTTCATAAGATCATAAGCTCATTTTGATCAAGTCATCTATTAAAACATGTACCTTAATGTAATATTATTTTTCTATGATCAAACATGCCTAAATCCACCCAACAAGGCCATCATGACACCGTCCACTATATCCCTAGATATTATCGCAAAGAAGGCTTATCACCTAATGACCATAAAACCATCAAATTGCTTCAAAAATGCCTCATCCACGAAGGTCGTGTAATTGAGGAATCCTTCCTTGAAAACACTGACATTCCTTAAGTCTTTTCCGCAATCAACTTTGATTGCCTCCTCAAAATAGATGAACATATTTGTCCGGTTTTCATCTTTGAATTCTACAAAAGCATTCGGATTTATCCGAAACAATGATGGAACCATTTCAATCGCTTTCATCATAAACAACCAAAGCATCATCTTACCTCTCACCACATTCGCACAAATTCTTCGCATACCATGTGAAGGAATTTGTATGTACTCTAAAGATTGGTCAATCGCTAGCCAATACCTCGCCTTAGACTCTAACTTCATCTATGACACCCCACTTGATGATCCCGTTTTGGTTCAAGATACCATCTTCACAAAAAGAGTCGACCAAACTCGATACAACCGCAACAAAGAACTCGTTCATCGTGAACCCTTTCAAATGGAACTCTTTGGAATGTTTCCTACTTACAAAAAGTGGGAAGAAATTCTTAGAGAGAATGTCATTTGTTTGGTCGGGAACAAAGACCATCCTAATGCTTGTCTTGTCCAAATGATCTATTGTCTCATCCACCAAAAACCCTTAAATATCGCCTACTACATTGCCAAAAGAATGGTAGGCATTTTCAAAACATACAAAATGGTCCTTCCCTATAGTATGTTCCTAACTCGTCTCTTTGAGCATGTTAGTGCAATGCAACCTACTCCTATCTCCAATGACCACTTTCTCACAAACCATGTTATGGTACCTCTTACCAAACGACCCACCAAAAGGCTTATGATCAATGGCAAAAGGCCTCGTCCCTTCTCGGATTCTTCGGACGAAGATGATAGTGAAATCGACACCATTTCCAATTATCAACTTGATCCCATGACCTACTTTGAACAGCTTCCCACACTTCCAAAGGAAACAGAAGAATTCAAGCAAACAAAAGGAATGTTCAAGTGTCTAACTCATTTCCTCATTAACATGGGAAGGAAGAAAAAGTGAAGAGATTGACGAAGGAAAACTGTACTTTTGTCTCTTATGTGGTTATCTTGTTATGACATTTTGGATGTTTTGTGATTGTTAAAACAACTTATGATCATGACTTGCTCTATTTTGTTTAAAACATATTTGGTTGATCCTATATCAAAAGTTGGTCGTTATCTTATTTGTTTGCTCATATGTTGTTTCTACATGCTATACTTACTATGATTTACTTGTATACATATATGCTTGTTGTAGAGAACATTGGTTTAAAATTTTGATATGTGGAAATGCGTTTTGCGAATTTTCTGTTAAGGATCATGTCTTAGAAGCCGGATCCCTCAAGGGAAGGATCCGGTGGAACCGGGTAGACAGAAACCGGTTTTATGCCTTTTAGCATCACTCCAACCTTCCAGACCTTATTGGACTAGTTGAACATGCTACATTAGGATCACTTAGGTTTTCCTTAGGCTCAATTGATCCCATATTCACTCATGGATGACTTAAGATCACATTCAAGGTGTGTTTTTGATTTTTCATTACTTCAAAACTCACCATCTTTCTGCTCCAATGTTTACACATTATTTCTCTCATTTCAAAACACGTATTTTTTTATTTCTCTCATTTTTAACAAATTGATTTTACTCATTTTAACCTTAAAATGCTCTAAAATATTGTTTTTCATTTCTTATGATTTTTAAGGAATTTTCTAAATTTTTCCTTAATCACCATCTGGCTTCTTCAACCATTTACCATCCTCAAAACTCTTAGTGTCATCCATGATCACCCATTGGTGTTTTCAAAACTTCATTTTCCCCATAAAAGTCATCATTGGTTGTTCTCACTCATTAACTTGGCCATTTAAGTCTTCTACCATTCAAGAAACCTTAGTAGACCACATCACTCAGGGTATGTAGGTACTAGACCTTGCTAGAACCCAACCATTCCTTTTCCTACCATCTGATACCAGGAACCCTAGCTTAAAGCTAGTCGGATCCCTCAAGTGAGGGAACCGATGGAACCGGGTGCACAGAACATGATTTATCACTTGATATAATCATTTCAAACCCTTTTAGTTAACCAAAACACTCCACATTGTCTAAAATGACTTCCTAGGATAGAGCAACACTATAGTTGACTCTTTTGCATGCAAATCATTGCAACTCGAAGAATTTTAGTGGTTTAGGCTTTAATTCACTTGCCTAATTTCTCCCTTTATAAACCACTTGTGTTTGTGCTTCCAAACACTCATCTTCAGTAGCAAAACTTCTTCTTTCAACTTTTACCTTTTACCATTTCACCATGACAAAAGCACCTAGTGCAAAAAGCCCTCCAAGGAAAATTGCTCATGTTGTCCATGAAATTTCATCAACCAAGTCATCTCCCAACAAAACTCCAAACACTAGAGTTCCTCTCCAAACAACTCTACCAATCAAACCAACTCCTCAAAGTCTTGTTTCCACCAAACAACCTTTGCCAAACACCACCATACCTTTAAAACCAAACACTCCCATCTCTACTAAAACAACCAAACCTTCACCTCCAGAACCTAGAGTTCTCTCCTTCACCGCACCTCACTCATTACCAAACCTTTACACTCTAGAAGATTTGCCACCTAGGCCTTCTAATCCACCACCATTGCCCATATCCTCATCAATTGAGAAAATGGTACCACAACAACCTTCTCACCAAAACCTCAGTGTTGAAACTTCACTATCTTTCTCTCCTTCACCCTCAAATAGTCCATTTTGGATTATGAAACACTTCCAACCTCAAAAACCGGATCGCATGGATGTTGATACTTCTTTACCTCCACTACCAACACATATACCACCACCTTCTTCCTTTGTAGAACCACCACCTTCTTCATCAAACTTACCTCCACAAACTTCTCCATTCTTACCACCACCATTTCCAAGCCATGACAATGATTGCTATCATTGTCAACATGTCCAACGGTTAGTCCATGAACTACGCGATGAAGTAAGTTTCATGTTTATCACCTTCTTGAGCGTCTTGATGAAATCAATAAACCTAATCGTCCATAAACCTTGAAATGCGAACCACAAGTGGTGTTCTTTATAGTCTTAGGCACAATCTAGGTTGTTAGGATTTTTCTTATTTTGTTACATGTTTGTATCATTTTCTTAGTTTTAAAGAGTTGAAATATGTGTATCATTTCTCTCATTTTATTAAATGAAACTACATGTTTGTATGTTATATGGTTATGTGAACATGTTTGATGCAACAGTACATGACTTACTTGGACTATTACGTCAATATTTGTGTCTATATTGCTGCTACTAAGCTGCAGGTACCTGGATCCCTCAACTTTGTCTTGACAGATCCCTTAGATGAAGGATCCTGAAAAAACGGGTGGACATAAATATTTTTAAGCTAAATTTAAAGCTCATTTGCAGGAAACAATGCACCATATAGTTGTTTTCTAAACCTTGTTTTGTAGATTTTCAAAATACACATAGAGACTTTGACGCCCTCAACAAGGGGGAGTTTTTCGTCAAAGCAAAAAGTTGCAAAATACTTGCAATACACTCGTTTAATCTTCCTAATTATTTGATGCTCTCATCAAGGAAGAGCATCCGTCAAGGGGGAGCTAACACGAGATTCTTTTCTTACCTTACTACTTCTTCTCTCTACGCTTCTTACTCTAAATCTTTCTCTTCAAAATTTCTTACTTTCTAAAATCTTTTCTTAAAACTCTTTCTTAATCTTTCTCTTCTACTTCTATTCTTTCTACCATGTGTTAGTTTCTTTTCGACGCTCTTTTTGTTTCGACAAAAAGGGTGAGAAGAGAGTAAAAAATCCAATTCAAAATTTTACGAATTTTATTTTTTACTTAAAATAATTTTATGTTTTGTCATCAACAAAAAGGGGAAGATTGTTTATACAAATAAACCGTAAAAATGTTTATTTATATTTTACGATCTCCTAATGTTTTGTCGATAACAATAATAAAATCATTTTAACGAAATAAATAAAATACGTAAAAGCTTTGAACCAATAGTTTACTAACACACTTTTACTAAACATATAAAATCATCAAAACATGGTTAGTTGAATAAGTTATATAAAACCAAAACCATTTTTATAAAACACTTACAAGTAATTTTGTTTACTAATATTTTCAAAAAATGCATATGTGCTTAGCATAACTTGTAATGGGTAAATGATCGGTAAAAACCAAAGTTCATGACCCATACCCATGGAGCATGATCCATAAACCATGATCCATTTGCATGAGATCATGCATGAGATCATGTTGGATATTTTTGATGATCCATGACCCAAACTCCATGACCCATGACCCATTGACTAGGTACAATATCTATGATCCAAAGTCCATGACCCATGGTCTATAACCCATAACCCATAACCCAGTTTGGAACCCAAAATCCGGACTAGCCTGACCTAGCTGCCGGATCCCTTGGATTGCACTGGCCGGATCTCTTGGATAAGGGATCCACCGGATTCGGGTTAACTGTAAACAGTTTTCCTATAAATAGTGAGCCATTTCTCTCTTTCTCCCAACCCCTTTTAGACATATTTTCTCTCTATGTTCTAACCTCTCTAACCTCATATCCAAAGGATCATTCTATGTAGTTTTCTCTTTGTGTACTTCTCTAGGTTCCTCTTAAAGGCGAGATCACAACCTCTTGAAGACGTACAAGCTCAAGTTCATGAGTTGCTAAGATTCATCATCATCAAGACCACTGAAGTGCATCTTGTTGATTGTTCTTCTCTCCCTCCATTAGTGTGTCAAGATTGAAGGCATTGGTGTATAGTGCTGAAGGTGTACATACGATATGGGGCGTCGATGTATATTTGTGTAGTTTGGGTAAAAGGGTATTGATATCCTTTGAAGTGTTGTAAAACAAAGTTTGTCTCCTTTGGGTTGTAGTGTTAGGTAGTAGTTCCTCCTTTGTAATGGAACTCGGTGTCTAGCCTAGTATCGAATAAAGTGTAGGCGACGTTGTGATAGGTTTGGTCCTACCTCGTGGAAGAACTCGGTGCCTAGCCTTGTACCGGATAAAGTGTAGGCGACGTTGTGAAGGCTTCTCCGCCATATTAAGGAGCTTGTGTTATGTAGTGCTTAGAAACTCTCGAATTGGGTACTCGGGGAGTGGAGTAGCGCAAGGATGGAGTCCTTTTAGCCGAACCACTATAAATACTTTTGTCGTGGTTTTGTACTCCTTTACTCTTTATCTCTTTGCATTATTTATTTATATGTCTATCTATCAATATTTAACACACGATCTAAATGGATTGACATAAGTCGATCTAAGTACTTTAAAACAAAGTTTTAATCAGCAAAACTATTCTACCCCTCATTCTAGTTTTCTACAACTTTCATTAAAAAAATTGTTTTAATCCAACATTTGACCAACTAGGTAGAATCTTCCCATTTGGAAAGTAATTCAAATCTGATCTTGAATGGAAATATGGATTAGCCATGTTGGCAATAATCCAAGAACAAAGAGGTAAGCATCAAAATTGTTTTTGCATGGAAAACACAATGAGCCATTTTAGGAGTTTATGCGTTTAACAATTTAAGCAAGCATCTTAACCCTTTAATCTTAGCTTTTCTCATGCATCTTAAGAGAGAAATATTGCAAACAAGACATGAATGAACTCTTAAAAATGGATATATTTTTTCCTTGTTTTTTATTGATGGATCCCTCAAGACGGATAGATCCCTTTATGGATATGTGGATCCGTCCCCCTCTGGTCCAACCATACATAGCATATTTAAGCAGGTCTTTTGCATAAAAAATTTTTTTGGGTAAAAGGGAACTTCCACCCTGGTAAAATATATTAACCAATAAAACGTTTAAAGTACAATGGAATGTGGGTGAAATGCCACATTAACCTCAAGCAACCGCTTGAAACTACCCTATATCATTTATGATAGGCCATAAATGAACCACTAGCTACCAACAACTAGAACAACCATTAAACAACATAAGATGACATGCCAATCTTATGAAGATAACAAAATAAAATACTACTTCCTAGCACGACCTTGAATCTTGAACTCCTTGAATTGTCCCGGTAAGTCGTTTACCTGAGCCACATACTCATCTGAAAAATAATCATCTCTCGAATAATCATTAGGCTCATACACCTCTTCTTCATCACTCTCAGAAACAACTACTTCACCCACCTTAGAACATGGGTTACCCCTCTTTGTTGCATAAGTACACGGAGATAAGATATTAGACTGATCAGACGCCTTCTTTGTTGTAGAAGTACTAGAAGATGGGATAGTAGATGACTTAGAAGCCTCACCCGGCACTTGCGATTCCATGTTACTCATAGGCTGATCTTGTAACCCCATACCATTGTTATCAAAACCAAGAACGTCCTCATCCACAAATGATTCCAAGATACCAAAAGAGTTATAAGACTGTGGGTCCTTACCATATTTAACATTTTAAGTAGAAGTATGCTTTAGATCCTTAGGATCTGAATCTTTCTTGGTATCAACATGATTAGTAGTTGATTCCTCCCGAACTACCCTCTTTTATTTCTCCGTCACACTTATCAACCGCATGTGAACGGTCAACCGTAATAGATTATAAAAGGGCGGCCGGGAGAAAATGCAAGTTTATCAAAGATTAAAAATATCCTTGGATCGTTTATGTCCTGGTGAGGCGTGATATCCTGAATACAATGACTTGTGATTTGTTGAAAATAATATAGTATAGAAAGATCGTGAATCGATTGACTAACACTTGAATGTGAATAGTAATAGCTCTGTCACAACTACGCCAATAAAACATACAATCGAAACCTAAAACGTAAAAGATATACAACGTCGCTTAACTAAAACGTAAATGTAACAAAACGATTATAACTATAATAGAGATTTACAAGTCTAGGCGACTTAAATGCAAATTAAAGGAAATAAAAGATAAAAACTATTAAATAAACGCTATCACTATATTTACAATGATGAACGTTTATGATTTATAAAACAAAATCACTTAAATAAACTATTTTAACTAAAACGTAAACTCAAATTATCTAAAAACGTTACTTAAAACTAAAACGAGTGTTATGTACTAAAATTACTTTGAGCTAAGACAAAACGTAAAATTTATGAAATAAAAGGTCTACGAGTGTAAAACTAATTTTATTACATACTATATGATAAAAGAAAATTTTACAAAAAAGAATTATATTTTTTAGACTTTTATATTTTTTATTATGATTTAAATACTATAAAACACTAATTAATTGATTAAAAATATAAAAACTAATTATAAAAATCTGCACTTTTTACAGAAAATACTTAATACTAATACAGACTTAATAAAAATACTAAACCTGAAAAGCTACTTTGGATAAGCTAGAAATAAGCTTAAATACTGCTTTTAAGCTTAAAATGAAAAACGTATATAAGAGATAGATAGTGCAAGGTTTTAACGAGAAAGACCCAAGAGCGCAATGGTTACAGGTACCCCACTATCACTCTATCAAGGGGAGGTCGCATGTTCGAACCTTGACCTCCCTTTTGCAAAACAATTTTTTCGATTTTTCTTTTGCAAAACGTATATTAAGCTAAAATATGAAGCTTTAATAAAGACAACTTTTTCAAAACTTGGAAATAAGCTCTGTGGGAGCTTATTTCCATGACAGTTGGCTTATTAAGCCATAAGCTTCCACATATAAGCTAGCACTAGTTGTTAAAGCTATTTTTGGGCTTTCTGTTTAAGGACAAGTATATATACAGATAATAAGTACATATAATGACTACACAACTATACAAACAAAGAAATAAGCAAAACATGAGTTTAAGAGCCCAACAGTTAAGCTTTTGGCTTGACTGTTGGAGCTCAAGCTCCAAATAAGCTGGAAATAAGCTATACACAGTGAAACAAAAGGAAAAAGTATATATGCACAAGTATAATAAGTGAGAATATACAAGCATGCACACTGGATATAAGCCAATAAGCTCATAATAAGCTAATAAGTGTCCAGGACATGCAGTCCCAAACACCCTTGCAGTCTTTTGGTTTGGCAATTTAAGCTCATCAAATAAGCTCAACTAGCCAAATAAGTTGTTGTAATAGCAAGGTGATCTGGTAGGCTTTCAAAAAAACTCAAGCTCACCTAGTGAAGTCCACTAGAGAGCTTGTGAGGAGCTTATGAAGTATCACTGAATACACGATTTCTCAATGTACCGTGAAATGGGACACATTAAAAGCTACTTGCGGCCTTGGTTAATAAGTAAGGTGAGATTTAAGCACATGATCATAAAGCTGAGTAGCTTGGCTTCCTAAAAAGCCAAGCCACAAAGACTAGTGATCACTAAGGAGCTTGGTGTGAGCTTGTGGAAATGGTGCAAGTTCATGGATTGAACTGTTAGGAATGGGCAAACACAAGCTCACAAGACTTATCAAATAAGCTCATGAGAGCTCAACCAATCTTGAGACTTAGAGTATGACTGAATAACTTCACAAGAAGCTAAAAATCACAAGCTCTAGCTCTGTAGGGAACTTTTCATAGGCATAGAAACACAACTCCACTTCCAATCGTTTGCTTCATTGGAAGGAGTGAATGGGACAAAATAGATGGAAAGATTAAGCTATGCAAATAAACTACAAATATAAAAACAAGCATGCAAATAATAAAAGGCCACTGCTATACAAAGAAGCTAAAGGCACAAGCTAGGGTCAAGTAATGAAGCTTATGCAAGCTCATTAACTTGACACCATAACTGGTGCGGGCATGATTTCCAAACAGTACTCAAAATAAGCTAGAAAATAAGTACTCTATAAGTCGAGTTAATGAGAACTAGTATTTCTCTATTTTTCTTAAGCAACTAAACTTAACTATCCTAAAAGCTTAAAGGCTAAATCCTAATATTGAATACACAACAAAATTATATATTTTATTCAAAAACGACACAAGGAAAAACTTGACTTTTAACAAAAACTCTAAAGTTGACTAAAGTGAGTTTAAATCTTAAACTACTGATTAAACATGTTATATTATGCTATAATGATACTAGATTAAGCTACTTAACATACTTATGAACCAATCGTGATGAGATTTGTATTGCAAAATCCTAACAAAGGAACTGCCTAATAAAGATTTAGATGATTTTGACTTTTACTATATAAGGACAGTTTTTATGCTTGAGAGCTAATAAGTATTAATGTAACTTAAAACAACAACAAATAACAACAACACAAGCCTCTAAAACAGATTGACATGCGGAACCAAACAATCTTAAATAGGAATGATTTGAGGTTTCTAAAACAAAAGACTATGCAAACCCATTCCATCAAATCCAGAGGATCCAAAATGTCAAAATGGACCTTTTTCAACCTTCACCAGTAGTCACACAAGTCAAGATTTAGGATTTCAAAAAAATTGGCATGTTAACATTTCAAATGCAATATTACACCACAATCCAATCCCAGGTATTACAACCTAATATTAAGCTTTAACATGACTAAATAACAACAAAGGAACACGAATCATAAAATTAAAGCATTTAAAACATTGAAACAAGAAAATGCAAAAATTAGAAAAATGCTTACAAATGAGAAAGTGAACTGAGACATAGAAACCAAGGACAAGGTTACACCTATTAGCTTCCCAATAAGCTCCTAATACCCCATAGCATTCCAAATCCAACCCAGCTTTATCACCTTCTTCATAAATCTGATTTTTGATTATTTTCCATTTTCTCCTTTTTTAGTGATTTTCTAATTTAAAAGACCAAAGTCGTTTACATGTATCTAAAAGCTCATTTGGCTTTGTCGAGAGCCTAAGTGTGCTTAACTGAGTCCATATAATCAACTATGATCAACAAAAAAGTAAATGACAAGAAATTAAAGAAATTATGAAAACATGAATTATAAAAGATATTTGCATTAAACTGAAAACAAAGGTTCCATTACACTACTTTGAAGTTCTTTACACTAAATAAAGCAAGATAAATGACAATAATTAAAGGACAACAGTAAAGACTATGGCTATTCCATAGTATGACAATGGCTTAAGGCCAAGGTAGTTTTTCTGTCTTCTTCTCTCTTTTATAGCCAATTGATATCTCCACATTTCCTCGGTCAAATCCCAAAGGCAATAATCGACCATTGATGCTCAATCGATCTCCACCATTTAAATGCACTTTTGGCCAAAAGTCTTGTAGACGCTTGCTTAAGGCGCTTCTAATCAATTAATGCATTTTGGTATCATGTATAGGTGGAGGGGACAATTTTGGTAAAGTTTTAGTGGGCAAAGGAGTAGTATAGAAGCAAAACCAGAATATTGAGGCGTGATTGGAAGTTTTGGTGTAGATGCATTAAATGGGGTTGTGGGCTATTGTATAGGTGGCGAGGTGGTGGAGAGAGTTGGTGGTGAGTCAGAAGGTGGACAGTGGTGAATACCACCATGGTTTCAGGTTGCAGGGAGGAGAGAAGGAGAAGCGAGGGCTTTTATTTAAAACCGGGTTTGGGCTTAGTTGGATATTGGGCCACTGATTGGGTGAGTTGGGTTTGTGTTTTGGATTTAATAATAATCAAGGGTCCTGCTTTGGTTTTAGTAGCAAAGCCCAAGGACCTCTTTGTAAATCACCAATCTTGAGGGACCAATTATGTGAACATTCCAAACTTCCTTTGAAGGGCCAAACCTGCCATATATATAAACACAAGGACCAATTTTGTTAATTAAAACATTTTAATGCTTAAAAGGACCATTTGTGTAAATTTTGGATTCTTGGGGGACTAAAGTGTAATTTTCCAAAAGTTTATCAAAATGTTCCAAATTTTCAATTATGCATAGTACAAGGGTATTATTTGTAAAATTCCAAGTTTAAAATACCCAAGGACCATTTTTGCCAATTTTGTAACTTGAGGGTAAAAATTGCCATTTTGTGTAAACTTTTATCCAGGGATGTTTTGTGAACATTTTTGATTTCCCAAGGACTTAAGTTGACTTTTCTATCATTTAAAGCATTTAGGGACTAGTTTTGCCAATTTGTGTAACTCCGAGGGGTACCTAAACGACAATTGTTGTAAAATTGATCATTTTTCACTTGTTTTTCAATCTTTTGTACCTGAATCACATAAAACACATTAAAATGATATTTATAACATTTTGTGAGTCATTTGTGTGTTTTTTGGTTGTTTTGTGGGTTTAAACAGTATAAAATATATGTGTATTTAGACACATATCAGTAGTTGTCGCGACTTTAGGTCTCCAAAAATTAGCCTTAGGCTTAGAGAGTTTAACCCCTCCAATTGGCTTAGGTTGAGACGTAGAAACCACATTCTTACCTTTATTCTTACGATTCCTTACCTCTTTGAACCCCTCATCGTTATTAACCACCTGAGTCGATGCATTAGTCACCACATTAGAATCCTTATGAACCACCTCTTTCGCTTGCTTTGGACACTCACTAGGTGTGTGGCCAAAAATCTTACAAACACTGCAATGAGGAGGAGTCCATTCATATTTGACACGAATTATTTTCGTCAAATAACCACTATCATCATCTAATGGAATAGCCATACTAACTTCCTTTTTCAATTCTGAATTTGAACAAACTACAACCAACGCACGAGCATAACTAATCCGACCCCACGAGTCAACACACATAGAAGATGTAAATGAATCCAACATCACCGGTTTCCCTACTTGAGTAGCAATCAAGCTTAATCCAACCTCCGATTAAGCAACTATAGGCACATTATGTAATTTAACCCAAACAGGAATCGTAGTTACCTCATTCTTGGTTAGGGGAACATTAAGAGACCATTTTCGAAGAATAAGAGGTGAGTGACGGACTAACCACGGGCCTTGTTGGAGCACCTGCTCCAATCCTTCCTTAGAAGAGAAATTAAATAAGAAAACACATGCTTCATTCTTCATAATCTTTTGCACGGCAAATTTCTTCCACGTATTAGTAACATAGTTCTGCACAATTGGAAAAGCTATAGCTTTTTCTAAGAAGTACCCAACAAGAGTGTTTTCATACCGGCCTAAAACAGATTCCATCGCCTCTTTTGGGAGTTTAGTATCATGGTTAGGAACCCGATCATCATTAATCATCTGCCTAAAATTCACCTTGCGAGAAGTACTATTTGCACCGAGCAAAGAAGCATACGATTGCTCATTCCCACTAACATTACCTTTGCCCTCACTAGTACCATAAGTCGTTGGGGCTGAATAAGATGTTTTTGGACCATAAGACACATTCTTATCCACGAGCGTAGACAAGTTAATATCCCCATCATCAACACTCCAATCAGAAATAATAAGACCAGCTGATTCATGTTGAGACTGATTACTACGACCATTAACACTACCATCACCATTAACAACGTTACCAATCTGTGTAGCAACCCCATCAATGCCATCATTATCTTGAGTTCTATTATCAGCTTCAAATAACCTCTTGCAAACATTTTTAAATCTTTTGCAATTTAACTTAACACACTATCTAGTCTCTAAATCCCTCTTTAACCTTTGATCATAATGCTTCTAACTTTCATTTATTAAGCATATTTCCACTTGATGATACATCAAAACAAGCTTAGAGATCTTGTCATCCTAATCCACCAAAGCACACATGCATATGAAGATCCAGCATAACAAGATTAGATCTCGTCATCTTCATCCATTGAAGGCTTCTTATCAATAGAAATAGAACCATATCAAGCTTAGAGTTCTTGATGTTCAGATAAACACTAACATTCATTAGACAACCATGTCTTGGATCACTATTATACAACACCATGTATCACTATCATACAACACCTTATATCTCCCACTATATTTCAAATTAAAGGTGTGACAACCGCCACATTTTAGGATAGTCAACCTTTGACATTTGACCAAATCTGTGGTTAACTAGCTATTTATGTGATATGTGTTTGTGTGTTTGGCGATTCATGAGATTCATGTCATGGTTGACCTATACGGATATCAGATGTTTATATGATATTATTTGTTCATTAGTACTCACATTTATTAAAAATGTGGATGACATTTCAATTAGATGCATTTGAGGACTTTGCGGCAATTAGTAAGTTCATGGTATTGGTTTAAGCTCATTAAACGAGTCTATAAATTTATAAATGGTATTTTTTTATAATAACAACATTAATGTAAACTTTTATAAGTGTATTTCTATTTTTGGAAATTCATTTCTTAATTTTAAATTTGTTTCGAGTCATTTTACGACAAAACGAGAACTAACAGGTCATATTTAGCAATTAAAAATTTTGGTAAATTATCTAACAAGTATTATAAGTAAAATAGGAAGAAAAAAAAAGATATAAAATTGTTTATAAAAATTTAGGCCAATTGGTTTTGAAAAAAGGGTTTAGGATTTAATCCTTACCATATATTAATTCTAACCTAAATCAAACACCTCCTTATCCTCTTTATATACATAAAATCAGTCCATAACCCCCTCCCATACTCCCAAACCGAATTCAAGAAGAGAAAAAAAAAATTGATCTAGGGTTTAAGGATTTTCAAGTTTTGGTTAGTTTCATCTCTTCATTCTTTAATTTAATTAATAAGTTTTGTAATCTTTATATTTATATTTTAACTCACATGGTGGATTAGGGTTTTGTAAATTATGATTAATAATCTGTGATTTTGAAGTATATGGTGACTGGATCAATTAGATTAGGCGTGTGTACGATTATATGCAAGATTAACTTAGTTAGGGTTTGTAGAATCTCAATTATGATTCTGGCAGATTCATAAACTCAACAAGATTAGGGAAGGAATCGAGTTATACCAACGATTTTTACATGTTTCTTGCGCCTAAAATTAAGTTTGAAGAGTCTAATTTCTGAATATGTAATCCTTAAAATCGTTATAGGAAGGAAAGGCAGTCGAATAATTTTTGCAAGATTGGTTGTCAAGTATGAATTTTTGGGTCTGATTTCAGTCGGTTTCTATAAGTTTTATCTTTCAAACTATAATGATATAGAATCCTAAATTCTAACAGGGGTATATTCAACATGTCTTTTAATTACTGTAATTTTTGTGGAAGGTCTAAATATGTTTAATATATGCATACATTCTGGGTGTTCAATCAGGTCACTTTCTAGACAATTTAGTTTAACGCATTTTTATACAATACTTATACTAGGATATAAAATCTATAAAAGTTATGGAAAGTACTTAAAACATAAAAGTATCAGTGGTAAAAATTAAGGAACCTCAAGAGCTTGTTTGTTATGTTCTAAAATTTAAAGAATGTGAACCAGAATTTAATAAAAACAAGGTTAAACTATTTTGACATGGGTTTAAAACTAGACACCAATACCAATTGAATTTGCGCATGTAATCTTGAAGTAGTATGATATAGGGGAATGTTTAGTTAAATGTTCCCAATCCATCCCATGTGAGTTACAGTGGCGAGGTTATAAGCCTTGAACACTTGTAACTTACACTGTTTTCATTTGTTTTAGATTTCTAGTTCGTGATTGTACATCATATTGGTTTAACTGCGAATCAAGGTGAGTTCTCGTGGCCCCTTTTTCATATTTTCTCGAGGGAAAATAATACTTAAAGTTATGTTTTAAATGTTTTCATGCCATGCAAGTTACTTGTTTTTGTTTTGGACAATTGTGTGATTCTTATTTGCAATAGTTTTGTACGTGGTATATTGGCGAGAATTTATGTATATTTGAGAACATTGGTGAACACTTTTGTGGTTCTTATGATGTGGTTAATCCCGCATAAGTACCAACGAGTTAGCTCCAACATGTAGTCTACGTGTACATTTCATGTGTTTACATGAACGATATTTGTGGTTTGGTATACAACGTTACTACATGCTTTTTGCTTTATTGATTACACATTGTCCCACTTATACATCGTACACAGAAATATGAATTTCATTTGATCTAAACTCACCAACGTTATGTTGATATTTTCGAGTATCATTTTCTGGTGATCGTCAGTAGTTT
Source organism: Chrysanthemum makinoi (assembly GCA_910596185.1). NCBI lineage: Eukaryota > Viridiplantae > Streptophyta > Magnoliopsida > Asterales > Asteraceae > Chrysanthemum > Chrysanthemum makinoi. The sequence continues at coordinate 104,085,747 of OU343221.1, read as the reverse complement.
GATGGCACTTGCATTGAAGCCACCCATTATTATCATTTCAAAGACAGATGTTTCAACAAATTATGACTAATGTGTTATCATCCGATTTTGGATACAGACGTTTATGTAATATTGTAAACTTAATTTCTCAAGTTAAGTATGGTATTGTTCTTTATCTTATGTGATATTCCCGAACCGTCACACCTCGTGTTTCCGCTTTTAGCGGGGTGTGACAAAAGGATAGATGGTTTATGTGTTTTGGACTTAAAACACAAAGGTTATAGGTTTAGTGTGTTTAGACCTTAAAACACAAGGGTAATAGGTTTGTTATGTTTGGACCACAAAACATAACGGGTTAGGTTGTGCTCGATAAAAAAAATCTGATATCTAGCTTAGTATCGATAAACATTGTAAGCAACATTGTATGGTTTTCTCTGCCGAGAAGGGAACTTGTTAAACTAGTGAAGTAACTCTCGAGTCGAAAACTCGGGGAGTGGAGTAGGGCGAAGAGGAGCTTCGTGACCGAACTACTACAAATAATCATGTTCATTTTGCTCTTTCCTTTACTTATCGCTTTGTGTTTATATTTGTGTGGAAAACTAGAAGGGGGGTTAAATAGTTTTGCCGATTTTAATTTAGTTTCAAAAACTTTAGATTCGATGTAATGTGAAATCGTGTGGATAGAGAGAAAGTATAGATCTATAAGTAATGCAAGTAAATAAAGCAAGTAAAGTAAAGGATAGAAATGACACAACCGATTTATAGTGGTTCGGCTACAAGGACACCTTCCTTGCCCTACTCCACTCCTTGAGTCACCTACTCAAAAGTTCAAGCACTATGTCAACAAACTCCTTCAACTCGGCGGAGAAGCCTTCAAAACGTTGCTTACACTTTTTCTGGTACAAAGCTAAATACCGAGTCCTTAACACGGAGGACCAAACCAACACTACTATAACACAACAAATATGTGAAATATGAAATACAAGATCTTTGCTAAAGAAATCTTGTGGAGGAACAAATCAATCAAGGACCCCTTTCTTGGATGACTTGTAGAATGCTCGTGATCTCGCCTTAGAGAAGGACCTATATGAGAATCACAACAAAAGAAAGAAGAACTACTATCTAGATCAAGTGATCTTAGGTTAGAAGAATGTAAGAATATATGAGAGAGTTTGTAAGAAGAGGGGTGAGTTACAATGAGAAAATGGCTCTCTATTTATAGGCAATTTCTTGCTCTTTGTTGCACGGATCCCACGGATCCCTTGCCTGAGGGATCCGTCTAGTGTAAACGGAGGGATTCGTGAGACGTTCCTGTTTGCCCATGGGTTTTGGGTTATGGGTCATGGGTCCTAGACTTTGGACTATGGGTATCTAAGTAGATACAATGTATCTAAAAGATACAATGCATCTAGACAATGAGTTATGGGTTAACTCCATGGGTTATGGATGTGGTCCATGGGTATGGGTCATGGGTTGTGGTTTTTACCCATCCTAATAAACTATTACAATAAATGAATTATTACAACAATTTATATTAAGTGACTATATACGTAGATGCTTTACAAAAATAACATGTATCCTTATAATTTTACTTATGATAACATTATATTTGTTATCAACAAAACACAAAGAGATCGCTAAATATTTAATAAACGTTTTTACAGTTTATTTGTATTAACAATCTCCCCCTTTTTGTTGATGACAAAAACATAATGTAATGATAAGTAAAACTTAAGATTAGATGTATGTTTTGAAAGCATAAGTTTTACTTTTCTCCCCTTTTTTGTCGAAACAAAAAGTAACCCTAATGAAGAAATAAAGTGTAGAAAAATAGTTCACGTATCTCTAACTCCCCCTTGACAGTAGCTTCCCCTAGAATAGGGCGTCAAGTGAGAAAATATAAAAACCTACAAAGAAAAGGTTAGTAGTAACATCCATAAATAATCTTGTGATTGACGAGAAACAAGATAGAGATCCAAGGTATGTAAACAAAGCCTTGTAATAAAATAACAAAATGTAGTGGTATATATGCCACATACAAACATGTAAAACTAAGAACTATGTTTGTTCTAAAGAAAATGACTCAAAAGAAAAGAATAGAGAAAATAGTAATATTATTCCTTCCATGCTTGCATAAGGTTATGGATGGAGATTTTGGTGAGTGATGATGTTGATGCGATCAAGAATGTGGTTAAGTATGAATCGCATCTCTTCCCTAATTTCTATTACAAGATCCCTAGTGGATTGGCAATGTTCACAATGTAAATCATGTGGGTAATGTGTGTGGAAAGTTTCCGGGTTATTGTGATTTGTGGGATGCGGAAGATGTGGTGGAAAAGTTGGAAAATATGGATCAAAGTCCGGAATGTTTGGAAGTGGTGGTGGAAAAGAACCTAGATGTTCCTGTAAGAGAATGGGAGCTAACGGTGGTGAAGTTACAGGGTCTTTGTAAATTGTGTTTGGAGATGTGGGAGTTGTTAAAAAGACTAGGTCTTTTAGGTTGATTTGTTGGGATCTTGTTGGAGTCTTAAGGAGTTCTAATAGAGTGACTTTAGGTGGAGACTTGATAGGTGATGATGGTGGTGTGCTTGTTGGAGATGAGGGAGGTGCTACTATGGAACCATTTAGTGGTAAAAGGGTAGTTGGTGAAGAACTGTTTGACAATGTTTTTGCTAAACAACAAGGCCGGATGCTAATCCGTGCGGTTTTTCTAGATTTGGGTGGTACTATGGAAGGTGTTAGGATAAAATTTTGGATTTCTTGAAGAGGATTGTTTGCACTAGGTGATTCATCTATGTGGGAGGATCTTTTGGATGACATGATGATGGTTGTTTCTAAGGTTGAGAGTGATGAAGATGCAAGCATTTTGGGAACCTTATTTATAGAGAAAATAATGCATTGTAATGAATGCTTGACCTAAAATGTGGACTAAAATCTAATGATTAGATATGAATTTAAGGCATGTGATCATGAGAACACAAGCATTAAGTAACATACTCATTAGTAAAAAGGATAAAATGATGAAAATATACAGGTTTTTAGCCAAAGTGAGAAAAATAGAAGAATTTCAGCTTTGTCTCACGGATCCCACGGATCCTTCCCTTGAGGGAACCGCCCAAATAAGCGTTAATGTTGGGATCCGTGGTACTGGTGACTTAGGCAACTTAAAATTTTCCTTTTGGAGACATTTGTGCCTAGTGTGTGCCTATATGCAAACCATTTGGAGTTGCAGTTATCTCGACTCCTAAAAGAAAAGGAAAAATAGACTAGAAGTGAAAAAGCATACTATTATGTGAGATAACCCGAGTGCTCCTAATTCATACCCGAAAACACATATTAGTTATGTGTTTCCTTTAACATTCAAAAGACATGAGATGCAATGAAAACGGGTTTTTACTTTGTATTAATAATGAAAAGGAGGTTTGTCCTAGACGTGAGAAATGACTTTTAAAAAAATGATACGGTAAGAAGTATCTTTTAGCAAGAAAACGTTTATCTTTAAGTAAAAAAAATAAGTATGAAATTACGTGTTGTAAATAAAACTTACCTTGGGTTTTGAAAATTCTAGTATTGCTTGTGAGTTGTGTGTGAAATAGAGATCCTAGACTCAGAAAAGAAGAAGGCTCGTGTTTACATACCTTGTAGAGTTTAAAAACTAATTACGACGATTGTTCCACAAGACCAAGACCAAGACAAAGCAAGTTGATATGTTCCCGCTTCAACAGTTTGGTGAGGACGTCGGCTATGTTGTCTTCAGATGCTACCTTCTCAATAGAGATGTTCCTCTTTTGAACATTGTCTCTTAAGAAGTGATGACGAAACTCTATATGCTTGGTGCGAGAGTGCAATACCAGATTCTTGCTTAAGTCGATGGCACCTTTGTTGTCACATAGAATGGCCATGTCACTTAGATGAATGTCGTAGCTAACTAACACTTGTTTCATCCATAGTGTTTGTTGGCATGCTTTGCCAGCGGAGACATATTCGGGTTCGGTTGTTGATATGGCCAATGCCGTTTGCTTCTTCGAGAACCAAGATGTTAAACAACATCCCATAAAAGTACATACACCACTTGTACTCTTTCGGTCAACATAATCACCTGCATGGTCAGAATCTCCATATACAATAGTTTCTACTCCTGTCCCCTTAAGATACCATAATCCTAATTGAGTCATACCCTTAATGTATCTAAATATTATTTTGACCACTTCTAGATGTGATGTTTTAGGATCTTCTTTAAACCTAGCACATAGACAAACACTAAACATGATATCCGGCCGACTAGCCGTAAGGTAGAGAAGACTACCAATCATGCCACGGTATTTTGTGTTATCAACGGATTCACCGTCTTCATCTTTTGTAAGTTTAGTGTCGGATGACATTGGTGTTCTTATGGGTTTTGAGTCTTCTAAACCAAATTTCTTTAACATCTCTTTTATGTATTTATATTGATTAAAGAAGATACCATCTTCTACTTGTTTGATTTGTAGACCAAGAAAGAAACTAAGTTCTCCCATCATACTCATCTCAAACTCGTCATGCATGATTTTAGAGAAATCATCACACATGTCTTGACAAGTAGATCCGAATATAATATCATCCACATCCACGTATATTTGAACAATAATTATATGTGGTTCCTTTTTCTTAATGAAAAGTGTATTATCAACTAACCGCATGGTATAGTTGTTTTTTATTAAAAATGACTTGAGTCTATCATACCAAGCTTTTGGGCCTTGTTTAAGATCGTAAAGAATTTTCTTTAATTTATACACATGTTTAGGTTTTTCGAAATCGATAAAGCCCGGAGGTTGAGATACATAAACTTCTTCATTAATAAAACCACATCGTTAATGGTTAGAGATTTGTTAGAAATCGTACCTTTACCGATGATTTTACTTTTGCTATTTCCAAATACCACATTTCCTCCATTGAAGGATTCATATGTGGAAAATAAATCTTTATTACCGGTCATGTGCCTCGTGCACCTGCTATCCTTGATCCATTCATCCGGATCTATGTCGACCTTTATGCACACCTAAGAAATCAGTTAAGTCAAAAGTTTGGTACCTATTTGTTCATGGGTCCATTAGTGTTATAAATTTCATTCATGTAAGACATATATGGAAAAGGTGAGTATGCATTCCATGGTGCAAAGTTTTGAAATGGAAAACCATTTTGCATATTAGGATTCCATCCAATTTGATGGTTACTTCTCGGATAAACATTATTAGGTCTCCTAATAAATGTGTTTGGTTTTGAAAATGATGGACCTTTGTTTCTTATAAAATTTTGATTTTGTCTTGGAGGTGGTTGTCTACTTGAACATGAGTTGGTTTCCTTTTATTAACAATAACAAAGTCGGTTCTAGATGAGGAAGCTATATTATTACTATTGTTTGCTTGAGACCCACGGATCCCCTGGCTTTACACTAGCCGGTTCCCTTTTTGTGGGATCTATGGGATCCGTGACTATAGTGACTTGTTTTTCTATTGCTTTGACGAATTGTGTTTCTTTGTTTTCACTAGTTGACACATCAAGTTCTTTGAATACCTAATCCTTTTTGGTTGTTTCCTATTTTAACACTATCTAATATCATATCAAGAGTATTAGTACTCATTCTAGCAATTTTGGAATCTAGATTACCAACTAGTGTTTGAAGTTGAACGCAAAGCTCACACTCCCCACTTGCTATCTTCTCCTTTTCTAAACGTTTTAATTTAGCTTTTAACTCAAATGCTTCCTTTTCTAAACGTTCATTTTGGTTTTTCAAAATATTGTTTTTGTTAATTACTTTTAAACTAATTTTGCAAAGTTTATCATAGTCACGATGTAATGAATCATCATCTAATGATGAGCTACTATAGCATTCGTGACATACCTCATCATTTGCCATGAGACAAATTTCTTCGTCCTCCTCCTCGCTCATTCCCCACGAACCACTCACGAACGCTTTTTGTTCGTCACGTTTAGGACACTCACTAATAAAGTGATTAGGGTCCCTACATTTAAAACAAGCGCGTTCATCCCTTGCTTTCTTGTCATCTTTGCCTTTCCAGAACCCCTTCTTGTCGTCATATGGTTGCTTGACATATCTTCCCTTTCTTCTAAAGAAATTCTTGAAATCCCTTACCGCCATGACATACTCTTCGTCATCACTATCCGAAGAAGAGTTTTCTTCATCACTTGAGACCTTCTTGGCTTTTAAGGCAAGATATTTGTGCTTCTCTATCTTCTCTTTTGAGGCTTTTGAATCTTTAGCGAGGACAAGCTCATAGACCTTTAGATTGCCTATGAGTTCATCGAGGGTGAGGATTAACAAGTCTTTTCATTCTTCGATTGCCGTCACCTTAGATCTCCACTTGGATGGAAGTGCCCTTAGATATCTCCTAACATGATTACGACTAGAGAAAGACTCATCAAGTGCTTGTAAAGATGTAATTATAGTATTAAAGTTAGAAAAAGAATGATCTATAGTATCCTCATCCGATATTGAAAATTGTTCATATTGTTGAACAAATAAATCTATTTTATTGTTTTTAACTTGTTGATTTCCTTGATGAGTTACAACTAAAGAATTCCAAATTTCTTTAGAGGTTTTAAGCATGAAAATTCTTTCGAATTCTTTTTTGGGTAAAGCATTATATAAAACCATTTTAGCTTCACTATTTTTCGAAAGCTTTTTCTTACGATCATCGGTGAGTTGATCATGAGGTGTGTTTACTAAATTTACGGTTTCATCTTTTGTAGTGGCTTCAAAATGCGCCTTCAATAATGATGTACCAAAAGATCAATATCTTTTGACTTCACATACTTTGAATCTATTTTTCCAATATATAAAACCATTAGTTTCAAGTAGTGGTGGTCGTTGCATGGATTGCCCTTCCTTGTAATTTTCAGAACCCATAGTGATCGAAAAGTTTTTAAAATACAATTTACTTTAAAACTTTTGTAAACTTAGCTCTTGATGCCAATTGTGAAAAACTAGAGGGGGGTTGAATAGTTTTGCCGATTTTAATTTAGTTTCAAAAACTTTAGATTCTATGTAATGTGAAATCGTGTGGATAGAGAGAAAGTATAGATCTATAAGTAATGCTAGTGAAGAAAAAGAGTAAAGTAAATGATAGAAATGACACAACCGATTTATAGTGGTTCGGCTACAAGGACAACTTCCTTGCCCTACACCACTCCCCGAGTCACCTACTCGAGAGTTCAAGCACTATGTCAACAAACTCCTTCAACTCGGCGGAGAAGCCTTCACAACGTCGCTTGTTAATACAAATAAGCCGTAAAAACGTTTATTTATATTTTACGATCTTCTAATGTTTTGTCGATAACAAACGTAAAATCATTTTAACGAAACAAATAGAGTACGTAAATAGTTTGAGTTAATAGTTTTCTAACACACTTACGTTTTCACATAAAACACTAAAACAAGCTTAAGTGATTTTATGATTTAGTAATACATATGTACAACAACTAGTGTTTACATATTTGGATAAAATATACACATAACTAGTATGTAGTATATTGGGTAAAATAAATGGGTAGAAACTTAAGTATCACAACCCATTGGGCAAATACATTGAATGTAGTTGGGTACAACCCAAAGCCCATAACCCATGGATCTTGACCCATAACCCATTGCATGACATCATGCTTATATCACATATGGATAATACCCATAACCCATGGATCAACCCATACCCAAGTGACTAAGTGCATTGCACTTAAAGATCCATGGTTCAACCCATGACCCATGACCCATAACTAAAATAACCATGGGTAAAGAGGAGCGTTCCACGGATCCCTAGCTTTGTGCTAGCGGGATCCCAAGTGGAAGGGATCCGTGGGATCCGAGGAGCAACGATGGGATTTTCCTCTATAAATAGTGAGCCATTTCTTCATTATTTCTTATCCCTTTCTAACACACTTTCCCCCCCTAAGTTAAATCTCACTAACCTTAGATCCAAGATATCTATGTTTGTAGTTTTGTTTTTGTGTGATCTTTTTGGTTCCTCTTAAAGGCAAGATCACCACCTTTGAAGTCGAGCAAGCTCAAGTCCATGAGTTGCCTTGCTTCCTCATCATCAAGGCTACTGAAGTCTTCTTGTTGATGATTCCTTTCTTTCTTCAACGAAGTGTAGTGTTGAAGACATTAGTGAAAGATGTCTCAAGAGTCAAGACGAAGATATTAGTGAAGGGTATCTATCGTCTATAGGATAAAGCACTTGTGGTAGGTGCTTAGAAGTCAAGACAAAGAAGCATTAGTGAAAGGTGCTTAGAAGTCAAGACAAATAATCATTAGTGAAAGGTGCTTAGAAGTGAAGACACAAGACAATAGTGAAAGGTGTCTTGTAGATCTAGTCAAAGGCATTAGTGAAAGGTGCCTTAGATGTACATTCGATATGGTGTGCTTCGATGTACAAGATAGACTAGTATTAGATCCAAGGATATTGATATCCTTGATGATGTTGTAAAGGAGTAGATCTCCTTTGGGATTAGTCGTTGGTGTAGTGTGGTAGTAGTTCCTCCATTGCAATGGAACTAGATGCTTAGCCTAGTACCTAATAAAGGGTAGGCGACGTTTTGAAGGTGTAGTTCACCTTGGAGTGAAAGAACTAGGTACTTAGCCTAGTACCTTATAAAGGGTAGGCGATGTTGTGTAGGTGTGGTTCACCTTGGAGTGAAAGAACCCGGTGGTTAGCCTAGTACCGGAAAAAGAGTAGGCGACGTTGTGAAGGCTTCTCCGCCATAAGGAGATTGGTGTAGTGATTACGAACTCTCGGGTAGGTGACTCGGGGAGTGGAGTAGGGCAAGGAAGGTGACCTTGTAGCCGAACCACTATAAATACTTGCGTTGTGGTTTTGTGCTTCTTACTCTTATCTTTTCATTACTTACCTTTATATGTTTGCTTATCAACATCCAACACACACATCCAAATAGATTGACATAAGTCGATCTAAATAGATTAAAATGAAGTTTTAATTGGTAAAACTATTCAACCCCCCCTTCTAGTTTTCCACAATTGGCATCAGAGCTTCGTTACCAAGTTTCTTGAAGTATATTGTACTTTAAAAACTTGATACGATCCATGGTTAATAGAAAACTACAAAGAAGGTTTTTCATAAAAGCAAACACTATGTCTTTCAAAACTATATGTTTGGATGTTGAGTTGATAACAACATTTTTTTTACCTTTTCATTTAAATGCACTAATCTTCTTTGTCATGTTGATTAGTCAAAGCTCATACCCACCAAGCTTTAGAAGTCGCTTGGTAACAAGAATACCTTCCTTAAGAAGGTATCTTAAACGCAAAGGAGTGGGAATAGTCTAAGTGACATTTGTTGTGTCATTTGTAAAGACATTCCTAAGTGCACTAGAGGTATGATTCTCCTTTTACCTTGCTTGATAATTAAGTATACCTATTTAGGTATTTATATGATTATCTTTTTGTGCTCATACATGTTTTACATGAAGCTTCGTTAGGAAGCCTTTTTCTTACAATACGTGTTATATTTCTCGTCTATAGTCATAGTATATTAAACTTATGTTTTATTTCTTTTCAATCCAACAATAAAACAAAACACGAATTTCAAAAATTCTCCTTTTCCTATTTATAATCCCACCGTCGGCCACTCTATCAAATCCTCACTTTTTCAAAAACTTTCATTCAAAAATTTCATCTTCCTCCTCACTCCATCTCAACCGAAACCAAGAAAGATCCGTCATCAACATGGTTTACATCGCACTCGTGCTCATCGCCCTAACACTCATCGCACTTGTGTTCCCTATGATGAAGTTCACATACGGAGACATTTACTTTGTGTTGTTAATCTATATTGGGATCATATATACAATCCTTTGTATCATCCTTAGTATTGAAATGCAATATTAATAATAATCTAGTTTATCTAGGTTGTTGCTATCATAATGTGTTTGTCACTTATTTTGGTCTATATGTTTTATATTCTATTAGAAGTCATGTATGCATGCTAAAAGAAAATGTAGGTTAAAACATATATCTTGGTATAAAATTATGAGATTCAAAAATCTATGCGTTTTCATATAATCTGGTTCTGTAATTACAGATCTACGGATCCCGAAAGTTATACTAGCCGGATCCCTTTTGAAAAGGAACCGTGGGATCCGTCCTACTAGAAAACAGTTTTTCATGCAAATCAAAAACCTCTTTTCTTCTAAGAGTAATACTCCACTTGTATGTCAAAACCATAAGTGAGTTAAGTGTATTTCTTGTTAAAAACCATTGTTAATAAAAATCTAGTAAAAACATTAGATTATCATAAGTTGACCACAAACATCTCCTTTTATTAACTTGTCATTTCTATAGGTACAACTATGACGCATGAATATGAGTTTGATTTTTCACTCACTAGCGTCTACACTCCGAAATCTCTCTCGACCCAACACTGGCAATCATGTCCGTGGGTTCAATAATCTCGAAAACCGTCACTTCCACGAAGGGCGTATTGTAGACACCTCTACAATTGAAGAAGGTATCAATACCTCCTTTCGAGCCATAGGACTAGAATGTCTTCTTGAAATCAGCGAGAAGATATGTCCAAGGTTCATAATGGAATTCTTCCGTCAAGTCGAACTCGTTCGTAACGAGGATAGCTCTCTATCTCTTTGGTTTTATATCAAAACCAAAAGTTCACTCTAACCCTTGGGCATTTTGCTCACATCCTCCGGATTCCAAATCATGGACAATGTGCCTTCACCGAAGATTGGTCTCTTGATTCTCTCTTCAACTTTCGTGAAGAACATAGTCCATATTGTTCACACATACCCTCTCAGGAAGATTTAAATCACATAATATGCAAACCTCGACCATATTACTCCGATCCAAACATTATCTTTACAAGGGATATCGGAGAAGAGTACAAGCCTCTTGCACTCATCCTACGTGAAAATGTTTGGAGTCTTAGGGAAATCGAGAAATTCTTCCCGCTTGTTGTGCTCACATGTTGTACTGTTTGCTAACACAACAACCATACAATCTCGCCTACTTCTTCGCAAGGCGAATTGCAAATCTTCAAGGCTCCAAGAATAAACTCATCCCTTATGGAATGTTCTTGACACGCCTCTATCATAATGTTATGCACTTCCATCCTCAATTTCAAAATCCGTTGTACGTACTTGTGAACAAGATGATGGAACCGCTAAACATATCTCTCATGAAAATTTTCTTCATTCTTGATTCCACCAACACTCATCAATCACATAATGATCCTCCTAGCGAAAACACTCAAGAAAACTAATAGTATTCCAAAATAGGATCAAATCTCTTGTACTCGTGCTTTATCAATGTAATCCAATTTCCTTCATGAAATAAAACATTTTACATTTGATATCTTAGTATTAGAACTCTCTTTAGACTATCCTTGAGATATAATGCATTGTCAAGATCATTGCATACCTTTAGTAAAGGTCATGCTGAGCAGATGGGCGGATCCCAAAGATTGTACTAGACGGATCCCTACTCTTAGGGAACCGTGGGATCCGCAAAGACGAGAAAATGCAATTGCAAGCATTATATTTCAAACATATCCTTAGAACACCTCACAAACTAAGCTAAGCATAGTGCCTTAAGGCAAAATTAAGTCCTTATCAAGATAGGTTGATCTTTCCTACTCATACATAACTCACCTAGATCACACTCTAAGACGATTGTAAATCTCCGTTTAGATCCTTAATCCACTACTCTTCCGCTCTTAAACTCACACTTCATTTTTTACTTGATCTCTCCTATCTAGCCTTAGAGATCTTTTTATAACTATGGCAAAATTGATCATTAATCATCCTCACCTAGAAATTGATCAATGTTGATCAAAATCTAGTTTTCCATCTCAAAGCTTCTAGGATATTTTCAAAAACACTATCCAAAAACACAACCTGATCTCTAGGATCATTTAGCTTCAATTGACACTCTAAATCTTTAATGTCATCCTTGCTCATCCATTGGTACTCTTGAAAGTTCCAAATCCTTCCATAAATGACAATCATTAGCTACATCATTCATTACCTTCAAGTACTCAAGCACCCCTTCATTTAAAACACTTAGGAAGACTGAAACACTCAAGATGATATAGGTCTTAAATCTTAGAAACATCATTTCCACTCTTTCATAATTCTGGGGATCCCTAGGATTAGCCTAGAGCGGATCCCTCGAGGAAGGAATGGGATCGGATGACAGTTTATGTCAAATCTTGCAAAAACAATCATTTCAACTCATCTTCCTAACTCAAACACTCCATCTCATCTTAAATGAGTTCCTAGATCAGTGCAACCTCTGAAGTTGACTCTTGTGCATGTCAATCATCACATTCCAATGAATTCTAGTGGCTTAAGGCTTAAATACACTTGCCAAATCTCTTAGTTTATAAACCACTATGTTAGGACCTCCATAGTCATCACTCTCATCCTAACTTTAAGCTCTTGCAATCTCTTGAAATCATCCCATCATGAGGAAAACCCCAAGTAGTAACTTATCCACCAAAGAACCACCCATGAAAAGAGCTCGTTTTATACACGAAATTTCTTCAACCGAATCATCTCCCGTCAAGCCAACAAATGATAGAATTCTTCATCATCCAATCAAACCAATTCCTAAAAGGATAGTACCCACAAAACTACCTATGCCAAACACCACCATACCTCCTAGGCCAAACAATATCATCTCCACTAAACCATCACCATTGGTTCCTAGAGCTATTTCATTTACATCCCCACTATCATCACCACACCTCTACAATTTAGAGGACTTGCCTCCTAGGCGTCATCAAGCTTCCTTGACAACATTCTCTCTCATTAGGAGGAATAATGGTTCAAAATCAAGGTGTTGAGTCAACACTTTCAAGCTTCCTTTTAGCGTTTCCATCATATAATCCCATTTGGATTATGAGAAATTATCAAAGTCAAACACCGACCATATGGAAGTTGACACCTCTCTACCACCACCATCATTTTTGGTTGAGTCATTCTCAAATGCACCTCCACCAATCCTCCATCGTTTGAAGCTCCACAAGCCGCTTCACTTGATCCTTCGCATCAAGCCATATCACTTCTTCCACCACCACTACCTAGCCATGACAAAGATTGCTATCATTGTCAACATGTTGAAAGTTTGATACATGAAGTACGAGAAGACCAATGTTTCATGTTCTATCATCTCCTCGAACGTTTCGACGAGATCAAACCTAAACAAAACTTGAGCTAGAAGATTTTTAGTGGTGTCCTAACATCAAGCGATAGTTGGTTTAGAAATTCCTAGTCATGTATTTTCTTATTATCTTAGTTTTTAGAGTCATGTATATCATAACTCTAGTTTTATTAAATGGAATTACATGCTACTTGCTATTTTCTGAGAATATGATCACCTTGTATTCATATCTCATTTTTGTGTTAACATTACTTGTTATATCACCTTTCTTGAAATTAATTAGCTATCGAATCCCTCAGAATTTGAGGCGGATCCTACTAGGAGGGAGCGGGATCCGAGAGAAGAAAGCTTTCTTTCTAATAACTTGAATCACATTTGCAGGAAATTGTGAATTATACTTGATTTCTAACCTTTGTTTTGTAGTTATTCAATTTACATATGAAGACTTTGACCCCCTAAAGCTAGGGGGAGCTTTATGTCAATACATTGCAAATTACTTGCAATACTAGGTTTACATTTCATGACATCCCTTTGCAAAAATTGCAATCATCAAAGGGGAGCACATTCGTCTCAGTAGACGATATCTTTTTGCAAACTTATTTGCAAACAAACTAGATTAGTATCATTTACTTGGCGCCCTTACATAGGGATGGACTCGTCAAGGGGGAGTAAAAGACAAGATCCTTTCCCGTTATTTGCACTCTATTTCTTTTTACTTTTTCTTTCACATGTTTTCTTAAAACAATGTGTTGCCTTCCTTCAAACACTCTTTGTTTTGACAAAAAGGGGGAGAAGAAAGTAAAAACTACAAATTCAAACTTTTACGAATTTTAGCTTTTCCTTAAAATAATTTTATGTTTTGTCATCAACAAAAGGGGGAGATTGTTAATACAAATAAGCCGTAAAAGCGTTTATTTATATTTCTGATCTTCTAATGTTTTGTCGATAACAAGCGTAAAATCATTTAACGAAACAAATATAATACGTAAATGGTTTGAGCCAATAGTTTTCTAACACACTTACGTTTTCACATAAAACACTAAAACAAGCTTAAGTGATTTTATGATTTAGTAATACATATGTACAACAACTAGTGTTTACATATTTGGATAAAATATAAACATAACTAGTATGTAGTATATTGGGTAAAATAAATGGGTAGAAACTTAAGTATCACAACCCATTGGGCAAATACATTGAATGTAGTTGGGTACAACCCAAAGCCCATAACCCATGGATCTTGACCCATAACCCATTGCATGACATCATGCTTATATCACATATGGATAATACCATTAACCCATGGATCAACCCATACCCAAGTGACTAAGTGCATTGCACTTAAAGATACATTATATCTAGCCAAAGATCCATGGTTCAACCCATGACCCATGACCCATAACCAAATTCCCATGGGTAAGAGGGCGTTCCACGGATCCCTAGCTTTGTGCTAGCCGGATCCCAAGTGGAAGGATCCGTGGGATCCAGAACAGGTAGGATTTTTCCTCTATAAATAGTGAGTCATTTCTTCATTATTTCTCATCCCTTTCTAACACACTTTCCCCCGAGTTAAATCTCACTAACCTTAGATCCAAGAGATCTATGTTTGTAGTTTTGTTTTTGTGTGATCTTTTAGGTTCCTCTTAAAGGCAAGATCACCACCTTTGAAGTCGAGCAAGCTCAAGTCCATGAGTTGCCTTGCTTCCTCATCATCAAGGCTACTGAAGTCTTGTTGATGATTCCTTTCTTTCTTCAAAGAAGTGTAGTGTTGAAGACATTAGTGAAAGATGTCTCAGAGTCAAGACGAAGAAATTAGTGAAGGGTATCTATCGTCTATAGGATAAAGCACTTGTGGTAGGTGCTTAGAAGTCAAGACAAAGAAGCATTAGTGAAAGTTGCTTAGAAGTCAAGACAAATAATCATTAGTGAAAGGTGCTTAGAAGTGAAGACACAAGACATTAGTGAAAGGTGTCTTGTAGATCTAGTCAAAGGCATTAGTGAAAGGTGCCTTAGATGTACATTCGATATGGTGTGCTTTGATGTACAAGATAGACTAGTATTAGATCCAAGGATATTGATATCCTTGATGATGTTGTAAAGGAGTAGATCTCCTTTGGGATTAGTCGTTGGTGTAGTGTGGTAGTAGTTCCTCTATTGCAATGGAACTAGGTGCTTAGCCTAGTACCTAATAAAGGGTAGGCGACGTTGTGAAGGTGTAGTTCACCTTGGGGTGAAAGAACTAGGTACTTAGCCTAGTACCTTATAAAGGGTGGCGACGTTGTGTAGGTGTGGTTCACCTTGGAGTGAAAGAACCCGGTGGTTAGCCTAGTACCGGAAAAGAGTAGGCGACGTTGTGAAGGCTTCTCCGCCATAAGGAGATTGGTGTAGTGATTACGAACTCTCGAGTAGGTGACTCGGGGAGTGGAGTAGGGCAAGGAAGGTGACCTTGTTGCCGAACCACTATAAATACCTGCGTTGTGGTTTTGTGCTTCTTACTCTTATCTTTTCATTACTTACCTTTATATGTTTGTTTATCAACATCCAACACACACATCCAAATAGATTGACATAAGTCGATCTAAATAGATTAAAATGAAGTTTTAATTGGTAAAACTATTCAACCCCCCTTCTAGTTTTCCACATCACTTACACTTTTTTCGGTACAAAGCTAAATACCGAGTCCTTAACACGGAGGACCAAACCAACACTATTATAACACAACAAATATGTGAAATATGAAATACAAGATATTTGCTACAGAAATTTTGTGGAGGAACAAATCAATCAAGGACCCCTTGCTTGGATGACTTGTAGAATGCTCGTGATCTCGCCTTAGAGAAGGACCTATATGAGAATCACAACAAAGAAAGAAGAACTACTATCTAGATCAAGTGATCTTAGGTTAGAAGAATGTAAGAATATATGAGAGAGTTTGTAAGAAAAGGGGTGAGTTACAATGAGGAAATGGCTCTCTATTTATAGGCAATTTCTTGCCTCTTGTTGCGGATCCATTGCCTGAGGGATCCGTCTAGTGTAAACGGAGGGATCCGTGAGACGCTCCTGTTTGCCCATGGGTTTTGGGTAATGGGTCATGGGTCATGGGTCCTAGACTTTGGACCATGGGTATCTAAGTATCTAAAATGTATCTAAAAGATGCAATGCATCTAGACAATGGGTTATGGGTTAACTCCATGGGTTATGGATATGCTCCATGGGTATGGGTCATGGGTTGTGGTTTTTACCCATCCTAATAAACAATTACAATAAATGAATTATTACAACAATTTATATTTAGTGACTATATATGTAGATGCTTTACAAAAATAACATGTATCCTTATAATTTTACTTATGATAACATTATATTTGTTATCAACAAAACACAAAGAGATAGCTAAATATTTAATAATCGTTTTTACGGTTTATTTGTATTAACAATTTGCATTATGTTTATGTTTGTGTTGTGGTGATATGTTTCCTTTTGTGCTTTCTACTATCTTTATAGTTGTAGAATTAGTATTGCCACTTTTCATATTGCATCAAACTTGGTCGGTTATTTGATACGAGAGAAGTTTTTAAACGAAAATGTATTCAACCCCCCTTATACGTTTTCCACAGTTCACACTTGCATGTCACACGAGTGTGTAGCCAATTCACGCGACCCCTGCAAATGAACACCCCAAAGAAAGCCTAGCTAAAAACACGCAATACAACATTTAAAAATCCACTTAAGTGAATTGCACAATGAGCCTTTATTATTCATTCCAGCATTGGTAATGTACCAATACTATAAGGGCTCGTTTGGTTCGCAGAATGTTTTTGACGGAATTGGAATCTGTTTAAGGAATTGGAATGTGAAGGAATGGAATGTTAGAAATTGAAATCCTTAGGATTTAAAATCGGCGGAATTGAAATCTGCAAATACTACTTAGCGTGTTTGGTTGGAAGAATGAAATGAGAAAAACAATTATATTAAAATATTTAAAATTTAATTTTAGTTTAAGATTAATAAACTAAATATTATTTAATAAATAAATTACTTATCAAATTATAATAATAATTTTTTAAATAATATTATATAAACTAATATATTAAATAAATAATTTTTTATATAAAATACAATTGTATTTTTTAAAGTATAAATTAAAAAAGTAAGCTATAAATTTAATTTAAAAAAAATTAATATAATAATAATAATTTTTTTTAAATAAATAATAATTTATATTTAATTTTAAATAAATAATAATTTTTAAATATTAATAACATGGTTGTTTATAAAAAATAATAATAATAACAATAATAATTAAATGATCGATAATAATAATAATAATAATAATAATAATAATAATAATAATAATAAAATAAATAAATAAAATAAATAAAAATAATAAAAATAAAATAATAATAATAATTAAAATATAAAATAAAAATAAAATAAATAAATAATAATAATAATAATAATAATAACAATGATAAAGATAATATAGATTCCATGGAATTGTAAATCATTCAATATTCTTGGCTAGATGTTGAATTCCATATATATAGGATTTTGAAGGAATTTCATTCCATTCCGTTTGCCAACCAAACACAGTAAGGAATGAAATTCAGATTCCAAATTCTATTTTCATTTGAACAAAACGTTATGAAATGGAAATGAATTCCAATTCCACCAGAATCCTTAGGATTCCGCCGAACCAAACGGGCCCTAAAGGTTAGTTAGGTAATTTGACTATAAAAAAACCAATGTCCCTATGATATAAAATGAAAAATGGTTTGTGTCAAACTAGGTAAAATTAATATAATAGGTACATCAAACTGAAAACGAACCCAATTGGGCTAAGACGGCGATCGATTTTTGATCCATCGTGAATATCGAAGATTTGATTACCAGGTATAGTAACCCCTTTATTTAATGAAAGAGCGTTTTTTGAATAAATTGTTTGAAAATAGAGCGATTTTGAAACAAATAGTTTGAAAATAGAATATTGCTACAGATAGATGTCCATAATTGAACAAGTTCAAATTTAAGTTGAACTAATATCATATCTGCACTGAAAGGTTTGGATCTTGGTCATATACAGTAATAGATATGATTTTTAGATGGTTCCATTCAATGCAATTAGATGATGAACCGATACGTTTGATTTACTTAAAACTTAGGCAAAATTCACCAATTAATATTTAGTATTTACTAAGAATTTTAAATTTTATCTTTAACTCATATTTAATTTAGTTTTTCCACTAAATATGTACTACATATAAAGAGAAAATACATTTGTTTAAAAATAAAAGACTTGACGAGTAATGTTATTAGACTAAAATAAGCATACTTATGAAAGTCATGCAAACTTTTTATATACTTAATTACGATTTAAATCACTAAGTTTTTTTACTCTCATTTATTCTACACTTATTTTTATATTAGAAAAAATGCAAAATTAACGTTATTATACACTGTCGACGTTGTGCGCGGACTGATTGACACAACTCACCTTTTAATATTTAATTTATTTAAAATCACCGATATAATAAAAATAAAAGGTTCTCAATTAAAGCTTGCAAGATGACTTTAAATAAATTACAAAACTGTCCCTCAACCCCTCACCTCACTTTTTCTCTCTATACAATATCATAACCATCAAACCACCATCCTTGACTATCTCTTCATGACTTCATCTAACACAAACAAAACATAATGAGAGAGTGAAATAAAAACAAAAGGTGGTAGATGCATGAGAGCAACTACATTTCACCTCTCTCTAACTCTAAACTATTTTTATCTCTCTCTACAAAATAGACATATATTTATATCAATACATTTCAACTTTCTCTCTCCAACCTCACCACCTTGCCTTTGTAATCCTATTCACTACCATCCTGATCAAAAACCCCACTTTCGTTTTCTTGATTATTGTGCTAATTTCAAACCCTTCTCAGGTATACTATTTAGTACTGTATAAAAGACTTAAAAAAATTACTGTTTTTTTTATCCACAATGCTTGTTTTCATCATAAAAACAAAAGGGGTTCTCCCGAAATAGTTTGATACCATCTTTTTTTAGTAGATGATATGATCATGTGTCAATTATCTTTTTTGCTTTGAGGGTGTTTCTTGATTGATTGGTAACTGTAAGTAGGGTTTAAGACTTCATAAAAGGTGGTAGGTTAATTGGTGAGTTGACTTAACTTTTATGAGCAGAATTTGGGTTTTTTTTTCTTGGTTTTTTAGTTTGTTGAGATTGTGTTTCTGTTTTGTAAAATGTTTCTTTAATCTGAGATTATAATTTTTACTATGCAATTTAGATTTTCTTGATTTAAGTTGATATGTATAAGTTTGTAAATTCAATCATTTTCCCATGTTATTTTTTGTTTTGTAGTTATTAGGTGATTTAGAATCATTCATCAAGTGGGGTTGACTTGGAATCATAGTATTTTACCCTATGTGAATCTTATTTTTCGTAACATGGAGTACATTATTGTGCATCTATTTGAACCGTAAGTATTTAATTAAGTGGTACACTGGTGTAACAGTTAAGATCCTTAAACCTCTGCATCGGCTATAGAGTATAAATATTATTTGGTCATGTGTTAGGTACAAAAACAAAATGCTAGTATAATGCAGGGTGGATAACAGGTACTTTATACGAATGTTTAATGTTCAGACTCACCATTAGTTTGATTCATGTGAAAAAGTTTATTAAGTAACGAATGTTTAACAATTTTCTTGTTGCAATCTTGAAATGTGTTTATGGGATGATTAATTTATACACTCTTGTAATCTGATTGTTGGTTCTGTTAGCGTTCTTCCTTGTCTTCCTTCTCATTGTATATAAACCTACAAGTTTTATCATCGGATGATTTAGGTTTGTGGTAGGAAGCTATGGTGAGCATTCGTCGACAACGATTGATCAAAATTTATGGTACATTTTTCAAATTTTTGCTTAATGTTACAAAGTAGATATCTTGATGGCTACTGATAAGTTTTTGGTAACTTATGTATATATGAACCATGTATTTGGTTAATTTGTTCTGTTTTGAATCTTGTTAAAGGACATTTTACTTCTATATTTCGTAGGTTTTCCCCTAATCATGTTGTTAACAATGTATCACGGTAAATGTTAGGACGAAGCCCATCTCTTGATTTGCTGCCTAATGAAAATGGGCATGCTCCGAGCTGGTTACAGAACACCAGACAAGTTAGCATTTTTCCAACACCTTTCGTCAGCGTTGACCAATCTCCAGAGGTAATTATGAGTTTTATAACCTCGTCACTAGTTCATGTTACATTCAATATCTTCTTTGTGATGAGTGGCATACATTAATAATATTGATACCTGTTATGATGCTTTTTTTTTTTTTTCTTTTATGCTCATATTTACAAAATTGTCAATATGAATCATGAATGCAAATGCCATATCACATTCTTTTTTTTTTTTTTTTTTTTTTTTTTTTTTTTTTTACTGTTAAAAAAAAAATGAATGTGATATGGCATTTGCATACAAATTTGTCTTATTGTCAATCTGAACTCATGATGACTAAGTTTTAAGTATCTAGTAGCAGAGTGTATTGTAAAAAGGCAACCCCTTTTTTAAGAAGATAAGTAGAGAACAAAATGATAAGATGGGAAACCGGTCGTCCTTAATTGTCATTATAATTTTCTTATATTTTGCGAAGTTGTAGACTAATTACTCCAACGTCATGAGCAAACCTGCTTGCTGGCTTGCATCCAGAAAAATACCTTTTACTACAACAAGTTTTTGTTGTTCGTTGGCTTTCTAGTTAAAAAAGAAGTTTGAACACCTGACGCACCCTTTAACTCTGTTATCTTCATGCCAAATAATTACTTTTAGCATTAGACAAAATTGCTAGGAATTTAATAGCGCATTGCCTCTTGCACTTCAAGCTTAGTGTTTTTTTTTTTTTTTCGTTCCTTCTATATTTTATTTATCAAGTTCTAATACTATGTTTTTGTTTTTAGCCGGAGAAAACAAATTCCAAGGAACCTGAATCCTCACATTACAATGAATCAGGCTCGCCTACTGAACAACCAACTCAGCATCCAGGTATGTCTCTCTCAATTTTCAACTTAAAAACGGCAATGTTGTATTAAATAAAAGGTGACCTATATCACTCTAAATTAAGCTTCTTTTCCAAATTTAGAAATCAATATACATAATAAATTGACTTTTTTTTCATATGCAATCTTGGCATTGCATTGCAGTCTGACTTTAGTTCTGACCATTGTTAATCTGTGATTTAGTACTTAAAAGACGAAAGCGACATAGAAGAAAGCATTTTGAGAACCAAGAGCCATGCATAATGAGAGGGGTATACTACAAAAACATGAAATGGCAAGCTGCCATTAAAGTGGACAAGAAACAGATTCATTTAGGCACAGTTGGCTCCCAAGAGGAAGCTGCTCGTTTATATGACAGGTACTTGCACCACGTTTGAATAAGTAAATTCCCCATTTGTAAAGTTGTTAACTTAAAACCTTTTTCTAATGGGCTGATTTGGGTTATGCTTTATATCAAACAAGTTTAGATAATTTCGTAGTATTATTTGGTTGTAATCGTAGTAAGTACTTATTTCATTTAAGATTCAAAAAAATGGACATAAAATGGCTGCTAGCAGTTTTTAGCATAAGGGTATAATCTTGTTTTGCTGCTTTTTGTATAGGGCGGCTTTCATGTGTGGTAGAGAACCAAACTTTGAGCTCACGTCTGAAGAGAAGGATGAACTCAGTAAACTGAGTTGGGATGACTTCTTAACCATGACTCGATCTGCAATCAACAACAAAAGTAACCTGGCTCACTCTTTGTTATTCATTCTTTTTCGATTCTCCTTTATTCTTGCCAGCTACATTTGCCTTCTTTTTCCGATTTTGAAATTTTTACAACAGTTAGTTTGCAACTAAGAGTCAACGTGACTTAAAAAGTCATTCCCTCTTTATATACGTTAATAAATATAAAAAAAAACTCCTTTTTTCAGAACATCAAAGAAGGGTGAGTTCCCGAATGAAGTTTGAGCATCCCGTAGAGAACAGTGACCAGAAAACAGAGGCAAATCAAGGAGGAAATAGCTTCACGGGATCCGATGATGCAGAGACAACCACTCTTAATGATTAAAACCGTCATTTTAATTAAATCGTTATCATCTTTAGCCCTTATTTAGCAAAATATTGCACATCTTAGGAGTCACTCTCAATGCAACTCTTGTAGTATGTCATAAAAGTGGCATGGAGATCATAAAATCAAATTTCAGATGATCCATCGCTATAAGGTCATAGAGAAAGACAATGTATATCGTTTACAATTAGTTTTGGGATAGCGGGTAAGTTGATAATGAAAGTTGCAATTTCTATGACTAATTTACAAGTACTGGAGCTATGACACAGCTCATTAAATACAAAGGATTCAAGCCTCGCAACACTAAATTCTAATACTAATCAGTGATGGTTCTTCCTGATCTCACGACAGGAGTGAGACAAGTGAGACGAACTCGAGTGTAACACGGCCTGTGGACCTAGTGTTTATGACAAAATGTTCAGGATTTTTCCTCTATAACATAAGCAGCCCAAACCATGGTTTGCCCTGAGCTTCAGGACCCGCATTATCATAAGAAGTTAGATACCTCCTAACCCGACCATGGTGCCACATATTGCCGTATCGTTGCAATAACTGCACCCTGAAAGGAAAATAAAAGTTAGTCATGTTAAACAGAATCGGTCATATATGAATCATTTTTGAAGCTGCAAAGTTCAGATTGATTTTTTTTTTTTTTTTTTTTTCTTTTTTTTTTGGCGAAAAAAAGAAAGATAAAGTTGACGAGAGAAAAGAGTTTCAAAGTGGACTTTCAAGATACAAACAATTGTCAACACATTGAATAGGATAGCTCAAAATTCTAATTACGATCTCAGCTTTTGTTGCACTTTATATAGAAACATTAGCATCACAATATCCATTTGAGAGTAAAACTCTTGTGAAAAACAGCCATTGAACTGGCATAGTTGAGTAGATTCCATGCAATGTATCTTTAATAACTAAACTAGAAGCACACGGTCCACACCACGATCATAAAGTAGAGTGTTTTTTGGCCAAAGAGTTGTCATTATCAAGCAAGTTCTGAATAAAATGAGCAAACGAAACCACTTCATGTTCCTTTTTCCTCATATTAATCAATTTGCCAACAGCAGGACTAGCTATAAGAGTTGAGATCAATATAGGCTAACTGATATTTAATAGAAACAAATGAACCCGTCATGCTTACTTTCAACCATTTTTTTATCTAAATTAATACAAATCATTTTGTTTTTTTTAAAACGCATATCTTCAAGCGGTAAATCTTCAAATATAAAAAATCTGTATCATGTGGCGAGGAATTAAATTATCTTTTCATAGATGCGGCACTTTCATTTTTACCGTGAAACATTTTTTTCAAAAATTTCGTCAGAAAAATCATATATGATTTTCACTGAATCATATATGATTTTAAAAATCATGTATGATTCGATTTTTCGAATCATATATGATTTTTGATCATATATGATTCTCAAAATCATATGTGATTACGTAAAATCGAATCATATATGATTTTCGCAATCATATATGATTTTTGTTGAATAGAAATTTTGAAAAAATTTGTTAAAAATATATAGTAGTCATAATACATGAAAAGATAATTTAATTACCGTCATGATAATTTTTTAGCGTAACGATTAACGGTTTGCGAGATATTTAATTTTTTATAAAAGGGTGAAAGTTTATCATAATAAAAAAATGAATGGCTATTATTGGTTGATTGGATCTATGGTAAATTTTGGTTCTATATTGAACTTTTGCCCTAGCGATAATATCATCTAAAACATCGTCGCACTTTGATCAACCTTTTTTCTTTTTATATGATCTAAAATATCCGCTACTCTCAGTCGTCTTACCTTTAGCTTAAGATCTTTACTTTTGTGAACATTTTTTTTTCTAAACAAAGCACAAGATGATTAACACTCCTTTCCTTGGCAAGGTCCGCAAGGATCTAACGAACTATGTAGGAGTACAAGTAAAATAAAGTGGACTGTAAGAAGAGTAGAAGACCATTAAAAGGGCCAAATACTCCTAGTGAAACAAAGTGATCCAATATAGCTGCACCTTTTACCTTTCACTTTGGTCACTGGTCATTTTTTGAGGATGTGACAATTTCAACTCATTTACTTATGAATATTTGAATTTGGGTTATGTTTTCGTCTTTTAACAGATTGTGTGCTTTTTTTTTTTTTTTTTTTTTAAAGGCTAAGATATATTAGAACAAGGCTCCCAAAAAAGGAAGAGCCAAAAAAGATATACAAAAGTTTAACCATACATCAACCAAAGGAACAACAAACAAGGATATACACTATACAAAACAAAACATAACTTAAAAAACATCAAGAAGGTCAAACGGTCTTGCAATCCATGAACTCGAGTTGGCCGGATTCGATTTCAAACGAGCAGCAATCCAAGTTTTAGTGATCCTTTGCAGAGATGCAAAGATGTCTTCGTTTACAATCTTAGAAACAGATTCAGGATCGGCTTTAATAACTCTATTTCTCCACTTCCTTATAGACCACAACGTACACTGCACAACTCCATTTAAGACCTTGTTAATACGAGGGCAACCTTCCTTGAGAGTGAATAGTACCCATAGCAATGTCACTGATCAAAAAAATAAAATAAAAATAAAAAAATAAAAAAATGCCAAAGGCCAGTTTAGATGCCACCAACTCCACACTTTTCTCCAAACCGCCACAACCTGAGTGCATTTAATAAGACAATGGTCGGTGTCTTCCAAATCAGTACCACAGAAAGGACAACATGGCGAAGTGATATTAACACCACGAAAGGAAAGATTTGAACGGGTAGGAAGCCTATTTAATGAAACCCTCCAAACACAAATATTAACTTTTCGTAGGATCCAAGAGTTCCAATAGTAATGATCACCTAAATTACTCTTACTAAGCATATGATCCTTGACTTTGAAAACCCCATATCCCCACTCCATTTGAAAAGAGATGCAAGTTGCCAACAAGAGAAGTGAGGGGGGAGAGGTCATCCAAAGCGGGGAGGGTACTGTTGGAATTTAATAATCAGGCAAGCATAAAATAAACATGTAATCATGAAGAGCACGCAGCGGAAGACATAAACATAAAACGCATAATTAATTAACCAAAACATAAAAGTAAGCGTACCTTTTAGCAATCCAAGCAAACAACGATCAAGAAACTCAAACCCTAAAAATTTAGGGTTTATGAAATCGACTTACACCTTTAGTCGATTTGGGGAAAACCAAATAATCCAATTAGGATTAATCTATTGTCTTGTACACGCGTATTATTAGCGATTCAATGCGAATGCTAGGTTCTTGATCACAATAGCTAAACTAAACACTTTAGTTACGCTCAAGGTCAATTACAAATCCCTTTGTGGGGCTTTGTTCGTCGACCAAGGGGTAAGAGAGAGTGAAGAGAATAAGTTTGGTCTACTATGAAGGTCAAGTGTACCAAAAAATGAATACATGAGGATATATTTATACCCTTATGGTAGAGTCCAAGTTTACAAAGGGTCTCATGTGGGATTCCCCTTGATCGACCGGTTTCAAGCCCAAGAGGGGTTTCTAAAACCTTCTCTTGACTTGTTTCCTTTTCTTCGTATCCCTTTGACATTCAACGACCGTTAGTCACTTCCGTTAAGTACTTAACGCTCGTTAGATGCTTATTGTAAAATAATAATTAAAACATAACATTTATATTTAATTATTAAACATTGAATCTCAGACACAATGCGTGCAATTTCATAGTGTTGAATCTTAATATATATATATATATATATATATATATATATATATATATATATATATATATATATCCATATATATATATATATATATATATATATGTAATATATATATATATATATATTAAATATATCATAAACTAGCTCAAATATCTTACTGACATTGCCCCTGATGCTAGAACAACGACCAGAGTGTGGTTTCTTAGAAAACCATTTAATGATTCATCATTATACTTATCCTTTTGTTACTAACACTACGTTATATCTGATTGAACAAGATTACCAAATCATCTGAACGTATTCCAGATAGATCTTGGGTATAGCCATACAAACATCTTGTCACCCTACGAGGGTCCCAAATAGTATTAAACTTCAAAACAAACTTTAAAGAACAAATTCTATCTTGACTACAAGCAAAACCCATGAATTTGACATCACTTCTGAAAATAGCCCTTATTACTAACTGTTACGTGTAGTGTAAGACTATTTCACAAAAATGAGCTACACCCATGACAGTTTCCTGGTATCTCAAGTCTGAGACTATTCATTATTTACTTGATGATAAAGATCTATAAAGTATAATCATGTAGGTGGGATCAGTCTTATATTCAATTCATTGAATATCATGTGAATTTGGCATGACTACCCATCAATATACATAGGTATATTCTAACCAAAACTCATTTTTCTTAATTCAATGATATTCCCCCAATATCATTGATTGACAACAGACTATTTAGAATAACATAAGTTACTCACGGATTTAAACATGCAATTATAGGATACAATATATTATAAATGAAAAATAAACATAACTTATATTTTATTTCATTAAAATAGTTATTGTTCAATACATCCTTTATCCAAACACATAACCACAGATTTACATGAAACTACTAGCTAAAGGAAGTCCAATGCTATTAGCATGTTGAGTAAGCTTTTCCTTAGGTAAAGCCTTCGTTAAGGGATCAGTTAGATTGTCATCTGTGTGAACTTTGAGTAGATTGATTTCATCTATTTTGACTTGTTTTCGAACATAGTGATATTGTCGAGGAAAATGCCTTGCGCCCTTCATGTGTTACGCCCCGTGCCCAGTTTGACCAAAAATTAAAACTTTACGCGAAAACGACTTAACTATAATGAACCTTTTGTTACTCTTTAACCAACTGATAAAAATCTATAACAAACCAACCCTTCAAAGTATTTTTAAATGAAACTAGACTTAATTACCTTTAAAATGGCGGGTGGCACGACTTCTAACGACTTACGGTTCAATTTTTACAAAATAGACAAAACCGACAAAATCTGGGAAAGCACCATACTGCTGTATGAAAAAAAATACCATACGGCTGTATGGCCAAACCAACAGATTAAACCCTTTGTGTGTTTTAGACCATACGGGTGTATGGAAAAATACCATACGGTCGTATGGTCTTTGACCTGCACTTTAGCTAATTTTATACATTTTCATATATTCCGGAAAACGACTTCTGTAACTCGAAATTTAACGAAACTTTCCAGAAATCTTTAACATAACATAATAGATCATTTTCATAACCATTCGACCCATTTGACCCTAAAATGGGTATAAATATGCTCTAATTCCAAACACCTCTTTAACCCATTACATACATTTTAACCATTTCTATAACAACCCATTTATCACCAAAATACTTTAATGACCATGACATA
Source organism: Chrysanthemum makinoi (assembly GCA_910596185.1). NCBI lineage: Eukaryota > Viridiplantae > Streptophyta > Magnoliopsida > Asterales > Asteraceae > Chrysanthemum > Chrysanthemum makinoi. The sequence goes on along the minus strand of OU343221.1, from coordinate 104,058,068 downwards.
GACTATGACAATCGACCACATGATTACAAACCATTTTAAGACCATCGGAGGTTCAACTTTGACTTGGTGGTCGGTATTCTACAACTAAGCTCCTATATACATGTACCTTTTAATCAACACTTTCAATCCTTAAGCCTTATTCCAAAACATAGCACTTCCATAAAAACCTACAGAACATTATAACACTATAACTTAAGCTTTCGCTTAGTAAGTAACCCGACATAAAACACATATTATACACATATTATCACATAAGCATCATAATCACTTTAATTGCTTCCAAACCATAACATTCAATCCATACCACACAAACCTTCATCACATTATCTAACAACAAGTCTCATTAAGAATAATCAAGTACATACCTTAACTAGTCCAAAGCCAATAAGATAACATACTCCTAGTCCAATAACTAGCTATCATTTCCTAGCCTTCAACCATTATTAATCCAAGTAATATACTCTTACACAATCATAATACATATATGATAAACACACATATAACACATGTTTTAATACAAGTTACATACCTCACATCCAAGCTAGGATTACATGTAAGCCATAATCCTTTTCCAAGAACCTTATCATCAATAATACTTGATTCCTGGCCAAGAATCATCAATACATATTTAACACTTATAATTTACATAACAATATAAGGTCTCTTATTCTATCCATAACCATAACAAAAATCCATCCCTTTCATTTATATGATCATATCATGATCATATTCCAAAATCACTAATTAATCTTTAATTCATTAACTAACTTTAACCAAACATCATAAACACTTTAATTCTTACTTTAGAAACATAATTACCCAAAACCCCTTTACTTGGTTACATGAACCCTAACCCTTAATTCTCAATTCAACAATTAAGTTACTTACTTGAAGAGAAGCATTATTAGGGACTAAAATCTTGTCATAGAACTCTAATCTCTTCATCAATTAATCATCCAAGAACCATTTTTTTCCCTCATTTTTGTTATGAACCGACTTTTCTGAGACTCTCTTGAAAGAATGAGAAGTCTATAGAATTATCTAGAGAATTTAGTTATAGCTAGTTATTAATTTGGCCAAATAACACTTATGGTCCTTCAAGTCCCTTTGCTTATAGTTTGGCCACATTAAACTTTAAAACTTATTTAACATTTTACAACCTTAGTCCCTTAAGTCTATTCTTATTATATTTGTAACACATAAATCTATCTATAACTATACTATACTTACTTTGACTATCGGTTTTGACTACAATTCAACTTCCGTTGACTAACCAATCGTATCGAGTCTCCCGACTCAAAAAGTCTTAGTCAAACTATTCCAATGGCATATCCATTATTTAATACTTAAAATTCGGTATTGGGTGTAACATCATGACTCCAAGTTCATTGGCGAATGTAATTGCGACAGAATTGTCGCAATACATATTTATAGGTAAATCAATTGAAGGCATAACTTCGAGCCCTGAAATGAATTTTCTAATCCAAACAGCTTCCATCACAGCTTTTGAAGCAGCTATGTACTCAGCTTCTGTTGCAGACATCGCAATCGTACTCTGCTTCTTGCTCTTCATCTGCTCCTCCATTTACTACAAAGACATATCTCGTTTGAGACTTCGTATTATCTTTATCAGTTTGCCAAGACGCATCGCAGAAACCTTTAACATCAAGCTCTGCCTCTGGATTTCCACCATACACAAGAAACATATCTCGAGTAGCCCTTAAGTACTTGAGTGTTTTTAACAGCATGCCAATGAAGATCACATGGGTTCTGTTGATATCGACTAGTGATATTTTTTGCAAACGCCACATATGGCCTTGTGCATCTTACTGCATACATGATAGATCCTACAATCAAAGCATAAGGAACTCTACTCATGCGTGCCACCTCAGTAGGTGTTGAAGCACATAGTTTGCTACTTAATCCATGATCTACTTGCATTGGAAGATATCCCTTTTTGGAATTCTCCATCCTGAATCTCTTCAAGATTTTATCAATGTATGCACTTTGACTTAATCCAATTAACGCCTAGATCTATCTCTGTAGATCTTGATTCCAAGAATGTATGCTGCTTCTCCTAAATCCTTCATAGAAAAACATCTTCCAAGATAGGACTTAACCTCTTTTAAACTTGGAATATTATTTCCCATGATCAATATGAAATCGACATACAGGATAAGGAAAGTAACATTACTCCCACTAGCTTTATGGTATACACATGGCTCATCGAGATTCTGAGTGAAGCCAATCTTTTTTATTTCCTCATCAAATCTTTTCTTTCATTGCCTTGATGCTTGCTTTAATCCATAAATGGATATTTGAAGTTTGCATGCACGTTTTGGAAATTGTAGATTCACAAACCCTTCAGGTTGCGCCATATAGATATCCTTATCTAGGCAAGCATTCAAGAAGGTGGTTTTCACATCCATCTTCCAAATCTCATAGTCATAGTATGCTGCTATAGCTATGATCATCCTAATAGCTCTAATTTCTGCTACAGGAGAAAAGGTCTCCTCGTAGTCAATCTGATAGGTTTGAGTAAAGCCTTTAGCTACCAGGCGAGCCTTATAGGTGTGTACCTTGCCATTCATGTCAATTTTCTTCTTGAAGATCCACTTACTTCCAATGACTCTAGAGTTAGGAGGAAGGTCGACTTCAATCCAGACTTCATTATCTTTCATGGATTGCATCTCCCCATTCATTGCAGCTTTCCATTTGTCCTTAAAGGATCAGCCATGGCAACTTTATAGTTAGTGGTTTCTTCAAGATCCCCTAAAATATATTCCTTAACCTCTACATTAAGACATAGACGTTCAGGAGCACGTATAGTCCTTTTAGACCTACAAATGGGAGTCACTTAAGGTGGAGGTGCAAGACTCTCAGGCTCCATTTGAAGTTGGCTAGTGTTTTCAGAAGGCGATGTATCTTCTTGATCATCTTTCAGATCATAAACGCTCCCATTGAATTCTTGATATATGAGATTCCTTTCAAGAAAATCTCCATACTTAGCCACAATGACTTTGTTTTCAGGTGGGAAGTAAAAATAGTAACCCGTCGTTTCCTTTGGGTATCCTATGAAGATACACTTAACAGATCTCTGTTGGATTTTATCAGCTGAGTCACGTTTAACAAACGCCTCACAACCCCAGACTTTTAAGTAAGACAAGTTGGGAGCTTTTCCATACCATAACTCGTTTGAAGTCTTATCAACCTTCTTAGTTGAAACCATATTTAAAATGCGAACAGCAGTTTCCAAAGCATAATCCCAAAAGGATAAGGAAAGAGTTGTAATATTAAACATTGATCGTACCATACCTAGCAATGTACGATTTCTTCTCTCAGATACACCATTTTGCTGTGGTGTATATGGAGATATGAGTTGCTTGACAAGACCACACTCTTTAAGGTAATCTTTAAACTCTTGGCTAATATATTCACCACGTCTATCGGATCGAAGAGCTTTAATCTTCTTTTCTAGTTGTAATTCTACTTCATTATCTTTCAAACCTTAAATGTTTCAAACACTTCATGTTTATGTCTAAGTAAATAAGCATAACCATAATGGCTGAAATCATCTGTGAAGGTTAAGAAGTAGCTAGCACCTTTCTTTGACACATGTATAAGTGGTCTACATACGTATGTATGTATCAATCCAAGTCGGTCTGAAGCCCTTTCCGTTTGATGCGAAAAGGTTTTCTTGTCATATTCCTAAATATACAAGATTTGCACTTATCAAATGATTCATCATTGATTTGTTGCAAAAGCCCATCGTGTTGCAGTTTTCTATGCGTTTCTTGCCTATGTGAGAAAGTCGACAATGCCAAACATAAGTAGAATCCATGTCAGACTTGATTTTCTTATTATTGATGCTAAAAATAGAATTATTGATATCATTCACAATACCACGTATGTCAATCTCAAACACACCATTTATAGAAATTGCATTAAAGTAAAAAACATTATTTAAAGAAATTCCATAACTAGTAAACGTGTGAACAAAACCAATATCTTTTAACAAAAAAACTAAAAAAACACCTCTAATTATAGAAGATGTGTAATGACAATTGTTCAAAACTAGCACTAAGCCCGAAGGCAACACTAAATCAAACGTTCCAATGGCTTCAATAGTTGCTCGTACTCCATTTCCTACGAACAGGTATTGCTCCCCATGGACCAGCTTCCTTGCTCCTCTAAGTCTCTGTAGTGTATTGCAAATATGAATACCACATCCAGTGTCGTACACCAAGGAAATTATTTTATGAGGAAAAGTAAATAATTCTATTATGAAGATACTTGAAGTGCTGACAACATGTCCAGCATTCTTGTTCTACTTTTCTCGCAACTCTGAGAGGTAGAGTGGACAGTTCCTATTCAAGTGTCCTAACTCATTGCCGTGGTGGCAATCCATATCCTTTCCAGGATGATCGTTCTTCTTGGGAGGGTTCTTTTTAAGATTGGGTTGATAAGCCATAACATGTTGCTTACCTTTACCGTTTCCTTTTCCCTTCCCCTTGTTCGCTTGCGGTTTTGGCTTTTGAATCCTACCACCTTGTATTACTAGTACATGAGGTGTAGGTGTCTTTTTTTAATTCCTTCTCATAGTCAATTAGCATTGCATGCAACTCACTAACTGTCTTCCCCGTGCAATGCATGTTAAAGCTGCGCACAAAATCACCAAACTCCTTACTAAGGGATTTGTTGATCAGGCCAACATATACATCCTGAGGATAAAGATATTTTAGACGCTCAAGTTGGTCCAAGTAACTTTTTAAAGGACTTGAGCACTTACGGATTTACCATCCCCCTGTTTGCAGTTGTGTATAGAATCAATAAGATCATACAACTCTACAGTTGCTGGCTTCTCAAACATACATCTGAGTTCATTGAGCATATCAATGGGAGAATAATTTTCAAATTGATTTTGCAATGAAGGGATCATACTTCAAAACATAAGACACGCAACTTCATTGTGTCTATCATACGCAATAGTCAAAGCTGCTAGCACTTCAGTAGTTGAGTCAGCAGAAGGAATAGGATGATCCACATAATCTAGTCTTTTAGCCACTCGCAGGACAATCCTGAGCTGCCTATACCAATCATTGAAATTATCGCCAGTAAATATTTCTTGATCAAACATAGATTTGAAAGCAGAACTTAGTGTATGGTTATCAGGTTGAGCCATTTCTACAAAAAAAATATTTAAAAGTTAGTACTTTAGATAATTCAACCTTTCAAGAAAATTAAATACCCTTGGTAAATATTCATATAACCATATAATTTTCTTAAAACTAGGATCCAAATGAACATAATACCATTACATCAGTTGATCTGCTAGTAATGATAGTATTTAACAAGGTAATAGTCGTACAATAATTGTCAAACTTGTTGCAATTCCTTGATCATTATGGGATTTACTTATTGCCACACTATGTGCAAAGTAAACATGTTTCATCTTATCTTATGCCTTGGGTTACTAGATCTCACTATCTAACTCAATTAAGTTGTTTAATTTAAAAAACTGTAAATTTCTTCTAGCTACGTCTCATATAACGTGGAGATTTACCTTAAGATTGCAATCTAGCTAAGTCTAACATAACATAAATTGCAATTGCAAGTGTTTCTTTAATTAGATGGCATAAACTTAAATTTAAAGGGTACTAATTTTGGTGTGTGTAATCAAAATATGTACGGAGAAGCATGCACACATCTTCGTATCATAGGTTTTAACAAAACTTTACTCATTAGTTTCTTTCACTAAGATTAAATCAACAAAGTTTTAATCGAGGTATTGGGTAAACCAATCAAAGAATTACCTTTAATTATCGCTCACTATATTGTACTACTACATGAGTCAAAAGACTCAAGTTATTCGTATAATTACCACAAAGTGGCGTATGGAATTAAGGTCAATTCACCCTTAAGATGTTTTTATACATATAATAGTCACAGGTAACTCCATATTGACGCACAAAGAAGCGAAGAAGTGGTTCAGCGCAAAGCATATTAAAAATTTTCTTCTTTAGGTGCAAATACATGTCAGCCTCCTTATACATCTCTTATAGTTTGTCAATAATTGATGAGCCTTTCTAACTATTTGGTACAATAAACATCAATCGAATAAAAGTTTAAGATTTAACTCTTAAAAACACATTATAAACCTTGAATTTGCTAATCTTGTCGCGAGGATGCATTTAACGCATTAGGCATGTAAGGCCAACCCCTTAATGACACATAAGATTCCTGATACGCGTACAACGCGCATTCGGGGTCAAAGGAAACTTCCTTTTCTTGGAGCAATTTTTTCAACCACCTAGGCAGTGAACCTAATCGTTATAGTGTAGTATTAGGGTAAGCCTCGGGATTGATATCGTTCTATAGGGGAATAGGAATGCTAGTGAGAAGTTACTACGCTAAGGTTGGGGTTGAGGAAGATTATTTTTTATCTTTTTATATTTTTAAAAAAAATTGAAATTACGAATCTCGGGGTATTGGATTTGGGGGGTTGGTATTTGTACCGATTACTCTACTATTATCTATTCTAATTAACTAAGCTAAGGGGTAGTCTATGTCTAATTGATGTATGCTCGTATGATGATTAAAGATGTGTTTACCTAGATGCTATTACTCCCTAGTTATCTCCTATTGATGGTTGAATTGTCACGTCCTTATTCTTAACGCGTTGTGTTTCTAAGGTCGTAGGGTATGCTTTCTTCCCTAACTCTTTGAGACTATCTTAAGGTTATTGCCTCGAAATCTCTAGGATTCATAAACTAACTCTAAGGTTATCTTTGGATTTTTAGCCTACAATAACTCTAGGCGATTATAAACTAATGTTCACAAAGATTACTCAAGCATTAAAAACACAACCAATGACCTATCGCAATCCTAGGTCAATTACAATTAAGATAAGAGACAATCAATCAATATTCAATACCTAGGTTTCATAGATCTAAGCAAACACACAAGTAAATTAGCCGGACATGGAAAACATGCAAGCATACACACAATAAATTGAAGACATAATTGAATTAATGAAGTAAATCACTTATCTTGTTGTAAAAGAGTATGAGAACCCTAAGATCTGCCCAAGCACCAAAAATCGTTATTAGGTTTTACTCCACAAAACTACCTCCTTAAAAGTCTGAAATTCGAATTCTATATATAGAGTTACAACTTGCGATGGCGTCACTCTTTAAATGTGGCGTCGAATTCCGCGATTAGGGTTTCGTCTTGACCACGTCAACCTTGTGGCGGCGTCACCTTATAGCTGTGTGGCCGTCGGCTTCATCTTCTGACGCCGTCGGGATCTGAATCTAGGCGTCTGAGTTGTGGCCCTACTCTTAAAACGGCGCCGTCGGGTACAAAATAGCAATTTATTCTGAGCCGTCACAAATTTAGGCGTTGCGACGGCGCGCCTCATAAGCTGTGTGGCTGTCACCTTCAATTCTAGCAGCTTGAGTGTCTTGATCTTGACTTGGCCATTTTCTTCATATATTCACGCCTTTTCTTCCGAATAAGTGTCATTCCAACAATTTGCCTTCAAGAGACCTAAAAAGTGAAAAGGCGAAATTGATAGCGGATATAAAAGTAGTTGATTAAGGGCTTAAATGACCCCTCAAAAGTGTACCTTTTAAATCCTTATCAAATATCCCTACACTTGGTATTTGCTTGTCCTCAAGCAAATGTGCTTTAACCAAATTAATTTATAAGTTAGAGGCCATGAAGCATTAGTTTAGAACAATTCACAACAAGTATAAGCCCCGCAAAAGTCATAACAAGACGAAAATTACATAGCATTTCACAAGTGGTGTTTGGATACTCTCATCTCTCGGGTGTATATGAAATATATCAAATTGGAAATGGGAGATAAACACTCATTAACCGGTCCTAGTACATAGATTACCATAGGCTTGAGACTAGATCAAACCTCCATCGCTTTGGTGTAAGCACCTAGGAAAAACTATCTAAGAGGTATTTTAAAGGGTTGTAATGTTAGGCTTATGGTAGGGAAACAAAGGGTTTGGTGGGATAGGCGATTTAGTGGTGGCAAGTCAAAAATCTTTATGTTACAAGTATGAGAAGAATGGCGTTGCTAAGCCAAGACTCGACACTCTAAACTCTAGATAACTTTGAAACAAACAAACATAAATTTAAAGATAGATGTAGGATGGTAGCCCGTATGTTTTTTTTTTTTCATTTTTTTTTCATACACTTTTACTCTACCATCCTCTACGATAACATCAAAATAATAGGGATTTATAGGCACATCCCTACACTTGAGTTTTTATTACTCTAACACTAATTTGACCCGAATTGAAAAGATCAAAACACTTGGAGTATATTATTAAATAAAAAGGAATTTGAATTTAACGTTCCTTTCCGTCACTTCATAAAATTTAACTTTTCCCATGAGTCCCAATCGTCCCAAAGCTGTGTACAAAGGATATGACTCGACTTAGCAACTTATGCAAGCAACTAGATAATTGAACTAAGGGTTTAGTATGATAAAAATAATGCACTAAAAGTGAGTGCATACAAGGTAGGCTAAGGCGATTTGGGTGTACATTTGGGGGTGGATTGTAAACAATGCTCTTCATTGATATTCGGAAAACCGAAACATCACGAGAACCGCGAAAAGGATAGGCTCTGAGGGGTTAACTAGGGGTACCGTGTACTAAAGATGAGTACAACGCAAGGGTGTGGGGGAATTACTCAACCGACGTGGAAGAAGTAATTATAATACGGGTATTAAACAAGGGTTATCCTAATGCCTCTTATCATTTAGTTATTCCTAACTACACAAGTGTAGTCTCACTAGCGATCTTGGAATGCATCACAAAACAAGTTCTAGAATCTATTATACTACCGGTAGACTCTCGAAGCATTAAATATGAATGCTTTAATTCCTACAAATCTAAGGGTGATCCTCACATTTTGGGTGGAATTTGAGTAGTAAAGGGCTTTGTGCTAGTCATATAACTTCCTATCCATGAGACGCTTTATTAAGACAATTGGCCCCCTACATGTCATGAACAATTTTAAATTTGGTGCCAAAATTACCTAACCGATATTTCTCATGGTTTATTACACAAATGAAATTGGACAAGACAAATAGTCAAGGATAAGCATAGTTTCAAAGTTCCCGTTTTATTTTCCCTCTACACTTAACGAACATTGTCCCCAATATTTCCCGAAAGTATCAAAGTTATGATAATGGAAGGTAATTAAAAACGAAAGAAACTAATACTCCCCGATAGCTCGGTAGGATCAGTGTGAAGTAGTGGTTAAATCCTTCTTCAAGAAGAATGTATGCGTGAAAAGCTCCATCCAATCTTATGTATCTTCTTCTTGATAAATAAAACATGCACACTTGAAGAAAACATAAACCTTCGTAAAATCGGCGGTAAAACTATATAAGACTCAACTAAACTAGGATATAATGCTTGTGAAATGGATGTTTCTGATTTTGGAAAATTAAGACACGATAAATTCCAAAAATTTATAAGTGAGAAAACGAGAAAAAGTTATAAAATTTGTTTCGCTCCTCGGCGTCGTCGGGTTGCGATCTTGACGTTAGGTTATCTGACAGGAACTGTCTGCGATTTTCGGGAAAAAATTCTGGAAAATTTATATATTTAGAATCTGGAAAAATTTCTGCAAAACATCTATTATGACTCGATACAAGCATTTGACTCTAACAAACACACATGTATATCTTTTTAATAATCGTAATTCTCCTGTTCACGTTTTTTTTGAAAACGTGTGTAATCCTCCCTACACTTATCCCTTTTGTAAAATACTTTTATATGTAATTAAGACGAGGTTAAAGACAAAATAAAGCATTTTTAAAAATTCAAACATCAACCAATAAAAGATGTACGACACACAAACAACCAAACAATTAAGCATGGGTTGCCTCCCACGAAGCGCTTTTCTTTATTTATGAGTCTTGTAGCTAGACTCGAAGTCGTGCCCCTACGTGGTCTCTTTTTTCATTCTCAATGAAAATTCTATCATATTGACAAAATTTTCATCGAATCTATACCTAGGCCCTAGGGTCAAGAAATCTTTATAATAAAGTCTCCTTTTCTCCCACATGAAGTTCAAACCTTTTTCAACATCGTCTTCGCTTTTTTCCTCAAAAGCTCTAATGTTGTCTCGTTCAAAAAGGGATAAAGGGCCATATCCATTCGTCTTCCAAGGCATCCTATAAGTGATCTCATCGTTCCTTTCCTTAAACCTAACCATTCCTTCAAACTTGTTATGGCTCATTTTAGACTTTTCAACAAGCGGTTTCCTAACACTACTTGTGATAAGCTATAGTCAATGACACATCCGATGTCTTCTAGGACCACAAAATCAACGTGGTGAAATTTCCTATAAATATGTGTACATCTTTGACTCTTCCCACGAAGTTGCAAACCCCACCTGGATACTTAGGGTCTCTCCTAATCTTAAGTCGCTAATTCATAATGTCATTGTAAACAGCTGATGACATTACATTAATAGGAGATTCTGTATCTATGTAAGCATGCTCGACATTCCTATATCCAATCATACAAGGGATTTTGAGGTTCCAAGGATTTCCTCTCCTAATCTTTGGGCATATCCTAATGATGGGTGATCGGGGATTGTCGATTATGTACTAATGGTAAGCAACCTCTTCCTTAGTGGGGTAAAGATTGAAGTAAGCACTATCCTCCTCATTCACATTTTTATCCACTAAGCCATTATCCGAATTACTGCTGATCATAGAGCCAACAATAGAGGCGCTAACCATTTTCTCAACAGCATCCCTAATTGTACTGTCAAATACCTTTTGCAAATCTTGAAGGTCGTTGTTCCTACTCACATAACGGCTTCGGCGGTTGTGTTGGTCATTGGGTTGGGTTTTGAGTGAAAGTAATTTATTTGGTGGTGGGTTGATGAGTGGGGGTTGATTATCACCTTCCATGATGAAAAGTGATAGGATTACTAACAAAGGTCACGAAGAAGGGGGATAGACTACGAGGAAGCTAAAAATGAGAAAAAAATATTACTTGATAGGAATCAAGCAAGGGAACCTAAACGAGGTGGAAATCTAACTAGCTATTCTATTCCCCGGCGGCACCAAACTTGATATTCATTACCGGCGTTGGCAGTCAAAAACTTCCTTTTCTTGAGCAAGTTTTCAACCACCTAGGTAGTGAACTTAATCGTTGTAGTGTAGTATTAGGGTAAGCCTCGGGATTCATATCGTTCTCTATGGGAATAGGAATGCTAGTGAGAAGTTACTACGCTAAGGTTGGGGTTGAGGAAGATTATTTTTTATCTTTTATATTTTTTAGAAAATTGAAATTACGAATCTCGGGGTATTGGATTTGGGGGGTTGGTATTTGTACCGATTACTCTACTATTATCTATTCTAATTAACTAAGCTAAGGGGTAGTCTATGTCTAATTGATGTATGCTCATATGATGATTAAAGATGTGTTTACCTAGATGCTATTACTCCTAGTTATCTCCTATTGATGGTTGAATTGTCACGTCCTTATTCTTAGCGCGTTGTGTCTTCTAAGGTCGTAGGGTATGCTTTCTTCCCTAACTCTTTGAGACTACCTTAAGGTTATTGCCTCAAAAATCTCTAGGATTCATAAACTAACTCTAAGGTTATCTTTGGATTTTTAGCCTACAATAACTCTAGGCGATTATAAACTAATGTTCACAAAGATTACTCAAGCATTAAAACACAACGAATGACCTATCGCAATCTTAGGTCAATTACAATTAAGATAAGAGACAACCAATCAATATTCAATACCTAGGTTTCATAGATCTAAGCAAACCACAAGGTAAATTAGCGAACATGGAAAACATGCAAGCATACACACATACAATTGAAGACATAATTGAATCAATTAAGTAAATTACTTATCTTGTTGTAAAATAGGGTATGAGAACCCTAAGTTGCCCAAGACGACAAAAATGCGTTATTAGGTTTTACTCCACAAAACTACCTCCTTAAAAGTCGAAAATTAATTCTATATATAGAGTTACAACTTGCGGCGTCACTCTTTTAATGTGGCCGTCGGATGCCATGCATTAGGGTTTCGTCTTGACCCGTCAACCTTGTGACGGCGTCACCTTATTGTGGCCCGTCGGGATCGAATTAGGCCGTCTCGGTTGTGGCCCTACTCTTTAACACCTAACGCCCGTCGGGTATAAAATAGCAATTTCGCTCTTGAGCGTCACAAATTTGGAGCATGTTGCAACGGCGTCGGCTTCTAACTGTGACGTTGTCACCTTCAATTCCAGCAGCTTGAGTGTCTTGATCTTGACTTGGCCATTTTCTTCATATATTCACGCTTTTTCATCCGAATAAGTTTCATTCTAGCAATTTGCCTTCAAGAGACCTAAAAAGTGAAAAGGAACGAAATTAAGCAGTAACGGATATAAAAGTGGTCGATTAAGGGCTTAAATGACCCCTCAAAAGTGTGCCTTTTAAATCCTTATCAATTCCACAAATTAAAGTTAATAATAATTCAGTTTCACCATAGTTTAGTTCGTTTTATTTTCTATTCAAAAATTACCCTTTGCTTATAACTTGTCAAACAATAAATAAATAAATAAGAAAATAATAAAATAACCAACTAAAACAATGAACGTGCTAAATTAAATCAACTAACATGTATATTTTGAACTAAGACTCCCACTAGTGTTTCGAGCAAGGTACAGTGAACCACATACATCGATAAATCGATTGCGTAAGTCTAACATTAAAAATATACAATAACACACATAGTTGATAAAATAAAATGATACATATGGGGTCTTCCCCAATTTTAGAATTAATTAACCTATTAGTAAATCAACATGTCATACAATTTAATTACTAAGAACCCTAATTAATTTACATGTATCGTACAATTAGCATGCAAACATAAACACTTAACAATTAACGCATATATATCCATTTATCCATGATAAAACATGCATGTTTTCATCATGGATCCCACATAAACACTTATTCTCTTATAATCAAGTCACAAGATCGCTTACTATTAATGATATATCACAATTATTCATTAATTAACACATAAAAATTGCATGCAACCTAGGGTTTCTACACTTTACAAATCCTATTTTTTAATAAAAATTAAAGGGCAATCGGCCCTATAAAAAAATCGGGGTTTTAAAAAAAACAAACCTTAGAAACTAGAAAACATGCAATAATCAATCAGATATTCGATTTTTATGTGTTTAGGTAATTAATTACACAATATTAACGGCTCGTGATGCCACTGTTGGAATTATATAATCATGGCAAGCATAAAATAAACATGTAATCATCAAGAGCACGCAGCGGAAGACATAAACATAATATGCATAATTAATTAACCAAAACAAAAAAGTAAGTGTACCTTTTAGCAATCAAGAAACTCAAACCCTAAAAATTTAGGGTTTATGAAATCGACTTACACCTTAGTCGATTTGGGGAAAACCAAATAATCCAATTAGGATTAATCTATGGTCTTCTACACATATATTGTTAGCAATTCAATGCGGATGCTAGGTTCTTAATCACAATAGCTAAACCAAGATTTCGAAAGATTAGTAGCTCATAGTAAATCAAATTTCATAGTTATTGATCTTGTTTATTTTATTTTTTCTATTAAAAAAATTGGCTTTAATACGAGTCAATAGTAAAATAAAAGCAAATAATAAACAACCAATAAACATGTATAACAACTAGAAGGGTACCCGCGCAATGCGGCGGTGGGTACCCGATAAATATTTTTGTGGCGAAAAAATTTCAAAAGTAGACAGTCGAAATTATTCATAGTGTAAATGGTAAACATTTTTATTTTTCAAATTTTAGCATTAAATTAGTGGTTTAACTAAGTGAGCTTTTCTTATAAACAATTCCATTAAAATGTATCATTATTGGAGGGCGGTTACATATGGTTTTAATGAGACTTAAATTTTCAGATTTTACATTCATTTTCTACTTTTTCTTTTATAGTAATGTTTTTGGTCATAAAATTTTAAGACTTCCTTTAATAGAAAGTCCCAAATGCTTTATAATGTAGTATAGATTATCAATAACTATTAACAATTAATATCATGAAAATCGTAATAATAACATATACTAAAACAAGGCTCCCATTCGGTTTTCGAGCAAGGTACCAAGTGGACTACATACATCGAAAAAATCGGTAGCGTAAGCCTTATAAAAATATATATTATAGACATAAAAGTTGATTAAAAACCTGGAAGGAGTCTTCCCCAATCAAATAATTAATAATACATTAATAGAAACCGGGTGTCAAACATACAGTTACTAAATTACTAATTTAATTCAACTCAGTTTTGCTTGTTATACAATTAACAATTAACCAAGATCATATCAAATGTCAAAAAAACATCATCCATGACGAAAAATGCATGTTTTCACCATTGATATCCAATTAATAATTAATCATGATAAAAATACATATAAAATTGCATACAACCTAAGGGTGTATATATTATTTTTATAAACCTTCAAGAACGAGTCTTTTTTAAATTAAAAATCGCCCAAAAGGCTTAATAAAATTAAAGATCAATTAAAAAACCCTAATTAGTCCAATTTTATATTTATGTAATTATATACACTATACTTAGGCTCATGATGCCACTATTTAAATTTTAAACTATATTAACACTTAATATAAAAACATATAATCACAAGTAAACGCAACGGAAGACAAGATCAAGTATAATGTAAAATTATTAACATAGTATCAAGAATGTGTACCTTTTAGCAATAAATAGCAAATGACACAATCTTGAATATTCGCATGTAAATAAATCTAACACATGAAACCACTAAAGATCCAAGTATGATCTCTATATGGTTGCTCACACTATACGTTAAGCAAGAACACTAGTATGCTAGTGCTTAATACACGAATAAACAACGCAACACAAACACGATGTTCTTGGTTGTTCTTGGTGTCATACGATTAAATCCCGCAAGGGAATATATAACCGATCACATGTAATATAGAAGGAAAAGTAAAAACAGTGGATGCAAATAAATATTGCATGTATGTATACATAAGCATGTGCATGTATGAATATAGTTTGCATGCATTCATATGAGTTTTATTTTCTTATGTGTCGAACAGAGGAAACTTAATAATTGTTTCAGAATTAATTTGTATCATATTAAAATATAATGATCATAAAGGTCATTATATATTTTAAGCAACTTGGTCTCCAAGTCATACTTAAACACCTCATCTAGTTTTCTAGAAACAACACTCGGACCCCTTCTCTTTTTCCTTGTTCGACCGGCCTAAACAAACACCCCATAGGATTTGGTTTCCGTAATAACAAGTCCCTCACTTGATAATAAAGTGTTTGTTAATTAGTTATAACGTCTAACATTATAATTAATGACCATTTAAATATTTCGTATATTATTATTAATTGTAATTAACACATCTAATATATTAATTACATTAAATAAAGTGTTCTCTAAATGTATACGTGTGTGCCCCCAATAGGCTCACATATTTTTGGTCGTATATTTATTTATGATATAGACATATCCCAACGTTATTGACAAAGACCAAGATTTCCAAGATGATAATGTATTAATAAAACACTCCTCCACATTGGTCCAACTCCCGATCTTGCTTATATCTTTGCCAATTGGAAGACACAAATATGGAAAAGGTAACGAATCATGAAGACAATGAATATCATTAGAAATGTGTTCCACTTTGACAGGATCGATCACAATTCCATAAGACAACTTTTAGCTAAATTAACTAGGATCCCCGAAACATCATGAAAACACTTCGGAATCCGTATAAGGTTTCGAGCATTTGACTATGATCAGCTACCAAAGAAAAGTGCATCGTCGACGTATTGGAGAAGAGAAATACTAGACGTTTTATCTTAAAGAAATGTCATTAAAGTTACCTTTATCACAAGCTTCAAGCACGGTAATTTGAAGTGCCTCACAGACAAGAAAGAATAAAAATGGAGATAGAGGATCAGTTTGAAGTAGAATTTTTTCCATCTTAAATTCCTTAGTTGGAGAGCCATTAATGAGCATCCATACCGTAGCTGATGATAACACCTATAATCCACCTTACCCACTTGGACCCAAACCTCATTTCAAGCATGATACTTTGAATAAATGACCAAGACACGTTATCGGAGGACTTTTTAAAATCAACCTTGAAAAGAAGGAGATTCATCTTATTTTTACTCGCAAATTGACAATTTCATTCGCAATAAGAATATCGTCTAGGATTTTTCGAATATGAATGAAAGTCGACTGGTTTGGAGAAATGATTTTTGAGATAACTCTAGCCAATCAACTTGCTGATACTTTTGCAATGACTTTATATACACACCCTATGAGACATATGGGACGAAATTCTAAAAGATGGTCTTATTTTTTGGAGTGATAGATACAAAAGAAGCATTATGTCCGTTCGCCAAGTGACTTGAAGTTTCAAACGGTTTTACATACTTGAAAATTATTAGTATCTTTTATCGTTTCCCAAAAGTATTTGATGAAGTTAAAATTAAGACCATCTTGACCAGCGGCTTTTGACCCCGAAAACTCACAAACTGCCATTTTAACCTCTTCCATGGTGACCCCGAACACTCACAAACTGCCATTTTAACCTCTTCCATGGTGATTTCAGATCTTAGGAAGGCAAAATCATCAACTGTTTAACTGTCTAAATCGAGTGGTGCGCAAAATTGGACGATCATGATTAGACTCTTTAAATGGATTTACAAAGTGTGTGAGGGCCTCATTTTTTTATAGCACTTGGATCACCAGTCCAACAAACACTATTTATGGAAACTCCTTGATGTTATTTTTATGGTATTTTTTCCTTAAAGAAGAAAGAAAGGAACTGTGTTTTCGTCACCTTTAACTGCCCACTTGAAACGGCATTTTTTTAATTACCCAATCAACAAAGTGAAAGTGAGCATGGTAATTTAGCCCATGGCCATCAACAAAGTCTTCATAAGAAGCAACCTCATCTTCTTCATCCAACTTTTTTAAATTACTAGGAATTTTTTTACGATTATTATATATCAACGTCAATTATTCATGCTTTATATATTTTTTCTGTGTCATCGTAGCATTGCGTGAGCAGATGCTAGTTGCTATTAAGTTGACAACAATTGCTATTAAGTTGACAAAAATATGCTATCTTATAGGTTTCCCTACTCCCGATATTTGCATCCATGTACTTATCCAAAATGAACCGTAACTTTGCAGTTATAAAGCTACCTTAGTCCATAGAGCTCTAGGTGTGGTAATCTTTCAAAACTCCTCCTTTGAGTCCCACGAGGTGCCACATCACCATAACAAACCCTCTTCTACAACTCCCTTCTACAACCCCTTTTATCACAACTAACCACAACTTACTCATTTAGGTCTCACCACTTATAATTTTTTTTCACATCTTCAAATAAAATAAAATTTATTCATTAAAATAATAATACATATTAAAAACATATGAAACATAAAGTAACGATATAAAAAAGATACGGTAAAAAAACATACGCAATTTAAGAAATACATCAAATTATAAAGAAACTAGATGTATTGTAAGTCTTTGGCTGGTGTTCTTTTCTAAGCTCGTGGTTCAGTGCTTCAAGTTTATGGTCGGGTTGTAGAATGGTCAAAGGCTAAATGCATCATGGAAGTTGTGTTTCTTGGTGTTTTAACTAATAACACATTATGGTCTGAAGTTGGTGGAGGCTTTCTTGGGTTATGAAATGTAGATTTTTGAAGTATAGAGTTGCTCACTATGGATGTGGTTCTTGAACTGCTTTATTTACATTTGAATTGTTCTTTAAATGTCATTGTTAGTTCTAGCGGTTTGCTAGGTAGTTATTCTTTGCGGTTGCTGATGTCGCCTATGTAATGGGCCGAGGGGCATGGGATTCACCCATGTCAATTGTACTTCAATGTTTTTTGGTGGAATGAATTTTACCGGGGTGAATTAACCCTTTTACCAAAAAAAAAATTATATTATTGTTGTTGTTGTTGAAATTGTTCTCATTGATGTCATTGCCAAACATGCTCGATGAGATTTCGTTGAACCAATGCGTGTGTGCGTTTATCACAGAGTTCTTTGGATTTTTTTTGTTGCACTTCGCATCACTCGATCCATGCCCGTTGTAAATTTTTTCGCGGACAAATATATATCTCACTCATTTTGGGTATCGCAAATTTTTGATCTTTCAAAACCAAGTTATTCAATATGATGCACGTATACATTATTCTCTGTAACTTGGTGATGCGTGGGTTCGGGGTCGAAAGACTTCCTTTTTCGCGAGCAAGCTTTACAACCCACTAGGCAGTGTACCTAATCGTTGCAATGTAGTATAGGTAAGCCCAGGGGTTGATCGTTCTCTAGGGGAATAGAGATGATAGGTAGAGATGTATGATGAGAAGGTAAGGTTGAGGGAGATTCTTTTTAGTCTTTTTATGTTTTTTAGAAAGTAAGGTAAATATCTCGGGGTATAGGAGTGGGGGGTGGTACTTCTACCAATTTTAACTACTAATTCTTTAAACTAATAACTAATTAAACTAATGAAAATAGAAAGATAGGCTATGTATTGTAAAGTGTGTTCTTATGATGATTAAAAGTGTGTTTACTTAGATGTTCTTACTCCCTAGTTATCTCTTATTGGTCGGTTGAATTATCATATCCTCATCTTAATTGGTGCGTTATATTCCGTGTGGTCATAGGGGGTGCCTAATTTCCTACTTTTATGAATTGTAACTCTCCTCTAGACTATCTGGGATCGCCAAGTACCGTAGTATCTCCCCCGAATGCTCTATTATCCTAAAGCTACAACTCACGCAATAAACACAACGATGGCCCAAGTGCACTCTCAAGCTTTTATGCTATTTGGGACGTTCAAGCTCTCAACAATTAAAAAAGAAGCCAGTTTTCCTTACTTTAGCGTCTACCAATTAAAACAAGAGACAACCTAACAATAATTAACAATTAGGTTTCATAGATCTAAGCAAACACAATAGTAATTTAGCTACTCATGATAGATAAGCATGCATACATACAAACAATTAAACATCGGATAAACATGGTGATATAATGGATTAATAAACTTATCTTATGATGTAAAGAAGGGTTTGGAACCCTAAAATACTGTCCAAGTCGGACTACACACGAACTAGGGTTTGCTCTCCAAAATTATACCTTTTTAAATGCAGAAAAATCCATTCTATATATAGATTTACAACGCGACAGACCGCTCTTTGCCGTGACATCGCCCGGTCGTGCGCGTCTTGGTAGTTTCGTTTGGGCCAAGTCATCGTTGGGACGACATCAGTTGATGACTGTGACGCCGTCTGTCTTCATGAAAGACGTCATCTTGAGATGGTTCTTGGACGTCTGGTGTAGAAACTAAGGGAGACGCCTTCCAGATTATAGGCATGACGTCGTCATGCTTTAGAACCAAATTTTCACCTGACCCGTCGCGTGCAATCTAATTAGAAAACTTCCTTAGGGACGGCGTCGCCCTTTGGGTTGGGACGCCATCAGGCTTGCAGAACAGCCTTGGATCTTAACTTTGCCTTTTTCTTTATGTTTTCGCTCCTTTTCGTCCAAAAGTACTTGATTCCAGCATTTTGTTTCCAAAAGACCTAAAATGTGAAAAGGAACGATTTTAAGTAGTAACAGATATAAAATGTATCAATTTAGGGCTTCAATGACCCTCTAAAAACGTATGTTTTAAATCCTTATCAAATATCCCTACACTTGGAATTTACTTGTCCTCAAACAAATGTGCTTTTGGCCAATCAATTTATAAGCTAGGGGTCATGTAGCATTGGGTTAAAATAGTTTACAACAAATACAAGCGTCACAATAGTCATAACAAGAATGAAAATTATACACTAGCAATTGGTGTTTTGATTCTCTCATCTCTCGAGTTTATTTGAAATATAACATGTAAGGAAATGGAAGATAAACACTTACTACCTGACAGAGTAAAAAGATTATCATAGGCTTGAGAATATATCAAACCTTCACTGCTTTGGCGTAAGCACCTAGGAATAAATATCTAAGAGGTCTTTACAAAGGGTTGTAATGTTAGGTTTAGGGTAAGGAAGTAAAGGCTTTTGTTGGATATGGGGATATTTAGTGGTGGCAAGTAAAAAATCTTATGTTACAAGCATGTAAAGCGTGGCGTTGCTAAGCCAAGACTCGACTCACTAACACTTAATAACTTGAAACAAAATATAAACATAAACTTAAAAACATAAACATAAAGATAGATGTAGGATGGTAGCCCGTATGTTTTTCTCAGTTTTCATCATTTTTTTTACTAACTATTTTTCTCTTTTTTTTTTTTTTTTTTTTTTTTACTTTTTTTTTTCTTTTTTTTCATACCTTTTTACTCTACCATCCTTTAAGATAACATCAAAATAAAGGGAATTATAGGAGCATCCCTACACTTGAGTTTTTATTTCACTAACACTAATTGACCCGATTTGAAAAGATCAAAACACGTGGAGTACTTAATTACGTAGACAAAGGGAATTCGAATTTATCGTTCTTTCACGTTACTCCATAAAATATTACTTTAACCCATGGGTCCCAATCGTCCCAAAACTGTATACAAATGATATGACTCGACTTAGCAACCATGCAAGTAACTAGATAGTTGAACTAAGGGTTTAAACAATAATTACAATAATGCACTAAAGATGAGTGCATACAAGGTAGGCTAAGACGATTTGGGTGTAACATATAGGGGTGGATTGTAAACAATGCTCTTCATTGATATTCCAGAAACCAGAACATCACGAGAACCGCGAAAAGGATAGGCTCTGAGGGGTTAACTAGGGGTATTGTGTACTAAAGATGAGTACATCGCAAGGGTGTGGGGAAAATTACTCAACCGATGTGGATGACGTAATTAAATTACATGTTTAAAATAAGAGTTATCCTAATGCCTCTTATCATTTAGTTAATCCTAACTACACGAATGTAGTCTCACTAACGATCTTGGAATGCAACACAAAACAAGTTCGAGAATCTATTATACTATCGGTACACTCACTAAGCATTAAAGATGAATGCTTTTACTCCTAAAGACCTAGGGGCGAACCTCACATTTTTTGGGTGGAATTTGAGTAGTATACGATTTTTGTGCTAGTTATATAATTCCTATCCATGAGACGCTTTATTAAGACTAGAGTTTAACTCGTAATGCCATAAAAATTTTTTTAATTTGGTGCTAAAATTACCCTAACAAATATTTATCATAGTTTATTACACAAATTACCAAGGACAAGAGAAAAATCAAATTAGTGAATAGTTTCTAAGTTCCCGTTTTATTTTCCCTCCCTACACTTAAACTGAACATTGTCCCCAATATTCCCTGAAAGTATCAAAGTTATGATAAAGGAAGCTAAGTAAAAGAGAAAGAAACTAGTACTCCCCTGATTAGCTCGGTAGGATATGTATGAACTTGCGGTTAAATCCTCCTCCAAGAAGAATGAAAAAGTAATAAGTGCTTCCATCATGTACTTCTTCTTCTTGTCTAATATAACATGCACACTTATAAGAAAATGAAACGAAACCTCGTGTAAAATCGACGGTATAAACTATATATATAAAAACAAAACTATACTAGAAAGCAAATAAGATATAATGCTTGTGGAATAGATGTTTGCAGATTTTCTAAAAAATTAAGAATTGGAAGTTTTCAAAAATCACAAGTTATACAGAAGACGAAACCGAGAATCTGTTTCTACATTGCCTGACACCGTCGGGCTTTAGTCCCGACGCCGTCAGGTTGTCATGACAGAAAGGGTCTGGTGCGTTTTTCTGGAAAAATTCTAGAAAAATTATCTCATTAAAACCTGGAAAAATTCCTGCAAAACATCCATTATGACTCGATACAAGCATTTGACTCTAACAAACACACAAATATATACTATCCCAATTATTGATAATCTCATCTTCATGCATGTTCTTAAAACATATGTGATCTTCCCTACACTTATTTTTTTGTAAAATACCTTTATATGCAATTAAGACGAGGTTAAAAACAAAATAAAGCATTTTCACAAAACCAAACACGAGAATAAACATCAATGAAAAAGATATATAAACACACAAACAAAATTGAAAAACAAAACAAGCAAATAATTAAAAATGGGTTTCCTCCCAAGAAGCGCTTTTCATTATTTATGAGTCTTGTAGCTAGACTCGAAGTCATGCCCTACGTGACTTCATTACCATCATCTACCTCCTCATGACGATTTCTATTGGGATTTTCCATAGCATAGCTATGTTCGTTTGTGCATCTTTCTAGGAAATCATCATGCTCATATTTGGTTCTGTATTCCGGTCCTAACTTCACACATTCTTTATAGGATCCAAATATCTTACTCATCACATAATATACTCCTTTCCTTCTATCCTCCTCATTCCTATAATAGACAGATAGCTTAAGTTCTTTCTCATTATTAGATAGTGATGAGAATTGCTCAATCTTAAATGGCATTTGGTAGGCAATTTCATCAGTCTCATCCTTGAATCTAACTATCTCTAATGATGGATCATAAGTCATTCTGGAGCTATCTATGAATGGCTTTCCTAGAACTACGTGGGACGAGCTAAGATCTATATCCGTATTAATATCTTCCACAATCACGAAATCCGTTAGGTACGTGAAGCTTCCTACATAGACGGGCAATCCCTTAACTCTATCGAGGAAATTAGATCTTGTTCTAGGATCATCGGGATCTTGCCTACTTGGGATAGGTTTTTTCATCACCCAATTATAGTATGTGCTAGTCATGATGTTTATTGGGGACTTGTGATCGATGTAGGTTTTTGCCACGAAAAGGTGTCCTAAGCAACAAGGTATGTTGAGATTTATAGGATTTCCGAAGGTGATGTGTGGGGATCTCATAGTATAAAAGGGACGAAGGTCGCGTACTAGGTGCGGGTGGTATGAAAGTTCCTCTTCCATAAGAAACTTGTTGAAGTATTCGTCTACTTCTTAGTTGTTTCATCCTTAGGAGTCTCACTAACCTCAAGCACCGTCTTATGGTTTGCTTCATCATTATTCCTATTTGGTCTCACTAGGGTGATGGCATTGACGAAGTGAACGTGTTTCGATGAAGACGGGTCCCTAGTTTCATTGCCTAATTGCGAGTGAGCGAAAAACTTTCTTGGGTCCTTAATCTTTACAAGGGGAGCTTTTTTGGAGGAGTGAGTCGAGATGGAATTAACCTTCTCATTTTCCGTCCTATCATGATTGTTAATGGCTTTTAAGAGGTTATCTATCTTTCTATCTATCTCATTTTGTTGTTGATTAAAGTGATCCGAAAGCTTGGCTATTTGGGCTTCTTGAGATGTTGCGAAGTTTCGCATCATCCCTTCCAAGTCATGTTGACTAGGGCCATGAGGGCTTGAATTGTGTTGTTGGGGCCATGGGGAGTCGTTAGACGTGAATTCTTTGGATTGATTCCAATTATAGTCAGGTTTGCTCTCCATGCCTCTCGGGCTTCGTTGTAAGTCCTAGGTCCGGGGGTTATGGGGAATCTTCCTCTCTCTTCGTTGGTACGCGAGGATGCGTAGTCCACGGAAGCTTGTCCAAGGAGTCTCATGCAATTACGAGTGTTGTGGGCACCACTACATAACTCACACAAGGAAGAGACTTTGTTCACTTGGCGTGAAGGTTTAGGAGCTTCGTAGGAACTCATTAGGAATTTGACTTGATCTTCAAGTTCGAGTATCCTACGATTGGAAGGTTGTGAGTCGATTGGAGGCAAGGATATTGCCTTTATGGTTTTGGGGTAACTCACGGGGGTCATTCCAACATTCGTTGTCATAGAGGGCGAGGTCCTCTATTGTACCGCACGATTATTCCGCGGTTAATTCACTAAGCTTACCACCGGCCGCTTGGTCAATGGTTTGCCTTGTGGAGAGATTGAAATGATCATAAAATATTTGGACTTGGAGCCAAAGATCAATGCCGTGGTGAGGGACTTTGTGGAGTAAGTCTTTGAATCGAGTTCACGCTGTTAATACAAATAAACCATAAAAACGTTTATTTATATTTTACGATCTTCTAATGTTTTGTCGATAACAAACGTAAAATCATTTTAACGAAATAAATAAAATATGTAAAAGCTTTGAGTCAATAGTTTACTAACACACTTTTACAAAACATATTAAAACCCTCAAGACATGTTTAGTAAATATGTTATATAAAACCAA
The DNA here is from genome assembly GCA_910596185.1 of Chrysanthemum makinoi. Lineage (NCBI taxonomy): Eukaryota > Viridiplantae > Streptophyta > Magnoliopsida > Asterales > Asteraceae > Chrysanthemum > Chrysanthemum makinoi. The sequence goes on along the minus strand of OU343221.1, from coordinate 104,033,796 downwards.
AGACATTTTTATAAAACACTAACAAGTAATATTATTTGCATCTTAAAGAAATGTATATGTGTAACAAGTAATAGTGTTTACATTTTATAGAAATGTATATGTACTTTGCACATGTTGTAATGGGTAAGTAATGGGTAAAAACCAAATTCCATAACCCATGACCCATTGACTAGGTACAATGAATCTTGTTGGATAAGAACCAAGGTCCATAACCCATACCCATGGAGCATGATCCATAACCCATGATCCGTTGCATGACATCATGCATAAAGTCATATTGGATATTATCCATGATCCATGACCCAAAGTCCATGACCCATGACCCAAGATCCATAATCCAATGACTAGTTACATTGCATCTTGTTGGGTATCCATGATCCAATACCCATGACCCATGGTCCATAACCCATAACCCGGTTTGCAACCCAGAATCCGGACTAAACTGATCCAGTTGCCGAATCCCAGGATTTGCACTTGCCGGATCCCTCTGGTGAGGGATCCGTCGGAACCGTGGGATAGTAGGCACATTTTACCTATAAATATTGAGCCATTTATCTCTTGCTCACCACCACTCTTAGATATACTTTCTCTCAGTATTCTAACCTCACTAACCACAGATCCAAAGGATCATTCTATGTAGTTTTATCTTTGTGTGATTCTCTAGGTTCCTCTTAAAGGCGAGATCACCACCTCTTGAAGACGTGCAAGCTCAAGGTCATGAGTTGTTAAGCTTCATCATCATCAAGACCATTGAAGTGCATCTTGTTGATAGTTCTTTCCTCCCTCCATAGAAGTGTCGTGTTGAAGGCATTAGTGAACGGTGCCGAAGGTGTACATTCGATATGGTGCGTCGATGTACAAGTTGTGTAGTTTAGGTTAAAGGATGTTGATATCCTTTCTAGTATTGCAAAAAGGAGTGTGTCTCCTATGGGTAGTTGTGCTGTGGTGTAGTGTTCAGTAGTAGTTCCTCTTTTGTAATGGAACTCGGTATCTAGCCTTGTACCAGATAAAGTGTAGGCGACGTTGTGATTGGTTTGGTTCTACCTCGTGGAAGAACTCGATGTCTAGCCTTGTACCGGATAAAGAGTAGGCGACGTTGTGAAGGCTTCTCCGCCACATTAAGGAGCTTGTGTTGTGTAGTTCTTAGAAACTCTCGAGTTGGGTACTCGGGGAGTGGAGTAGGGCAAGGAAGGTGTCTTTGTAGCCGAACCACTATAAATACTCGTGTCGTGGTTTTGTGTTCATTTACTCTTTATCTTTTGCATTACTTACGTATATGATCATCTATCAATATCCAACACACAAACTAAATAGATTGACATGAGTCGATCTAAATACTTTAAAACGAAATTTTAATCGGTAATACTATTCAACCCCCCCCCCTTCTAGTTTTCCACAATTAGCATTAGAGTTTCGTTAACAAGTTTCTTAGAGTATATTGTACTCTAAAAACTTGATACGATCCGTGTATGTTTGAAAACTACAAATAGGGAAATTTCTTAAAACAAAAATTTCATGGTTTAGAAATTTTTATATTTTAACAAATGTTAGATACTTAGTTAGTGATAGATTATTCTAACATCTTCATTTGAGAAATCTTCATGCTAGGATTCTTTCAATAACATCAAAGAAAATGAAGTCAACAACCAAAAAAGAAGTCCAAAGTATTCACAACTTGCTTTTACAAAATACGATTAAGTATTTTAAAAGCTCATGAAGCATTTTGCGTCTATGTTTTTCAAAAATCATAAAAAGAATATATAGCGAAGGTATGTTCTCCTAACTACAATTAGTTCATCTAAAAAATGCTACTTGCTTATAGATAAAATAATTATATATGTTTCTATATTATGTTAAGTAGTATTATAATGTCCTTGCATATATTTTATACTATGTAAAAGACTCGTAGATTTGATTTTTAACTTCAACGTCACAAATTCTCCAAAAATTTGTTCTTCATCCTAAACACATCATCGGGAATATTATTCCTCCTTGATTTCCCTAAACACTACAAACTAGCCAATATTCATCTTTACCTCGAAAAGAAATATTGCTAAACCAAAAGTTTTGATCCATCGTTCCTAGCATAGAGATATTTTTGTTGCATTAGTAATCTACATCAATATCATCTATTCAAATTATCTATATCATGTTAAAATAGAATTTGACATGATTCTTATCTCTTCTCGACTCATGGTTTACTCATAAAAAGGAACCTCGTCAAATGTGTTTAGTAAACACGAAGACTCATCAAACCTTGTATCACATTTATAATAGACAAATCCTAAGATATAGAGCATAACCTTTAGCAAAATTAAAATAAAAAATAATAATAATAATAAATTAAAAAAAAAAAAAAAAAAAACTCCCGCGTCAAAAATATCAAAGTCACTAAAACTCCTGCTTTTTATATTTTAATAGCCGATCCCTTTTCAAGGATCCGTGGGAATCGGCATATCAACAAACAAAATAAGTCTTTGATAATTCAATGTGCACTTCCCACTCTCCACTTTACCTTCATACACTAATTCTAAACTCAAAGACTACCGTTCCTATGAGCTTTTTCTTCATCAATCCAAGCAATCCAATCACTTGTATAAGTCTTATCTTCACTACACTGTGATTTTCATTCTCAAGTTCCTAATTATACAATTTTTACATCTTTAGAATTTTGATTCAAGTGGGTTTGTCACAATTTGCTATCACATCATTTTTAATTAGCTATCTAAGATAACTAATCAAAGAACAAACATTGTTAATACAACTTAGAACTCATAATGAATTCAAAAGGGATGTGTTGAGGAAAATTGTGATGAACCTCTGTTAGGTCACTAGTTTTACAAACACAAGTTATAAGAGAAGAGATGAAGGCGGATGAACAAGTAAACCACACACATACACAATAGTAATAATACGGTTTAGGCGTAGGAATATGTGTGAAAAGAAAACTTGAACAACCAACCCTCAAGTGAGGTTATTACAATGTACTTATAGGCAAGGAGCTAGGGCAACACTCCCTCTCCTTCCCTATTCCTTATTGGGCTTGGGCCAAGCTTATGGGCCTTCTACATAAGCTTGACCTTAAACAAACATAAAGGCCATAATAAAGCTACCTATTACATATGAAATATAAATACTTGAAATACTGTTTAGGAGTGATTCCAACAATCTCCCTCTCAAGTATATATGAATGTAAGCGGTGAAAGCGTTGATGTAATAGTAAGCTGTAGACGTCTTCCGACATTCTTCTTTCTTGTGAGAAGAATTGCCTTGATTCGAACAATCTCCCGAGTGTAGAGAGATAGTTATCTTTGAACGATTATGCTTTGACGTCATCTTTAACTTTGTTCTTTGATCATTGTTCTTTGTGGTGAAAGTGATAGTATGTTGTTGTCGCATCGATTGCTTTTCACCAGCTTCTCGTGCCCGCTTCTTGCTCCAAAGTGTCTCCACGTCATTCTTCAACATGCTCACACGCTCTTTGACGTTGGAAATCAATCCTGATGAAGTTCTTTAAGTCTTTGACTTTGTAGATTCTTTGGTTTGACGAAGAATCATTACATTGTTGTGTTGCATTGAGATAGTACTTCCATTAGTGATGATGTTGGCGTGAGCATGAGAAGAATCAAGACGATCATCCCGGAGCTTCCATAAGAAGAAAACATTTCAAGCGGTTAGTAATAAGCGGTTTCCGGCACTTACAAGTTTGAACCGAGGTGTTAACAAAGATAGCCAGTGTGAAAACACAATTCTAATTCTTACAAAGGCCGTTTCTGAACCGGAGTCCCACAAGTGAGATAACGCGATGTACCGAAGTACATCTATTAGCCGAATGAGTCGCCGAGGTACACGAAGCATCACCTCACGCATCGAGACCGTTTGAGACACACACTCCGTAATCCACGGGGAGTTACCGTGACCTGGCGCCGTGGCGTTTGTTTGATGTTGACCACTGGCGAGTTTCCATTCAATCGCGAGGATCACAGATGTGAACCTCTCATAAATGTTCTCGACGATTGCTAAGATCGTGAAGGACTCGATATGGACCACTGATGATCTTATTTGTTGATCATCAAGTGATTAAATGTCAAGTGTTCCTAAGAGATCTTTTGATGAATCTCGTGGCTCTAGACTCAATAGTGCGTTTGGTTTTCTGGCGGCGAGACTAGGGAGGGTCTCCTTCTTCAATACCGGCAAAATCTCTAAGAGAAAGCCAATAGTTTACGTAGGGTTCCACAGTGAGAATGAAACAAGCTTACATTGAGAGAAACTTGAGTGGATAAGAAGGTTTAGTGCATGCGTCCTTTGGGTCCATGGCGACTTTTAATCTTCAATACCGCGTCACTAAGTGACAACCAAGGTGCATATGAATTGAACCTTACGCCTAAGTTGAATAATGGAGGGCTATTTCTTTTCACCCTTTACTTTACATTTTCTTTTGATTCTTCAACTCCTTCTTTCTCCGATTCTCATTTTCTCCTTTTTATAATCATTCCTAAGGACTTCTAACACTAACTAATGGTAGTGTCCTTGGGTAGATCCCTCCGCTCTGGCGGATCATAGGACGGTTATTCCTAACCTTAGTCACCTTATAACTCCATGACTAACCTATGTTTGCCATTAAAACCATTGTATGATAAAATATCTCTCAAAGGGTTTGTTAATGAAAAACATGTTTGAACCATTGTGAGATATGATGTTTTGCATAAATACTCCCCCTCCACATGTGCTTAATAGTTTTAATGGTTAAATGCACGATGAGGAAAAAGAGCGCGCACTTTTGAATTGATCCGAAGATAGACAATCCCCCCGCGAGACACGGTTACGTTGCATAGTTAAAGAGTTACATTGTCGGCTTTTAGGTGACAACTAGCTCTAATAACTACCTTGAAGGTGTAGACAAACCTCGGAAGGTTGTCAAACCCGTCAGAGTTCATGTCTATCAAGAGTTTCTCGAATGGTACATTCTACTCGGACAAGTCCTTTGAGACACGTTTACATCACTAGCGAACTAGCTTGAAATTATTACCCGTCCGGGACAAGTCTTTTCGAGTTACTAACAGTTTAGTATCGTCAATTGTTGGTTAAGTCCGAGTAACACGCAGATTCATTTGCATTTTACATAACATATTTCTTATCACACATTTTCTCCCCTCAAAAATGGCATATTAAAGTGTTATTTTTGAAACGTTTGAGAATAAATATGACCATTTCGGTGTTCGGGAAGAATGACCACTGAAAACAATTTTGAACAAAGTTTTGAATCAAGTACTCCCCCTCAACGAGTGATATAAGCGGTTGAGGTTTTGAAAATCATAAGGAAAGTACTTGTTCTTTTGAGCAAAACCTTGAAAAGTGAAAGGTTTGATAGGTTTTACTCAAAAGTAAGAAGCTTTCGCCCCTTTTATAAGGATTGTGGCAGGCGTACCACGGTCCTTTATTTGACAAGTCACGGGTTGTACACTTATGTGTGCACAAGCCATTAACATATATAATCATACATCCAAAATTATGAAGGAAACAATTCAAGGGGTACCAGGAAGTGCAAATGATGTTCCTGTGAGGCAGTGCGCAGTTGAAAGCCGGTGATGTTTCTCCCGGGTCGCACCACCAACATAGCTCTCCAATCGTCTGAGGCGATCCCTTCGAACAACCGCTCATCAATCATGGTGATGATCCTTCTCACATCCCTCCTTTCACGAGAATTCCGTAACTACGAGACCCAACTTCGTAGCGTATATCCTTCAACCTGTACGCTAATCCGTCCCTAACCGCTTCAAAGTATGATCCCCATTTCTCAGAAGATCACTACACGCCATTAAGCAGTTTCTATGAAGTTCACTGCGGTAAACAACTCCGAAAGGTTTCGCGATGAGCGTATATTGAGGTAGTTGATTGAGATCGGGAAGAGTAAGCGTTGGAGGAGTGAGGTTGACACACCGCCTCGATAAGATTCAACGACCATCCGGATATCTTCAACACGCTCTTTGATCACGATGCGCCTAATGAAGATGAGAACCGACTTGATAAATTCACGCTGAACTTCGGCCGAGAATTGTCTCATACGCACCCCGTACTTTGGCAAGGTACATGTCTTCATGTCGTTGAGGACAAGTTCTCAAAGTCACTCTGAGAATCCATAGTCCTGTTCATCTTGTCGCTTGACTATGATATTCTTTAAGAATGTGTAGTCCCACTTAGACTTGAGATCAATGTGTTTGATGGCCACGATGTCCTTAGAACTATACACCGCATGTTGAGACTTCAACTGTGCTTCAGTAGTAGATTCTTCTCGGCGCTCGTGCCAATGATGAATCCCATACAATGCATCTTGGTCGTATGCTTGCACGCTTGTCGAAAACAAGTGATTTGCACGCCTCGATAGCTATGCAGTTTGAGTAAATAGCCACTGGGAATGGAAGAGTCAATGATGTAGCGTATTTTCGCGAACCATCGCTACCGTGTAAGAGAAAATCCGTGTCTTTGTTAAAGAAGTAGGAAGGGAATCCGTGGTTCGCCTGCTTGGCCAATGGTCGTAGGAGGTTTGGTCCAATTAGTGTAGTATGGAGGGTTGTCCCTTTGTGTGAAGTCAATGTTTGCTTCCGGATTGAGCCAATCCATGTGTTAGACATAGCTCGGAGCATGTTCTCAAGATGATATTCGACCTCGAGGCGCTTTCAGTGAGCTGCTTTAGAAGTTGGAATGCTTAATTCTTGATTCGCTTCAACTCAGATTTCGTCATTTTCTTCACATGGAACTTTTCTTGCAAAAGTTTTTGCGTGCTCCAATGTAGAACCGTCTACCAATTCTTGACCTTCATCAGTAGGAGTTTGATTGACAAGTGTGGAGAACCATTCAAACTCTTGGTTTTATCGTCATCTCTAGCCATGAGACGACTCCAGCCGAGTCGTCTTCTTCTTCTTTTGGAAGGCCTTGATGATGATAATCGGGTTCAACTTGACTTTGGGTGAGTGGGTTGTTCGGGCTCAAGGACCTCTTCATCGCCACCACCCGTATACTCAAAGTAATCACCTGTTTTATGAGTCAGGGGTGGTAACTCGAATCGCCCCGAGGTTTATCAAGAGAAGACCGAGGTGGATGAGACATTTGTTGAGAAGAAGTTCGTGGTGGAGGAGGTGGCATAGAGGTAGATTTACCGATTGGCGCTTTTAGCGAGGTAATCCTTATCCTTATCATCGCCATCTCTTGGTCGTTTGGGTTGATCGGTGACTTTTGCATGATGATCCGAGTTGAAAATCAAGTAGATTTTCGAAAAATTTAGCTTCATCCGAAGTAAACGCTCCAGATCGCTTTGACATTTGTATCACAAGTTTAGCGATTAACTCAGTCGAGAGATCGCCTTCTTTGGCCATTGTATTTTTAACCAATGCTACGATGTTGGGTGAGTTGTCCGAAAATATTTCTAGTCACACCGGGATTAGTCGAGAAGAAACTTGTGAGTATGATCTCTTGGTGTCTTCTCCAGCCCTTTTGGACTTTAGGAACGATATCCCAAGGTACTTGTTAGTGTAACCTTCGATCATTTCGCTCAGCCTTACGATGACTCTTCATGAACTTCTGAACATATTCCCTTTCTTTCTCCATCTTGTCATGCTCGTCTATACATATGTCTTTGTATGTGATCGAAAGAAAGAAATTTAGCTTTTTGTAGAGCACGTTTCTTCGACTTGTTTGACATGTTTTGAATCCGTTTATGATCTTGAGAAATCCAAGATCGAGGTGGTTTCTTCACAGATTTGGATGATGATTTTGTTGATCTTTTGATGGTGGTGGTGATGAGTGAGATGAAGAATCTGATGAGGAGGGGACATGAGGAGATTCGGGGTCCTTTGGAGGTGCGGAAGTATCCTCCTTGGAGCGAGTTGGATTTCTGCCGAGAAGAAAGTCATCCTAATCTTCTTCGTCATCATGTCCAGATTTAGCCTTTTCTTCCGTCTGTACCTTAGCTTCTTCATCGCTTTTCTCTTTTCTTTTTCTCGTTCCTCAATGTTAAGATCAGTAGACTCCTTCACAAGCGTTTGTTGTTGCACAAGAGTGGTGGCACCAGATCCCTTATCGGGTTGATTAACCGCGATCAGACTGGTGAAGAGTGACAAGACCACTTGATCCTCCGGGCCACCCATTTGATCTTTTGCAAATTCTTCAACTTTTTGAATTTGTCTAACTAATTTAAACTTCTTCCTGTATGATTGATCCAATTGCTCTTCTTCTTCTTCTTCGTGAGCTTTCATCATGTGACACAAGTGCAGAGAGTCTTCCCTTTTCCTTTATGTTTGGTAGGACTTGGAGGTTTTGGTACCGAGGGATTTTCATCCTTTGCAGCTTCAGATAGTGTAATCTCTTCATCATGTCAAGCATTCGAGCTCGGCCCACAAGCTTTCTTTTGCGTTCGTGTGAAAGGATGGAGTGGCTTCTGAGAAGGAACTTTTTTCTTAGGGGAGGGTTCCTCTTTGAATAGGTTTCCTCTTTGGAACTTCCTTTGACTATCTGCACTTGTGACACTCCAAAGACTTCCTTTTTGGTTCTCCTTACTGGGTGTTCCAAGATTTTTCGTCGAGATGACCAACTTTGCCTTGTCCGACCGCTTGGATACCTTTTGTATGCGATTCGAGCTTTCGACATCTTCGCTTAGAAGGAAATCCGGCAAAGACAAAGACCTTGTTTCTTTGTAGACGCTTTCCTTGATTCCGACAGATAGAATGGGTTCCGTCAACATGTCGTGATTGTCGGGGTCATTGAGCCTCTTGGGAATGTCGGGATGAAGTCCAAGTGCTCTCTGGATCAACAATTTAGTATATCCGATGTAGGGAATCTTTGAGCCAAGTTTGTTGAGAAATGACATCATGTCATCCCAAATCGGAGCTTCGATAGCGATGTGTTTCTTGTTGACCAATGCCCATAATATTTGCAGTTCCATGAGCTTAGGGTGCTCATAGCCACTGTATCCACGCACTGAAATGACTTGGTGATGATCATGTAGAGAGTTCTCCAGAGGGTTGAGGAATACTCTTAAGCTCTACGAATGCTTGGTGATTACTTCCCCGTAGCCTCGTCATAACCGATATTGATTAAGAATTGAGAGTGAGCTCTTCAAACAGGTGTGGCATATAGTTTGGTTGGATCGACATCGAATTAGGAGAATGTTTTAAGTCTGCAGGTGTAATGGTGACTTGTTTGTGATTCGAGTCACCGTCACAGCGCTTTGTCCTTGACCCTTTCCATAGTGTTCCGTAACTGTTGGATGTAGATCTCGTGAACAGCGATTGCAGAGTGAGAAAGCATGTTCTGATACGGATGAGTCCTCAGAATGTCAATAGCAATTAAACATGAAGATTCCGAGCAAGTGAGGTTGTCAAAGTCAACACGGAGATTATTCTTTCCTATCTTCATTGGATAGCCATGAGGATAGATATCGGCAATGGAGAGAACTTCAGGTGCATCCATATTCATTTGTTCAGCCATGTCGTGATCTGAAATAACATTAGCCAAAAGAACCAACATATCGAAAGACATAATGTTAGTCAACGGAAGGTCTTATTGTCTAGTTATTGAATGTACAGAGTCAATGATTGTTACGAGTCCTAAGTCACTTGTATATTCAATAGTCCAATGACGTCGTGAAATGTTTCGTGAGTTAGTTAACTTTAAGTTTTAAAGTTTATTTTATCACTTATTGTTCACAACATATCAAACGATTTAAGTTTATTAGTGACATTTTAGGATTCGTGATGATATGATTAGTTTATTTACAAGTTTGTACACGTAACAATTCATAATGAAGGTATGATCCAGGCTTATGCGTAGGATTGGTAAAGTTATGCGTGAGACAGAATGATATATGCAGGCGTAAACTTACGCGTAGGGTCTTAACTACGCTGTAAGAAATGTTACGCGTAGGAAAAAAAAAGGGGACCTTATGCGTAGAGCTTTATGCGTAGGCATATATTAACCTTACGTAAGGCTACCGTAGAGTTGACCTTATGCGTAGAGGTCATTGCTACGCATATCCTTCACGTGATATGCGTAGTCCCATATGTAGAACCTTATGCGTAGCGCTGCGTAAGACTAATCTTACGCGCATAACAAGCTACGCGTAGGTGATCCTTATGCGGAGATTAACAACAACCTTGATTCTGAATATTACGTGTTGCAAGCCTGAAATAAAGCATCATATCATCAAAGTTAAACACATAACATTCGTTTTATGACAAATCAAAACACATTTGGACAGCTTTTAATGAAGCGTAGAACAATACACGCGTAGTCTAAACCCTAAATCTACGAGTATGAGATCTAGCCATGGATTATGCACCAAAGTTTTTCTGGTATATCTTAGATGTTGTGAGAGCATAATGACCAAGTTTTAACACTTAATTTGCAGTGAATCAAAAATACCCAATCTTAAGAACCTTAAACCCTAATTTCAAATTGTTAACCAATTGTGTTTCGGTGGTTATAGACCTTAGAAATCATCAATTCAATAACACAAGAGCATAACCCAACAATCTTTTTGACCAAAACACTTCACATTTAGAAATACCCAATTCGACTCATAAACCCTAATTTTCAAAAATCATTAATTAGTGTAACTGGGTTTGTTTTGAGCTTAGAAACTATATCATAGATGTTGTTAAAACATTTTGACACATTCCTTTTAACCATAAACACATAACACATGATCATGTGTTCATACGCATATGCTTAAGAACACAAAATCACTCATAACTTGAAAGATTTGACCGTTGAATTCATTTGAAAATCAAAACCAATGTTCAAAAACATGTTAGAAACATTAATCCACTTACAAAATGATGATCAAAACACGGATTTCTTGAGTGAATTTTGTATGCGAGGATGGTTTTAGGTATTTTTGCAATAAATGAGAAGTGAAAGTAGGTGGGAGGGTGTTTTATTAAAATGTTTAACCTTTAACTTTTGGTCCCTCCACCTTTTCTTTTTTTCAAACAAAGCCATTTAACTTCCATTTTGGTTACCAAACAAAGATTTTTGGAAAGAAACTTGACGACACTCCCCCTCGACTTGAGAAAATAATGAAAGGTTATTAATTTAAGTCCGAGGAGTGTCTTTGAACAAGAAAATGTACCACCATTTGTAAAAGAGTCAACCGAGATATGATAACATGCAAGTACACAGATGTTTTGAAGCAGGTAAAGATTATTTTTCTCCCTCAACACTTGATCGGAACAATATTGAATTTTGAAAGATTAAAGTGTTGACAAAAGAAATGTACTTGCAATGTTGAAAGAAAATTAGATTAGAAGAATATTTTTGTTGTTTTATCGTGTTTTATAATTTTGTATTTTGTTTTTGAAAATTATTTACAAAAGAGAATTTGGTGTTTGATGTGTTTTAAGACTGCTTTTAGGAGGTCATCCAATTCCTCTTGAGTCAAACACCTCATACCAATCCGTTGGACCAACTCATTAAACCTAGCGGGAGGCAAGGCTTTGGTGAGAAGATCCGCCAATTGGTATTCAGACTCCACAAAATATAATTCAACGTACAAGACTGCTCCACGTGGATCCTTGATGAAATGATATCAAGATCGATGTGCTTTGATTTCGAAAGGCTGAACCGAAGTTGCGACGATTGCAATGGCACTCCGATTGTCGCAATACATCGGGATTCAGTCAAATACGTAACCATAGTCTTTGAGTTGTGTTCTCATCCATATGACTTGAGCACAACATGCGGACATGGCTACATATTCGCTTCGGTTGATGACAACGATGTACAATCCTCGCTTCTTCGATTGCCATGACACCGTTTATCACCAAGAAATTGTAAAGCTCCCAAGTGCTTTTCCGTGAGTCTAAGCATCCCGTGGTCGGCGTCTGAAAAGCGATTAGTTCAAAACCGTAATCCTTCTGGATACCGGATCCCCAAGTTAATGGTTCCCTTTATGTATCGGAGGATTCTTTTAGCCTCGAGAGGTGGGTTTCAGCTTGGTCGCGATCGATAACGGAGCATAGATAAACGGCAAAGACAATATCAGTCTCGCTAGCTGTTAGATATATGGGAGACCCAATAATACTACGGTATTTTGTAGGGTCCACCAATTTCCCATGTAAATCGGCGTCTAGCTTCTTGGTATGAGCCATTGGTGTGGCATAGGTGTCACAGTTTTCCATTCCAAATTTGTTTAACAATTCAAGGGCATATTTGACCGACTCAAGAAAATACCATGGGGTGATTGATGAACTTGCAGTCCTAGAAAGAACGTAAGTTCACCCATCATGGACATTTCAAAATTTTTCTTCATTAGTTTTGCAAAAGCGATTGAAAACTTTTATGTGTAGACCCAAAAATGATGTCATCCACGTAAATTTGAACAATTAAGATATGTGCCCGTGATATTGTATAAAAAGAGTTGGGTCAACCGAACCTTTGGTGAAATTATTGGCAATGAGGAAAGATGATAGCTTATCGTACCATGCCCGAGGGGCTTGTTTGAGACCATAAGAGCTTTGTTCGCTTGTAGACATGGTTCGGGAACTCGTGATCAACGAATCCATCGGTTGGTCGACATAAACCGTTTCTTTAAGTTGTCCATTGAGAAACGCAGTTTTGACATCCATCCGATAGACCGTCATATTCATATGAGCCGCGAACGCTAGAAATATCCGAACGGCCTCAAGACGAGCAACCGGAGCAAAAGATTCTTCAAAGTCTATTCCCTCTTCCCGACGATAACCCTTAGCCACCAGACGTGACTTGTTTCGGATAACGTTCCCTTCAAAGATCCAATTTGTTTTTCCAAATCCATTTTAGACCAATGACGAGACCCTCGTTGGTCTTTCAACCACCCATACTTCAAGACGTTTAAATTGGTTGAGTTCTTCTTGCATGGATTCAATCCACTTGTCTTTTGTCATTGCGTCTTTGATGTTTTTAGGTTCAGATTGGCAGACGGTGAGTGCATAAATGCAATGTTCACCGCCTCGTGTGAAGACGCTTGTCTCTAACGACCGTGGTTGATTGGGTTGCCAATAATAATTTCTAGAGGATGGTCTTTTGTCCATCTATGTGTGGAGGGTTGATGTTGGTATACATTGTGCGATTCTGAGGATTCAAATGGTTTGTTGAAGATTCCGCGACATCCGTGCGCAGTCTCATTAGCAAACGGGTTGAAGAACGATTTGGATCAAAATCTGCAGTGGGGGTACTTCATTCGTAATATCATCACCGGTTCATCATTGTTGGAAGCGGTGTGTTCAATGTGTTGGAGTCAATGGTGTAGGTGCATCTTCAACAAGAGTTGTTGTAGCAGTGTATCGGTATAGGAATATTATCGTTGTGCACAAACAAATGATACACCTGAGCACGCTCATCAATATCGCCACGAACGTAGGAGCAAATAACCTTTCCATTTGTTGAGCGAGTTAGCCGAGGGCTTTCTTCATGATGATGGGGTTGAGGAAGTTTAAACGGTTGTGACCGGGTTCTAAGTCAGTTATACTCGTAAGCCATTTCCGTAAGTTCATCGAAATGAGCATGAATCGCTTTCCATCACCTCCTTTGTTCGACGATTCCGATTGGAAACCTTTAGAATTATCACGATCCAATAAAGACTCCAATGTCGGCTTTGGCTTTGAGCTTTCCAAAGTCATCACGATCATTATTCGGATAGCAAAGAGATCCAAATACATGAAAGTGTTTGAGATTCGGTTTATAGTTGGACAAGCTCGAAGGTGTTTTGTTGTGGCGCTTTTGTGATCATAGAACGGTTTTGAGTATAGCATGCACGAGATACATTACGCCCATAAGTAACTGGAAGTTTAGCATTGATTAACATTGTTCTTGCGGCTTCCACTAACGCGTCGGTTTCGCTCTTTCAACAACTCCGCTTTTGTTCGTGTGTACGCAATAGATGTTTGATGTCAATTTACTTTCTCATAGAATTCACGAAGGGTTTTGTTAACAAATTCAGCCTTTGTCTGCTTACGATGATTACGGTGTTTCGGAGTCGAACCGTATTTTTGTGAGAAAAGTGATGATCATTTGTGGAGCTTGGTCTTTGCTACGAAGAAAGTAGACCCAAGTCCATCGTGAGTAGTCATCAACAATTACTAAGATGTAGCGCTTTGCCATTGATCGCTTGCAGCGCAAGATCGGGCCACACAAATCCATGTGAAGAAGATGAAGCACATCTTTGAGAGCGTGTTCCACCTTTGAAGGAAAATGAGCACGAGTGCTTTTCCCTTGTTCACAAGCCGAGCAAAGGTGATCTTTTGAATACCGGAATCGGGGAGTCCTTCAACTAGTTTGTGTCGAGCAAGGTTGGTGATGGTTTGAAAGTTTAGATGTGAGAGACGACGCATAGCCAGATTTTGTTGATGTTACCTTAGAAAGTAAGCAAATGGGAGAGGAAGCAACCATGTCTTGCATAGAGATAGTGTAGAGACTAGAATTACGCGAGCCGGACATAAGGTCATTTCCTTGTAGATCACTTAATGAAACAAGTTTTCTCCCTGAAAGCAACCTCCAAATCTCCATCACAAAATTGACCTTCTGAAAACAGATTGTGACCGAGGCCTTCCACATAGTAAACCCTGCTAATTTCGATGTTCCCATTGACATAGTCTCCGTAGCCCATGATAGCTGCAGTGATCATTCTAACCCGACAGGCGGTGCCAATGAACTTTGCAACAAAGTTTGATAACAGTTTAAGATTGCCCGTCATGTGTCGGGAACAGCCGCTATCAACAATCCGAGAATGATCTCAGTATCACCGTGCATTACATGCATCTACGCGATGGAATAGAAGTAGATGTGGAACCCGAAATGTTAGAGGGTTCCATAGCAGATATAGTAGATATACACACATCAATAGCTTTAGGTATCCACTTAAATCCTAGTGTGTTATATATCCATTTCGGCCATCTATAACTACTCTTTGCTTTAGTCTTAGTGAATTCACTAGGTGGTACTACATTCCTAGGAGGTGAAACCGAGCTACAGGACAGAATGCGTTCTTAGAATCTAAAGATGGCGGTCTACCAAGCAATGCACTTAGAAAGATTAGTGGGCCTAGAGGTATTCGGTTCTTAGGATTCCTTAAACGAGAGATGATAGCTTTAGCAACACATTTATCATGGCAATCAAAATTCATACTTTTACCACAAATAACACAAGGTGCATCGGTGACCAATATCAAAAGTACTTAATGGTTTAGCATTCGTTACATCACTATTTCTATTACATTTGCCGAACGCAATATCTATAGTGGAGGCAACGTGAGTCTTATTCATAGTCCTAGGGTGTTCTTCTACTTTAGCATTCTTGATTGATCTTTTCTTAGGTCGCAACTTCCTATTCTTCGATTGAGTGCTCCTAGGTCGTGAAGTGCGGACGCTTTGGAAAAGGCTCAACTATTCTGCTTTCAGTAGAAGGAAGCACGTTAGCTACTTGTGATTTGGCAGTAGAGATTCTAGGTGCATGAGTACTAAGTGTTACGGGGCTAATCTCTTAATGATTGTTGGCGGAAGTTGTTCATACTTTCCTAACATTCCTCTTAACTTGATGATAGTGTGAATCGATCTTGATTTTCGGACGAACATTTCCAAAGGCAAAATGCATAACTTTTTTAGTGTGTGCAAGATAATGATCAAGTTCATTTGATGCTTCATCACGAAGTCTTTTGAGTAAATCAAATATGACACCATATTCCTTTTAACTTTTACAAGTTCTTGTTCATATTTTGAGATTTGACACTTAAAAGACACGTTTGATCATCCAGGTTGCTCAATTTTAGAATCGAAGGTTTTGCACGAACTGGGTTGATTTTGTTTTGAAAAGCAAGTTGTTGATCGTGAATATCTTTTGACACCAATTAAGACGACGTATTGCATTTGAAAGTTCGTTTGACAATCGCTTTGTTTTCAACTTTAAGGACTCGACGTCTGAAGCACATTATCGGTGTTCTCAACATTTACCACGTAAAATAAAGATCGATGTCAGAGATATTATCAAATGCATATGACAAAGAATTCAATAACACAACATTTTGAACATCGGCCAGGATAACATCTTCCAAGAGTCGATCAACATCTTTTCTCAACAGTTTCTTTTACGTTTAGTATTAGAAATAGATGTTTCGCTTTTCTCAAAACGTTTTTCATGACCCCAAGTTCCTTATGAAAATCCTTTTCCAGTGCAATTGCACAACTTTTCAAGTTTTTAACATTAGGTAAAAGATTTTTCAGAAAAATGTCTCTTTGTTCTCGCGCTGAGTGCTTATTGAAAATGTTCAACTTTGATTTCGGACGATATTCTATCTCATGTTGTAAAATTTTGAGGCCATGAAAATGTCAAAATATCGAAGAATTTTTCGATTTTCAGGTTGTGAGTTTACTTCACTAATGGAAGGTAAAGGACCATAAGTTTGTGCAAAGTCTGTTGTGGGATTAACAATAGAAGACTCGGGTGTTTTGATGATAACCCTTGGTGTGTTAGAAGAATCCGTTGGTGTGACGAAAGTGACCGGTTTTGAATAATTAAAAGGTTTGTTGTAAACAACTTTTTCTAATTTTGATCGACTCTCGTCTTATGCATCTAATTCCTCTTGACGATGATATTCAACAACATTCATAAATGTAATTATCAATTTTATATTCTGCACCGAAACTTCGTGATTTGGTTTGAATGCTTTTGTTGAAAGCTTAGGTTTGTAATCGGCAAGATTCGGTCCATATCCATTTGGATTTGGTTTTAAAGTAAACTTTTCAATGGTGGTGACCGACTCGCCATGTTTGTAAACAACAGCTTTAAACTCTTTAAGTTTGTTTTGCAAGCCGATGATTTCTTCAAGATGATCATCTATTCGCTTTGTTGAATGCTTTTTGTATGCAGAGAATGCTTTTTGACAAGTTAACAACTCAGCCTTAGCTTTTTGATTTTCCAAGGTGAGAGCGTTAATTTGCTTTTTATGTTCATGTTTGATTGTTCTATTTCGCATAACAAAGCATTCTTCGGCGGCTAGATCACGATCTGCCGTTCTAAATATTTTTCGCTTTTGATAAGATTTGGCAAAGGCGCTTCAAAACCGTTTTCTTTCACGCTTCTTGAGTTTTGAAATAGTTGAGTTGCTTTTGTAAACATTCAAAATCCTTTGTTAACAGTGCATTTTACTTTTCAAGTCCTTGATTTAATGCATGACATTCTTCCATTATGGTTTTTGGTCTTGAAGTATAACGAGCAAAATCGATGAGGCAAAAGTTCGGTTTGTTCAACGTGAGTCTCAACATGATCATTATTTAGATCCTCAAGTATAACCACGGAGTCAATTTGATTATCAAGGGAAACCATAAGGTCATCTTGATCGTCAAATATAACTACGGGTCTAGTTGAAAATCGCCGAATGAGATGTGGATGACTCATTTTGAACATTCCGAGCCTTGCGGATTCGGATGTTGGCGGAGATATGAGATCGAGATAAATATGGTTTGTTCGGTACTGAGACAAGCCATCGGTGTCATACATGGGCTCGGTCACTCATGTGTAACTCTTGCATATTAGCCATCAACATAACAGCTGCATTGGCCCGCAAGTCCTCCATATCATCATCCGAAGTCAAGATTTGCCATAAAGCTCGTTTCTTTGTCCGTGAGAGTTCCACCAGCTTCATTCTTAAGAGCCAAAAGAAGAGCCTCTTTGAAATAAGCACTGCCCTAGTCCTTGGCTTTGGGCATGCATTAGCCAGGTGTCCCTTCTCATTGCAGCTGTAGCATCGAAGACCATTCAACCCATTTTGAGCATTTCCTGTTCCACCACTTGAGCTCTGTTGTTATTCCTACCCACAGCATTAAACCCTTGACCACCGCCCATCGGACGACCATAACCACGATTCTGAACTTCAACTCGCCCATTGTTCACAACAGCTTGATTCCTTGTATTAGATGAGGAACGAATACGGTTGTTGGATTTGTTGGTATAACGGCTAAAGGCATTATCAATCATAGCAAATCCTTGTTGCAATGCTTTGAACGGATCGGATTCCTCATTATGAAGTGCTTGAGCATTGTTGTTGTAAGGAACCAACTGATTTTGTTGAGGTTGATGTGATTGATCGTTTGGTGTGTTTGAAGCAGTTGGTTGAGTTGTTGGTTGAGGAGAATAATTTTGTTGAGCATATAAGGCAAGTTGTTGATTTTCCGGATGTGTTGGTGGTGCAATTTGAGCACGGAGAATCCTTTCCCGATCAACTTCCTTTTCATGAGGTTTCAAGTAATCGCATACAACAATCCATATGTAGAATGATGCATGTTCTTTGCTTGACGGAGAAAAATGACATACTTCTCCCATTCAGAACCAAGACTACTCGGGAACTTAGTATTCACCGCAATTCTTGGCATGATGATGTTGTGTTTATCCAAATCATTGATGATGTCGAAAATCGATGATGATAGGACTCTAGTGTCTCTCCATGTTCAATCATGAAGTGTTCATAAGCCAAGTAAATTTTGGATTCCATATCCTCCCGATTGAGTACGATCCTTCCATAAGAAGGCGAATATGATCCCACATTTTTGTGCGCTTTTGAGCATCAACAATACGAAGAATTGGGTTTGGTAATCCTAAGAGGATGTATTCCATTGCAAGTTCATCAGCTTCATAGTGTAGAAGTTCTTGAGGATTTAGAATCTGCAATAAAGAGCAATGTTGGTTTGTTCATCTCTTGGTGGAATGGCATTTGGATCTCCGGTACAATGATAGTAGGCATCTCAAATGGACCTTCCAAGATAACCTTCTTTAAGAACTTTCCATGTGGCTTCTTTAGATCACAAAACCTAAAGAACCTTATCACCCATTGATCGTAGTTTCCGGAAGTGAGCATTGGAGGTCTATCAAGTGATCCAGCCTCATGAATTGATTGTTGGTTGCTTAAAGCTTCACACATCTTTGCAAACCAAGTGGGTTCCTTCATAGTGTTCCTTGATGGATGTTGATTGAATTCATTTGTGTACTGTTGAACTTGAAGACTTGGTGGTGGTTGAACCATTTGAGGTTGTGGATTTGCAACAAGTTGTGGAGTATGTTGTTGATTAAATTGTTGTTGATAAATTGCTTGTTGTTGATTCCATTGTTGATGTTGTGGACTTAGTTGTTGTTGTCGCTGAGGATAAGTGTAAGGGAAATAGTTAGAGTATGGTGGTTGTGACATGTTGAAAAACTTGTGTGGTAAAATGGATCTTTGTAGTCGAATGAACCTTTGTTGATGAAGTGTCCTTAGGCGTAGAAAAGACAAGAACCAAGTAGCACTTATGCATAAAAACACCAAAAGTTACGCGTAACAATGAGGAGTTACGCGTAGGTTTTAGCTTACGCGTAAGTAGGATAAAAGCACTAAAGTTATGTGTAGACAAAAGTTAGGCGTAGAAAGTTAGGCGTAGGATTACCTTATGCGTAGACCTAAGTTTACGCCTAAAGTGAATCTTATGCGTAGGATTTCTACGCGTAAGTTTATGCTTATGCGTAATTTTAGGGTTTTTGCCCAAATGATCTTTTACACTTCACAGGGCAAAAGATATCCAAAGTCGACGTATTTTCAGACTTATCCAAGTAAGAAAACACGGAATAAACCAGAAAAATGAAGATCAAACCAAGGAAAATCTTACGCGTAATTTTAGGGTTTTGATACGCGTAGGATTACTCGTAACTTTGATTTTGCCCAAATGTGTTTCTAAACCAGTTTTTGTTATGGAATAACTTCAATAGTACCAAAAGAACACAAAAGTGTGAATTTTGATGTACCAAAAGCGCTAAACGGGTTACGCGTAGAACGACACCCACCTAACAAAAACAAGCTTAAAAACGTAAATCCACGAGTAAAGTTTGAAACTTTTTGCCAAAAACAAGTATTTTAACACCTCAAAACATTGAAAGTACAAGAATCTTGGATTAAAAGTGTAAAAAACGAGTTTTTAAGATAACCAAAGATTGCGTTATCTTTACGCATAAGACCCAAAACCAAAACTTCAAAAACAAACGAGTACACCCAACTATTTGGCGATTGATACCACTTTTAGGTCACTAGTTTTACAACACAAGTTATAAGAGAAGAGATGAAGGCGGATGAACAAGTAAACCACACACATACACGATATAATAATACGGTTTAGGCGTAGGAATATGTGTGAAAAGAAAACTTGAACAACCAACCCTCAAATGAGGGTTATTACAATGTATTTATAGGCAAGGAGCTAGGGCAACACTCCTTCTCCTTCCCTATTCCTTATTGGGCTTGGGCCTAAGCTTATGGGCCTTCTACATAAGCTTGACCTTAAACAAACATCAAGGCCATAATAAAGCTACCTATTACATATGAAATATAAATACTTGAAATACTGTTTAGGAGTGATTCCAACAACCTCAAAAAGAACTATTCTCATAATTAACACCACATTGTGGTTTTATTATTTAGGATTAATCATGCCTAGTTCCAAACAGCAAGATTACCAAGACATCGCTTACTATATACCGATGAATCACCGAAAGGATGGTCTTAACCCTAAGGATCTAAAAACCTTCAAAATGCTCCAAAAACGGTTATTTCATGAAGGTCGTGTGGTTGATCAATCTTTTCTCAATGGTACCGATATTCCCGAAGTCTTTTCTAGAATCAAATTTGAGTGTCTCCTCCATATTGATGAACAAATATGTCCCGTGTTTGTCCTCGAGTTTTACAAAAGCGTTTGCATCATTAGCAATGATGATGGAACCATCTTTATTGCCTTTGTCATCAACGAGCACAACTACACCTTAACTCTTGCCGAGCTTTCCCGTATTATCCGCATCCCATACCATGGTGTGTGTATGTATTCCAATGGTTGGTTACTCGCCAAAATCCATGATATGGTTGATGATCACGAGGTCTATTTCACCCCTCTTCATGAACCCCCCACGGTAAGAGATGCCGTATTCATCCAAAGAACCTCTAAAACCCGAGTCACTAGGAATTCAAAGGTCATCCACCGAGATCCTTTTCAAATAGAGTTTTTTGAGATGTTCCCACTTTACAAAAAATGGGAACAAATTCTTAGGAAAAATGTTCTTTGCTTGGTTGGAAATAAGGATCATCCGAATGCATGTCTTGTGTACATGATTTATTGCCTCGTCAACGAAACTCCCTCCAACCTTGCATATTACATGGTCTAAAGGATGGCTAGTGTCTTTCGGACAGAGAAAATGGTTCTACCGTATGCTATGCTTCTAACCCGCCTAGCAAACTTTGTCTTTGCTTTGGAACCCTCTGCCTTGACGGATGGTCATTTCTTTTGCAATGGGTCATGGTACCTCTCACCGAGGAAAGAACATCAAGGTTCATGGTTGATGGGAAAAGGCCTCATCCACCTACCGACTCATTCGAGGAAACAGAAGGAGAAGCAAGCAACCCCGTCAACAACTACCATCTCGACCCCGTCTCATACATTGATCAATTGCCCGACATTCCAAGTCCTTCCTAAGAGTTTCAACAAACAAAAGGAATGTTCAAATGCATTGCTCATTTCCTCATGGGGAAGAAGAAAAAGTAAGATAGAAGCTTGAGGGTGATTGGAGGTAATTTGTATGATCCCTATTTGAAACATGTGATGTATGTCTTAAACAATGTTACTTTTATTTAGAACTAAGTATTATGTCGTAGTATGGTGAAAAACATGGATATCTTAACCTAGAACAACGTAATAGGAATTTTACAACGTTTGATCTCGTATCAAAAGTTGGTCTTCATCCTAGTTACACGCCCATATATTGCTTTTACATGCCATGCTTGCTATGCTTTACTTACATACATGAATGCTTGCTGTAGAAATCATTAGTTTCAAAATTCGATACCTAATGCAAATTCTTGCAAGTGTTCTGTTCAGAAAACTGTCCCAGATGTCGGATCCCTGGGCTATAACTACCCGGATCCCTCAAAATGAAGGATCCGTGGGATCCGGGTGGACAGAAGTGCTATTTTAGCATCCTTGCATCAATCCAAACCTTATTAGACCAGTTAAACATGATACATTAGGATCACTTAAGTCTTCCTTAGGATCAGTTGATCCCACATTCACTCATAGATGACTTAAGATCACATTCAAGATGTTTTTGATTTATCATTACTTCAAAACTCACCATATTTCCGCTCCAATGTTCACACATTGTTTCTCTCATTTCAAAACACCTAGTTTGATATTTCTCTCAATTTTAGCAAACTGATTTTTGTCATCTTTATCTTAAAATAGTCTAAAAAACTAGTTTTTCATTTCTTGTGATTTTTAAAGAAATTTTTATATTTTTATTTGATCACCATCTGGTCTCTATGATCATTTACCATCCTCTAAACCCTTAATATTATCCTTGATCACTCATTGGTACTCATAAAAACTCCATATCCCTTCATAAAAGTCATTATTAGCTATCCTCACTCATTATGCTTGAACATTTAAGTCCTACACCATTTAAGATACCTAAGGAAACTTAAACACTCAAGACATGTAAGTACTGGACCTTGGTAGAACCTCATCACTCTTTTCCTTTGCCTCTGAGAGCCGGATCCCTGAACTTAAACTAGCCGGATCCCTAAAGTTAGGGTTTCGTGGGAACCGGCTGCACAGAAGTTTTAAATCTTACTTAACACATTCATTTCAAACTCTCTTTGGTAATCTAAACACTCCACTCTATCTTAAATGACTCTCTAGGATAGAACAACATTATAGTTGACTTTAGTACATGCAATTTAAATAACCTTAGTGGTCTAAGCTTTAATTCACCCACCTAATTTCATCCTTTATAAACCAAGTGTGTTTGTGATCTCAAACCACCATTCAAACCTTCAATCTTAGTAACTAAAACACTCTTCGCCTCCTACATTTCACCATGACAAAAGCATCTAGCACAACCTCATCAACCAAAGGTTCCTCCAAGAAAAATACTCGTGTTGTTCATGAAATTTCCTCAACCGAGTCATCACCCGTCAAAACTTCAAATACTAGAATTCCTTCTCAACAAAATCAACCAACCTTTACTACCATACCCTCTAAACCAAACACACCTAGCTCCATTAAAGCAACTAAACCCTCATTTCTAGAACCTAGATTACACTCCTTCACCACACCTCTTTCACATCCAAACCTTTACTCCTTAGAAGACTCACCAACTAGGTAATCTCATCTACCACTATTCTCATCAATTAAGAAAATGACACCACAACAAGCTTCTCACCAAAACCTTAATGTTGGAACATCACCAACACCCGTATTCTACCCGTCTTCACCATCAAATAGTCCATCCTTGAGTACAAGGAACCACCAATCTCAAAAACCGGACCATATGGATACCTCTTTATCTCCACCACCAACCCATATGTCACCACCTTCATCCTTAGTTGAACCCCATCCTACTCGATCAAACTCACTTCCACAAATCCCTTCATCCTTTGTGGAACCTCCTCCCTCCGCACCAAACGTTCCACTACAAACCGCTCCATCCACACTACCTCCATTTCCTAGTCATGAAAATAGTTGCTCTAATTGTCAACATACCCAAGGGTTAGTTCAAGAAGTACGAGATGAGTTACGTTTCATGTTCCATCACCTTCTTGAACGACTTGATCAAATCAACAAATCTACTCGTCCCTAAACATAAGAATACAAGCACAAGTGGTGTCCTCATCTAGTCTTAGGCACAACTTAGCATTGTTAGGAATTTCTCTTAAATACATGTTGTATCATTTTTTAGTATTAGATATATGTGTATCATGTCTCTTGTTTTATTAAATGAAACTACATGTTTGTATGCTATATAGTTATGTGAATATGTTTTGTGCAATGATACATAACTCATTTGGATGTTTACGTCACTATTTATATCTACATTACTACCAATAAGTTGCAGGTACATGGTTCCCAAAATTTTTCCTAGACGGATCCTTCACAGGAAGGATCTGCCAGAACCGTCTAACAAAAACAAAATTTTGAACTACTTTGAAGCTCATTTGCAGGAAACAATGCACCATATACTTGTTTTCTAACATTTGTTTTGTAGATTTTCAAAATACACATGAAGACTTTGACACCCTCAACAAGGGGGAGCTTTTCAAAGAATTGCAAAAACACTTGCAATACATTCACTTAAGCTTCCTAACTACTAGACGCCCTTATCAAAAGGGAGCACTCGTCAAAGGGGAGCATCTCGTCAAAGTTAAAACCATTGCAAAGATAATTGCAATACACTCGTTTAGCTTTCCAAATTACTTGACGCCCTCAACAAAGGGAAACATCCGTTAAAGAGGAGTTAAGACAAGAATCTTTCTCTCATCTTACTACTTCTCTTTACTTTTCTTTTTCTAACCATCTCTCATTTTGTTACTTTTCACAAGTTTTTCTCAAAACCATTTTTCCACTATGTGTTAGTTTCTTTTCGACGCTCTTTTTGTTTCGACAAAAAGGGGAGAAGAGAGTAAAAACCCCAATTCAAATTTTTACAAATTTTATTTTCTTCTTAAAATAATCTTATATTTTGTCATCAACAAAAAAGGGGAGATTGTTAATACAACTAAACCATAAAAATGTTTATTTATATTTTACGATATTCTAATATTTTGTCGATAACAAACGTAAAATCATTTTAACGAATTAAATAAAATACGTAAAAGCTTTGAGCCAATAGTTTACTAACACACTTTTACTAGATATATTAAAACCATCAAAACATATTTAGTAAATAAGTTATATAAAACCAAAGACATTTTTATAAAACACTAGCAAGTAATATTGTTTGCATCTTATAGAAATGTATATGTGTAACAAGTAATAGTGTTTACATTTTATAGAAATGTATATGTACTTTGCATATGTTATACTGGGTAAAAACCAAAGTCCATAACCCATGACCCATGATCCATGATCCATTCACTATGTACAATGAATCTTGTTGGGTAAGAACCAAAGTCCATAACCCATACCCATGGAGCATGATCCATAACCCATGATCCATTGCATGACATCATTCATGAAGTCACGTTAGATATTATCCATGATCCATGACCCAAAGTCCATGACCCATGACCCAAGATCCATAACCCAATGACTAGGTACATTGCATCTTGTTGGGTATCCATGATCCAATACCCATGACCCATGGTCCATAACCCGTAACCCATAACCCGGTTTGTAACCCAAAATCCAGACTAAACTAACCCAGTAGCCGGATCCCAGGATTTGCACAAGCCGGATCCCTCTGGTGAGGCGTCCGCCGAACCGTGGGACAGTAGGCACATTTCGCCTATAAATATTGAGCCATTTCTCTCTTGCTCACCACCACTCTTAGATATACTTTATCTCAGTATTCTAACCACACTAACCACATATCCAAAGGATCATTCTATGTAGTTTTATCTTTGTGTGATTCTCTAGGTTCCTCTTAAAGGCGAGATCACCACCTCATGAAGACGTGCAAGCTCAAGGTCATGAGTTGCTAAGCTTCGTCATCATCAAGACCACTGAAGTGCATCTTGTAGATAGTTCTTTTCTCCCTCCATAGAAGTGTCGTGTTAAAGGCATTAGTGAACGGTGTCAAAGGTGTACTATGGTGCGTCGATGTACAAGTTGTGTAGTTTGGGTTAAAGGATGTTGATATCCTTTATAGTATTGTAAAAAGGAGTGTGTCTCCTATGGGTAGTTGTGTTGTGGTGTATTGTTGGGTAGCAATTCCTCGTTTATAATGGAACTCGGTATCTAGCCTTGTACCGGATAAAGTGTAAGCGACGGTGTGATAGGTTTGGTTCTACCTCGTGGAAGAACTCGGTGTCTAGCCTTGTACCAGATAAAGAGTAGGCGACGTTGTGAAGGCTTCTCCACCACATTAAGGATCTTGTGTTGTGTAGTGCTTAGAAACTCTCGAGTGGGGTACTCGGGGAGTAGAGTAGGGCAAGGAATGAGTCCTTGTAGCCGAACCACTATAAATACTCGTGTCGTGGTTTTGTGTTCCTTTACTCTTTATCTTTTGCATTACTTACTTATATGCTCATCTATCAATATCCAACACACAAACTAAATAGATTGACATAAGTCGATCTAAATACTTTAAAACGAAGTTTTAATCGGTAAAACTATTCAACCCCCCTTCTAGTTTTCCACACACGCCTCATAAAGGGTTTCACCTTGACGTTGTTGGAACATCAAGATGTCATTTCTTAGCTTGGTGGTTCTCCCCGGTGGGAAAATTGGGTGAGGAAACGGGTGGTGAGATTATCCCAACTTGAGATGGATCCTGCAGGAAGTCTCTTAAGCCAATTACTAGCTTGGTCCCGCAGAGAGAATTGTAAGAGACGCAATCGCATGGTCTCCCGAGTGGTAGCATCAAGGTCAATGGAGTCAACGATTTTAAGGAAATCCTTGAGATGTTGATTAGGTTCTTCGGAACGAAGTCCATGGAATGCACATCTGTTTTGCACCAACCGGATGGTGTCGGATCGCAGGGCCGTAGTTTGAGCTTGAAGTGGAAGCTCAATGGTGTTCCTATAGCCTTGATGGCTTGGTCTAGAGTATTCACAAAGAGTATGGCCTATTGGCGGGTCGAGTGGTGGTTGATTGGGTGGCAGTAATGGATGATGTGGTGGTGGATTGTTGTTGGGTGGATTATCACCTTCTATGACGAAAAGTCACGAGGTTACGAACAAAAATACAAAGAAGGGGGATAGACTAAAAGAAAGCTAAGAAAAAAGAAAAAAGCTCACTTGATAGGAATCAAGCGAGTAGACCAGAGATAATAGGTAGAGATGTATGACGAGAAGGTAAGGTTGAGGGAGATTCTTTTTAGTCTTTTTATGTTTTTTAGAAAGCAAGGTAAATATCTCTGGGTATAGGAGTGGGGGGTGGTACTTCTACCAATTTTAACTACTAATTCTTTAGTCTAATAACTAATTAAACTAATGAAAAGAGAAAGATAGGCTATGTATTGTAAAGTGTGTCCTTATGATGGTTAAAAGTGTATTTACTTAGATGTTCTTACTCCCTAGCTACCTCTTGTAAGTCGGTTGAATTGTCACATCCTCATCTTAATTGGTGTGTTGTATTCCGTGTGGTCATATGGGGGTGCCTAATTCCCTAGTTCTATGAGTTGTAACTCTCTTCTAGACTATCCGGGATTGCCAAGTACCGTAGTATCTCCCCCGAATACTCTATTATCCTAAAGCTACAACTCAGGTAATAAACACAACGATGGCTCAAGTGCACTCTCAAGCTTTTATGCTATTTAGGACGTTCAAGCTCACAACAATTAAAGAAGAAGCCAGTTTTCCTTATTCTAGCGTCTACCAATTAAAACAAGAGACAACCTAACAATAATTAACAACTAGGTTTCATAGATCTAAGCAAACACAATAGTAAGTTAGCTACTCATGATAGATAAGCATGCATACACACAAACAATTGAACATAGGATAAACATGGTGATATAATGGATTAACAAACTTATCTTATGATGTAAAGAAGGGTTTGGAACCCTAAAATATTGTCCAAGTCGGACTACACGTGAACTAGGGTTTGCTCTCCAAAATTTTGCCTTTTTAAATGCAGAAAAATCGAATTCTATATATAGATTTACAAGTGCGACGGTGTCGCCTTTTGCTGGTGACACCGTCTGGTCGCCGTCTTTAGGGTTTCGTTTGGGTCAAGTCATCGTTTGGACGGCGGTAGTTGATGAGTGTGACGTCGTCTGTCTTCATGAAGGATGTCGTCTTGAGATGGTTCTTGGACGTCTGGTGTAGAAACTAAGGGAGACGCCTTCCAGATTATAGGCGTGACGCCATCATGCTTTAGAACCAAATTTTCACCTGAGCCGTCGCGTGCAATCTAATTAGAAAACTTCCTTAGGGACGATGTCGCCTTTTGGGTTGGGACGCCGTCAGGCTTGTAGAACAACCTTGGATCTTAACTTTGCTTTTTTCTTCATGTTTTCGCTCATTTTCGTCCAAAAGTACTTGATTCCAACATTTTGTTTTCGAAAAACCTAAAATGTGGAAATGAACGATTTTAAGTAGTAACGGATATAAAATGTATCGATTTAGTGCTTAAATGACCCCCTAAAAACGTATGTTTTAAATCCTTATCACTTGGTCACAATAAATGCACGTGCCGGTTGGGCAATTATATGCCAACGTCCTTGGAGGACATCAAAAGCTCTTTCGATATCTTTCCAAAAGATGACCACTCTGGGTAAATCCCATTAGCTAGATAATACCCTTGTTGAAATGTACGCCCGTTTACTTCAAACGGAACCACGTGGGCGATGTCATCAAGCAGGTCGTCAAATAATGGAGAATTATTCAAAACGGTAAGATCGTTATTAGCACCCGCTACCCCAAAAAATGCATGCCAAATCCAAAAATTGTATGACGTAACGACTTCAAGCATTATAGTTGGATACTTTTTATCACCTTTGTGAAATTGCCCTTGCCATTCGACCGGACAATTTTTCCATTCCCAGTGCATACAACCAATGCTTCAAAATATTCCCGGTATCTGATGAACCGCGTTATATGCATTGTATAAGTTGTGAATGTCATTTACGTCTGATTTTCTTAAAAACTCCTTCATATACAATTGGATTATGCACATAGTAAAATGATCTAGACAATCTCGTGCACAATGTTACCCTATTTGTAAATACTCATCTAATGCATCAGGTGATATGCCGTACACTAATTGGCATAGAGCGCATGTGCATTTCATAATCACACTAAAACCCATTATCCCCGTAGCATCGGGTCGGACTCTAAAGAAATCCAAATGCTTGGGAAGATGATGATGAGTTTCAATACATGTTTCAATACCTTGTACTATTTCTATAAATAATTTACGACTCATACGAAAGCGAAGCCTAAAATTTTCGTCCAGATATTTTGGGTCGTCAACAAAATAGTTGGCCATTAGACGTTCTTCAGCAGTTTCACGTTCACGGAGGATGTATCTACGACAGCGTGAACTTCCGGCTTCTTGTTGTTGCAACGATTGCTCAAACTCATATTTTTGCAGAATCATCTCCAGCTCTGATATCTCACCAAGTTTACTTTCACTGGAACAAGATGAATTACTCATGTTTAATGGTTATTATAGTGTAGAATTTGTAAAAATGTGTTAGTATTTATAGTGTGAAAATTTATGTTTATAAATAAAATAAAATAAATAAATGGACGAAATTAATTTTGTAAATGTTATAAAACGGTCGCTGACAAGAAAGGACGAAAAAGGACCAATTTTGCTTCGTCCTGCAGACGACGAGCTCGTCTATGGCGAGCCACGACGAAAACGGCCAGTGTGGCGATGATCCATGACGAAGATGCCATGTCACTATGGCGAGGTGCAACGAGCTCTACACCTTGTGCTCTTAAGGCATAAGGCATATAAATTGCTCAATATTTGATGTTCACTTCGATTCGATATTGCACTTTTTAAGAACTACATGTCACCGAAATACATTGTGTCAAAAACATTAAACTGAAGAGTAAAGGGTCTGAAACACAAGTTATTGATAAAACCACCAATACCCTATATGAGCTCTTGATTATAAACGCCGGCAATATAACCATTCATCACACAACTCACAAAAACCCATCGAGATTCATTAGCATCTAAACAAAGATTATTTTAAAAAACTAGCCAGATCTTCAAACTCCATATCAAAGGTAATCGAGTTGTGTTATTTATTCATCGATTTGTTTTGTTAATATTAATATTGATCACAAGTGCCAAATGATGTTTGGGAAATTGCGCAAGGGCTTTGAGTCCCATTTTGTGTATCTTAAACGGGACCTTGAAAATAACTATTTAACGGTATATCCGTTCCCCACCTGATGGCACTCCTTTTTCTTTTTTTTTTTTGTTTTTTTTTTTGTTTTTGTTTATAAATAGGTTTATTTGTATCCAAACACTAGTCTTATAATTTCTATATAAACAATTTTTAAAAATTAAGTATAGATATGATGTATAATTTTATAAACTGTTTAAGTTATTACTCTTATTTAATGTCACAGGCCAATTACTTAAAAATTTGAAGTTACAAAAGCTTTGTGAATATCAAATGAAGCATATCGTGAAGATTTTGACGTTTTTGGTGGCTATTACTGCTGTATGGATTAGCTTATTGCAGACTGCAATGATTCCACAGAGTCATACTTGGTTGGTGAGCCTCTTTCTTTTGCTTTTTACGAGTTGATTCATTGTAAGAGGTGTGTTTGGATTTGCATCTTGAAACTGTTTTAGTGATACTTAAAGTTGCAATACCAAGTTCATAACGTATTGATAAATTGATTCTGCTTATAAATAACTGATCATTTAGGGGTCCAATATGAGCTATAAATATCAGCCTATTATTTGTAAAACTGCAATAAAAGTGTAAACTAAAATAGCCTATTTACCCCGTTCATCTAATATTGACTTTTTACTCCTGTTTTTACGAGATATCTTCCTTTTCATCCAAAATATGTTTTATGTTTACTTTATCTTTTAGTTTCCGTTTATAATCAGAAGTTCAGAACCTACCCTACAATAAATATCAGATTATTTGTTTTTTACACTTCAAACAACATGAAGCCTCACACCACAACCTGATTAATAACAACTGTCACAACTGATTATCTTGTGAATAATTTATATCTCGTGATCACTTTCAAAACGCACATATGAACAACTCCGAATCTTTGTATTCCACGTCATAGTTTCCTGAATCTGTACTTCGTTCAGTTTTGCTTGATACTTTTGCTTTCACAGCTGCCTTTGTACTTCATTGTCTCGCTAGGATGCTATGGCCTATTAATGGTTGGTGTTGGTTTGATGCAATTTCCTACTTGTCCACAAGAGGCAATCCTATTACAACAGGTATTTTACTATTTTATAAACATTCCAATCAAGCAGTTTAATCATTAAATTTTTGGTATTTCGATCGACCTTTTTTTTTTCCAATTTTTTCCCAAAATCTTTTTATACAATATTTGTACCCAATTTTTTAAGCTGAGTTTAATCAAAGTCATTGGAGAGGTTGTTTACATTGCGATATGCCTTTGTGCTTAGTGATTAGTGGGTAACCCGTATTGTAGGCCTTTGCTTTTGTTTGTGCTTCTGTCATTTCAATTCACATCAAAGAAGCTGTTTTCCTGTTCCCATCGTATTGTAAATGCTGTGATATGATCCTCTGTTGATCCATTTTTGTAGGACGTGATTGAGGCGAAGGAATTCTTGAAGCACAAAGGGGTAGACGTCGGTTCAGATTAACAAAGAATCACACATCTTACTTTGTTTATCTAATTTTGATAGACTAGTGATAGCCTAAATTTGATGAGCTTCACATGACTTGCTCAGTCCGCTTACTTTTATGTGTACATCTATATTGAAGCGTGTTCAGGTTCTGTTGTATTTTTTCTTACTCATTTGCAATTTGTCAATTGCTATATATATATATATATTCATTACTGCCATCTTTGTGTGACAAGAACTATAGCGTACAAATATTGTATAAAAAGTCAAATCAACATGTCATTTGAAACCTTCTGCTCTAAGCAGTCCATCGTAGACGCTTTTTGTT
This sequence comes from Chrysanthemum makinoi, assembly GCA_910596185.1. Lineage (NCBI taxonomy): Eukaryota > Viridiplantae > Streptophyta > Magnoliopsida > Asterales > Asteraceae > Chrysanthemum > Chrysanthemum makinoi. Next base: position 104,002,188 of record OU343221.1, on the reverse strand, counting down.
TGCTTTTATCTTTTGGTGACATCTTGCGTTACAATGTTTGTGGATTTTACATGAACTGGGTTCAAATGAATCTAACTGATTATAGTGCTTCAAATGAGTGAGGATTTATAGTCATGCTAAACAAAGTGTGGGCACTTATACATGCATGTATTTGTGACGAGAAATCTATGTTTTTCTAAAGATTCTGCCATGTGAATTCTCAGAATCCAAGGTTGTGAGATACTAAGTAGAGATTGATCGAAAATGGAAGCAAACATGCAAGTTCTTTACTGGCGGTACTTTTAATATACAACATACAAAGGATGCATACCACACTCATTGACAGAGACGGTCAAAAGGGAACTGAACAACCGAAGTAAGAAAAACATCAATAGTACGCCAAAGACGGGTTTGATGACACAACTTCAGGGAGGAGTGACGTGTTTAACCCAGTACCTGTCTCAAATAATCCAAGTTTTTCAATCAGCCTCATTGCTAGATTCCCAGCAGCATATGAAACACCCGAGACAGCAACTGCTGTAGTCAAGTAGTATGTAATAGTTTTAACATACCCTCCAAACCCAGTGCATCTACCGATAAAAAAAAAAAAAGTAGCAGCCGACTGCGTCTTCCCGGGTTATGGGTAATACCGTTTCGGTGTATGGGGAGGTTGAATGTGACATCTTACCCCTACCTAAGGTAGAGGCGCTTCAATTCTACCAAGGTAGAAAGGACCTCGGCCTTTGTAGGGGTGATCGAATCTCTGACCTCTCGGTTGAGAGGCAAGGGGTTTACCAACTGATCCAACCCTATAGGTTCCAGTGCATCTATCGATATAAGCCTTAAATATTCCTAGCAAACCGACACATGCAAAAGATACCACTGCAACCACCACCAATGTGAAGTCTTTATCACTGGTTTCGTGAAACGCATACCCATAAGCAACAGGAGGGATGACTCCAAACACAAGGAAAGATAGTATTGTTACAAACACGTGCAATGGAAAATGCTCAACTCGTCCTAGTAACTCTTTGTACTTGGTACAAGATTCTTGGCCGTCTGCTTGTTGGCTAGAGAATTTGTAGCAGTCATTGTTTAAGTCCCAGATCTGCATATCACACATAAGTTTCAGTGTTGGGATCAATTGATGAGTCGAAGTTAAGGTGTGCAACATTTTAACCATTTGGGTTACTCACGTTGTGGCCAATGACGAAGACCCCACCGATTAGACTTGCCAGTGCTAGAGCTATGATGCTGACTATAAAAGCTCAAAAACATTGACAACGAACATTAAGTTTCACGATCAGTATTTCATTGAGAAGGAACAGATACAATTATGGTTAACGTTTCAAATGTGTTTTCACTTTCGTGTACTTTCATATTGCGTCCTTTTAGTCCCTAGATAGCAAAAAGCAATGACAATTCTACATATTAAAGTGAAAACACAGTAACAGTGACCGAAACTTACGTGTTCTAGCATCAGCAGCAGCAGCAGATGCTACAACACTTAAACTTGCAATCACCTCCATTAAACCTCCATACACTATGCTCTTCAAGATCTCAACTAGTTCAAAATCGTGTCCTGGTAGCTCCTGTGTTTCATGGGTTCCAGTTGCTGGTGGAATATCGACAAGTGTTTCTTCACCATGAGACGGGAGCTGACTAGGATCAGGCAGTTGTTTTTCCGGCTTAGGTGTTCCTCCTACATTCGGCTTTGTAGTTTCTCCTGCACAAATTCAATTTATTTAAGATTTTCTTGACAAAGAAATATATAAACAAGAAGACAAATACACTATATCACCTTGTACAATGGGACGTTTGCCTGCAACTTTATCAGAGATAGGAGCAAGTGGTTGATTATCCTTTCCTTGTATCAGCTGTTCAGGATCTCGATTAACGACCCTTCCTGGTACCTTCTGTTGAGGCTCTTGATAAGCCTTGGTTGGTTTTGTCTTTTCAGAATCTTTTTCTTTCTGAAAGACTCGAAAGATGCTGAAACAGTTCCCTGCTTATATATAACATATGAGCACTCGGAATACTCGAATAGTCCATTCTTCGACTCTAAAAGTCTGGACGACGCATGTCATTACGGGGTGTTTGGATGTGCCTTTTGAATGCAATTATGTGATTTTATATAATCAGAATATTCTACAGTTATAATAAAATGGGATGCATGACAATTATTTTCTTGAAAGTTTAACAAATTCTGATTATTTAAGATCCTTAACTCATATAATGGCCAACAAAAGAGACTAATGTGAAATTTATCTATCTTCTATAGTTCTATGATATGATCAGTTATGCTTGGTTAGTTGGTTACCGTGAAAATGTGAAATCAATTATCTAAAACTGATTATCCGATATCTAAATAACAAGATGTCTTCAATACAGGCGCGGACGCAGACATGGTAATTGGTAATAGGGTATATGCATCTTCAAACTTTTTTTTTTTTTTTTTTTTTTTCGAGAAAAGTAAACTCTCATATAAAATTTTATCAAAAAAAAAATATATATTTTACGCTACTACTTTTCAAAAGATATGCATGTGCATAACCTATGCCCGTTCGTCGTCTGTCTTCATATAAAAATATCTAAAACTGTCTACTATGAAATTCTGATAAAATCTATCCAAATATATAATAAACTGTTAAATTTAAGAGTTGACTATAAATTCTTACTAACAAATGCAGTAGCTGTAGTTGTAGTTGTAGTTGATAATGTTCCATGTTGGCTTCTAGAAAATTAATACTATCATTCAACTTGAAATTTGAAAGTACTAAAATTTCACCAAAGTATTAAGAAGACTTTGGACTTTAAGAAAGGGACATAATTTGCGCACTTTTATTTTTTATATATATAATACGGTCGTCTAATGTGTATAATGAAGCATGCCAATAAAAAATGTGAGTAAGCATCCCTAAAGGTAGGTCATGAATTACCATCCTCAGGTGGGACAACACCAGCTTGTTGAACTGCACTCGAATCTTGTTTATTTCCAAAAATAGAAAACGGGTTGAAACATCCATTATCTGAAAAAGAAAAATCAATGGTATACATTAGTACTAGTTTTTATGACCTAATCGTTAGTTAGTTCATACGAAATTAGTAACAAACTGATCGACAGTACCAGTGGAAGTGAACAAACTGAAGCACGAGAGGCATCCAAACAAATCACGCTGTTCTTGTTCTAACTTAGCAGGGGGTCTTCTAATTATTTTTCGACGAAGAACAACCTTGGTTATGTGTTGGTCGCAGTTTGGGCAGTGCATCGTATGAGTATCAAGCTTTGGTTTCACCTTCTCAAATTCCAACTCCACGACTTCCTCCTCCGTGACTTCTTCAATTTGTTCAGAAGACTCTCCGGTTTCTTCTTCAGTAGCAAAGGCAGGTGATCCCGTCTTTCGATTATCGTTGGCATCATTCTGAACCGCTTTCATAATCTTATTAATATCCAAATCTTCAACAGCTCCTACGATCTTATGAATATTGTCCAAACCTTCAACTGCTCCTGAATTTGAAAACACTCAAAAATATCCATGCAAGGTGATGAGTATTTTGTAAGCATAATCAATAAAGCAAGGATAAATTGCATCAAAATGTAACATATTTTCATATATTTTTCATTGTATATACATCATACATTGTTTATGGAGTCTTTTTGAACAAAAAATATCATTTGTCTCCTTCTAGTCGTTACGGTTAAGCAAATGCCACTTAACATAACATCTGACTTTCAAAACGTACAACAAAAGAATAAGTATATATGAATATATGTTAGAGCATCCACAATGCTCCAAGTATTTAATGACTTGAAGCATTGAATGCATAAGCTTTCTAATTAATTTTTGTTATCAAAAATTCATTTTGTAAATCTTGCTCCAATGCAAAAACTAGTCAAAAAGCTTTTCATTAATGAGGGTGTAAGTAAAAACTCGTTGCTTCAAACACTTGACAAACTAAAAGCTTTTACTAAAAGCTTTTACATTAAGTCTTCCATTGCAATGCTAAAAAGTCTTTAAAAAGCTTTTACAAATAGTAAAAAGCTTTTCAAAAACCATGCATTGCGGATGCTCTTATACTATAACAAAATTTGAGAACTATATGTATACCTCCATTTTTGTCTAAATAGTTGGTGTTTTGTGACGGGTCTCCATCGACGTTGTTGTCTGCCTTTGTCGAGCCAGGAGCAGTAGCACGGCGTGAGTATTGATGTGGTTTCCTTGTTTGCAATCCGACGTCCACTGCGTCATCGAAGTCAGTATCTATCTGATCAGGCAGCCGTTGATAATCCACTGCTACTTCCATCTTTGCAGCTTCTTAAACCACTAAAAGTCTTGCAAGTTGCAAACCACAACAAACTAAAGCTTGAGACTTTATAGTATGGCTTATTATCTTGCGGTACCTTTGTAGCTACCGTATTAATTGCTTATATAGGCATTAAAATCAAAGTCAATTTGTGAAAAAGTTGTTACACCGCGTTCACAAACATGTCTATAGTTGGTTGAGTCTAGCAATAACCTTTAGAATTATGGTTAACAAAATTTATTTGTAACTCATCATGTTGAAACACTAAAACCTAAATTTGATTAACTGATAGTGTAACTTTTGGTCGTAATGGTAATAATAAGCGCCTTTGGAAGATTTGAAAAGTTTATGTTAGACTCTAATCTTTTTGGTCCCAAATAATTAGTTTATTTAATGGGTCTTCATTTAATAAACTTAACTTCTTCTTTTTTTTTTTCTTTTTTTTTTAAGTTGAAATATGAAATTAATTCATATTAATTAAACATATAAATTACTTTAGTCGCATGTCATTTTTAACTTAATAAACTCAACATGTCTTTCTTATATGTCTAAACCAATATCGGGTAGCCAGCCATTAAATAAATTCTTAATTAATTAATAATCTTGTAGTCACAATTTGGTACATCTACGACGACTGTTTCTTTTTCTTAAGCAATGTAATTCTATAGTCATCATATTGCAACAAGTTTGTTGGTCTCAATACCTTGCATGTATGAAACCTTCAAAAATATAAAATAGAGCATATATCTGAATTAGTTGAACTGTTTATATGGTCTTCAGTAGCTCAGTGTATGTACTGATTTATTGACATAATCAATATACAAATATTTTCATCGCCTTCATTAATAGCTGGCAAATTATGATTCTAATTTAATAACTATTACTCACTAATACGACTAATCAATTGTTTATACTTATATTTTTGGGCACGCAAACGACGAGAATAATGGCTGAATAAAGCTTCAACAAAATGTATACATTTTATTATGAGTAAAGTCCAAAATATATTTTTGTAGTTTGTTCATTGTCTCGCTTTACATCCTTGTAATTTTTTGGCGCACACACATCCCTCTGTTAGTAAAGTTAGCCACCGTACATCTATCCGTTAGTAAAATTTGTCAATGAGAACTAACAATGCAAATTATTTCTCCGTTATCTCCTAACGCAAGAGAAAATATTGCATCGTTAGTCCTCGAGAAAATATATGCATCGTTAATCCGTTTTTATACGTTTTCGTCAATTTTTTTAATTTTCACATGTTTTTAACTGTTTTCGTCCGTTTTTTACGTTTTCGCATTTTTTCGTTCGTTTTTATACGTTTTCATCTGTTTTTATACGTTTTCGTCCGTTTTTATACGTTTTCTTGCGTCTTTATACGTTTTTATCCGTTTTCGTTCGTTTTTTACAATTTTGTCCGTTTTTTTACGTTTTCGTCCATTTTTTTCGTTTATGTCCGTTTTTATCCGTTTTCTTACGTTTTTATCCGTTTTCTTACGTTTTATCCGTTTTTTATACGTTTTCATCCATTTTTATACGTTTTCGTTCGTTTTATATGTTTTCGTCTGTTTTTTCCGTTTACGTACGTTTTAATCCGTTTTTGTCCCTTTTTTTACGTTCTCGTTATTTTTTTTTACGTTTTCGTCATTTTTTTACGTTTTAGTCCGTTTTTATACATTCTCATCCATTTCTATACGTTTTCGTCCATTTTTATACGTTTGTATACATTTTCGTCCTTTTTTCTCCGTTTTCGTCTGTTTTTTATGTTTTCGTCCTTTTTATAAGTTTTCATCCATTTTTATTCATTTTTATCCGTTTTCGTTTATTTTTCGTTTACGTATTTATACTTTTTCGTCCTTTTTCATACGTTTCATCCGTTTTTATACGTTTAGAATTATATAAAAACGGATGAAAACATATAAAAATAGACGAAAACGTATGAAAACATACGAAAACGAAGAAAAAACAAACGAAAATGGATAAAAACTGACGAAAATGGATAAAAACGTATACAAATGGACGAAACAGTGTAAAAAGGATGAAAACGTTAAAAAACACAAAAACGTACGAAAACGGATAAAAATGTATGAAAACGTAAAAACAAACGAAAATGTAAAAAAACGAACGAAAGCGTATAAAAAAAGGACGAAAACAGGTAAAAACATAAGAAAACATATAAGAACGGACGAAAACGTAAGAAAACGAACGAAATAGTGAAAATACTGACGAAATCGTAAAAAAGGATGAAAATGGATAAATACGTGAAAAACAGACGAAATGTAATAAAACGGAAGAAAACGTATTAAAATGCATAAAAACGTACGAAAACTTATAAAAACGGACGAAAATAAAACGGATGAAAACGTATAAAAACGAACTATAACGGATAAAACGTAAGAAAACATATAAAAACATAAGAAAATGTATAAAAAGAGACGAAAACGTATAAAAACAGACGAAAACGTATAAAAACATATATAAACGGACGAAAATAGATAAAAAAAAATATGAAAACGTAAAAAACGGACGAAAAAAGGATAAAAACGTAAAAAAACGGACGAAACGTTTAAAAACGAACTAACTATGCAAAGATTTTCTCTTGAGGACTAACGATGCAAATATTTTCTCTTGTGTAAGGAGATAATAGAGAAATAATTTGCACCATTAGTCCTCACTGAAAGATTTTACTAACCGAAGAATGTATGATGGCTAACTTTACTAATGAAAGAATGCGTATGTGCCAAAAAAAACCACGTAGATGTAAACTAGGATAATAGATAAACCACATGAATGTATTTTGAACTTTACTCTTTTATTATACTATAAAAGCATGAATATAGATGTATAGAAAGACGTATTTTTTAAAAGCAAATTACCAAAATAATCCATATTGACAGTCATATTACGAGAGTGAACTTTTTTCAGGTGGTTTACCAAAATGACCAAAACATGTCCCTATCATCTATCTAGAATCCAAAAAAGAAATTTGCTGTATATATATATATATCACATGTGAACCATTGGTCAATACATAAAGACATATCACATGTTAACCATTGGAAAATGTTAGGTCACCATAATGTAACACAAGCATCAATATGTAAGAAATAGAGAAGATATAGAGCGGATGAACACAAACACACAATACACGTATGAGAGTAAACAAGAGTTATGCGTAGGTATTATGTGAAAGTAAACAACCAACCTTCAAATGAAGGTTTACAAAGGTATATATAGGGGAAGGGACTAGGTCAACACTACAAGTCCCCTTCCTTCCTTATTGGACATGGGCCAAGGCTTATGGGCTTTCTACATAAGCCTTGCCATTAATACAAACATAAAATCCTAATTAAGCAACCTATTACATATTGATTACTAACACTTGAAATATAGTTTAGGAGTGATTCCAACAATCTTCCCCTAAGTGTTGGTAATTAATGACTTCAGTAATCTTGAAAAGTTGTTGGTGCGGATGTAATAGTTGCTTTGACGTCTTCTGACATTCTTCTTTCTTGTGAGAAGAAGTGTCTTGATTCCAACAATCTCCCCAGTGTGAGGATCTTGTTTTTCTTAGAAGTTTTCAGCTTTGACGTCTTCATTTATCTTTGTTCTTTGTTCTGGTGTGGATATGGTGATGTTATGTTGTTGTAATCTGCATTAGGTCTGCTCCGTTGCTCAGGTGTCTCCACGTCCTTCTCCAACATGCTCACACGCTCTTTGACGTTGGATTTCAGGATTGATGTAGTTCTCTTTAGTCTTTAAACTTTGTAGATTCTTTGGCTTTGACTAAGAATCATTCTGACTTTTGTGTTGCCTTTCGAGAGAACTTCAATTTTTGTTGTTGTTGGTATGAGCATGTGGAGAATCTGCACGATCATCTCCCAGGAGCATCAATAAGAATAAAACATAAGAATAGGTTAGTGATAAACACCAATCGATCACTGTGGTCGTTTCTTAGAGAATTGACCACTACGATTGTTCTTCTGATGAATGTCTTGATTCCATTCACATTGGTCGGGCGAATCAGTCGTCCAAATCCCATAAGGGAAAGTTGGCATTACATTGAACAAGTTCAAGTAATGACACACATCTTCAGGACTTGATTCTTGAAAGGAATCTCCTTAGCGGGATTTCCAGCACTTACAAGTTCGAACTTCGAGCGTGTTAACAGCATAATGTGAAAACACATCTCTAATTCTTGCAAAGTGTTCAACGGCGGAGTCCTCAAGTAGGATAACACGATGTACCGGAGTACACCTACATTCGGTGATTCATTTGAGGTACGAAGCATCACCACCACTGACGTAGATCGTTTGAGACAACACTAAGCGTAACCTACAAGGAGTTACCGAAGTGACCTGCTGTCGGGGCTGTTTGATGTTGACCCTGGCAGGAGTTTCCATTTAATCACTGAGGATCACAGTTGTGAACCCCTCATAAATGTTCTCGACAAATTGCTAAGATCTATGTAGGACTCTAGAATAGTATCACTTGTGTCCTTATTGTTGAAGGACAAGTGATGGAATATCAAGTGTTCCTAAGAGATCTTTTGATGAATCTCGTGGCTCTAGACTCAATAGTGAGCTTTGGTTTTCTTGAGCGGAGACTAGGGAGAGGGTCTCCTTCTTCAATACCAGCAATCTCTAAGAGAAAGCCGATAGTTTACGTAGGGTTCCCTGTGAGAATGAAACAAGCTTCTGTTGAGAAAAACTTGAGTAGCTAAGAAGGTTTAGTGCATCGTCCTTTGGGTCCATGACAACTTTAATCTTCAATACCGTGTCATCTAGTGACAACCAAGTAGCATATGTATTGAACCGATTATGCCCTAAGTTGAATAATTTGGAGGGCTATTTCTTTTCACCCTTTTCTTTACTTTTATTTTTAATTCTTCAACTCCTTCTTTCTCCGATTCTCATTTTCTCCTTTTTATAATCATACCTAAGGACTTCTAAATTCTAACTATTTGTGGTGTCCTTGGGTAGATCCCTCCGGCTCTAGCGGATCATAGGACGGTTATTCCTAACCTTATTCACCTTATAACTCCATGACTATCCTAAGTTTCCATAAAGCCATTTTCTCGAAAATCTCTCAAAGTGTTTATGAGTGAAGACATTTTGTAACACTTAGAGAGTTTTGTATTTTTAGAAATACTCCCCCTTCACATGTGCTCAAGTGTTTTGACAGAAATCTGCACAGTGAGGGTAGAGCTTGCACTTTTGAATTGATCGACTCAAGATAGACAATTCCCGAGATCTGATTACGTTGCATAGTTAAAGAGTTGCATTGTCAGCTTTTAGATGACAACTAGCTCTAATAACTACCTTGAAGGTGTGGACAAACCTTGAAAAGGTTGTCAAACCCGTCAAAGTTCATGTCTATCAAGAGTTTCTCGAAGAGGAACAATCTACTTGGATAAGTCTTGGAAGACAAATCTTTTTGATGTATGACAGTTTAGATCTCGTCAATTCATGGTTTAAGTCTTAGCACGAAGATTCAATCACATTTTCCAACATATTTGTATCACACAATTTTTCTCCCCCTCAAAAATGGCATATAAATGTTATTTTTTACGAAATTTTGATATCGAATATGACCATTTTAAGTTTCGTGGGAAGTTTCCACGAAGAACAATTTGTGAACAAAGATTATTAGCAAATACTCCCCCTCAACAAGTAATATTAACTTTGGAGGTTTTGAAAACATAAGGGGAAGTACTTGTTCTTTTGAGCAAAACTTTGAAAAATGAAAGTTTTGATAAGTTTTACTCAAAAGTAAGAAGCTTTCGCTCCTTTTATAAAGATTGTGGCACTGAAGCATACCACAGGGTCCTTTCATTACAAGTACGGGTTGTACACTGTTATGTGTGCACAAGCCATAGTCAATTATACAGATCAAATCATCCAAATATCAATCAAAGAAATAATTAGGGATTACCAGGCATTCCTTCAATGAGACAGGGAGTTATCTCTTGACGTTGATAGCCCGTAAGAGGGAAAATCTGACGTCCACCCACAAAGCTCTCTAAATTCCGCGTCTGATCATGGTGAGACAGTCTCTCATCAATCCTCTTGATAATCTTCTTGACATCCCTCTTTTCTCTAGAATTCCACCGCTTCCTCGACCCAATGCCTTCATGAATCTCTTTTAACCGATACGCTAACCCATCACGAACCTTCTTCAGAGTGTGATCACAAAACTTGTGAAGCTCATTGCACGCCATGAAATATTTATGGTGAAGTTCACTGCGGTAAACGACGCCAAACTTTGGTTTCTTGAGAATGGTGTACTGAGAGAGTTGGTTGATATCGGGAAAGTGGAGCAACGGTTTAGTGAGATTGACCCTTTTCTGGTATGATTCCATGGCAAGTTGAAGGTCTTCAACACGTTCTTGGATGACGATGCTTCTTATGAATATCAACAAGGACTTGATGTACCGCAGCTGGATGTTGGTGGAGAAATGTCGCATTCGACCTTGTACCTTAGCCAGATACATGTCTTCAATGTCGTTGAGCGACAATATCGGAAAATCAACCTTCATAAAATCATATTCTGATCGCTTGGCGTTTGAATTTGATTTCTTCGAGAATGAGTAATCCCACTTTGTAGCGGTGACATTCATTATAGCAATGATCTGTTTGTCCTTTGTACACCTCTTTGTTTGATTTTAGTACACGGCAACTTCGTAGTATAGTCTTCTTCGTTCAAGCCAATGATGAATTCCATACTGTGCATCGAGGTCATAATTTACCATTTTATCAAAAAACATTCTTGTGGCTTCTTCCTCGATGGCAACATTATCGGAGAAGACTGATGCCGGGATGTTGAAGGTGAGTGAGGTAGCGTATATCTTGCTTACATCGCTACCGTGTTGAAGAAATTCCATGTCGTTGTTGAAGAAGTATTGGTAGGGAATCCTTTGTTGATCAGGTCGGCCAATGGTTGGTAGTTGCTTGGTCCAAATAAGGTAGTAAGGAGTCTTGTCGGTCTTGTGAAGTCGATGTTAGATTCAAGGTTGAGCCAATCAATATTGTTGGACATAGCTCGTGCGATGTTGTCGAGATGATATTTGACTTCAATAGCACTATCGGAGCTGTCCTTAAGCAGTTGAAACGCATTGTTCTTGATTCGGCGTAACTCTCCTTTCGTCATCTTCTTCACTTTAAACTTTTCTTGAATAATCTTGACATGCTCCATGGTTCGACCATCTACCGGTTCTTGGCCTTCCGGTAGAGAGTCTTTGGAAGCAATAATAGTTAAGATAGGTGTGATAGCAATAGACTGAGGGAGTTGAGAAATAATATCTTTCAAAGGAATAACACTCTCCTCGTCGTCCTCATAATATTCCCTCATTTGAATAGTATCCTCATCATCATCGTCATCATATCGGATTCTTATATTCATCTCACTTACATACCATTCTTTTCATTTGTAGTTGCTTTCGAATGCGTATTTCTTCAGAACTTTGTAGAAGATTACACTCCTCGTAATCATTGAAATCGTGAAGGCTCGTAAGTCTGAGTACTAGGATTAGCCGTTCGTTCTTCAGCTAGTAATTCTCCAATAGTTTTATCATGATGATATTGATGAATGATGGAATCGTGGGGTTGGAAATTGTAAAAACCGGAGAATTGGAATTGTGAAAATTTTGATTCATCGGTTGACATTCAAAAGTCGCATGAGGACCCCCCAATTCTCACAACAGAGATAATGGGAAAATAACTTTCACCAAAGTTCTCGATTGTAACATGGTTACCTCGCTCATAGACAAGCGGTACCCGTGGTGGACAATCAAAACCGTAATGAGAATCATTCCCACAAAACTCGCATGAGTAGGATTCAGTATTGGGGTCGTGTGGGTAGGTAGGAAAAAGCGGGTGTTTCATTATTTGAAATGGGATCGGGATTACCGACAAACTTGTCTCCGAAACTCACATTGGTACATCGCCGACAATTTCCACCGTTAAATGGACCTCCACACCTCGAACATGTCGAAAACCATGACATAAAGAATTAAACGGATAAGAGGGATAAGAGATGAAGAATTAAACGGTTATAGAGGATAAGGAATGGAGAATTAAGCAGTTAGAGGATAAGGATGGATATTTTTGGAATTTTGAAAAACATGCTATAAAAACAAAGAATGAAAATATTTTTGGTGTTGTTAAAACTTTAGGAAAAGTGTTAATGAACTTTTTGGATTAAGATAAACTTTACAAAAAACTTTTTTACAAATGGTGGAATATGTGCAAGAATGGGTCTGAAAAAGGTTTAGAACACGCTAAAGCCTCCCGGCAAAATTTGATCGTGCTAAACCGTCAATTATCTCACACAAGCTAGCCACTTGTGAATGGCTAACCGTAAGAAACTTAAAACAGTTAAAACACAAATGCAATGAAGATCAGAGAATATAATGAATTCCCGGGTCGTTAAGTCCCAAGGAGACTCAATGGTGTATCAAAACTAATTCAGATGATAGAATGATCACTAAGGATAGTGATCAGTAAGGATTTTGATGGATAATTACCTAAAGAAAAGTTTATAAATTACAATGACTTAAATGCAAATTAAAGGAAATTAAAAAAGTTAAAATATATTAAATAAATGCTATCACTATTTTTACAATGATGTTGTTGTGATTTTATAAAATAAAATAACTTAAATAAACTATTTTAACTAAAACGTAAACTTAAATTATCTAAAAACTTGATTTAAAATGAAAACGTACGTTATTTATAAAAATTACGCGAGCAAAAAAAATGTAAAATTTTTGAAATAAAAGTCCTACAAGTGTAAAAACAATTTTATTACGTACTATATGATAAAAGAAAATTTTAGAAAAAGATTTATATTTTTTTGACTTTTATATTTTTTATTATGAATTAAATACGGTTTTACACTAATTAAATGTTTAAAAATACTAAAACATTTAGGAAAATTACGAAATTTTGCAGGAAAATACTTAAACTAAATCTAATCCTAGGAAAAATACAAAGCGAAAATGAAAGAATAAGGGTTGATAAGCAAAACACCTTATTTAGCTTTAAAAGTAGAAACGTATATATGAGATTAAATGGTGCAAGATATGACAGTCCAAAGACCCAAGGGCTTAATGGTTTCGTGTGGGTGTGTTGGAGCGGGAAAGGTGTGAAGGTCGTTGGTTCGAATCCCAAAGGTTCTCTTTTGCAACTATTTTATTTTTGAGTTTTTATTTTGCAAACTTATTAAGCACTATAAAATAAGCATTTTTCACAACTGAAACTTTATATGAAAAGCGCTAATAAGCTCGAATTAGCTTATTATACCAACATGAGGCAAAATGATGGAATAAGCACAAAATTAAGCTAAATAGCTACTAAGCTAGAAAATAAGCAAAAGGTTAACTGAGATTAAGCTAGAAAAATGTTAATAAGCTAATATGAAAACTTAAAAACCAAAATTAACTTATAAATAAGCACTAAACAAACCAAAATAAGCATAAGCTTAACATTTTGCACAGGGCATGATTTTGAAAAAGGGTCTAAAACAAACTGAAAAATAAGCACTTTATAAGCTGATGAGAAGTGAACTACTATTTTTCTAATTTATTTAAGCAACTAAACTTTAATATCCCAAAAGGATTTAAGCTAAATCTTAATATTAAGTACACAATAAAATTCTAAAGTTTATTCAAAAACGGGTATTTAGAAATTTTGACTTTTTATTACACTAGCACTTTGACTTTTATGAACTTATGATTGATTCTAATGATTGTGTATGTTATATTAAGCTATATTAAGATGAAATTAAGCTATAGTATCAAGTTTTAAACTATTTTGATGAGATTAGCAATCTAGAACCTTAACAGTTAACTATCTAGGTGGTTTTAAAGATGATTTTGACTTTTTACAAAACAAGGACTAAGTTTTATGACTTAACTGAGCTATTCAATACTAAAGTGACTTAGAACAACAACGGATAACAACACAATGAGCCTCTAGCACAATTTTAACACCAAATCCAAACACCCCTTAATGAAGGCAGTTTTGAATCTTTAAACACTTAAACCGGTTTTAAACCAAGCAAGCTACTAATTAACTTTCATTAACCATATTAAGACAGATTTGAACTAGAATTAACAAGCTTAAAACACATAAACTAAAAATGCAAATTTTTGAGAAATTTCTTACAAAATGAGTCCAAGCACCAAACCGAGAACTAATAACGAGATCACATCCTATGGCTTTCCACAAAGCTCTAAACCCATAAGCAATCCAAATATCACCATGCTTGACTTTCTTGCACCTTCTCCTCTGAATTTTTATTTTTTAGCTAATTGTTTTGGTATTTTTGGTAATTTTGGGATTATTGAGTAAAACTGATTCCTTGAAGGTTCTAAGAGCTTATAGGCTTTTTCAAGAGCTTATAAAAGCTTAAGAAACAATAACAACAACTATAATTAACTTTTTGCAAATTATGAAAATTTGGACATAAAAAATAGCATATACTAAATTCGTAAACCTTCACTGAAATTGAAAATTGAAACAAGTTTCTATAACACTGAAATACAATTACCCAGTCTTTAAAAGCTTAAACATACACTTTAAAACTTAAAAAAAACTTAAACGACATAAATAAAATAAATTACACTACTTGGTTTTTTTTCCTTGCTTCTCTTTCTTCTTTTTATACACCAAATAGTCTTCCCACTTGTTTTTGAGCATATCCCACCATTAATCTCAGCCATTGGATGAGTTGAAGACATATTGGCCATTGATGATATTTTGGCGGGAAATTGGTTTATCACAGGTGGAAGGATTGAGTGAATGGGGGAGGGTTGCATTTAATGTTTCTTGTTTTGTGTTGAGGTGGAGGGGACAAGGGAAGGTGTATGTGAGCTGGAGGTGAAGTTGGTTGAGTGATTTCAGGCGGCGAGTTGGAGGAGAAAGACTTTGGAGGGAAATGGAGGATTGGTTTGACTGGGTTGACCGGTGGGTTTAATATTAAGGCAGGGGTCAAATGAAGGGGTCCAAATGGTGTTATGGCAGGGGTCCAATTGGGATTTGATAGGGCCAAAGGTTTAAAGGTTTAATATTCAAGGACCTATTATGTAATTTCTGAAAATCAAGGGACCAAGGCTGCCATATTTGCAAAGTTGTTCCAAGGAACCAAAAGTGACAAGCTCCAATAGTGCAAGGACCAAACTTGACATTTTCCAATTTCCAAGGACCATTTTTGCCAATTTTCAAACTTGAAGGACCAATTTTGTAATTTCTCAAAACTTTTGACATTTTTCACCAAAGGACTAATTTTGACAAGTTATTATTTTAAAAGGACCTTTGGTGATTTTTCTTTTGAAATTAAGTGCTCGGGGACTATTCGACAATTTTTGAAACTTGGGGGACTGAAACTGTCAATTATGCAAACTTAGCTCATTTTTCATCTGATTTTGAACATTTTTCATCTGAAATATATAAAATGCAATTTTGGAATATTTTCAGTATTTTGATGCATTTCTGAGCATTTTTAAGTGTTTTGCAGTTCAGATTTAACCAAAAATGATGAGTATTTACACACTCATCAGTAATAGTTAGCTTAATTAGGACTTTATGTTTGTTTTTATGCTAAGGCTTATGTAGAAGGCCCATAAGCCTTAGCCCAAGCCTAATAAGGAAAGGAAGGGACTAAGAGTGTTGCCCTAGCTCCCTCTCCTATAAATAGCCTTGTAAACCTTCATTTAAAGGTTGGTTGTTCATTTTATCACATTTCCTACACTTAACATTTCCATATTATTTCGTGTGTGTGTTTAACTTGTTCAACCGATCCTTCTCTCATCTCTACTTCTCATATTGATGCTTGTGTTACATAAATGGGAACCTAACAGTGGTATCAAGCGCCAAATAGTTGGGTGAAATTTATTTTGTTTTTGAAGTATTTGTTCTCTACGCGTAACTCTCGGTACTCAAACATTCAAACGCATCTAAACTCAAATTTTTTCACTTTAAAACTCAAGATTATTGTACTTTAAAGGTTATTTGATGATAAAGTTTAAGTTTTTGGCATAAAGTTTGCAACTTTACGTGTGGAGAAGGTTTTTTAAGTTTGGTTTTATACGTGTAGTTCTATCTACGCGTAAGGTGTATAAGGGATTTTGATCATCAAATTTCACACTTTTGTGTTATTTTGGTGATATTAAAGCTTTTTCATCATAAAAATCTGGGTTTGAAACACTTTTGGGCAGAAATCTAAGTTTTGGCAAATCTTACGCATACGTAAACCCTAGTTTTACGCGTAAGGTTTTCCATGGTTTGATCTTCAGTGTTCTTGGTTTACTCAGTTTTTTCTTGCTTGGATAAGCCTAAAAACACTTCGACTTTGGATATCTTTTACACTGGGATAAGTGTAAAGGATTTTTGGGCAAAACCCTAGTTTTACGCCTAAGCAAACACTTACGCGTAAAATCTTTACGCCTAAGCATTGTCTTACGCCTAAGCCTTGTCTTACGCATAAGCAATTCTTACGCATAAGCATTCTACTACTAAGCTTTTGGTTTAGGCATAAGCTAAGGTCTCCCTAACCCTACGCGTAAGCTAATCCTACGCGTAAGATCTCTTTTTACGCGTAAATTGGTGTTTTTACGCATAAGGTTATTTCTTTGCCTAAGCTTGGTTTCTACGCATAAGGATACTTCATCAACAAAGGTTCATTCGACTACAAAGATCCATCATCAACACAAGTTTCAAGATGTCTCAACCACCATACTCTAACAACTTTCCTCATGTGTATCCTCAACAACAACAACAACACCAACAACTCCATCAACAACAACAATTATATCAACAACTCCAACAACAACAACAACAACAACAACAATTTCCTCAAGGAGCAATTCAACCACAAATGATTCAACCACCACCTAGTCTTCAAGTACAACCCTACACAAACGTTCACAATCAACATCCATCTAGGAATACTATGAAGGAACCGTCTTGGTTTGGAAAGATGTGTGAAGCTTTAAGTAGCCAACAATCCATACATGAAGATGGATCACTTGATAGACCTCCAATGCTCACTCCCGGAAACTATGATCAATGGGTGATAAGGTTCTTTAGATTCTGTGATCTAAAGAAACCACATGGAAAGTTCTTAAAGAAGGTCATCATGGAAGGTCCATTTGGATGCCTATGTCACTTTATGCGAGATCCAAATGCTAATCCACCAAGAGGTGATGTCACCAACGTTGTAAATCTTAATGAACTCACTCTTGATCAACTTCTACACTACGGCATGAACTTGCAATGCAGTATATCCTTTTGGGATTACCCAATCCGATACTTCGAAGTGTTGATGCTCAAAAAACTGCCAAAGCAATGTGGGAACATATTCATCTTCTCATGGAAGGCACTCAATCAAGAACACATGGAATCCAAAATCTACTTGGCTTATGAACACTTCATGATTGAACCAGGGGAGACATTAGAGTCATATCATCATCGATTCTCAGACATCATCAATGACTTGGACAAACATAACATTATTATGCCAAGAATTGCTGTCAACACTAAGTTCCCGAGTAGTCTTGGTCCTGATTGGGAAAAGTATGTCATTTTCATCCGTCAAGCGAAGAATCTTCATCATGCTTCATACGGATTGTTGTATGACTATTTGAAGCCCCACCAAAAGGAAGTTAACAAAGAAAGGGTTATCCGTGGACTCCCTGTTTCACCTTCACTTCCGGATAATCAACAATTAGCTTTGTGTTTTCAAACATGCTATCCTCAATTCCCGAATTTGCCTACAACCTTCACAAATCCTCCACAACCAACTGCAAAAATTACACCATATGATCCGTCACAACACTAATCTCAAGAAACTCAATTGGTTCCATACAATAACAACAATGATCAAGCACTTTACAGTGAATCTAATGAGGATACAGAAGCTTTTGATGCATTGCAACAATGGTTTGTCATGATTGCTAGAGCCTTCGGCCGATATTCAAACAAATCCAACAATCGCATTCGTACCTCATCTTACACAAGGAATCGTCATTTGTTAACAATGGACGTGTTGAAGTTCGAATCATGGTAATGTTAGGTCGGATGGGCGGTGGTCAATGGTTTAATGCTATGGGAAGGAATAACATGGGTGCTCCACAACAACAAAGGGCTCAAGTGGTTGAACAGGTAATGCCGAATGGGGTTAATGGTCGTCGTTGTTATAACTGTAATGAGAAGGGTCATCTGGCTAATGCATGCCCTAAGCCGAGAACAAGAGGCAACGCTTATCACAAAGAGGCTTTACTCTTGGCTCTCAAGGATGAAGCTGGTGGAACTCTTACTAACAAGGAATAGAGCTTCATGGTAAATGCAGATTCTGATGATGACATGGAGGACTTGTAGGCTAATGCAGTTGTGATGTTAATGGCAAACATGCAAGCTCTCCACATGAGTGACACAGACCCAGTGTATGACACTGACGGCTTGTCTCAGGTACTGGATCAAACTATTCTTATTAATGATCTAATATCATTACCGGCATCTGCATCTGACAGGATTCAGAGTGTTCAACATGAATCTTCCACATCTCATCACGACGAAAATCAAATGGATCCAGTTGTCACATTTGACGATCAAGATGACCTTACGATTACTCTTGACAATCAAATTGATCCCGTGGCTTCATTTGAGGACCTAAATGATTATTGTGTGGACACTCCGGTTGAACAAAATGAATCTCTGTCTAATCCATATCCTGGGCTCATTAACTTCTTTGAGACTCAAATGGAAATATGCAAAGACATCAATAAGCAATTAAAGGACAAAAATGCACTATTGACTAAGGACAATGAATGCTTAAAATTACAACTAAACATTTTTCAAACACAAGAAAAACGTGAAAAAGGTTTTGAAGTCGCTTTTTCTAAATCTTACCAAAACGAAAAATCATTGGAACAACAGATACGTGATCTAGTTGCATCTAAGAATGCTTTATTGTCTCAAATAGAACAACTGAAATATGATCATAAACAACAACTTAACGCTCTCACTTTGGAAACTCAAAATCCAAGTCCGAGTTGTTAACTTGTCAAAAACAGCTCAAAGTACAAAAAGCATTTAAAGAAACGAATAGATGACTATCTTGAAGAAATTGTCGACTTACAAAACAAAATCAAAGAGTTTCAAAATGTTGTGTATAAACATGGTGAGTCAATCACAACTATTCAAAAGTTTACTTTTAAACCAAATCCAAATGGATATGGACCGAATCTTGCTGGTTACAAACCAAAGTTTTCTAATAGAGCATTCAAACCAAATCCTAAAGTTTACAGTGCAGAACATAGAATTGATGATTCCTTCATGAGTGTTGTTGAATATAATCGCATGGAGGAATTAGATGCAGATGACGAGAGTCGGTTAAAAATGAAAAATGTTGTTTATAACAAACCATTTAACTATTCAAAAGCCATAACTTTTGTCACACAACAGGATACTTCTAACACACCTTGGGTTATCACACCAATTTCTGAGCCTTCTAATGATGGTCCCCAACACAATGGTGCACAAATTAATGGTCCTTTACCTTCACTTGGTGAAGTTAAAATAAAATCCGAAAGTTGTCGAGTTATTAAATACTTTGAAATTTTCTTATCCGACATCAAACTTTTGGAACATGAGATTGAATTTCATTCTGAAATAAAAGTTGAACATTTTCAATCGCCTCTGGCGCGAGAACAAAGAGATATTTTTCATAAACGAATTTTACCCCATGTTCAAAATTTGAAAAACTGTGCACTATATTGGGAAAGGGATTTTCACAAGAAGCTTGGACTCATGAAAACAGTTTTCGAGAAAACAAAAACATCTATTTCAAACATTAAACGTAAAAAGAAACTGTTAACAAAAGATGTTGATCGACTCTTGGAAGATGTTATCTGTGCTGATACCATGAATGTTGTGTTACTACATTCTATTGCATATGCATTTGATTATATTGCGGTTGATTATGTTGATTCTGTTGAGAATACCGATAATGTGCCTCAGATCGAGTCTTTAAAAATTGAAAATAAGCATCTGATAAATGACCTTTCAAATGCAAAAGGTCGTCTTCAATGGTGTCAAAAAGATTGTCAAAATCGAGAACTTGCTTTACAAAACAAAATCACCCAGTTGCGTGCAAAATCTTCTGATCCTAAACTTGAGCAACTGGATGATCAAAACGTGTCTTTTAAAATTCAAATCTCAAAATATGAACCAGAACTCTAAAAGTTAAAAAGGAATATGGTGTCATATTTGATTTAATTAAACAGACTCGTGATGAAGCATCAAAAGAACTTGATCATTATCTTGCACACACTAAAGAAGTCGTGAATGTTTATGGCAATCTTAGCTCTGAAAATCAAGATCTGTTGCAAACTATTGTTGAGTTGAAATCGAAGTTAGGAAAGTATGAACAAGTTAAGCTTAGTAGCACTAAAGTCCTTGCACCTATAACGCTTAAAATTGACACTAGAACGCCTAATGACAAACCACAAGATACTAACGTGCTTCCCTCTACTGAAACAGGACTAGTTTCTTCTTTTCCCAACGCTAGCACTTCACAGCTTAAGAGCAATACAAGGAAGAATAGGAAGTTGCGACGTAAGAAAAGAGCAATAAAGATTGCTGAAGTAGAAGAACACCTTAGGACTTTGAATAAAACTCATGTTACTCCCACTTTAGATATTGCGTCTGACAAATGTAATGGAAAAAGTGATGTAACTAATGTTGAACCTTTAAGTACTTTAAAAGTTATGTTTGAAGCTTCTTGTGTTGGTTGTCGTAAAAGCATGTTTTTACGGTTGTCATGACAAATGTGTTGCTAAAGCTATCTTATCTCGTATTTAAACAATAGAAAACGGAATACCTCTAGGCCCACTAATGCTTCTAAGTCTGTGCTAGGCAAACCACCCTCTAGTGTTCCTGCTACGATCATTGATGTACCAGTAGTCCCCCCTGCAACTCCTAGGAAGAACTTATCACCTAGTGAATTCACTAAGACTAAAGCTAAGACTAGTTGGAGATGGCAGAAATGGTTACATAATACACTTGGCTTTCAATGGATACCTAAAATCATTAATATGTGTGTTTCAACTATAACTGTATCGGAACCCTCTAACTCTTCGGGTTCCACATCTACTACTATTCCATCTATGTCCTCTGTAATGCAGTGTGATACGATCATCCTCTCGGGTTGTTGATAGCGGATGTTCCCAACACATGACGAAACCTTAACGTTATCAAACTTTGTTTCAAAGTTCATTGGCACTATCGATTCGAATGATCACTTGGCGGCTATCATGGGCTTCGGAGATTACATCAATGGGAACATCGAAATTAGCAGAGTTTATTATGTGGAAGGTCTCGGTCACAATCTCTTCTCAGTCGGTCAATTCTGTGATGGAGATTTGGAAGTGGCTTTCAGGGAGAAAACTTGTTTCATTCGTGATCTACAAGGAAATGATCTTATGTCTGGTCAACGCACATCAAGTCTCTACACAATCTCTATGCAAGACATGATTGCTTCATCTCCCATCTGCCTACTTTCTAAGGCTACATCTACAAAATCCTGGCTATGGCACCGTCGCCTCTCACACTTGAACTTTCAAACCATAACTAACCTTGCTCGATACAAACTTGTTGAAGGTCTTCCACGATTTCGGTATTCTAAAGATCACCTATGCTCAGCTTTTGAACAAGGGAAAAGCACTCGTGCTCACTTTCCTTCAAAGGTGGAACACAGCTCACAACATGTGCTTCATCTTCTTCACATGGATTTGTTTGGCCCGATACGCGTGCAGACGATTAATGGCAAACGCTACATCTTGGTAATTGTCGATGACTACTCAAGATGGACTTGGGTTTATTTTCTTCGTAGTAAAGATCAAGCTCCACAGATGATCATCACCTTTCTCACGAAAATTTAACTTCAACAGGAACACGTCCGACAAATCGATCGGACAAAGGAACTGAATTTGTGAATCAAATTCTTCGTGCATATTATGAGAAAGTGGGAATTGAGCATCAAACATCCATTGCAACGAACACGGAACAAAACGGAGTTGTTGAAAGACGAATCGTCACGTTAGTGGAAGCTGCAAGAACGATGTTAATCAATGCAAAACTTCAGATTACTTGTGGGGGAAGCGTCAGTCAACGCATGCTACACTCAGAATAATTCAATGATTACCAAACGCCACAACAAAACACCTTATGAGCTTATCCACAACCGTAAACCGAATCTCAAACACTTTCATGTATTTGGATCCCTTTGTTTTCCGAATAATGATCGTGATGACTTTGGTAAGCTCAAAGCCAAAGCTGACATTGGATTCTTTGTTGGATATTGTGAAAACTCTAAGGGTTTCCGGATCTGGAATCGTTGTACAAGGGAGATTATGGAAACTATTCATGCAAATTTCGATGAGCTTACAGATATGGCTTCTGAGCATAATAGCTTGGAACTCGGTCATAATCGTTTAAACTTTCCCCAAACCCCATCATCAGCTGAACCTAGTTTACAACTAACTCGACGTCAAATGGAACAGCTATTTGATCCTCTGTTTAGTAATGATATTGATGAACGTGCTCCAGCTGTATCAAATGTTTCCGTACGCTCAACCCGATCAAAATCCAATACGATACACACGCTACAACAACTACTGTTGAGGAAGCACCACCAATTGATTCTACAACAACAGTTGAACAAACCGCATCCAACGACGCTGAACCAGCTGATGATATTCTGAACAATGAAGTACCCCTACCTGCAGATTATGATCCAAATGCATTCTTTAATCCGTTTGCAAATGAAACTGCCACACCTCATGTTGCATAATCATCTACAAGCCATTTGAATCCTCCCAATCTACTGAATGTATATCAACATCAACCTTCCACACATCGTTGGACGAAAGAACATCCTCTTGAAAAAATTATTGGTAACCCGAATCAACCAGTCGTAACTAGACAACGTCTTCACACGAGCGGTGAACATTGCATTTATGCACTCACTGTCTGCCAATCTGAACCTAAAACATTAAAGATGCAATGACCAAAGACAACTGGATTGAATCCATGCAAGAAGAACTCAATCGGTTTAAACGTCTTGAAGTATGGGAATTAGTTGAAAGACCAACAGGGGTCTTCGTCATTGGTCTCAAATGGATATGGAAAAACAAATTGGATGTGAAGGAACGCGAATCGAAATAAGTCACGTCAGGTGGCTAAGGGTTATAGACAGGAAGAGGGTATTGACTTTGAAGAATCATTCGCTCGGTTGCTCGTCCTTGAGGTCAGACGGATTTTTGGCGTTTGTGGCTCACATGAACATCACGGTCTTTCGGATGGATGTCAAAACCGCTTTCTCAATGGACAACCGAAGAAACGGTCTATGTTAGCCACCGGAAGGATTCGTTGATCCAGTTCCCTATTCACGTCTACAAACCGAAGAAGGCTCTCTACGGTCTCAAACAAGCCCTCGGGTGGTATGTTAAGTTATCATCCTTTCTTATCGCCAATAATTTCGTCAAAGGTTCGATCGACCCTACACTATTCATACAATATTACGGGGCACACGTTTTAATCGTTCAAATTTATGTGGATGACATCATTTTTGGGTCAACACATCTAAAGTACTCAAACACTTTTTCAAAACTTATGAAAAAACATTTTGAAATGACCATGATGGGTGAACTTACGTTCTTTCTAGGACTGCAAGTTCATCAATCACCCCGTGGTATTTTCTTGAGTCAGTCCAAATATGCCCTTGAAATCTTAAACAAACATGGAATTCAAAAATGTGACACCTATGCCACTCCAATGGCACATACCGAGAAACTGGACGCTGATTTGCATGGGAAATTGGTTGACCCTACCAAATACCGAAGTATCATTGGGTCTCTCATGTATCTAACAACAAGTAGACTTGATATTGTCTTTGCTGTATATCTTTGCTCCTGTTATCAGTCGCGACCAACTGAAACTCACCTCTCTGAGGCTAAAAGAATCCTCGGATACATCAAGGGAACCATTAACTTGGGGATCTGGTATCCGAAGGATTCTGGTTTTGAACTAATAGCTTTTTCAGACGCCGATCACGCAGGTTGCTTAGATTCTTGGAAAAGTACTTCAGGAGCTTTACAATTTCTTGGTAATAAACTGGTGTCATGGCAATCGAAGAAGCAGGATTGTACATCGCTGTCCTCAACAGAAGTATAATATGTAGCCATGTTGGCGTGTTGTGCTCAAGTCATTTGGATGATAACACAACTCAAAGACTATGGTTACGTATTTGACAAAATCCCGATGTACTGCGACAATCGAAGTGCTATTACGATCTCGTGCAACTCTATTCAACATTCGAAATTAAAGCACATCGATCTTCGATATCATTTCATCAAGGAGCATGTGGAAAAGGGTACCGTTGAATTATACTTTGTGGGTATTGAATACCAATTGGCAGATCTTCTCACCAAAGCCTTAGCTCCTGCTAGGTTTAATGAGTTGGTCCACCAGATTGGTATGCGGTGTTTGACTCCAGAGGAACTGGATGAACTTTTAAAACAATCTTAAAACCAGTCAAACACCAAAACCTCTTTTGTAAATATTTTTCAAAAACAAAATACAAAAATATAAAACTTATAAAACTCAAAAATATTCTTCTATCCAAATTTCTTTCAACATGGCAAGTACAAATCTTCCGTCAACACTTTATTCTTTCAAAATTCAGTATTTTTTCGATTACGTGTTGAGGGGGAGAAAGTAAATATTTTTCTGTCTCATAAAACCTTGTACTTGCATGTTATCTTATACCGGTAGTATCTTTGATAATGGTGGTCAATTTTCTGGTTCATTATCACTCCCCGGACTCAAATTTATAAAATTTCATTATTTCTTAAGTCAAGGGGGAGTGTCGTCAAGTTTCTTTCCAAATATCATGCTTTACGTAACCAAAATGGAAGTTATGGGCGTTGGATGAAAATGGTTAAGGTGGAGGGACTGAAGTTGTCAAAAGCTCAAACTATTTTTTAACAAAATACTTCACCTACCATTTCAAACTCATTTAATTTTTCACATTTATTACTTTACCAACCAAATCCTACGCTTAACATTCCATCTTCAAATCGGTGCTTTAAACTCCAAATTTGTAAGTTTGTTAATGATCTTTATGTTATGTTGAACAATGGTTTTGATTTTTAAACAAATCCAACAGCTAAATATTGAGTTAGAAGTGATGTTGTGTTCTACGCATATGCGTATGAACACAAAATCATCACCTGTGTGTTTGTGATGATAAAAATGGTGTTTAAATGTTCCAAATCATGTGTTATAACCATTTCTATCAACCAAATCCACCCAGTAACACCAATTGATCATTTTTTCAAATTAGGGTTCATATGATTAATTTGGGCGTTTTCACTTGGGAGTGTTTCTGGTCAATTGGAAGGTTAAGATATGCCTTAGACATGTTTAATTGACCAAAACCATGCTTGGAACATACCCAGAAACATTAATTCTGTGAAAATTAAGAATTAGGGTTTATGTTCATACGAATTAGGTATTCTTGATTCATGAAGGTTTTGATGTTAAAACTTGTTTAAGTCAACTCATTTGCCCTCTAAGATATCCCAGAAAATGTTTGGTGCAATTCCTATGGTTAAATCTCTTATTCGCAAATTTGAAAACTTAGGGTTTTGACTTACGCATAAGGATGTTTTTACACATAAACTGTTTGGATTCTTAGTTCATATGAAATCTGAAAGGGATTGAATAAATGTGTTAATGATGATGTTATGATGAATTTGTTTCAGGTTTTACGCGTGAAATATTCAGAATCAAGGTTAACTGAGTTACTACGCATAAGGATCACCTTACGCGTAGAATGTTAAGCGTAAGAGAAATCTTACGCGTAACCTATACGCATAAGGTTCTACAAAGGGGACTACGCGTATCCTGTGAAGGATATGCGTAAACTTGAGTCTTACGCATAAGGTTTACCCTTACGAGTAGACCTTACGCGTAAACTCCAACATACGCTAACGAGTAAGCTTTATGCTAAGGGATCTTTTTCCGACGCGTAACATTTCTTACGCGTAAGTTAGGATCCTACGCATAAGCTTATGCCTACGCGTATGGTTCACTGTTTACGCATAAGCTTGCAAATCCTACTCCTAAGCCTTATTTTAACAAAAATTATGAATTTTTACGCGTACGAACTTGTAAATAAATAAATCATAACGTCACAAAACCAAAATGTCATTAATAAGCTTAAATGTTTAATAAATTGTGAAAATAAGTGAAAACTTGGACTTTAAAACTCAAAGTTAATCTACTCACGAAACTTATCACGACGTGTTTTGACTATTTGACTAACAAGTGACATTGGACTCGTAACAATCATTAACATATCATATTCAATAATTAGACAATAAAATCAGCTTTTGACTAACATAATGTCTTTCGATATGTTGGTTCTTTTGGCTAAATATCTTTCAGATCACGATATGGACATCCAAATGGAAAACGTTGATGCACCAAATGTTCTCTCAATTGAAGACATCTTCCCCAACGGTTACACTGTGAAGATTGGAAAGAACAACCTCAGGGTCGATTTTGAAAACTTCACTTGTTCTGAGTCTTCTTGTCGATTAGCCGTGGATATTCGAAGACTCACCCTTACCGTAACATGCTCACAAATTCTGCTACTATGCCGGAGATCTACATTCACCAATTCTGGCACACTATACAAAAGGTCAAAGTGTTGTGACAGTGACACTTAAATAACAAACAAGTCACCATCACTCCTGCAGATTTGAGGGCTATTCTTCTTCTTCCTATCATCGAGCCTACTGAATACACTGCTACTCCAACGGAAGAGGTCACTCTCCAGTTCATGGTCGACATCGGCTATGATGAAGCAGCCGGGATCATCACAAAGCACTCATCAGTTGATCTTAAGAACATCCCCCAGCCATGGAGAACCCTCTACATAATGATTGCCAAATCCGTTTCCGGACGTGATAGTGGTCATGAGCATCCCAAGCTCATGGAACTACAAATATTTTAGGGTATGGTCAACATGAAACACATCAAATTTGCAGCTCTGATCTGGGACGACATGATGTCTTACCTTAAAAAGCCTGGCACCAAGATCCCTTATATCAGATACACAAAATGCGTTGATCCAAAGGGCTCTAGGGTATAATCCAGATATTCCCTTGAGACTTGATGACCCCAACCATGTTGCTTGAGCCCACACTCAATGTTTTCAGATTTAAGGACTCAACAACGAAGAAACAAGGTGCGGTATTACCAGATTGCCTTCTTACTGCTGATATCAAGGGACTGCAATCGTACAAACGTTATCTGGAAGCAGTTGCATTGGGCAAAGTGGGATTCATTGATGAAAAGTCTTCTGGCACACCTGTTAGAAAGACAAGGAGAGGCAGTTCAGGAAGTATTGCGAGCACTGAGAGTACGAGAAGGTACCCAAAGAGAACTCACACACTCAAGAAGAGAGTTCCTCTTACTGAAGCCATCCCTATTCCCAAACATGAACCAAAACTTATGGACAAGGACTCCGAGGACACTGAAACAGATGAAGAGATCATCTAATCTGAATCTGCAACAGATGACACTCAAACAGTTGCAAAACCCTTCAGTCCCAAGTCTGATAAAGGGAAAAATCCAGTGCTTGAGCAAGTTGAAGAGAGCTTAGAAGAAGAGCCACTGGATGAAGACAGAGACTACAGAAAGAAGCTCAAGAACCTCAGACTCCAACACGTTGCCAAAGAGTTCAATCTGCAACAAACTCGTGGCCACGAAGGGTCAAGTAGTGGTGCACTATCTACACCAGTTTCTGATGCGGTTAATCAACCTGATAAGGGAACTGGTACCACCACCCACGAACAACAACAAAAGAGGATTCTATCATCTATGACTTTGAGGAACCGGAAAAGGAGAAGTCTGAGAAAATTCCTAATGAAGATGTTGAGGCTGCAGCTAAAGAAAAAGCAGAAAAAGAAGCTCAAGCTCAAGCAGATGAAGAAGCTAGGGTTAAGGCACAAGAAAATGCTCAAGTGGAAAAGGAAGCCAATGTTCTTGATAGTCCCGTACGAAGCAAGGAACAAACTTCTGAGCCACCTAAGGACCCTGAGCCTCCCCATGTCTCATCATCATCAGACTCATCTTCTCACTCATCACCTCCACCATCCAAAGGCACAACCAGATCCACATCCAGATCGATTAAGAAGCCAACTGACACTTGGGCATCCCGTGCAAAGACTAAGATTGTTAAAGCTGTCAAGCAAGTTAGGAAGAAAAACGTGGTCAACAAGAAACTCAATCAACTCGCTGATAGAATCAATCTTCTTCAAACTGGGATAAACGAGATGTTGAAAGAAAGGGAACAGATCCAGAAGTTTCTCAATCGAGATGTACATGGTGAAATGAACAAGACGATTAAGTAATATACACACAAGTTCCTTCTCGACCTTTGTTCCTGGAGTGGCAAGGGATATGTTCGCCAGACAACTTACTCCAAATATCGTTACATTGGTTAAACATACACTGGCCAACTCACCTGATCTCTCAGAAACTGAGTTGATATCGAAATTGGTGATGCAAATGTCTAAACGGTCTGCAACCTTTTGCTTCATATGAAGCTAAATTTTTTGAGGCCCTTCTTGAATATCAACTCAAATCTTCATGTAAAGAGTCAGCAGGTCAACCTAAACGACCAAGAGATGACGATGATAAGGACAAGAATTCTGCACCAAAACGTCCAAAGAAAGCTGGCGAATCATCCTCTATGCCACCACCACCCCAAAGGACCTCCACCCGAACAAGATCTCCACAACCTTCTCCGCATCGATAAACCTCGACTCGAGTTACCACCTCAAACAGAGAAAAACCGGTGATCATTTCGAATACACTGGTGGTGACGATGAAGATGTCCCTGAGCCCTAACAACAACCCACCTCTTCTGCCACAACAAAGAAACCAAAATCATCATCAAAGCCAAAGAAAAAGAAGAAGAAGACCGATGTTGTCTCATGGCTAGATGAAGACACAACTGAAGAGTATGACTGGTTCTCTAAACTCGTTGATGCTACCCCTCCGTTACCAGAAGGTCAAGAAATGATAGATGGTCGCACAATGGAGCATGTGAAGCTTTTGCAAGAAAAATTCAGAGTGAAGAAGATGACTAAGGCAGAGTTGAAGCGAATCAAGAATGATGCATTCCAACTTCTAAAAGATAGCTCAGACAATGCAATTGAAGTCGAATATCATCTCGACAACATTGCACGGGCCATGTCTAACAACATTGATTGGCTCAATCCTAAAGCTAACATTGACTTCACCAGACCAGACAAAGCTCCATACTACACAGACTGGACCCGACCTCTACCTACAATTGGCCGACCATATCAACCAAAGATTCCATTCCGCTATTTCTTCAACAACGACTTGGAATTCCTTCTACACGGTAGCGATGTTTCCAAGAAATATGCTAAATCACTCACACTCCCTTTCCCGGCAACAATATACTCCAACAGCATAGCCATCGAGGAAGATGCCACACACATGTTCTCTGACAAAGTGGAAAAGTATGACCTCGATGCACTTTCTGGGATTCATCATTGGCCAGAACGACGACGAATCTTCTACAAAAGCTGCCAGG
This sequence comes from Chrysanthemum makinoi, assembly GCA_910596185.1. Lineage (NCBI taxonomy): Eukaryota > Viridiplantae > Streptophyta > Magnoliopsida > Asterales > Asteraceae > Chrysanthemum > Chrysanthemum makinoi. The sequence continues at coordinate 103,972,209 of OU343221.1, read as the reverse complement.
TTCTCAAGTCTAAAAAGGAAGTGTTCAGTGATAAACGGATCGTTGCTATTCAGCATGTTACTCTTTCGTCAAAGTGGGACTACACGTTCCTCAAGAAAATAGTGGTCAAACGACAAGACGAAGAGGACTATGACTTCTGTGAAGCGTATTTTCCGAGATTGTCACTAAACGACATTGAAGATATGTATCTTGCAAAGGTACAAGGACGAATGCGACAATTCTCTACAACTATCCAACACGAGTACATCAAGTCATTGTTAATCTTCATCAGAAGCATAGTGATCCAAGAACGTGTAGAAGACATTTAACTTGCCGTCAAATCTTATCAGAAACGTGTAAATCTCACAAAACCTCAGCTCGACCTTCCCGACATAAACCAACTTGCTCAGTACACCTTAATCAAGAAACCATTTGGGGTAGTCTACAGAAGTGAACTACACCACAATTGCTTCATGGCGTGCAAAGAGCTACACAAGTTTGGGGATCACACATTGAAGAAAGCCAGGGACGGTTTAGCTTATCGGTTAAAGGAAATACATGACGGCATAGGGTCACCGAAGAGATGGAATTCAAGGGACAGAAGGGATGTTAAGAAGATCATCACGCGGATTGATGAAACGTTGTTCAGAAGGGATTAGATCAGAACTTTGGAAAGTTTCATAGGTGGTCGTCCCAGCATATCTCTCACTGGCTACCAACGTCCAGCACGCACTCCTGGTGTTATTGCCGGACTACCTGGTACCCCTGAATCTCCTTGATTTATTTCCTTATAATTATTTGGATGTGTGATTTATATCTGTCTATGGCTTGTGCACACATAACAGTGTACAACCCGTACTTGTAATGAAAGGACCATGTGGTACGCTTCAGTGCCACAATCCTATAAAAGGAGCGAAAGCTTCTTACTTTTAAGTAAAACTTATCAAAACTTTCACTTTTCAAAGTTTTGCTCAAAAGAACAAGTACTTCCCCTTATATTTTTCAAAACCTCAAAAGTAAACATCACTTGTTGAGGGGGAGTATTTGCTTAAAACTTTGTTCACAAAACTGTTCTTCGTGGTAATCTTCCCACAAAACTCGAAATGGACATATTCGATATCAAAATTTCGTCAAAAATAACATTTATATGCCATTTTTAGGGGGAGAAAAATTATGTGATAAGAAATATGTTGTGAATTGCAAATGAATCGTTGTGCTAAAAAGACTTAACCAATGAATTGACGAGATCTTAAATGTTAGTAACTAGAAAAGATTTGTCCGGGACGGGTAATAATTTCAAACTAGTTCGCTAGTGATGTAAACGTGTCTCGCAAAGGACTTGTCCTAGTAGAATGTACCATTCGAGAAAATCTTGGTAGACATGAACTTTGACGGGTTTGACAACCTTTCGAGGTTTGTCCACACCTTCAAGGTAGTTATTAGAGCTAGTTGTCACCTAAAAGGCTGATAATGTAACTCTTTAACTATGCAACGTAACCGTGTCTTGCGGGGGATTGTCTATCTTGAGTTGATCAATTCAAAAGTGCGCGCTCTTCTCTCACCGTGCAGATTTCTGTCAAAATACTTAAGAACGTGTGGAGGGGGAGTATCTCTGCAAAATTCTAAACTCTCACAGTGGTACAAAATGCTTTTACTCATAACCACTTTGAGAGATTTTCAAGATAATAGTTTTATGGCAACATAGGTTAGTCATGGAGTTATAAGGTGACTAAGGTTAGGAATAATCGTCCTATGATCCGCCAGAGCCGGAGGGATCTACCCAAGGACACCACCAATAGCTAGAATTTAGAAGTCCTTAGGTATGATTATAAAAAGGAGAAAATGAGAATCGGAGAAAGTAGGAGTTGAAGAATTAAAAAGAAAAGTAAAGAAAAGGGTGAAAAGAAATAGCCCTCCAGATTATTCAACTTAGGGCAGACACCGGGTTCAATTCATATGCAACTGGTTGTCACTTGATGACACCGGTATTGAAGATTAAAGTCGTCATGGACCCAGTGACGCATGCACTAAACCTTCTTAGCCACTCAAGTTTCTCTCAACAGAAGCTTGTTTCATTCTCACTAGGAACCCTACGTAAACTCTCGACTTTCTCTTAGAGATTGCTGGTATTGAAGCAAGGAGACCCTCTCCCAAGTCTCCGCTCAGGAAAACCAAAGCGCACTATTGAGTCTAGAGCCACGAGATTCATCTAAAGATCTCCTAGGTACACTTGACATTTCATCACTTGTCGTTCAACAATAAGGACGCAAGTGATACATTATCGAGTCCTACACAGATCTTAGCAATCTGTCGAGAACATTTATGAGAGGTTCACAAATGTGATCCTCGGTGATTGAATGGAAACTCCCGCCAGTGGTCAACATCAACGACCCGACCGATAGTCACTTCGGTAACTCCTTGTGAGTTAAGCGTAGTGTGTCTCAAACGGTATACAATCGTAGGGTGATGCTTTGGTGTACCTCAGCGACTCATCTGAACTGTAGGTGTGCTTCGGTACATAGCGTTATCTCACTTGTGGTACTCCAGTTCAGGAACAGCCTTTGTGAGAATTAGAGTCGTGTTTTCACACTATGCTGTTAACACACTCAAAGTTCAAACTTGTAAGCGTTGGATTATTTCTAACCCATGTTTTATGTTTTCTTCTTATGGATGCTCGCGGGTGGAAAAGATTGTGCAAATTCTCCACATGCTCATACCAACATCAGTTGAAGTTCTCTCAAAAGGCAACACAAAGTCAGAATGATTCTTAGTCAAAGCCAAAGAATCTACAAAGTTTAAAGACTAAGAGAACTACATCAGTACTGAAATCCAATGTTAAAGAGCATGTGAGAATGTTGGAGAAAGACGTGGAGACACTAGAGTAACGAAGAGGACCTGATGTAGATAACCACAACATACTATCACTACCACCACAAAGAACAAAGATAATGAAGACGTCAAAGCTGAAAAACTTCAAAGTAAACAAGATCCCTACACTGGGTAGATCGTTCGAATCAAGACACTTCTTCTCACAAGAAAGAAGAATGTCAGAAGACGTTAAAGCTACTATTACATCAGCACCTACAACGTTATCACTCAAATCATTAATCACCAATACTTTGGGGGAGATTGTTGGAATCACTCATAAACTAGATTACAAGTGTTAGTAATTAATATGTAATAGTTAGCTTAATTAGGCCTTTATGTTTGTTTTTATGCTAAGGCTTATGTAGAAGGGCCATAAGCCTTGGCCCAAGCCTAATAAGGAAAGGAAGGGACTAGGAGTGTTGCCCTAGTTCCCTCTCCTATAAATAGCCTTGTAAACCTTCATTTGAAGGTTGGCTGTTCATTTTATCACATTTCCTACACTTAACATTTCCATATTATTTCGTGTGTGTGTTTAACTTGTTCAACAGATCCTTCTCTCATCTCTACTTCTCATATTGATGCTTGTGTTACATAAATGGAAACCTAAAAATTTGCATCATTGCTGGTGTAGTAGACAGTGTGTGCTTGACCAAAGACATCAGATAAGGGTAGAGTTGCCTTGCTAACATCTCTTTTGTGACTCTAGGGACGGTGTCGATAAGAAACTTATGAGTGTAGTCTCTAATCGTCTTGTCCATTTCACCCTGTATATCTCGGTTAAGAAATTGCTGGATCTGGTCTCTTTCCTTCGAGAACTCGTTCATCACATTTTGAAGTAAATTTACTCTGTCAGCAAGCTGATTCAATTTCTTGTTGACTACGTTTCGTTTCCTTGATTGCCTGACAGCCTTGACAATCTTGGACTTGGCACGTGATGCCCAAGTGTCGGTAGGTTTCTTGACTGATTTGGAGGATGATCTGGTGGTAGCATCTTTGGATGGTGGTGGTGATGAATGAGAAGATGCGTCTGATGAGGATGAGTCATGAGATGGCTCTGGGTCTTTTGGTGGCTCAGAAGTTTCTTTAAGGCTGTGTTCAGGATTATCTTGAAGATAATTATCAGCTTCTTCTTGAGCTTTAGCTTCTTCCTCAGCCTTTTCCCTAGCCTCTTCTTCAGCCTTTTCCCTAGCTGCTTGCTCAACATCTTCATCAGTGATTTTTTCATTCTTTTCTTGTTCCTCATCTTCTTCAAAGGTAAATGGAACTTCATAATTCAGCTGCTGCTGCTCTGTAGATTCCTTAGCAGTGGCACCAGTTCGCTTATCGGGTTGATTAACCGCATCACGAACTGGTATGGATAGTGCACCACCACTAGAACCTCCAGGGCCTCTGGTTTGTTGAATGTGAAATTCAGAAGCAGCGTGTTGCAATCTCAGCTGCTTGAGAGTCTTGTGGTGCTCTCTTTCTTCATCCTTAGGTTCATCATCAGAGCTTTCTTCTTCATCCTCTGCAACTGGAGTATTTCCCATGTCTGATTTGGGACTGAGTGATTGGTCATCGGACCTCAACGAGGTCGTTTCATCAGTAGCAGATTCAGAATATCGAACCACCTCACCAGACTCAATATCCTCAGAGTCTTCGTCCTCAAGTTTGAGCGCCGGTTTCGGGTTAGGGATGGCACCCTTAGATGGGACTTTTCTTTTTTGAGCAAGATTCCTCTTAGGATACTTGAGGGCACTCGCAGTGCTTTCTACACTTCCAGCGCTGCTTGATCTTCTGGTCTTCTTGACTGGAACAACATAAGTCTTTTCATCCATGAACCCGACTTTGCCCTTACTCACGGCTTCAAGATATCGACAATACGATGGTAAACTTTTTATATCATCAGTGAGAAGGCAATCCAGGAGCACTGCACCTTGTTTCTTTGTTGAGGAGTCCTTGAATCTGAAAATGTTTAACGTGGGCTCATACAACATAGAATGATTGTTGGGGTCGTTAAGTCTTAAGGGAATATCCCTATTTTTCCCGAGAATGTTCTGGATCAACAGCTTAGTATATCTGATAAAAGGAACCTTAGTCCCGGGCTTCTTGAGATGGGAAATCATGTCTTCCCATATCAGACTGGAAAAGTCGATGTGCTGCTTGTTGACCATGCCCCAGAAGGTTTGTAAGTGCATAAGTTTAGGATGCTCATGACCGCTGTCTCTTCCGGAAACATACTTGGCGATCATGATGTACAAGGTCCTCCACGGTTGAGGAATGTTCTTTAAATCGACCGAGGAGTGCTTGGTAATTATTCCAGCAACTTCATCATAGCCAAGATCGACCATGAATTGTAATGTAGCCTCTTCACTTGGAATTGGTACATACTCAGCAGGTTGGATAGCGGGTAGAAGAAGAATCGTTCGCAGATCTGCAACAGTGACGGTGACTTCCTTATCATTGAGAGTCATTGTGACAACATCCTGACCATCAACCTTTTTCATTGTGTGCCAGAATTGGTGAGCATATTGTTATAGGGATGAGTTTTGAGTATGTCCATAGCAATCCGCATGAAGACTCGGAAAGGTGTGAAGTTCTCAAAGTCGACCTTGAGGTTGTTCTTTCCAATCTTCATGCTGTAATCAGTAGGGAATATATCTTCCATTGTGAGCTCATTTGGTGCATTGACATTTTCCATGATGCCGTCCATATCGTGATCTGAAATGTATTGAGACAAAAGAACCAACATATCGAAAGACATTATGTTAGTCAAAAGTTGATTTTATTGTCCAATTATTGAATTTGTTATGTTAATGAATGTTACGAGTCCGAAGTCACTTGTTGTCCAATAGTCCAAAGTTGTCGTGATAAGTTACGTAAGTATCTTAATTTTGAATTTTAAAGTCCAAATTTTTCACTTATACACACAACATTTTGGTCTTGTGACGTTATTAGTAACTTATTACAAGTTTGTACGCGTAACATTTCATAAACTTAGATACAATTTTGGCTTAAGCGTAGGATAGTAAGCTTATGCGTAAACAGTGTAACCATACGCGTAGGAATAAGCTTATGCGTAAGAGGCACTCGTAGGCGTAAGAATGAGCACTTAGCATACAGCTTACGCGTAAGCGTAGGTTGGGGGCTTACGCGTAAGGTTTACTCGTAAGAGTAAGGCTTATGCGTGAGAGTCCAAGTTTACGCATATTCTTCACAGGATACGCGTAGTCCCATTGTAGACCCTTACGCGTAAGATTTCTCTTATGCGTAACATCTGCGCGTAAGGTATTCCATAACCGTAGAATCCGTTTTTAATCTTGATTCTGAATTGGTACGCATAGAAGCCTGAAATAAATCAATCATAACATTCATATTAACAATTTATTCAAACCCTTTCAAGATCACATGGTATCACAATTAGATTCCAGTTACGCGTAAGGTATGGTTATGAGTAAGTTTAAACCCTAAAAATTCAAACCTACGAGTAAACACTCTAGCCATGGAAAATCTTCCAAATGATTTCTGGGAGGTCTTAGATGCAAGAGGAGATGTTTTCAATGATTTTTAACATCAAATGTCTCATGAATCAAAAGTACCCAAACTTTCGAATACATAAACCCTAAAGTCTAATTTCATCAATTTGTTGTTTCTGGGTTAGATTCAGAGGTGTTATTGGTTAATTAAGCACGTATCAAACATATTTCAAGCATCAAATTGTCCTAAAACACTCCCAATTGAAAATCTCCAAATCCACGCATAAACCCTAGAATTTTAAAATGATTAAAAATGATTTCTGGGTTAAAATTCTTTATGACAATGGTTTTAAAACTTGATTTATACCTTGTTAACACTAACCATTTCATCATAAACAACCCAAAGTGATTACTTGTTCATACGCTTATGTGTAAAACTTAAATCACACATACTTTAAAATCAAACCGTTGGATTTAAATAAGATTACAAACCTATGTTTGAAATCACTTAATGAAACGTTTAACACTTACAAATTTCAAGATTGAAGCACGGATTTGACAATGAATGTTAGGCGTGGATTTGGTTTGGTTAAAGTATTAAAAATAGTAATAAATGAAAATTGGTAGTTAGGTGGAGTTATTGTAAAAAAAATTAAGTTTAACTTTTGACAAGTATAGCCCCTCCACATCAACCATTTTCATCTACAGCCCATAACTTTCATTTTGGTTAAGCAAGACGTGATAGTTTGGAAAGAAACTTGCCGAGACACCCCCTCGACTTTAGAAATAGTAAAATTTTAGAAATTAGAGTCCGAGGAGTGTTTTAAAACAAGAAACGTATCCACCATTATCAAAGATACAACCAATTTTGGGTAACATGCAAGTACAAGGTTTTATGAAACTGAAAAATATTTACATTCTCCCCCTCAACACTTGTCCCAAAAAATACTGAAATGTTTGAAAGAGCAAAGTGTTGACAGAAGATTTGAACTTGCAATGTTGGAATATTTTTTGTATTTTATGAGATTTTATATTTTTCTATTTTTGTTTTTGATAAATTATTTACAAAAGAAGTTTTGGTGTTTGACTGGTTTTAAGAATGTGTTGAAAGTTCGTCCAGTTCTTCTTGAGTCAAACACCTCATGCCAATCCGGTGGATCAACTCAGTAAACCTAGCAGGAGCTAAGGCTTTGGTGAGAAGGTCCGCCAGTTGGTGTTCAGTACCCACAAAATATAATTCTACAGTACCCTTTTCCATATGCTCCTTTATGAAATGATATCGAAGATCGATGTGCTTGGACTTCGAATGTTGGACTGAGTTGCACGAGAGTGCAGTAGCACTTCGATTGTCGCAGTACATTAGGATTCTGTCAAATACGTAACCATAGTCTTTGAGTTGTGTTCTCATCCAAATGACTTGAGCACAACACACCGACATGGCTACATATTCTGCTTCGGTTGAGGACAACGATGTACAATCCTGTTTCTTCGATTGCCATGACACCAATTTATCACCAAGGAATTGCAAAGCACCTGAAGTACTTTTCTGAGAATCTAAGAAACCTGCGTGATCAGCGTCTGAAAAAGCTACTAGTTCAAAACCAGAATCCTTCGGATACCAGATCCCCAAATTAATGGTTCCCTTGATGTATCTAGGGATGGCAATAAAACCCGAACCCGACGGGGAAACCTGAAACCCGAACTTTTTGGGGCGGGGCGGGGCGTGCTTATTGGGTTTTGGGGCGGGTTTCGGGGCCTTAACGAGGATTCTTATCCGGTTTTGGGAGGGCGACGGGCACACCATCCCCGCAGCCCCGATATATATATATATACGTATATATATATATATACGTATATATATATATATATATATATATATATACATACATAAATATTATGTTAGTATTTGCGTACTAAAAACGTAATTCTCTATATTTTGTTAGTTTTTATCTTTGTAATATTTCAAATTGTGATGATAGAAGCTTGTTTTGTGTTATAATATTTTGAAAAAATTTCAAATTATTCCAATACTCAATTTATTATTAATAGAATCTCGATTCTTCAAGTTATTTTATAAAATTATATTGTTAATAGTGTAAAAATAAGGGTAAACGTGAAACGACACAAGTATGATGGAGCATCACGCTCAATAAAAGACAACCCGATAAGACCCCAATGGGGAATGGGGCGGGTTTGGGGATGACTTTAGTAATCGGGTTTGGGGATGGGGATAGCCGCCCCGCTCCAAACCCGCCGCATTGCCATTCCTAGATGTATCAGAGGATTCTTTTAGCCTCAGAGAGGTGAGTTTCAGTTGGTCTCGACTGATAACGGGAGCAAAGATATACATCAAATACAATGTCCGGTCTACTGGCTGTTAGATACATGAGAGACCCAATAATACTTCGGTAGTTGGTAGGGTCAACCAATTTCCCATGCAAATCAGCGGCCAGTTTCTTGGTATGTGCCATGGGTGTGGCATAGGTATCACAGCTTTGCATTCCATGTTTGTGTAAAATTTCAAGAGCATATTTGGACTGACTTAGGAAAATACCACGGGGTGATTGATGAACTTGCAGTCCTAGAAAGAATGTAAGTTCACCCATCATGGACATTTCAAAATGTGTTTTCATAAGTTTTGAAAAAGCGTTTGAGTACTTTAGATGTGTTGACCCAAAAATGATGTCATCCACATAAATTTGAACGATTAAAATGTTTTCCCCGTGATATTGTATAAACAGTGTTGGGTCGACCGATCCTTTGACAAAATTATGAGATATAAGAAAGGATGACAACTCATCATACCATGCCCGAGGGGCTTGTTTGAGACCATAGAGGGCCTTTTTTAGTTTGTAGACGTGATTAGGGAACTCTGGATCAACAAATCCTTTTGGCTGACTAACATAGACCGTTTCCTTCAGTTTACCTTTCAGAAAAGTGGTTTTGACATCCATCTGATAGACCGTGATCTTCATGTGAGCCGCAAATGCCAGAAAAATCCGTACAGCCTCAAGTCTAGCAACCGGTGCGAATGATTCCTCGAAGTCAATCCCCTCTTCTTGTTTGTAACCCTTAGCCACCATACGTGACTTATTTCTGATAACCGTACCTTCAGCATCCAATTTGTTTTTTCCAAATCCATTTTAGACCAATAAAATAGACTTCTGTTGGCTTTGCAACCAATTTCCATACTTCAAGACATTTAAACTGATTAAGTTCTTCTTGCATGGATTCAATCCAGTTGTCATATGTCATTGCCTCTTTAATGTTTTTGGGTTCAGCTTGGAAAACGGTAAGTGCATAAATGCAATGTTCACCGTCAGTCTGAAGGCGTTGTCTAGTTACGACTGGTTGATTCGGGTTTCCAATGATGTTCACAAAAGGATGGTCTTTAGTTCAACGATGTGTGGAGGGTTGATGTTGATATAAATTGTGCAGATTAGGAGGATTCAAATGGCTTGAGGATGATTCCGCAACATCAGAAGTGGCAGACTCATTAGCAAAAGGATTGAAAAACGCATTTGGATCATAATTTGCAGGTGTAGGTACTTCTTGGTTTAGAAAATCATCAGCTGGTACAGCGTTATTGGATGCGGTTTGTTCGGCTGTTGTTGTAGAATCAATTGGAGGTGCTTCTTCAATAGTTGTTGTTGTTTCAGGTGTATCAGGTATTGGAGTATTATCAGGTTGAGCAGCGGAAACAGTTGATATATCTGGAGCACGTTGATCAATATCATCACTAAACAGAGGAGCAAATAGTTGTTCCATTTGACGACGAGTAAGTTGTAGGCTTGGTTCAGCTGATGATGGGGTTTGGGGGAAGTTTAGACGGTTATGTCCGGGTTCCAAGCTGTTTTGCTCAGAAGCCATTTCTGTAAGCTCATCGAAATTTTCATGAATCGTTTCCATAATCTCCCTTGTACGACGATTCCAGATCCGGTATCCTTTAGAGTTTTCACAATATCCAACAAAGACTCCAATGTCAGCTTTAGCCTTGAGCTTACTAAAGTCATCACGATCATTATTTGGGTAACAAAGAGAACCAAATACATGAAAGTGTTTTAGATTCGGTTTGCGGTTATGGATAAGCTCATAAGGTGTTTTGTTGTGGCGTTTGGTAATCATTGAACGGTTCTGAGTGTCGCATTTAGTTGACACGGCTTCAGCCCACAAGTAATCTGGAAGTTTTACATTTATCAATATCGTTCTGGCAGCTTCCACTAACGTACGGTTTCGTCTTTCAACAACTACGTTTTGTTCTGGTGTTCGTGCAATTGATGTTTGATGCTCAATTCCCACTTTCTCATAGTATGCACGAAGAGTTTGATTCACAAATTCAGTTCCTTTGTCTGTTCTGATCTGTCTGACTATGTTCCGGAGCTGAACTTGAATTTTCAAGAGAAAGGCGATGATCATCTGTGGAGCTTGATCTTTACTTCGAAGAAAATAAACCCAAGTCCATCTTGAGTAGTCATCAACAATTACTAGAATGTAGTGTTTGCCATTAATCGCCTGCACACACATCGGGCCACATAAATCGATGTGAAGTAGATGAAGCACATGTTGGGAGCTGTGTTCCACCTTTGAAGGAAAGTGAGCACGAGTGCTTTTCCCTTGTTCACAAGCTGAGCATAGATGATCTTTAGAATACCGAAATCTTGGGAGGCCTTCAACAATTTTGTAACGTGCAAGATTGGTTATGGTTTGAAAGTTTAAGTGTGAAAGACGACGGTGCCATAGCCAAGATTTTGTAGATGTTGCCTTAGAAAGTAGACAGATGGGAGAAGAAGCAATCATGTCTTGCATTGAGATTGTGTAAAGACTTGATGTACGGTTTCCAGACATAAGATCGTTTCCTTGTAGATCACGAACAAAACAAGTTTTCTCCCGAAAAGCAACTTCCAAATCTCCATCACAAAATTGGCCGACAGAAAAGAGATTATGACCGAGACCTTCCACATAATAAACTCTGCTAATTTCGATGTTCCCATTGATGTAATCTCCGTAGCCCATGATAGCTGCGAAGTGATCATTCCCGAACCTGACAGTACCGATGAACTTTGAAACAAAGTTTGATAACAGTTTGAGATTGCCTGTCATGTGTCGGGAACATCCGCTATCAAAAATCCAGAGAATGATCTGTATAACCTGCATTACACACAAACGACACAGGTGGAATAGAAGTAGAGGTGGAACCCGAAGAGTTAGAGGGTTCCGTTACAGTTACAGAAGACACACACATGTTAATGATTTTAGGAATCCATTTAAATCCTGGTATGTTTTGTAACCATCTCTGCCATGTCCAACTAGTCTTTGCTTTGGTCTTAGTGAACGCACTAGGTGATAATTTCATCTTAGGAGGTGAAGTGGGTTCTATGGGTACATCAATGACTGTTGCAAAAACACTAGAAGGCGTTTTACCTAGCACAGACTTAGAAGCATTAGTGGGCCTAGAGGTATTCCGTTTTCTATTTTTCCGCTTACGAGATAAGATAGCATTACACAATTATCATGACAACCAGAAAACATGCTTTTACGAAAACCAACACAAGATGCTTCAAACATAACATTCAAAGTACTTAAAGGTTCAGCATTCGTTATATCACTTTTTCTATAACATTTGTCTAACGCAATGTCTAAAGTGGGTGCAACTTGAGTTTTATTCAAAGCCCTAAGGCGTTCTTCTACTTCATGGGTCTTTATTGTTCTTCTCTTACGTTGCAACTTCCTAACGCATTGTCTAAAGTGGGTGCAACTTGAAGTGCTAACGTTGGGAAAAGAGGCAACTATTCCTGTTTCAGTGGAAGGAAGCACGTTATTATCTTGTGGTTTGTCTTTAGGCGTTCTAGTGTCTATTTTAAACATTCTTGGGGCAAGTGCATTTGTGTTACTAATCTTATCTTGTTTAAGTTTTACCAACTCCGCTTTCAAGTCATGGATAGTGTGTAACAAATCTTGACTTTCAGAGCGAGTGTTTCCATTATTTCGTAAAACTTCTTTGGTATATGCAAGATGATCATCAGCATCTTTTGACACTTGAGCACGAGTCTTTTTGAGTAAATCAAATATGACACCATATTCAGTTTTGAATTTAGCAATTTCTTGTTCATATTTTGAAATTTGACACTTTAAAGACATGTTTTCATCATCCAGTTGTTCTATTTTTGGATCAAGAGATTTTGAATGTAACTGGTTGATCTTGTTTTGCAAAGCAAGTTCACGATTTTGACAATCTTGTTGACACCATTGAAGACGACGTTTTGCATTGGAAAGCTCATTTAACAATCGCTCATTTTCAATTTTTAAAGACGTGATTTGTGACACATTATCGGTATTCTCAACATTTTCAACATAATCAACAGAATCAACAGCGATATAATCAAATGCATATGCAATAGTATGTAGTAACACAACATTTATGGTATCAGCACAGATAACATCTTCCAAGAGTCGGTCAACATGATTTCTTAACAATTTCTTTTTACGTTTAGTATTTGAAATCGATGTTTCTATTTTCTCGAAAACTGTTTTCATAAGCCCAATCTCCTTCTGAAGTTCCCGTTCCCAATAGATTGCACACATTTTTAAATTTCGAACATGTGGTAAAAGCCCTTTCTGAAAAATATCCCTTTGTTTTCGCGCAAATGGCGATTAAAAATGTTCAGCTTTTATTTCAGAATTAACTTCAATTGCATGTTCCAAAAGTTTGATGTCAGATATGAAAGTGTCAAAGTGTTTTAGAACCTGACATCGTTCAGCTAATGGTTTTATTTCACTAAAAGAAGGTAAAGGACCATTAATTTGTGCAACATTGTGTTGGGGACCATAATTAGAAGAGGACTCAGGAGTAGGCGTGATAACCCAAGGTGTGTTAGAATTATACTGTTGGACCGACTCTCGTCTTCAGCATCTAATTCCTCCATACGATTATATTCAACAACGCTCATAATGGAGTCATCAATTCTATGTTCTGCACTGTAAACTTGAGGATTTGGTTTGAATGCTCTATTTGAAAAACGTGGTTTGTAATCAGCAAGAATTGGTCCATATCCATCAGGATTTTGTTTAAAAGAAAACTTTTGAATTGTTGTGATTGACTCACCATGTTTGTAAACAACATTTTGAAACTCTTTGATTTTGTTTTGTAAGTCAACAATTTCCTCAAGATAGTCATCTATTTGTTTCCTCGAATGCTTTATGTACTCACAAAACTGTTTTTGACAAGTTAACAACTTAGACTTGGCTTTTTGAGTTTCCGAAGTGAGAGCGTTAAATTGTTGTTTATGATCAAATTTCAATTGATCTATTTGAGACAACAAAGCATTCATGGATGCAACTAGATCACATATCTGTTTTTCCAAAGATTTTTCATTTTGGTAAGATTTAGCAAATGCGACTTCAAAACCTTTTTCACGTTTCTCTTTAGTTTGAAAAATGTTGAGTTGGAACTTATAGCATTCATTGTCCTTAGTCAAAAGTGCAATTTTATCTTGCAATTTCTTATTGATGTCATTGCACTTTTCCAGTTGAGATTGGGTGGCCTTAATTAAGTTGGTCACGAGCTCAAGATCTGGATTAGACAAAGGTTCATCTTGTTCAACTTAAATCTCAACATGATCATTATTTAGATCCTCAAATATGACCACGGAGTCAACTTGATTATCAATATTAACCATAAGGTCATCTTGATCATCAAATATAACTACGGGATCCGTTTGAGTATCATCGGAATGAGATGTAGAAGATGCATGTTGAACACTCTGAGCCTCGTCGGATGCAGATGTTGGCGGAGATATCAGATCATTAATGAGTATGTTTTGATCCGGTACCTGAGACAAGCCGTCAGTGTCATACACTGGGCCTGTGTCACTCATGTGGAGCTCTTGCATGTTTGCCATTAACATCACAGCTGCATTAGCCTGCAAGTCCTCCATATCATCATCAGAATCTGCATTAGCCATCAAGCTTTGTTCCTTGTTGGTAAGAGTTCCACCAGCTTCATCCTTGAGAGCCAAGGGTAAAGCCTCTTTGTGATAAGCGCTGCCTCTTGTCCTCGGCTTTGGGCATGCATTAGCCAGATGACCCATCTCATTGCAGTTATAGCATCGGAGACCATTAACCCCAGTCTGAGCATTTTCCTGATCAACCACTTGAACCCGTTGTGGAGTACCCATGTTATTCCTTCCATTAACATTAAACCCTTGACCACTACTCATCTGACAACCATTTCCATGATTCTGAACCTCAACCCTTCCATTGTTAACAACAGCTTGATTTCTTGTATTTGAGGAGGTGCGAATGCGGTTGTTGGATTTGTTAGCAAATGGTCCGAAGGCTCTTGCAATCATTACAAATCCTTGATTCAATGCATCAAAGGCTTCTGCATCCTCATTTGATTCACTGTATAGTGCTTGATCATTGTTGTTGTTGTATGGAACCAATTGAGTTTCGAGTGGTTGTTGTTGTGATGGATCATATGGTGTGATCTGAGCAGTTGGTTGTGGAGGGTTTGTGAAGACAGTTGGCAAGGTCGGAAATTGAGGATAACATGCTTGAGCCCACAAAGCAAGAGTTTGATTATCTGGGAGTGAAGGCGAAGCAGGGACTCCACGGATGATTCTTTCTTTGTCAACTTCCTTCTGATGGTGCTTTAAATAATCGTACAACAATCCGTAAGTAGCTTGATGAAGATTCTTTGCTTGACGGATGAATGTAACATACTTTTCCCAATCAGGACCATGACAGCTCAGGAACTTTGTGTTGATTGCAATCCTTGGCATAATGATATTATGTTTATCCAAGTCATTGATGATGTCTGAGAACCGATGATGATATGACTCTAATGTCTCCCCTGGTTCAATCATGAAGTGTTCATATGCTAAGTAGATTTTGGATTCAAAATCTTCTTGATTTAGTTCAGTGCCTTCCATTAGAAGATGAATGTGCTCCCACATTGCTTTAGCAGTCTTCTGATCATCAACACTACGAAGAATCAGATTAGGTAATCCCAAAAGGATATATTGCATTGCAATTTCATCGGCTTCTAAGTGAAGAAGTTGCTCAGTAGTAAGTTGACCAAGACCGACAACGTTGGTAACATCATCTCTTGGTGGATTAGCATTCGGATCTCCAGGTACAGTGAGAGTAGGCATTTGAAAAGGACCTTCAAGGATGACCTTCTTCAAAAACTTACCATGTGGCTTCTTTTATCACAAAACCTAAAGAACCTGATCACCCATTGATCATAGTTTCCGGGAGTGAGCATTGGAGGTCTGTCAAGGGATCCAGCTTCATGAATGGATTGTTGGCTACTTAAAGCTTCACACATCTTTGCAAACCAAGAGGGTTCCTTTGGTGTTGTAACATTCATAGCATAATTGGCGGGATACTGATTTTGAAAGTAGGTATAATGTTGTACTTGTTGACGAGGGTTTGGTGGAACCATTTTTGGTGGAAGAGGATTTGCTCCTTGAGGAAAGTGTTAAAACTGTTGTTGAAATTGTTGCAATTGTTGTGGAGATGGTGGAGGATATAGTTGATAGAATTGTTGTTGTTGTTGTTGTTGAGGATACTCATGAGGAAAGTAGCTAGAGTATGGTGGTTGAGACATCTTGAAAGTTGTGTTGATGATGGATCTTTGTAGTCGAATGAAATGTAGAGTTTGTTGATGAAGTAACCTTATGCGGAGAAACCAACTTAGGCGTAGAAATAACCTTACGCGTAATACCCAACTTACGCGTAGACTTGAGAAAAACTTAGCTTAGGCGTAAACTAAAGACTTAGTAGTAGAAACCTTATGCGTAATATTTCCTTAGGCATAAGACAAGCTTAGGCGTAGGAAATGCTTAGGCAAAGAAGATTCTATGCGTAAGAATTAAGCTTAGGCGTAAAACTAGGGTTTTACCCAAAAATCCTTTACACTTATACCAGTGTAAAAGATATCCAAAGTCGAAGTGTTTTCAGGCTTATCCAAGCAAGAAAACACTGAGTAAACCAACAGCTCTGAAGATCAAGTGATGAATTGCTTATGCGTAAAGTGCTGCTTAGGCGTAGACTTTGTGCTTACGAGTAAAACTAGGGTTTTGTTACGAGTAGAAAGTACCAAAAATGCACCAAAGCTGATTTTATGCTCAAAAGTGTTTAGAAACCTGATTTTAATGATGAAATAGCTTCAATATCACCAAAATAACAATAAAGTTTGAAACTTGATGATTCAACACCAATAACACCCTTACGCGTAGAAAGTAGTACACGAACAAAATCAAGCTCAAAATCTAATCTACACACGAAAAGTTTGAAACTTTTTGCTAAAAACTGAAACTTTAACACTAAATAAACCTTGAACCACAAGAATCTTGAGTTTTTAAGTGTAAAAATTTGAGCTTTTAAGCGTATGAAAATTTATGTTCAAAAACCCACGCGTATGAGATAAAACTTCAAAAACAAAAGTGTTTCACCCAACTAGATAGCGATTGATACCACTGTTAGGTCACCATAATGTAACACAAGCATCAATATGTAAGAAATAGAGAAGATATAGAGTGGATGAACACAAACACACAATACACGTATCAGAGTAAACAAGAGTTATGCGTAGGTATTATGTGAAAGTAAACAACCAACCTTCAAATGAAGGTTTACAAAGGTATATATAGGGGAAAGGACTAGGGCGACACTACAAGTCCCCTTCCTTCCTTATTGGACATGTGCCAAGGCTTATGGGCTTTCTACATAAGCCTTGCCATTAATACAAACATAAAAGCCTAATTAAGCAACCTATTACATATTGATTACTAACACTTGAAATATAGTTTAGGAGTGATTCCAACAGACAATACATTTGTCCAGAGAAAAAACAAGTAAATCATAATTATTAATTGTATGTGGGAGCATTTGCTGTAGTGAGATGGGACAATTGAATTAAACAAGAAGTGAAACAGAATCCAAGAAAAGAAATTCTATCTAGATCATTTTTCCTACGCCTAATATTTTATTAGATAAACCAAGCTTCCTCGCCTAGATGTCATTTAGACTCTCGCCTAGATCCCAAACCAAGCTTCCTCATAATTGTTACTCGCCTAGACTCTCGCCTAGATCCCATCTTACTCGCTTAGCTTCTAGATCCCAATCTTACTCCTCTTCAGATCCTCGCACTCTGCAAGTTTACTCGCCACCTTTAACCCAAACCTATTCGCCTGGATTCTCGCCCGCCTTGCTTGCCGCACCTTGCTCTCTGCATTATCACCCAGAACTTGATCCCCTCGTCCAGCCTCATATCCCTAGCTTCAATACTCGCCCATGACTAGCCCAGCACTCTTTTTATACACGTGTATGTTTATAAACTAATCTAGTACTAGATCTAACGGATAATATTAAAAAGTTCATTTTGGAAAATTTGACGTGCGAGGTTCAAATTCGTAAACACCTACTGTAAAAAGGTCATTTAAGAAATTTTCTCTTTTTTTAACCTGCATCCACATGGTTTAAACCACTTGTTAAGTTATTTGTCAGTTTATGGACATAGTATTCTTTGACAAGCAACCATCTATTTAAAAACAACATCGAAGAAAAGATAAAGACCGGTTACACATAGAGTTTCCAGTTTACTTCTTGTTTGGTATGATTACTAAATTTTAGATCCACATAATGCTAGTAACATTCGGATGAAATTTGTTTCCTTGTGTGTTTCTAACATCTTGCGATCTATTAACAAAATTCATAGTTTTTAGGACAAAAAGATGATCAAATGATGATTTATGTTTAGATGTCATGCATACTTTTTATTTTTTGACCGGTTGGTCTAGATCAAGTGGTCACCAGAGGTAACTTTGGGAGGGTTGTTTCTTTTGGAGGTGTTAGGTTCGAGATTTGCCAATAGGTCTTAAGCGAAGCGGAAAATAGGAGTGTGATTTATTTCTCAAAAGCAAAGGTTTGAGAAAGGCATATTGCCCGCTTGGATGTCACTGCACGACTCGAACCATTAACTACTCACTAGTCATTCTAAAAGAAAAATAAATTTTCTTTTATGACTAAAAGAACCAAATAAACACACATATACGTTAGGTTTTCAAATTTTGTCAGTTTACGTATCAATCAATCAATTTCTCTAATATAGGAGAGTGTATAAAAGACCATTTTGCCCCTTCTAAAAAGTGATTATGAAATTTAAGAGTGTCTACTTTTATCATTTTTTATAATCATTAATTTTGTAGAATAAGAGAAAAGGAGATTGGGGATAAAATAAAGGAAGAGGAGTTCTCTTCTCTTCCTTTCTCTTCCTCCTAAAAGTAGGAAAAAGATTTTAGATTAAAAATACCCCAAATCTTCTTTCCACTTCTCTCGACTTCTTTTTTCTTTGTTCTCTAAAAGAACTCTATGAGCATAAGATTTTTTTATGTTTCTTTATATTTCTTTTCTTTTCCTCTCAAAATTAAATTTGAGAATGTAATGTAGATTAACACTAATTAAGGCAAGAGTAAATTACATAAATCGTCCTTGTAGCTGTAGCGAACTTGCATGTTTCGTCCTAGAACGCAAAAAATTACACCAATGGTCCTCGGTTGTCCCAATTGGGTTGACCGGTCATTTGACATTTTAATCATCCAATTGGACGCTAAGTCCATTTGCACCGTTAGTCCCTAATGGCATCACGTGTCAATGTTAGTCCATTCAGCCAATGATTGTTTGCAACGTTAGTCCTTTATAATAACGGTTGTTTCTAATCCCACCACCACCACTCGCTACCACCACTCACCACCGGCACTACTCACTACCGCCTCCAACCACCACCCGCCACCACCAACACCACCGTCACCCACCCCACCACCACTCGTCACCACCGCTCGCCACTGCCACCACCACCACCACCGACTACCACTCGCCACCAACGCTCGCCACCCACCACCACCACCACCAACTACCACACCTACCACCATCACCGCTCACAACCATCACTCACCACCGATTTAAATCTACACTTATAGAACAAGTAAAGCAAATACAAAAGTACATATAATTTGCTCATTTAGTTATCTTCAAAGTATAGGCAATGGGACTGATTTGAATGAATTGTTCATCAAAACTAGTGACGAAAGTTTTGTTTAGTCTACAAGATATGGATTCTCTAGTATTCTGTTCAAAGATTTTCAAAAGAGGTTGACGTAGTTTCACTGTTCTAAGCATGGCGTATCTGCCAGCCAATCACTTGAACTGGAAGAACTAAGTTAATGATAAGATGTTGCATGGTAATCTTGACCTTTCATGTGCCCCAAGAACATCTTTTGGAAAGTGGACAAGTTCTTATCTTAGTATCTAAAAATTTGAGTTTACTTGAAGTAGCCGAACACAACAATCATTCAAATCAGTTCTCATATTGTCAATGCATGTATAGTGGTGAAAATCATTAAGATTCATTTGTTGAGGTTGCATATGTATCATCCTTATAGCTCTTTGATCCTTGCATTCCTTCTATCACAACAATCCATGAGGTACTTTCCAATATAAACTTTTCCTATTTATAATCAGGTTTCACTTGGCTAAACATGGTTTCTATTGAAAAATCAAGCAGTGTTTTACACTTTCTAATGATACAGGTTTCACTTAACCATCAACGGTATTCACTCCACATAGAAGTAATATGTGTATACAAAAAGTGTGATTTATAATGATATCTCATGTGTAACTGAACAGGTGCTCATAGACAAGCTTTTGGTGCATGATCAGCTAAGAAGGTATCCGCAGATTATTGATTCTCTTTCTCCTACAAATGAGCGTTTATTTAAGCATGGCATTAATGGTGGTGACTTTGGTGTAATAATGGAGTTAATATGTTCTCATTTTTCACTGTCAATCTCAGATGAGGGGGCTCTCCATGAGTTTCTTAATAAAATAACGTGGGTTCATTTTAATAAGGCCAAGTCTGATGAAATCAGCACTGTTGCAGCCAGTGCATTGCTGCAAAACCCAATTGTGCTTTCTTCACCCAAATTATTGCAGGCTCATATTGTTTCATTGGTTTCTAGTGTTGTTGGTGTTGGCATAGAGAGTGAAACCCCCAAACTAGATCCTATACTAATCGATTTCTACCTTTCAGCATTTGAAATATCAGTTATGTTGTATACAAAACATATGTCCATTTTGAAAATTGAGAACCATTCAATAGATGTCAGGGGTTTATTGGCAACATGCCTTCTTTTGAGTCTTGTATTGAGCCCGCTAAGATGCATAAACTAGATGAAATGATAAATAGATTAAGCGGCTCATGTAATTTAAATCTGAGAAAAAAAACTTTTTAAGAGAAAGTCCGACCTCCTAGTCTCCTCTATTGAATATATACAGCAGAGCCTGTGTGTATTAGACATAGCATGCATAGATGAGATTCTATCTCTTTTAAGATGCATATTAACGAAGGTTACTAACGATGTTTATGATATAGAACTACCTCTTAATGATGATGTTAGTTTACAAGATATTTGTTATCTAGCATCTTTGTTAATGCTAATGAGTAATTCGTTGATTCAAGCTATTAGGTGTCTTAGATTTAAAGATTATGGTTTTATTGTTGGATCTGTTAATTCTTTTAAAGAATTTAGTATCCATCTTCCAATCCAAAAGTGATATATACACCTGGTCAATATTGTTCCATCCATTCTTATATGCTTTACTTGTTCTGTAAGTGTAGATTTAATATCAGATGAGCTTATTTAGTTTTGTATAATGTAACTTTAAAGGTTTTTAGGAAGAGTAAGGATTTAGAAGGTGTTAAGTGGTGGTGGTGGTAGGGGTGGGTGGTGATGGTAGTGGTGGTGGCGGGTGGTAGTTGGTGGTGGGTGACGATGGTGTTGGTGGTGGCGTGTGGTGGTTGGAGGCAGTAGTGAGTGGTGGTGGTGGTGGTAAGGTTAGAAATAACCGTTAGTATAAGGGACTAACATTGCAAACAATCATTGGCTAAATGGACTAACATTGACACATGATGCCATTAGGGACTAATCGTGCAAATGGACTTAACATCCAATTAGGTGATTAAAAGGTCAAAGGACCGGTCAACCCAATTGGGACAATCACAGAGAGCACTGGTGTAATTTTTTGCGTTTTAGGACGAAACATACAATTTGGCTACAACCACAAAGACGATTTATGTAATTTACTCTTAAGGTAAATAATAAAGCTTATGCTAGAGATAAAACAATAAAATAAAATCGGTCCACTTAGTTACCCAAGTGTTAAGGCTACGAGCAGTGGCCGGCTGAGGAGGGTCGGTCATGACCATTGTGGGAGGAAGGTTGGGTTCGGTTGGGGGATGAAGAAATGACAACCTAGTTCGGCATATCAAGCGAATATATCACTCACAAATTTGGACTGCTTGGGACTAAAAAAAAAAAAAAACTTTTTTTTAAAAAACTTTACCACTTTTACAACATTATAAATACTAACCCCAAATACATTTTAAACACACATTTCCAAACACAATTCTCTCAACACAAAATTGGGCTAGGTTATGCAGACGAGGATGATGAGAAAGCCAGGAAGGCAGAAGAAGAACGTTTGGCTTACATCGAGGAATTTGCTGGTTATCAGTCTCTTCAGATGATTCTGGCACCGAGATTAGGATATGTTTATGTATTTCGTATCGTAGTATATTTTAGTTCGTATGTTTTTTAACCGTATCTTATTGTATGATTTATGTAATATTTTTATTATTAATGAAGTTTAATTTTGTTGTTAAAAATATTTGAATTTAAAAGAGAAAAAAATTAACTAGGTCACCACTGTTGGCAATTAGTGGCAACTAGGTAATCGTCAGGACGTCGGAGAGAGAAAGTTGATGTACCACAGGTGACCCACGTCACCACTGTGCATAGCCTAACCCACCGTCTAAGCCATCTTCGTCAGAAAAACGTGACAATGTGATACACGATTCGTCCATGAAAGAAGGGAATCAATACTCCCACCACATTTTTTGATGCAAATACCACAACTGTGCATTACAGTGTTGTACTGTAAGCTTTATAACTTGTATAAAATGGTATTTGCATCAAAAAATATGATGAGAGTATCAACTCTCATGAAAGAAAGGATATCCTTTTTATTTTTTTTCGTTTTACGGTTCAGTTGTTAAAACTTGTATGAATCATTAATTGAACCAACTCAAAAGGTATGTGCCTTTTGGATTTATTGTGTACATGATAAGTTTAGTATTTGTCTATGTACATAAGGTGTTTGAGAAAATGCCTAATTGAAATTATTGTTTGATTTTTTCAGATATTCTTTTGGATTGTCACTCTTTAAAAGTGGTACTGGTAATATAATAAGATGTATCCTGCACTTTCGTTCAGATTTAACTTTTAATATTGATAAGAGCTAAACCAAACCGTTTGGTTGGTATAAATGTTAATACATTTTGACCCATGCTGCCCATTCATGATTCTCAATCTTCTTCTTCACAGGTTCTACATTGTTTTACAGCATTCTACGATACTTCTTTATAACTTGCCTTACAATATTTGTGAATTTTTACATGAATTGGGTTCAAATGAATCCAACTGGTTTTTGACGAGTCTAAGTTTTTTTAAAGATTCTCCCATGTGAATTATGCTAATCCAAGGTTGTGAGATACTAAGTAGAGATTGATCCAAAATGGAAGCAAACATACAAGTTCTTTACTGGTGATACTTTTGATATACAACATACAAAGGATGCATACCACACTCTCATCGACAAAGACAGTCAAAAGGGAACTGAACAAAGGAAGTAAGAAAAACATCAGTAGTACGCCAAAGATGGGTTTGATGACACAACTTCAGGGATGAGCGACATGTTTACCCCAGTACCTGTCTCAAATAATCCAAGCTTCTCAATCAGCCTCATTGCTAAATTCCCAGCAGCATAAGAAAACCCCGAGACAGCAACTGCTGTAGTCAAGTAGTATGTAATAGTTTTAACATACCCTCCAAACCCAGTGCATCTATCGATATAAGCCTTAAATGTTCCTAGCAAACTGACACATACAAAAGATACCACTGCAACCGTCACCAATGTGAAGTCTTTATCACTGGTTTCATGAAACACGTACCCATAAGCAACAGGAGGGATGACTCCAAACACAATGAAAGATAGTATTGCTACGAACACGTGCAATGGAAAATGCTCAACTCGTCCTAGTAAATCTTTGTACTTCGTACGAGATTCTTGGCCGTCTGCTTGTTGGCTGGAGAATTTGTAGCTGTCATCTTTTAAGTCCCAGATCTGCATATCACACATAAGTTTCAGTGTTGGGATCAAGTGACGAGTCGAAGTTAAGGTGTGCAACATTTTAACCATTTGGGTTACTCACGTTGTGGCCAATGACGAAGACCCCACCGATTAGATTTGCCAGTGCTAGAGCCATGATGCTGACTGTAAAAGCTCAAAAACATTGACAAAAAAAACATTAAGTTTCAAGATATCAATATATCATTAATAAGGAACAGATACATATATGGTTTAACGTTTCAAATTGCGTCCTTTTAGTCCCTAGATACCAAAAAGCAATGACAATTCTACATATTAAAGTGAAAACACAGTAACAGTGACCGAAACTTACGTGTGCTAGCATCAGCAGCAGCAGCAGATGCTACAACACTTAAACTTGCAATCCCCTCCATTAAACCTCCATACACTATGCTCTTCAAGATCTCAACCGGTTCAAAATCGTGTCCTGGTAGCTCCTGTGTTTCATGGGTTCCAGTTGCTGGTGGAATATCGACAATTGTTTCTTCACCATGAGACGGGAGCTGACTAGGATCAGACAGTTGTTTTTCCGGCTTAGGTGTTCCTCCTACATTCGGCTTTGTAGTTTCTCCTGCACAAATTCAATTTATTTAAGATTTTCTTGATAAAGAAACATATAAACAAGAAGACAAATACAATATATCACCTTGTACAATGGGACATTTCCCTGCAACATTATCAGAGATAGGAGCAGGTGGTTGATTATCCTTTCCTTGTATCAGCTGTTCAGGATCTCGATTAACAACCCTTCCTGGTATCTTCTGTTGAGGCTCTTGATAAGCCTTGGTTGGTTTTGTCTTTTCAGAATCTTTTTCTTTCTGAAAGACTCGAAAGATGCTGAAACAGTTCCCTGCTTATATATAACATATGAGTACTCGCTCCGGAATACTTGAATAGTCCATTCTTCTACTCTAAAAGTCTGGACGACGCATGTCATTAGGGGGTGTTTGGATGTGCCTTTTGAATGCAAATATGTGATATTATATAATCAGAATATTCTACAGTTTTAATAAAACGGATGCATGATACAGTAGTTATTTTCTTGACAGTTTAACAAATTCTGATTATTTAAGATCTTAACTCATATAGTAGCCAATAAAAGAGAGTAAAGTGAAATTTATCTATCTTCTATAGTTCTATATGATCTGATCAGTTATACTTGGTTACTGTGGCATCAATTATATAAAACTGATTATCTGATATCTAGATAGCAAGATGTCTTCAATACTGGCAAACATTGGTAATTGGCAACAGGGTATGCATTTTCAAATTTTTTCTTTTTTGAAAAAAGTAGACACCTAGTTTTAAAATTTCAGATCAAAATTCATTACAACAATATATATTTTAGTATTTTACGTTACGAATGCTTTTCAAAAGGTATGCATGTGCATACCCTATGACTCAAGTATGTTCGTATGTCTTGATATAAAATATCTAAAACTGTCTACTATGAAATTTTGATAAACTCTTTATCCAAATATATTATAAACTGTTAAATTTAAGAGTTGACTATAAATACAAATGTATTATTAACTGTAGGTAGTTGTAGTTGATAATGTTCCATTATTGAAAGGTTGACTTCTAGAAATTTGGAAGTATCATTGAACTTGAAATTTGGAAGTATTAAAATTTCACCAAAATATTAAGAAGACTTTTGAGTTTAAGAAAGGTCATGAATTACCATCCTCAGCTTCTTGAACTGCACTTGAATCTTGTTTATTTCCAAAAATAGAAAACGGGTTGAAACATCCATTATCTGAAAAAAATTCAGTGGTATACATTAGTATACTAGTTTTTAAGACCTAATCTTTAGTTAGTTCATACAAAAGAAACAAACTGATCTATAGTACCTGTGGAAGTGAACAAACTGAAGCACGAGAGGCATCCAAACAAATCACGATGTTCTTGTTCTAACTTAGCAGGGGGTCTTCTAATTATTTTTCGACGAAGAACAACTTTCGTTATGTGTTGGTCGCAGTTTGGGCAGTGCATCGTATGAGTATCAAGCTTTGGTTTGACCTTCTCAAATTCCAACTCCACGACTTCCTCCTCCGTGACTTCTTCAATTTGTTCAGAAGACTCTCCGGTAATTTCTTCTTCTGTAGCAAAGGCAGGTGATCCCGTCTTTCGATTATCGTTGGCATCATTCTGAACCGCTTTCATAATCTTATTAATATCCAAACCTTCAACAGCTCCTACGATCTTATGAATATCGTCCAAACCTTCAACTGCTCCTGAATTTGAAAACACTCAAAAATATCCATGCAAGGTGATGAGTATTTTGTAAGCATAATCAATAAAGCAAGGATCAATTGCATCAAAATGTAACATATTTTCATATATTTTTCATTGTATATACATCATACATTGTTTATGGAGTCTTTTTGAACAAAAAATATCGTTTGTCTCCTTCTAGTCGTTACGGTTAAGCAAATGCCACTTAACATAACATCTGACTTTCAAAACGTACAACAAAAGAATAAGTATATATGAATATATGTTATACTATAACAAAATTTGAGAACTATATGTATACCTCCATTTTTGTCTAAATAGTTGGTGTTTTGTGACGGGTCTCCATCGACGTTGTTGTCTGCCTTTGTCGAGCCAGGAGCAGTAGCACGGCGTGAGTATTGATGTGGTTTCCTTGTTTGCAATCCGACGTCCACTGCATCATCGAAGTCAGTATCTATCTGATCAGGCACTCGTTGATAATCCACAGCTACTTCCATCTTCTTAAACCACTAAAAGTCTTGCAAGTTGCAAACCACAACAAACTAAAGCTTGAGACTTTATAGTATGTCTTATTATCTTGCAAAAGTAGGGTGGGGCCAGGTGTTAACCGTTTTGGTTTCTCTTCTAAGGCACGTGCCAATTCTTACTCTCACCCCAAAGATGGTATATTTTTAGACAAAGTTTGGTGTCAAAATGTGTCTGGGCTCTCCCCTAGGCCCAGGAAGCGGCCCAGAGACTCGGACCCTTTTTCTTTAGATGGGTTACTTGGGCTTAATAATAATAACCATGTTACTCCGAATAATATTTCATCAAGTGATCACTCAGTTGACCAAGTTGATCAAAACTTTTCTCAACCAATCATTAACGAATTTGGCACCAGGTCTCTTGATCTCAACAGTAAGCCAAGTTATAGTGCAGGCTCGACTTCCAACGGGGGGAATGGAACTAGTGTCGGTGCTAATTCCCCTCCCCCAGAACCGATGCGGACTGAAGTGGAGGTTGAGATTCAGGAGACTATGGAGACGGGGAACCTTGTGGGAGTCGACCTTGTTCAGAACGAAGGTTGGATCAGGAAGACAATAGAGGAAGAAGGTATTTTTATAGTTTCCCAATGAATTGCTTATCTATAAACATTAGAGGGATTGGGGGAGTGGGTGATAAGAAAGGGAAATGGATTAAAGGTTTGAAGATTAAGGAAAAGGTTTCTTTTTTAATGATTCAAGAGACTCAATGTAGTGGTTTCGGTAGTGAGATTCTTTCGAGCTATTGGGGTAACGAGGAGATGGTTTACGAAAAGGTTGATCCTATAGGAAGATCGGGGGGGCTGTTAAGTATGTGGGATCCTGGTATTTTCAGTATGGTAGCTTGTTTCAAAACAAATAATACTCTTGTGGTAAAAGGAGTTATTAAAGGGACGGACGAGTTTGTTTTTGTTGTTAACATTTATGCGCCTCAGAAAAAAAGGGAGAAGAAAGAGGTGTGGGATTCGATTGCTGATATGAAATCTAGATGGGGCGGGCGGTGGATTCTGATGGGTGATTTCAATGTGGTGAGGGCGAGGGGTGAAAGAATGGGATCCAAATTCAAACAACAATATGCAAATGATTTCAACGACTTCATTGACTCGGCCGAATTATTTGAATACGAGATGAAGGGCAGCAAATACACCTATTTGAAGGAAGATGAGAGGGGTAAAAAAATGAGCAAGATTGATAGGTGTTTGGTGAGCAAAGAAGTGGTTAATGTGTGGCCCGAAGCTTGTTTCAGATCGCTCCCTAGGGTGCACTCGGATCATAATCCTATCCTTTTGTCTTTGCTTGAGCTTGACTTTGGACCAAAACCTTTTAGGTTTTACAACTCTTGGCTGGAGTTGCCAGAGTGCATCAAGACTGTCGAGAAAGCTATAGGTTCCTTTGTTTTTAAAGGACCTCCGGATGTGAAATTGATGAGGAAATTTAAATGGATTCGAAAGCATGTGGGAATGGAAGAGATGGTTAGAAAGAAGGAGAAGAAGTTGAGGTTTGCAACAAAGAGTTACATGACCTTGATCTGATAATGGAAAACGCCGAACTACTGGAGAGGAGGAGTGGACAGAACTGAATGTAAAATGAAATTGAATGACATATGGGATCGCAAGGATAAAGACTTGAAACAACGTTCCCGAAGTAAATGGGCCATGAAAGGAGACGACAATACTAGTTTTTTCCATGGGCTTATTAACCAAAGGAAGCGTCGTAATACGATACAAGGGTTAGAGATTGGGGGCTCATGGGTCTCAAAGCCCAAGGATGTTAAGAGTTTCATTCTTGATTTCTTCAGGGACAAATTTAATGAGGTGAGGTCTGTGAGACCAGTTATGGATTGCTCGGAAGTGAACACTCTCTCTAATCTGGATGCTCAGAAGTTGGTGGCTAACTTTACGAGCCATGAGATTAAGAACTTTTGAATGTGGAGACGACCGCCCGTCCCGGACTTTCACCTTCAAATTTATCAAGCGCTTTTGGGATAAATTAGAGCCCTACTGGAGGTTTTTCGTGTTTTCCATAAGAGTGGGAAGATAAATAGGGTATGCGATATCACTTTGATCCCAAAAAAAGATAAGATCCGTAACTTGAATGATTATCGCCCCACGTTGGTGGGTATCACAAGCAAAGCGATTTCTAAAGTGTTGGCTAATCGGCTTAAAAAGGTTCTTGGTCCTCTTATATCTGTTAACCAAACGCCTTCATTAGTAATCGATCATGGATGGGCCTCTAATTTTGAACGAGCTAATAGCGTGGTGGAAGAAATCGAAAAGCAAAGCTTCTTCTTTGTAGACTTCAACAAAGCCTACGATAACGTGAACTGGGGGTTCTTGATGTCGATTATGTCTCAAATGGGTTTTCCGGAAAGATGGTGTAAATGGATTTATGGCACCCTTGTCTCGGCCAGATCAGCGGTACTGTTAACGGCCCCACCATTGCTTTCAGGAATGCCGCGGGACCCTATTATTTCTCCGTTTTGTTTCGATGGATGTTCTAATATATGAAGAAAGCTAGTAATGTGGATGGTTGAAAGGTATTTCTCTTCCCAATCATGGCCCGACTTTGTCTCATTTATTATATGCAGACGACGTCTCGTTTGTGGGAGATTGGTCCCTCCTCAACCTTAAAAAAGTCTCTAGAATTCTAAGATGCTTTTACATTGTCTCGGGGCTAAAAATTAATATGGGTAAATCTTGTATTCATGGTGTGGGAGTGGATGAGACGGAAATTAGATCCTGTACTAAAGGTTCTTGTGAGGCTGGAACGGTCCCATTTGATCATCTCGGCATTAGAATTGGGGGTAATATGAACCGTGTTGCGAGCTGGAGTTTTATGGTGGATATTTTCAAGAAAAGGCTATCTAGGTGGAAAGGGTCTAGCCTTTGAGGAGGGTTGGCGTTGATTAAATCTGTTTTGGAAAATCTCCCTACATATTATCTTACTTTGTTTAAAGCCCCCAAGAAAGTGCTAGAGGACTTAGAAAGAATTATGAGAAGGTTTCGTGGATGTACGGATGAAGAAAACCACCCACTGGAGAGAGTGGCTTCCCTATTAAGGATGGAGGGCCTGGTTTATGTAGGTTGTGGGAGTCTAACGTGGCCCTCCTATCCAAGTGGATTTGGAGGTATAGAACGGAAGAGGAAAGCCTTTGGAGGAAGGTGATTATGTCCTTACACGACACAAAGAGAAGCTGGACCCCGATTCCAGCAGGTAAGACAACGTATAGTGTTTGGGGAACTATCGTGAAAACTTGCTCAAAGATAAAGGTGGGGGGTATTGGTTTAAATCAAATGTTTAAAGGTAAAGTAGGAGATGGCAAGAGCACTAGATTTTGGCTTGACCCTTGGGTTAGCAACGAGCCCTTGAAGGACGTTTTCCCTAGTCTTTTCAAGGCTGTTAAGGACAAGAGATGTTTGGTTGTTGACGGGGTTGAGGATGGTAGTAATCGGTTCGGTGGAATCAATGGAAGCATATACAGGCAGGTGACAGCTGGGGGCTCCAATGACCTGATAAGTTTGGAACGTCTCATGGAGGGAGTTAATTTATCTGACCAAGGCGACAGGTGGTTGTGGAACGGAAGGGATCACAAGGAGTTTAGCGTCAAGGCGGTGAAAGACTTCTTAAATAGTGATCGGGACTTTAGTAATAGACATGTTTTTAGGTGGTCTAAATGGGTTCCTAAAAAGTGTAACATCTTCATGTGGAGAGTGGGTTTGGATCGCATTCAAACGACTACGGCTCTCATGAGGAGAAATTGCATCACCCCCTCTACTCTTTGCGGGTTATGTGATGAAGAGGAGGAAACCGTCGACCATCTTTTCTGCCATTGTGTTGTGGCTTCTCAGGTTTGGTTTTTATTGGTAGATGGTGTAAAACCACTCCTTGTTTATGTTTTCTTGTGAAGGACCTTTTGATCTTCATAACTCCATCGGTCTCGACAAAAAAGAAGGCAAAGTTTTCGGGGCATCGTGTTCGCTACATGTTGGTGTCTTTGGAGAGCACGTAATGATAGAAGGTTCTCCAACGGTGTCATCTCGGAGAAGAGAATGTGATGGTTTGGTTATTTATGGTATAGGAATAGATCGAAAGGTTGCTCTAATGCGAAGTGGTGTAATTTGATTGGATGTAATCTTGTGGTGTCTTTTGCCGGCCGCTATTTTGCGGTTTGTGCTTTGTATATAATAGCCAAATTTCAAAAAAAAAAAAAAAAAAAAAAAAATCTTGCGGTACCTTTGTAGCTATCGTATTAATTGCTTATATAGGCATTAAAATCAAAGTCAATTTGTGAAAAAGTTGTTACACCGCGTTCACATATTTCTCATGAGTCATAATGTCTATAAATGAACATGTCTATAATTGGTTGGGTCTAGCAATAACCTTTAGAATTATGGTTAACAAAATTTATTTGTAAATCATCATGTTGAAACACTAAAACCTAAATTTGATTAACTGATAGTGTAACTTTTGGTCGTAATGGCAATAATAAGCGCCTTTAGAAGATTTGAAAAGTTTATGTTAGTCTCTAATCTTTTTGGTCCCAAATAATTAGTTTATTTAATGGGTCTTCATTTAATAAACTTTTTTTTTTTTAAGTTGAAATATGCAATTAATTCATATTAATTAAACATATAAATTACTTTAGTCGCATGTCATTTTTAACTTAATAAACTCAACATGTCTTGTATATCTAAACCACTTGTGGGTAGCCAGCCATTAAATAAATTCTTAATTAATTGATAATCTTGTAGTCACAATTTGGTACATCTACGACTGTTTCTTTTTCTTAAGCAATGTAATTCTATAGTCATCATATTGCAAAAAGTTTGTTGGTCTCAATACCTTGCATGTATGAAACCTTCAAAAATATAGAGCATATATCTGAGTTAGTTGAACGGTTTATATGGTCTTCAGTAGTTCAGTGTATGTACTGATTTATTGACATAATCAATATACAAATATTTTCATCGCCTTCATAAATAGCTGGCAAATTATGATTCTAGTTTAATAAACTATTACTCACTAATACGACTAATCAATTGTTTATACTTATATTTTTGGGCACGCAAACGATGAGAATAATGGCTGAATAAAGCTTCAACAATATGTATACATTATACGAGTAAAGTCTAAAATACATTTTTGTAATTGTTCTCTTCACTTATAGACGGCGTAGCTTCCATTGGGCCTGCCTTTGTGCTATATATATTCCCGGCCCGTGCCCATTAATATAAAAACAACAACTACAACACCCGAATTCGGTGCAGCCTAATATCAAGATTGGCTTACTTCCGGACTTATAGACTAGCGCAATATGCTTAAGCGGACCAAACCCATGGCCGCAAAGGTGTTCTCGTGTCCGCGATCTATGATTTGCGGAACCTCTTCCCACAAGGTCCCACTCCGACTACTAACTTTTATAAGCGTTAGAAACCTAGCATTAAGCCCTCTATAAAACGAGTTCTAATCTCTAAAAGCAAACTTTCTCTCACATACAATACACATATCTTTATTATCTCTGACAAGAACGTATACTTACTCTCACGCCGGAACTTAATCGTGGGGTCCGTCCCCACGGTAAGGCCAACGGTTTACTTTCACTTATGCATGGATTCAATCTATCACTTGATTTAGTATAGATTTAGCCCATCAGCAACTTGTTGGTCCAGCCCAACACGCATCCTATACACATATTCTAACCTGGTCACATTTTTGTACTAACAAGTTGGCGCCATTCGAGGACCGTACATAACCGCTGCTCCTAAAAATACTCACTATGAGCACTCGGTCCGAACTCGCCGCATCCAATCGTGTCGGAACACGCGGGAAGGGAAATCACGTGACCGCCGAACTTGAGGGCCAGGTCCGACGCAGCCTCGAAATAATCGTGACAAGTATTACCACCAGATCTTGCTAATTGTGACAGAGAAAGTTCACAAGAAAGGAAGCAAGAGAAAAAGGCCAAGGCGCTGGAGGCAATGAAAA
The DNA here is from genome assembly GCA_910596185.1 of Chrysanthemum makinoi. Taxonomy (NCBI): domain Eukaryota; kingdom Viridiplantae; phylum Streptophyta; class Magnoliopsida; order Asterales; family Asteraceae; genus Chrysanthemum; species Chrysanthemum makinoi. Next base: position 103,939,898 of record OU343221.1, on the reverse strand, counting down.
CCCGCTTGATTCCATGAAGTCATACCAGCCCAGAGCCGAAACTAAGGAAATATTTGATGAAAGC
>OU343221.1:103618567-103939734 GCA_910596185.1 Chrysanthemum makinoi | reverse complement strand
CCAAAGGATAGCGAAAGAAACCCGGTTCTATGGACATGGAACGTTTGCAATATTAAGAGATGTTATATCCATCAAATGTAAGCAGCCCGCCTTCTGCGGACTCCGCAGGAGGGGTTGATATTTCATATTATTATTATATATTGTAATGTCTCTATAATTATGAATGAAAAAGGTGAAGATTAGCTACCTTCACCAACTTTTAATATAAAATTCTTTAATCGTTCCTTTTTTACATTAAAAGTTGTAATTTATGTAAATAAAGGCAGCATACATTGGTGTAAAGTGTTATGAATAACAATAGGCTGAGTAATCTCAAAATTCACTCAAGGTACGTAACAGATATTTCAAGTCCAGTATTGAGAAAATAACCCACAGATATTCAACTAAGACTATTGTAATAAACACACCAGTGTGAAGTTAGAATAACATGGCGAAAAGTTATAAAAGTAAAACGTACAAACACTAGACACAAAGTCAAAGTACAAAAACATCGTACATACATGATCCGTGCGAGCAGACAGTTTTTCCATATGAACCAGCACTTGTGAATGGCTAACCGTAAAACTTAAAAGCAGTCGGAACACAATGCAATGAAGATCGAGAGTATAGGGTTTCCCAGTCGTTATGTCCCATGGTATGCGATGAATCACCGAAGCGAATAGTGATGAGAGAATTTGAAGCGGAAAAGGTTTTGATTCATTATAACCTGGAAAAAGTATATAAACCTGAGGGGCTTAAATGCAAATTAAAAAAATTAAAAAGATAAAATATATTAAATAAACGCTATCACTATTTGCAAAATGATGTTTTTTGATTTTTCTTTTATAAAATTTAAATTAAAAATTACGTGACGTCTGAAAGAAAATGTGAAACTGAAGCAATATAAATCCTAAAATATGAAAATGACATTTTACAATCCTAATGATAAGAGAGAAAATTTTTAGAAAAGAAAATTATTTTAAAAACTATTTATCTAATTATTATTAATTAAAAACTATTTTTACTTATTAAATAATAACCTAAAATTACAAGAAAATATGAAATAAAGCTAGAAAAATGAAATTATGACTTAGAAAATCTAAAATAACTAAAGAGATTTTTCAAAACTAATTTTATATTTTTCTGATTATTTTCTATTTTCTATGAATTAAAAACTATTTAAAACTACTTAAATTGCTAAAAAAATACAAATTTAACTAAGAAAAATCTGGAAAAATATTTTTTTAACATTTTATATTTATCTTAACCTAGGAAAAATGAAAACTTATTTTTTTGAAGTTTTCTGATTTAATTGTATAAAAAGCTAATTAAAATGACTTAAAAGCTTGTTTAAATGAAGAAAAATAACAAGCGACCTGAAAAATCTAAAATTAGGAAAAGTCTAAATTAATATCTCTTGAATCTAAGAAAATATAAAAGCAGGTGAAATTGTGGCAAGAAAATGAAGCGCAATGCAAGTTGCTTAAAATAAGCATTAGAAATAAGCAAATGAACAGAGACCACCGAACCGAGAAGCTATAATAAGCTATAAATGCTCAAAAGCAACCAATTACAACTATCCTAAACCTCGATTGCACCCTACCATTTGATGATTTGGCAATGTGCAACGAGTTTCCAACCACGCTGCATAGAAAATAAGCTACTTAATAGTGAGACTGAAAACAAAAGTTGGGACACGAAGGAGACACGGCTAAGAACTTATAAACCAAAGACCAAACCAAGATGCTCTCTTGAGCTTGTGACAAGCTAAGAAATAACAATGCACACTCATTATTCTTTGATGGAGGTCTGCGAAGATAAGCCAGAAAGCTATTTTGGGGCTTATAAAAATTACTAAAATGCGAAAAAATGATATTAAGAAAATAGACCAACTGAACTTTTAAACCACAATTTCACTTGATTTGTTCCGAAATGAGTTCATGAAAAATCATCTGAGTTGGGCTCAAACTAACTTTCAATATTTGATTTTGAAGCAGTTTTGATATGTTTGACTTTAGTGAACTTTGATTCAATCTTATGAACGGCCGGGTGATGTTTTGGCGATGAAAACTACGCAAGCTAGTTCTATGTCTGAAACACAAAACCAACTTTTGATTTAAGAAAATTCCAACAGGTTAAGAAACTAGGAACGGTCATAAATGATTTTGACTTTAGGTGTTCTAGTGAACAATGGCGACAAATTTGGTGATATTACAACTAATTGAGACTAAAGCAACGGTATCAAACCTGAAACATAGTTAATCAAAGCAAATCAAACACTACTTATATGGTGATTTGAAATAAGGCGAGTTACTATTAAATTAGGCTAACAGGCGGAATCAATGTCATAATTACAACTTAATCAACAAAATAAAACTAATCCTAACCACGATTCTGATTATCGTGATTTTGGCCCGAACTTGATTGGTCCTAACCGGTGGCTGCCGAAAAATCTCAGGATCACTACTTATTCTAAACCATTACCTAACTCAATATCAACCCAATCCATACTCTGACACCCATATCCATTTCCATTTCCATTTCCATTTGAGGCGGTTTGACTTTCGTTGACCAAGGACCAAAGTTGCTTGAAATTGATTTATAAGCTCACAAAAAGCTATAAGTAGCTTATATAAACTTATTTGAACTTCGAAATAAAGGCACTTGAGCTTTGAACATAAAATTTGAAACTAAAACTTGCAAACATAAAACTTGGAATTATAATAGAACTTTGAATTGATGATTGAAAACACATTACAATGATAAAACAACATAGATTGAGTACATAGGAACAAAAGATTACAACTTTTAAACTTAACTAAAACTTTTATATTAAAGCGACATTGATGAAATTTTTTTAAAATAAAGACTCCACTTTCTTCTTGCTTCTCTTCTTCCTTTTATACACCAAAAGCTTCTCTCTTGGCCCGAGAGCATTTCAGCTTTAATTAGGACCATTGGATGAGTTGAGTAATCTTGGCCGTTTGATTGAATTTTGGCCAAAGTGTATATATACCCGGTCAGGGTTGAGTGAAATGGAGGAGAGGGCATTAAATGCATCTTGGAAGGTTGTTGAGGTGGGGGGGAACAAGGAAAGTGGAAAGGCTGGAGGGATGGAAGGTGGAGTGTTAGTATTTGGTGAAGAATTTGGCGGGCAAGGTGTTTGTTGGGATAGTTGACCAGGTATATGGAAGGGGTCAAAATAAATGGTCCAAATGGCTTATATGGCGGGGTCTGAGGGTTTGATAGGGTCAGGTCCATAGTTGGGTTATTAATGAGGTGCTTTTAATTTGAAAATACAAGGACGAAATCGCCAATATCTCAAAAGTTGTTCAAGGGACTAAAAATTACAAGCTTCAATAGTTCAAGGACCATAGTAGACATTTTCAAAATTCCAAGGACTATTTTTGCCAAATTTGAAACTTGAAGGACCAAACTTGTAATTTCTCAAAACTTTTGATATTTTCACCAAAGGACTAATTTTGACAACTTATGATTTTAAAAGGACCTTTGGTGATTTACTTTTGAAATAAAGTGCTAGGGACTATTTTTTGACAATTTTGAAACCCGGGTGACGCCAATTATGCAAACTTAGCTCATTTTGCATCGATTTTAAACATTTACATCTGAAACATATAAAATGCAATTTTGAGATATTTTGATATTTGATGCATTTCTGAGCATTTTAAGCGTTTTTCGCGGTTGATTTGACGAAAATGATGAGTATTTGCTCATTCATCGTGATAACACTAAACTATTGCTAGTCCACAGCATTCTTTTGAGAAAAACTTAATGGATTTGAATCTCTTTACCAAAGCCATTACTTAGGATTAACCAAATGTTTGAGTTAAGTAAGAACCATGGTACGGATAACCATGTGATTTTGAGCAAATCACCAAACTTCAATGATTTGATTTGTCTTTACTGAAGCTGTTTATTGGACTAGAAGTCTTAGATAAATTATCAATATTATCTTTGGTGGTGATTACCAATTATGGTTTTTCCACTTGCCTTTACCACAACCATAAACTGAGACTGGCAACTCACTAATTAAAGATATGGTGATTTTGACCATACATACAATTCAGGTAATTATGGCCGTCAAGCCAGTTTGAGATATCTTTACCAAGATGGTTTGCTCACGGATTAGCCAATCCTTTTGTTTTAGACATGGTGATACATAACCATAGTAATTAAGTGCAAAACCCTCACTCCAAAAATTTTGGCCAAAAGGAATAGGGTGGGTATAATTACATGATAAAATTAGGTGAAACCGAGAATTTCCACAGTCATGGATATTCCTATTCAAAGTACCGCTTTGCGCATAAACCTGAGAACGTAAAAGGGAAATACTAATGGCCATTATTTTGAAAGATTTTTTTTAGTATCGTGACATATATACAAATACGGTAAGCAACCTCCACACTAGGTGGTATAAACAGAAAGAAGTCGCAATACGGGTGAGAACCCATATATGTTACCGTTTTGATCGAAGTCGCTAGCTCAATTTCGATCCCCGCATTCATTGGTTCATGGGGAAAGTTTGTAGATCCTGACAACCACAGAGGAATGTCCTTCCATAAAATAATGCTTCAATCGACGACCATTCACTTTAAAGTTTGGACCATCGGGTTGAGATAACTCAATGGTTCCATATGGAAATACTTTAGTGATGATAAATGGTCCGCATCACGATTTTAGTTTTCCGGAGAAAATCTTCAATCTTGAATTGAAAAGAAGGACTCGATCACCGACGCTGAAAATGCGTTCTTGATTTTAGTCATGAATCTTCTTTGTCTTTGTTTGTAGATCAAAGAGTTCTCATTATGCTTGATCACTGAGTTCATTTAATTCATTCATTTGAACTTTCCGTGATCACCGGTAGTTCAATATCAAGTTGGCATGCTTCAAGGCCCAATATGCCTTGTACTAAGCTCAACCGCAGATGACATGTCTTCCCGTATACAAGCTTGTATGGAGTACACCCGATGGGTGTTTTATAAGTCGCACGGAAGGCCCGTGAAGCGCCATCTAGCTTATCCCACCAAGAGGCACCTGCTGCCAACCGCCTTCCGTAATTCTTTAATCCCTGCTGGAAACTTCCCACTGCCTACCTTGTTTGGGGTGGTACGCAGTAGAGAGACGGTGAGTTACACCATACTTTGCATGACTCTATCAAATTGGTCATTGCAAAATGCACTACTCGATCAGCGATTATAGCTCGTGGAGTTCCAAACCTAGCAAAAGAGATTTTAAGAATTTCACAACAACTGGCATCAAGTTGGTGGTAAAGCCGCTTCAACCCATTTTGACAAATAGTCAACGCCACGGTATGTATTTGTTACCGCCGGTGACGGAAGGAAATGGCCCCATAAAGTCAATGCCCCGGATGTCAAAATCTCACACACTTGAATGGCGCTTCGCGGCATTTCATTTCTTTATTGAGATATTCCCGTGACGTTGACAAGCCGCCACAGTTTTGACAGTGGGGCATCCTTGTAAATCGGCAGCCAATAGAATCTGAATCAAACACCTTCATGGCGGTAGTGGGGCTATGATGTCCCCCAAGAGTCCGTAATGGCAAGCCTTGAGAATGTCATTGGCTTCCCGCACTATACACATCACGATGACTGATCCGCACAAATTTTGAACAAGTAGGGTCGCCCTAGAAGTAATGTTTACATCTTTAAAAATTTGTTTTTCTCGGTTGGGACGACATCCCTTTCACACAAAGTTACCCGCATGGTAATTTGCAAAGTCGCGAAACCATGGGTGAAGAGTCTCCACTTAAAAGAAACCACATTGAGTGTTCGAGAGGAAATGTTTCGTTAATTTCCTTTCTAACACATCCCCGGTGAGGGTTTTCTAGATCGGACAATAATCGCACCAAAGTTCTCCTTTTTATCACGATAATGATATCAAATTCTTGCGTGAGGAGAACCCAACGAAGCAATCTCAGCTTTGCATCTTGTTTTGCAAAGAGATATTTGAGAGCCGAGTGATCCATATACACCATGCATTTGGTCAAGATTAGGTATGGTCAAACTTCAAACGCACACACTAATAATTCTTTTTTAGTGGTGTAATGGGTTTGAGCTTCACCATAGTCTTACTCGTGAGTGGATAGGTGAAAATGTTTGGTTTTATTGCCTCAAGATCGCACCGATAGCAAAATCACTTGCATCGCATTAATGAGTTCAAAGGGTAAATCCCACGGGCAACTAGAATGGGTGCTTCCGCAGTTTTTTCTTCAATGTTTCCAAAAGCTTCGATGCACTCGTGAAGATAAAAGGAGCATCTTTTCAGAAGATGGGTCATAGCCGAAGCATTTTAGAAAAATCTTGTATGAATCTACGATAAAACCTAAGCATGACCTAGAAAATTCCTAATACCTTTGACGGTAGTAGGATGAGGCAATTTAGCAATAACATCAACTTTGCTCTATCAACCTCAATCTCGCTGGAAATCTTATGGCTAAGAACTATGCCTTCTTTGACCATAAAGTGGCTCTTCTCCCAATTTAGACAAAGATTGGTGTCTTCACACCGTTTTAGCATTTTATCTAAATGGGAGAGACATGTTTGAAATGAGTCCCCAATTGTAAAACCTGAAAAATCTAAAACATATATAAAGACGAAAATACCCTTGGAATCAAAAATTATAAAATACGTAAAACACGTTTAAAAGCACTTAACGAAATTAAAAACCTAATAAATAAAACTTAACGAATAAAATTATGTGAACGACTTTGGTACGACGAAGGATTTAAATGTTTCGCTAAAGGTTGGGCTCATTGTTTGTATGGGCTCGTTTTCTGCCAAGCCGAAAAGTTCTAGACCCAGCGGTTGTTTGTTTTGTTCGTTGGTCAAGCCGAAGCCAGTTGCGTGGGTTTTTTGTGTGCTCGGTTGATCAAGAACCAAAACCCTCCAATTTGTTTAAACCTAAAATGCTACTACTATAAATATAACTCATAAGCTCAAAAGTGAAACCCGTTTTTGTTTCTTTCTTCTCTTTTGTTTTCATTCGGCCGAACCTCAAGAGACTCTTGAGTCGAAGTTTTTGCTTCAACAAGTTAAGGTATAACGTTTATTCGACTTTTAACGCATCCTTGCATGTATATGTCAAGTTATATTGTGTTTAGTCGCGTTTTGTTTCTTTTGTTTGGTCAGAGGTAAACCGAAAACCAAGGCAAACCCTAATCAATCAAACCTTGTAACTATAAGAGACATGTAACGTAAGATGTAATAATGAATCGGGTCATGTATATGTTGAGCTAAACTAGGCCGAACCATGCATGAGTTAGACCAACCATATAAGTATTCGCCAAGGGGTAAAACATTATAACTTGAATATGTAACGTGTTTAGATGAGCTAAGACTTGTGTAAACCTACTAGCCGAAAACCCTAGTTGAACCGAATATATATATATAAGTTTTGAACGTGTAATAAACAAGTAAGGGTCATGTAAACATAAACCCTAGTTTAATATGTAAAGTTTAATAAAGTATATCAAACCCTAAATGTTTAAGTGAACTGTTCTTTTTGTGTGCTTATATTAATTCAAGTGAACTAATAATTACGTACATATGTAATTTATCCGAGTAAGAAGTAACTTGTAGGTCACATGAAATCAAAAACGTGTATGATAAAGAGTAAAAGTAAAGAAGGTTATTAATTACGTATTGGGTTAAGTGGAGAGTCATTAAGACGTAACATGTAATGAATGCATATTAATGAGATATTAAAGAGTAAGAAACCCTAGAACGAAATAAGAGTATATTGTGGTTTAAGCTAAATATAGTAAGTGTTATTTCATGTGTGAGTTATAACTTATAAAACTATTTTCTCATTTAACTTAGACTTTAATAAATGATATAACGAACCCTAATCTACAACATTAATTATAAAATACTTAAGACTTATTAATAAACCCTAAAGTATAAAGATTACTAATTATGGATACCAAATATTTAAAAGATCATTTTGACGATTATGGAATCATTAATAACTTGGACTTGATCGCTGATGTCTATAGGTTCTGTGAAGAGGAGTAATCCTTTTGTTTCGTCTTCTTCGCTTTTGATCTTTTGCTTTCATAATGTACGGATATTCTCGACCTTTTCAAGAAGGTTTCAGAGATGAAGTTTTTCGATATCATATTAGATTTCCTAAACCTTTGCTATGAACCCTAATGTGTTTATTCGAAATGTTGCTTATCTGAACTTTGATTTTCAATTATAAAACATTCGATTTTTGAACTATTCGATATGAAAACTATGATTTTGGAAAGATGAATGATTTTGATAAATATGATCTATGTCATTTACGACATTCTTATTTGATTCGATAGTTGACACCCAAGCCAAATATAACTAGTCATGGGGTTCCATGTCCGTGTCAAGAAATGCACTTTTCTCGACATGACTTCTAGGCGTAGAGTGATTCCGCCACGTCCCTTTCAAGTATCCGTATGAGCTCAATTTGAATTATGTTATGAATATTTGTCCGTGGGCGTATGGATGCATCCTAGATCGTTATATGCCATATATTATTTGTTATTTGTTATCGATGATTGATGTCGCTGCGTGCATGCACGCCCTTCATAACTCTGGTAGGTCCCCCTACAAATATGTTGCCTTAAGTGATTATGATATGTTTTCGATATGGCATATGTTCGGGGCTTCGAGGTAGTTAAACTATAAAACTTATTCTCGATATTTCAAATTATCTTTTGAAATGAATATGACTTCACCGCTTTTTACTTTATTTCGATTCGATTTTCGTTTCAGATTCGCTTTTGCTTGTAGATATTCTGTTCATGGGCTTTCGCTCACCAAGACTTTTCTTCCGCGTATCTACATTGAGCGGGTATTGCTTTGGGATGAGGCCGAGTGGACTTACTTTAGAGATTTAGCTCGATATTATGATGCCATTTTAGACTTATGCTTTAGACATTTCATTTGGAGTTTATTTTTCCGCTGGGACCTATGTATTGAAGTCTTTTGACTTGGATTATTTCCATATTTATGTTAAAGATTTCTTTTGGTTTATATGTTTGCTTTGATATGACACCATTACTTGTGATTCCTTTACCCTTGTGGGGTCGGGCGCTACAATTTATGGTATCGGTTTACTTAATTTAGTAGTCAGACCTCGCGTGACATATGGAGCCTAGGTTTCAGACTTTAGAACTTAGGATTTGACCCGTGAGGATTTGGGTAGACTTTAGGATTTCTTTCGTTTCTATTTCGTATCTCACCTTTGTTCATTTTGCTAATCGTTTGGATATCATTCAGATGGTTCAAACTCGTCGTAACTGAATCCGGAGGGACGATGATACTACCGACATGGATGCCGCGATCATGTAATGCTCTCAACTCTCTTTTCCCTGGTTTGACCACACCTGAGATGATGGAGCATGATCAACAACACTGAATCGTAATGGTGCTTCGGTAGTGGTGGAGGAAATCAACCCGTCGGTATTCATACTTGGATCGCGTACGCCGGTAGTCAAGCCTTCGCTTAGCACCGCCGCTACTCCTACCGGGCCGAGGACGGATCACCATATTGAGAAGCTGTTTAGAACGGCTGTGAGACGGGTTTAAGACTCGTTTGGCTTCATTCAAATTGGAAGGTGATGCTTTGAGTTGGTGGAAAGCATTGAAACAAGCAAGAGGAGGTGATGCTTTTGCTGTGACTTGTACTTGGACCGAAGCCGACTATCTTCTACAACCGTTACTTCGACAGCCGAAAGCGCAAAAGGTATGAGAGGGATTATCGCGATCTACCGCTTTGATAATGAGACCTCTAATGAGTACATGAGTAGGTTTATGAGGTTGGTGAGTTTTGTTGAGTGATTGCTGAGATGGTAGGCGCAAGCTAAGCACTTCTGGGGAGCTAAGAAGTGGGTGTTGGACCGACTTAATATTGAGTATGAGAATGTGTCGGCCTCGTAATGATGCGCTCGTAACATTGAGATCTTTCATGAGGTTTCGGGTTCTAACAAGCGTAATCGCGATGGTGATCGGATTCAAGGTAGGACTCAAGGCAATGACTATAAGGAAACTCGGTAGGAGTTATGATTCGAGAGGTCATGTGGATAGGAGTTATGATCAGCGGGGTCGGTCGGGAAGGAATGTTGACACTGGACGTTCTGAGACGAGGGTCAAGATAATAGGAATGCCGGTGAATGGAAGTGATCGTCGAACCAAGGTAACAATAACCAGCCGTTACACAGGGGATCAGCCCAGAGGAACGAATCGGTCGTGCGTCAGATCTTCTAGTCACAGAGGACACCGTTTTGCCACCCCACCTAATTGTACTACTTGTGGAAAGGCTCATCTCATGGCAGTGTTTCAAGGCCACCGGTGGATGTTTTTGTTGTGGTTCCACTACTCACAAGATTAAAGATTGCCCTAAGAAGAATCCGACGCCTCGAAACTACATCAAGCCGCCAACTACTAATGGACGTGTCTATGCTACTACCGTAATCAGCGGAGCGAACTGTGTACCATTACGCACTCTTTTCATTGATGATTTTGCTCGTCTTCGCTTTATTTGATAATCGCCCACAACTCTATTATATCTCGTACATCCGCTAAGAAACTTAATATGAAGCCCAAACCGTTAACAAATCACTTATCGATTTCTACGCCTATGAAAAATCATGTGATCATTGATCGTAAATATGTCGAGTGTCCTCTTCGTTTTGATGATCGTATTCGCTTTGCAAATCAGATCCCTCAATATGGTCGACTTTGATATCATTCTAGGCATGGATTGATTGGCTTACCATAGAGCTTCAATCGACACGCCATGCTAGAAGCGGGATCTTTGGAGACGAAAACATCCTAATTCGTTTATTATGGTTCTCAACCCTTAAATCTGCTCATTTCCGCTATGAAGGCACGAATCATGATTGCTCATGGTGCCAAGGTTTTCTAGCATCCGTTAAGGATACATTGGAGAGTCCTAACATTGATAGTCTTTCGCTGTTTGCGAATTTGCCGACGTTTTCTGGATGAACTCCTGACTTCCCCACCGAAGTTGAGTTTAGCATTGAGTTAATTCCCGCGGAACCGATTTAAGGCTCCGATCGTATGGCACCTCAGAACTGAAGGAGTTGAAGGAACAACCGCAGAGATGATAGAAAGTGGATTTATTCGCCTAGTGTTTCCTATGGGTGCACTCGTCTTGTTTGTGAAGAAAAAGGATGGAAGCACGCGCTATGTATCGACTATCGTGAACTCAATCGATTACTATTCGTAACCGTTATCCTTTGCCGCGTATGACGATTTGTTTGATCAACCGCAGCGATAAGTTCTTTTCAAGATTGACTCGGGTCCGCTACCACGCTACGTGTGAGGGAGCAAGATGTTCCTAAGACCGCGTTTCGTACTAGATATGGTCATTATGAATTTCTCGTTATGCCTTTTGGATTGACTAATGCGCCGGCCGTTTATGGACCGATGAATCGTGTTTCCATGAGTTTCTCGACAAGTTCGTTATTGTCTTCACGACTACATCTAGTTTACTCTAAGTCGAAGAGGAGCATGAGCAACATCTCCGGATAGTTTTGGAGATTTTGAGGAAGAAGAAGTTGTACGCCAAATTTTCGAAGTGTGAATTTTGGTTGAGACAAGTTGCTTTCGTCATATCGACACCGATGGTATAACCATGGATCCGTCTAAAGTTGAGGCTATCACTAAATGGGCAAGACCTACGCATGTGATCGAGGTCAGAGTTTTCTTGGACTCTGCTGGTTACTATAGACGTTTTGTTGAAGGTTTCTCTCGTCTAGCTTTGCCTTTAACCAAATTGATGAGGAAAGGTGAAAAGTTTGTATGGACGGATGAACGAGAGAAGAGTTTCGAAGAATTGAAGCGGAGATTGGTGTCGGCTCCCATTTTGACTCTTCCAACTGGATCAGGAGGATTTCAAATCTACAAATATGCATCTAAGAAGGGATTAGGTTGTGTTTTGATGCAACATGGGAAGGTAATAGCTTATGCTCGAGGCGCTAAAACCTTATGAGGAGAACTACCCAACTCATGATCTTGAGTTAGCTGCGGTGTGTTTCGTTGAAGATCTGGAGGCATTATTTGTATGGAGAGGCTGTGATGTATTCATCGATCATAAGAGTCTCAAGTATATTTTCACTCAGAAGGAACTTAATATGAGACAAAGAAGATGGTTAGAACTTCTTAAAGATTATGACACTAACATTCAGTACCATCCGTAAGGCTAACGAGTTGCCGACGCATTTAGCCGAAATCGGCATTCTGCGAGTATCAAGATTGAGCCTAGGATTTTGCGGATTTAGAGAGTTGGATGTTGAGTTGTGTGTACGAGGTTTTGATGGATACCGCTAGTATGAAGGTGGAGTCAACCTTATACTGCAAATCAAAGAAGCTCGAAAGATGATGGCGAGGGCGTGCGCAAAATGTTGAAGAAGGTAAGCAGACGGAGTTTAAGGTTGATAATGACGGTATTGTGTGGTATGGAGATAGGCTTTGTGTTCCCAATGATCAGGTACTTCGTGAGAAAGTTATGACTGAAGCTCATAGTTCTCCTTTCACTATTCATCCCGGGTTCTACCAAGATGTATAGGGATTTGAAGCAGTACTTTTGGTGGAACGGCATGAAACAAGATGTGGCGACGTTTGTGTCGAAGTGTATGATATGTCAGCAAGTGAAGATTGAACATCAAAGGGCTAGTGGATTAGCCATGACCATTGGAGATTCCAACATGGAAGTGGGATAAGATATCTATGGATTTTGTGACCGATTACCTCTACTAGGAAGAAGCATGATGCGATTTGGGTGGTTGTTGATCGACTAACCAAATCTGCTCATTTTGCAATCAGGGAAGGATTATGGTATTGGTAAATTCGGAGATTTTTCACAAGAGATCGTTAGACTTCATGGTACTCGACATCTATTGTGTCCGATAGAGATCCGTTTTACTTCTCGTTTCTCGAAGGGTTTGAAAGCTTGGGTACTCACTTAATTTTAGTACGGCATTTCATCCTCAAACATGGTCACTGAGAGGACTATACGGACTAGAAGATATGCTAAGGGCCTGTGCTTTAGAATGGACTGGCAGTTGGGATGAATATTTATGTTTAGTAGAGTTTGCTTATAACAACAGTTGGCATGCTAGCATAAAGCGCACACCGTTTGAACTTCTTTATGGAAGGAAATGTAGAGCACCTATTTGTTGGGATGAAGTAGGTGAGCGTTTGATTGAAGGACCGAAAATGATCGAGATCACTAATGAGAAAGTAGCTGTGGCTAGAGAGAAATTGAAGGAAGCTAGGTCTCGTCGAAGTTATGCTGATAAGCATCGTCGTGATTTAGAATTTCGGTTGGAGATCGAGTGTTTTGAAAGTTTCCGTTTAGAGGTGTGAAACGTTTTGGAATCAGGGCGCTTAGTCCTCGATTTATTGGACCATTTGAGATTTTGGAACGTATAGAGAAGTTTCAGATCGTTTAGCACTTCCTCAGTTATCGCATGTTCATGACGTTTCATGTATCACTCTTGGGGATACAATTATCATCCGCTACACGTTGCTTATCCGTTTGATCAAATTCAATCCGATATGTCTTTATTCAAGAACCAAGCTATTCTGAAAGACAAGAAAGAGTTATGAGGAATAAAGTCATTCCATTCGTTAAGATTCTTTGGAAGAATCATCCTGAACGTGAGGCTACTTGGGAAACCGAGGAGTCGATGCGTGCAAGTTATCCGCATTTCTTTGAATAGTTTGGTATGTTCTCATTTCGTTTCGTTATCGTCGTTTCATTCAATTTTCGAGGACGAAAATTTTTTTTTAGAGGGGAAGAATTGTAAAACCTGAAAAATCTAAAACATATATAAAGACGAAAATACCCTTGGAATCAAAAATTATAAAATACGTAAAACACGTTTAAAAGCACTTAACGAAATTAAAAACCTAATAAATAAAACTTAACGAATAAAATTATGTGAACGACTTTGGTACGACGAAGGATTTAAATGTTTCGCTAAAGGTTGGGCCGTTCGTTTGTTTGTATGGGCTCGTTTTCTTTTCTTGCCAAGCCGAAAGTTCTAGAGCCCAAAGGGCGTTTGTTTTGTTCGTTGGGTCAAGCGCCGAAGCCCAAAGGTGGGCGTGGGTTTTTGGTGTGCTCGGTTGGATCAAGCCGAACCCAAACCCCCTCCAATTTGTTTAAACCTAAAATGCTACTACTATAAATATAACTCATAAGCTCAAAAGTGAAACCCTAGTTTTGCCTCTCTTCTCTCTTTGTTTTCATTCGGCCGAACCTCAAGAGACTCTTGGAGTCGAGTTTTTGCTTCAACAAGTTAAGGTATAACGTTTATTCGACTTCCTTTAACGTACCTTGCATGTATATGTCAAGTTATATTGTGTTTAGTCGCGTTTTGTTTTCTTTTGTTTGTGGCCGAGAGGTGTAAACCGAAAACCAAGGCAAACCCTAATCAATAAAACCTTGTAACTATAAGAGACATGTAACGTAAGATGTAATAATGAATCGGGTCATGTATATGTTGAGCTAAACTAGGCCGAACCATGCATGAGTTAGGACCGAACCATATAAGTATTCGGCTAAGGGGTAAAACATTATAACTTGAATATGTAACGTGTTTAGATGAGCTAAGACTTGTGTAAACCTACTAGCCGAAAACCCTAGTTGAACCGAATATATATATATAAGTTTTGAACGTGTAATAAACAAGTAAGGGTCATGTAAACATAAACCCTAGTTTAATATGTAAAGCGAATAAAGTATATCAAACCCTAAATGTTTGTGAACGTGTCTCTTTTGTGTGCGTTATATTAATTCAAGTGAACTAATAATTACGTACATATGTAATTTATCCGAGTAAGAAGTAACTTGTAGGTCACATGAAATCAAAAACGTGTGTGATAAAGAGTAAAAGTAAAGAAGGTTATTAATTACGTATTGGGTTAAGTGGAGAGTCATTAAGACGTAACATGTAATGAATGCATATTAATGAGATATTAAAGAGTAAGAAACCCTAGAACGTAAATAAGAGTATATTAGGGTTTAAGCTAAATATAGTAAGTGTTATTTCATGTGTGAGTTATAACTTATAAAACTATTTTCTCATTTAACTTAGACTTTAATAAATGATATAACGAACCCTAATCTACAACATTAATTATAAAATACTTAAGACTTATTAATAAACCCTAAAGTATAAAGATTACTAATTATGGATACCAAATATTTAAAAGATCATTTTGACGATTATGGAATCATTAATAACTTGGACGACCGTTGATGTCTATAGGTTCTGTGAAGAGGGAGTAATCCTTTGTTTTCGCTTTTCGCTTTTGATCTTTTGCTTTTCATAAGGTACGGATATTCGACCTTTTCAGTTGGTTTCGTATGAAGTTTTCTTTTCGATATCATATTAGGATTTCCTAAACCTTTGCTATGAACCCTAATGTGTTTATTCGAGCTGTTGCTTATCTGAACTTTGATTTTCGAATTATAAAACATCGATTTTGAACTATCCGATATGAAAACTATGATTTTGGAAAGATGAATGATTTTCTGATAAATATGATCTATGTCATTTATGACATTCTTATTTGATTTCTGATAGTTGACACCCAAGCCAAATATAACTAGTCATGGGGGTTCCATGTCCGTGTCAAGAATGCACTTTCTCATGACGACTCTAGAAGTGAGAGTTATGTTCCGTCCTTTCTGTTATCTCCTATGAGCTCAATTTGAATTATGTTATGAATATTTGTCTCAGGGGCTTATGGATGCATCCTAGATCTGTTATATGCCATATATTATTTGTTATTTGTTATCTGATGATTGATGATGCGTGCATGCACGTCCTTCATAACTCTGGTAGGTCTCCCCTACAAATATGTTGCCTTAAGTGATTATGATATGTTTCTGATATGGCATATGTTCTGGGCTTCGAGGTAGTTAAACTATAAAACTTATTCATATTTCAAATTATCTTTTGAAATGAATATGACTTCACTGCTTTTACTTTATTTCGATTCGATTTTCGCTTTCAGATTCGCTTTTGCTTGTATATCTGTTCACGGGCTTTCGAAGCTCAAGCATTTCTTTTCTTCCATGGCAGGTATCTAAGCATTGAGCGGTATTGCTTTGGGATGAGTCGAGTGGACTTACCTTAGAGATTTAGCTTCGATATTATGATGCCATTTAGACTTATGCTTTAGACATTTCATTTGGAGTTTATTTTTCCGCGGGGACCTATGTATTGAAGTCTTTTGACTTGGATTATTTCCATATTTATGTTAAAGATTTCTTTTGGTTTATATGTTTGCTTTGATATGACACCATTACTTGTGATTCCTTTACCCTTGTGGGGTCGGGGCGTTACACCAATGACCGAGAAGTCATCCATAAACACCTCCATTGTTTCCCCGATCATGTCGTGGAAAATTGCCATCATACATCGTTGAACGGGTGCAGAGCGCTACATAGCCAAAAGGCATACGTCTCAGGGCAAAAGTACCGTATGGGCATGTGGTTTTTCTTGATCCAGCGGATCAATGGGATCGAAGTAACCCGAGAAACCATCAAGGAAACAATAGTATTCGTTCCCTCGCTAATCTCAAGCATCTCGTCCATGAAGGGTAGAGGAAAATGGTCTTTACGGGTGGCTTCGTTTAACTTGAGATAGTCGATACACACACGCCATCCCAGAACCAATCGAAAGTTGGAATTAACTCGCTTCATTGTGACAACATATGCCACCCTTTTGGAACACAATGAATGGTCGTGACCCAAGGACTATCAGCGATCGGGTAAATTAAACCGGCATCAAGAAGTTTGAGAACCTCTTGTTTGATAACCTCATGAATCTTAGGATTCTCTCGATGTTGGATCACGGTTTGAAGTCATCCTCCATCAAGATTTTGTGAGTACAAAACTCGGGGTTGATACCCTTAATGTCGGAGAGTTTCCAAGCAATTGCTTGCTGTGACTTCAAACCTTTATGAGAGCCTTTCCTCCTCAGTTAAGTCTTTAGCAATTATGACAGGTAATTTATCACCACCCTCCAAGAATGCATACTCGAGATGAGGAGGTAGGTCCTTAAGTTCAACCAAGGAAATTCTTCGATAGAGATGTTTGACTGATTTGATTCCTCATTTGTGATCTTTCGAGGATGGGGTAATGGATCTTCATTTAACAATTGCTCGAGATAAAGGATATCCCCCTCCGAATCATAAACACCATCAATTCAAAGGAATTGATTCATCAATGGCAAGAAACTCATCGATCTTCCAGAAGGAAGTCACCTCAAACGGAAAGAGAGGGAAGAGTCAATGATTAGTTTAGAAGATGGTCCCCACTCACATAATTATGAAGATAACCAAGAAACTTTGAGAGTACTCGGCAATATCATTAAATTCGACTCGATTAACTCGATTCAAAGATCATAATGAGGAGTACCTCAAGTTTGATCAAGGTTGAAGGTAAAACTTCATTACCCACACGTAACGTCTCTTGCTCAAATACATCAATAAGAGCACGGCCCGCTCGTGAATCCTTCCAACAATGAGGGGAACCCGATGATCGCATCGAAATCAACAACCACGAAGTCACCGAAAATGGAACTTTCCTGCTTTCACAAATACATCCTCGACGATGCCAAGAGGACGCGATATAGAACGATCTGCAAGCTCAAGAGTCATGCGTAGGAATAAGTTTCGAAGAGAAAGTTTCTTCCACATCGAATAAGG
Source organism: Chrysanthemum makinoi (assembly GCA_910596185.1). Lineage (NCBI taxonomy): Eukaryota > Viridiplantae > Streptophyta > Magnoliopsida > Asterales > Asteraceae > Chrysanthemum > Chrysanthemum makinoi. The sequence goes on along the minus strand of OU343221.1, from coordinate 103,921,990 downwards.
GCATCGTGATTGATGCTTGCACCAAGATCGAAGGGCAAAGCATTCAATCATTCCTGAAAGACACAAGGGAAGAAATTTTCGGGATCTCCTAGCTTCTCGGAAGCTTTTAACAATCGCTGAAAGCGCCTTCGTTCAAAGGAGTTTTGGCCATTTCAAACAGCTTTTCCTTATTGCTCAACATGTGTTTGAGAGTTGATGCAAACTTGGGCATCAGAATGATGGCATCCGCAAAGCTTATGTCAAAATGAAGTTCTTGGAAAATTTGAAAGAATTTCCATTTGATGACCGGCTTTTCGCGGAGTTTTGCTCATTTAAACGCGAGGGGTAAGGAATAGAAGTTTGGATTTGGGGTTACCAACGGAGGTTCAAAACAACTCGTGTTTGGTTTTGGGTTTCAGACAACCCGGATGGACATGGTCAGTACTTTGTGAGCTAGTGGGTTGCACTTGGTCCTTTGTCGCCTCAAGTTCACTTTCCACTACCTTCGGGAGAGAAGAAGAAGAGGTAGTAGGAATAGCGGGTCCATCATATGAAGCACCACTTCGGTCGCGGATCGCTTTTGCATCGCCTCGATAGCATCGTGTCTAGGTAAAGTACCCGAGCCCGGGGTCGATCATTTAAAGACTTAATGTCGAAATCAAGCTAACCAACAACCTCGTTCATTTCGATTTCATGAATTGCTTCAACAACTCATCAGACGATGGTCCAGTTGGAACAATTGCTTGAGTTTGCACAGAAAATTCGCCTCTATTGTTTGGATTAGGGCCTTGATTTTGGAAATTTCCTTGAATATTGCCATGAAAATACCCGGGTTGAAATTTCCGACCTTGGTTTCTATTAAAATTTCCTTGGTGTTGGAAATTTTGATTTTGATTTTGAAAACCGTTATTTTGACTAAAATTACCTTGGTTTATTCTATTCCGATTTTGATTACGGCTGGTTGAAACCGGGTGGTCCAGTAGTAGTGGTTAGACTGGTTTGGTCCATAGGAGCACGGTATTGGTTGCCTCCTCGATTAGAAATCGCCACAAAGATTTGCTTCCAAGGGTTACCATGGGCCATACAGTTGTAATAGGCATGGGGCCACCGCAAGTAACACTGCACTTCCACTTTCTTAACTTCAGCAGAGGGTGAAGTTTGTGAAAAAAGAGACTTTCTTTTGGTTGGAGAGAACCAAAGCTTGAATTGCTTCCGTGAGTTTGTCAATCTTAGCATCTAGATTGACTCACTCAGCGAGATGAAGAAGAAGGACCAACACTAACTTGGGAAACAACCGCTTGCTTCGCAAAGGCGGACTTTAGACTTATTTTCAATGATCGCTAAAGCTTCTTTGACAGTTTTGCTTAAGAAATTTCCTCCAACGGAGGAATTGAGAGAATCTTGATCAGATTGACTCACTCCATTATAGAAAGTATCGAGTTGCATCAACTCGGAGAACCCGGTGGTGAGGACATTTATGAGCAATTCCTTAAAACCATCCCACGATTCACGAATGATTCATCAAACTTTGGAGTGAACTTGATGATTTCATTTTTAAGACTCGTGGTTTTGGAAGGTGGATAAAACTCGTTCACAAATTTCTTCACCGTGTCTTCCCATGTCTCGATTGACTGGGGGTTGTTTTTCAAGCCAAACCGGCTTGTCCTTAAGAGAAAATGGGAAGTAAGAAGCTTAACAAAGATCGTAAGAGGACATTCTTGTATTTAATGGTAGATGCAATCTTGTTAAACCATCGAATATGAGCATGAGGATCATCCCGCTCAAAACCATAGAATTGACTTGAGGTTACAAGATTCAGTAACCCGGTTTTGAGTTCAAAATTTTCAACCACAATGGCTGGGATAACAATAGCATCTCCATACCCGTCGATGGGTGCCTGGAGAAGCACATATGCTTCTTCGCCATGATAGCGGAAGTAGTGTGAGTAGTCCGGATCTCGATTCGACCGATGGAGGAAAGTCTCACCGACACGCCTTCTTGGAATCTTGACAAGCTCACGAAATGGGCTTACAGATCTATAAGATGAAAAGATAACACTAGAGTTAACTCTAAGGAATCTCAGAGTTAAGGAAAAGAATTATGAAAATGAATTATGAGAATGGGGTAAGAAGAATCTTTTGGGTTTTCCGCTTCGACAAGTAGATATAACAACAAATCCAATTAAAACAATATCGAGGCAAAACAACAAAGGAACTTAAACCAATAAACACAAGATGAATGGCTTCTTTGAAAAAGGTACACCAATCACAAGGACACAAAGGTAAGTTTTAATCTTTGGTTCGGGAACTTATTATGGTCGTACTTCCCAGGTAGGTAGTACCGCCTTGGTTTATGGGTGGTAATTTTTATGTTGTTATTATTAAACAAAGAAAACGACAAATCTTTTTGTATTTTTATCTTTGATATATATATAGAAACAAAAGGAAAATATTTTGTGTTTTATAATGCTTTTGAATGTTTTTGGGTTTTTTGATTTTTTTATAAGAAAATATATAGATATAGATGAATGGTATGAAAAAAGAGTGAATATTCAAATCATTAATCTGCTAAACGGAAGATAATTAGCACGCCCCGGCAATGGCGCTAAAATTTGATCCGCGCCGAACCGTCAAGTTTTCACACAAGCTAGCCACTTTGTGAATGGCTAACCGTAAGAAACTTAAAACAGTCGACACAAAATGCAATGAAGATCGAGAGTATAGGGTTTCCCAGTGTCGTTATGTCCCAACGAGTAAGTGCGATGAATCACCAAACGAATAGTATTCGAGAGAATTTGAACGGAAAAGAGGTTTTGATTGATTATAACTACAGAAAAAGTATATAAACTACAGGGGCTTAAATGCAAATTAAAGAAAATTAAAAAGATAAAATATATTAAATAAACGCTATAACTATTTGCAAAATGATGTTTTTGATTTTTCTTTTATAAAATTTAAATTAAAAATTACGTGACGTACAAAAGAAAATGTGAAACTGAAGCAATATAAATCCTAAAAATATGAAAATGACATTTTTATAATCCTAATGATAAGAGAAAATTTTTAGAAAAAGAAAATTATTTTTAAAACTATTTATCTAATTATTATTATTTAAAAACTATTTTTACTTATTAAATAATAACCTAAAATTACAAGAAAATATGAAATAAAGCTATAAAAATGAAATTATGACTTAGAAAAATCTAAAATAACTAAAGAGAATTTTCAAAACTAATTTTATATTTTTCTGATTATTTTTCTATTTTCTATGAATTAAAACTATTTAAAACTACTTAAATTGCTTAAAAATACAAATTTAACTAAGAAAAATCTGGAAAAATATTTTTTTAACTTTTTATATTTATCTTAACCTAGGAAAAATGAAAACTTATTTTTTTGAAGTTTTTCTGATTTAATTGTATAAAAGCTAATTAAAATGACTTAAAAACTGTTTTAAATGAAGAAAAATAGCAAACTGACCTAGAAAAATCTGAAAAATTCAGGAAAAGTCTAAATTAATATACTGAATCTAATAAAAATATAAAAACAGTGGCTTGTGTGTAAGAAAATGAAACTGCAATGCAAGGTGCTTATAAATAAGCATTAGAAATAAGCAAATGAACACCGAAGACCACCAACTGAACACAGAAGCTATAATAAGCTATAAATACTCAAAAGCAACCAATTACAACTATCCTAAACCTCTGAATTGCACCCTACACAGATTTGATGATTTGGCTTAATGTGCAAAAACAGTTTCCAACCACCACTTTGCAGCTAGAAAATAAGCTACTTAATAAGCTGAGACTCAAAACAAAAAGTTGGGACCTGAAGGAGACCTGGCTAAGAACTTATAAACCAAAGACCAAACCAAGATAAGCTCTCATCGAGCTTGTGACAAGCTTCAGAATAACCTGCGGCACACTCATTATTCATCGAGTCACAGCACAGGGCCTGAGATAAGCCCTGTTTGACAAGCTATTTTGGGGCTTATAAAAATTACTAAAAATCTGAAAAATGATATTAAGAAAATAGACCAACTGAACTTTTAAACCCACAATTTCACTTGATTTTTCCGTAAATGAGTTCATGAAAAATCATCTCGCTTGGGCTCAAACTAACTTTTTCAATATTTGACTTTTGAAACAGTTTTGATATGTTTGACTTTAGTGAACTTTGATTCAATCTTATGAACTGAATTTGATGTTTTGTGATGAAATAAAACTACTGCAAGCTAGTTCTCTGTAATGCAAACACAAAACAAGCTTTTGATTTAAGAAAATTCCAATAGTTAAGAAACTAGGACAGATCACAAATGATTTTGACTTTGAGTGTTCTAGTGAACAAGTAACTGACCAATTTGGTGATATTACAACTAATTGAGACTAAAGCAAGGTATCAACCGAACAAACCTCAAACATAGTTAATGCAAAGAAATCCAAACACTACTTATATGACCGATTTGAAATGTAAAACCGAAGTTACCAATCAATTAACTTAGGCTAACACCGGAATCGAATCAAGTAATCATAATTACAACTTAATCAACAAAATAAAACTAATCCTAACCACGCTACAGATTATGCAGTGATTTTGAAATCAACTTACTAGTTGGTCCTAGCCACAGTGGCTTGCCAAAGAATACAAGGATCACTACTTATTCTAAACCATTACCAAATCCATGCTCTGCAACACCCATATCCATTTCCATTTCCATTTGAGCCCAGTTTGACTTTCGTTGACCAAGGACCAAAGTTGCTTGAAATTGATTTATAAGCTCACAAAAAGCTATAAGTAGCTTATATAAGCTTATTTGAACTCAGAAATAAGTCTGCTTGAAGCCCGAATGAACATAAGAATTTGAAACTGAAACTTGCAACAGTAAACATAAAAACTTGGAATTATAATAGAACTTTGAATTGATAATTGAAAACACAATACAATGATAAAACAACTTAGATTGAGTACATAGGAACAAAAGATTACAACTTTTAAACTTAACTAAAACTTTTATATTAAAAACGACATTGATGAAATTTTTTTAAAACTAAAGACTCCTTTCTTCTTGCTTCTTCCTTTTATACACCAAAAGCTTCTCTCAAACCGAGCATTTCCCACTTTAATTCAGGGACCATTGGATGAGTTGAAGTAATCTTGGCCGTTGATTGAATTTTGGCTCCAAAGTGTATATATGCCAGTGGGGTTGAGTGAAATGGAGGAGGGGGCATTAAATGCATCTTGGAAGGTTGTTGAGGTGGGGGAACAAGGAAAAGTGGGAAGAGCTTGGAGGATGGAAGGTGGAGTGTTGCAGCGTATTTGGTGAAGAAGAAGATTCATGGCAAGGGGTGTTTGACCTGGGATAGTTGACCAAGATTATTGGAAGGGGTCAAAAAGAAAGGGTCCAAATGGCTTATGGCAGGGTCACGGGGTTTTGATAGGGTCTAAGGTCCATGGTTAAGGTTATTAATACAAGGGCCTTTTGCAATTCTGAAAATACAAGGACCAAATCGCCAATATCTCAAAGTTGTTTCAAGGACTAAAATGACAAGCTTCAATAGTTCAAGGACCATAGTAGACATTTTCAAAATTCCAAGGACTATTTTTGCCAAATTTGAAACTTGAAGGACCAAACTTGTAATTTCTCAAAAATTTTGATATTTTTCACCAAAGGACTAATTTTGACAACTTATGATTTTAAAAGGACCATTGGTGATTTTACTTTTGAAATAAGTGCTCAGGGACTATTTCTGACAATTTTTGAAACTTGGGGACCTGAACCGCCAATTATGCAAACTTAGCTCATTTTTCATCTGATTTTAAACATTTTGCATCCGAAACATATAAAATGCAATTTTGAGATATTTTCAGTATTTTGATGCATTTCTGAGCATTTTTAAACGTTTTGCAGTTCAGATTTGACCCAAAAATGATGAGTATTTACACACTCATCAATACACGACCATAAAACGGTAAAACAAAAAGTGTTATACAAAACACAAAATAAAGCTGACCACAATCAAGATCAAACTAAGTCTGGTCAGAAGGATTCGATTCCTGAACGAGGCCGGCCCCAGGTCGCTCAAAAGCACCTATAGTTGTATCATCAACACCATTACCCTGCTCAACCGTACTTGGCACCTCATAATCAAACACGAAAAGAGGAACAGAACAAGGAGGAGCCGACAAAGCAAGAGTAGCTACGGTGGAGGCCTGGGCAGAACCCGACATACAAGCCATATTCGTAAAAGTATTCACGGATAAAGGATTAATCAAGGAATCCCAAATATCTGCAAGAGCTGACCAATCATGAGTAACACCTTCCCTTATCTTCCTAGCCCTTTCAAAACAAGCACTTACGGAAGCAGATAGGGAAGATTTACCTACAAAGGAAGGATCCCTGAATGATGAATAGGAACGGTCAACCGCTCCAGACAAGGTTGAGAATCAACAATATGAGAAGCGCTAGCAGCAGATGACTCAGGGCGAAGAAGACCAATAATATCTTTGATACCTGCATCTTTGAGAACTTTCAAAGAGAGGAAATTGAACATCACGTAGCTTCTGAAGGTCATCCTTGTAATCAGCCTCGGCGGAAGGATTGCAAACGTATTTTGAGTGAATTTTGCTGGCCAGCAACAAGCCCGAAGCCTTCAGAAAAATTCTAGCACTTTCTTGCCATGATGATGGCCAGCAACAAGCCCGTCCTGCATTCCCCTCTCAATGGCACAACTAAAAGCCATGCTCAAAGCCTCAAGGTAATCGGACGAATTATAGCACTTGGCAATTGCAAGCCTGAAGCCTTCAGACAAAAGCCACCTTCAGACCGATACTGCAGCGAATAAACAAGGATGACGTTTCTCTTCTAGATAAAGGGCAACCTTAATAAACCGCTCTTTCAAATGACCAAACTCCGAAATCTGAGCACGAAGACCATAGCATTCATCCTCCATAAACCGCACCTAAAACAGTTTTTTTTAAGAAAAGGAAAAAAGGAAAGCAAAGGAAAATAGATATCAAGATACGAACCTGACTAGCAAGATCATCATTTTAAGACTTCAGAGAAGTAGTCCCATGCCGCAGTTCCGCAAGCTCACAGTCTTTGCTAGCAACGCAAGAATAAAGTTCTTTAACCTTAGAAAGGTGGTGTCATTCTCTTTCCCAGCGGCCCCAAGAAGGGAGATACGGCCACGGAGGCGGATTGCCTCTGAAGCTTCAGCCTCTGTCAACGATAGCCTAGCAATCTCACTATATTTGTCTTCTAACAATCCGGCCTGGTGATCACACTTAGGGGTGTTCATCGGTTCGGTTATCGGTTTGTTCGGTTAATTTTTTTTTTCTGGCTATAACCGAGAACCGAACCGAACCGAATTCAAATTTAAATAAACCGAACCGAAAACCGAAAACCAAACCCCCAATAACCGAAAACCGAACCGAATAACCGAATTACCTAAATTTAATAATTTATTCATTTATTTATATATATTTTTTTTAAAAATAATTTTCAAGCTAAAAATATTTTATATATATATATATATATATATATATATATATATATATATATATATATATATATATATACATATATATATATATATATATATATATATATATATATATATATATATAATATATATATATATATATTATAAAAGAGTTTTAATATATTTTTTTAATATAAATATATTAAAAAATATATATATTTATTTAATTTCGGTTTTCGGTTCGGTTTTCGGTTCGGTTTTCGGTTTGGATTACTAAAACCATAACCGAACCGAAAACCGAACTTTTATTTCGGTTCGGATCGGTTTTGGCAAATTCGGTTCGGTTACGAATTCGGTTCGGTTATTTTCGGTTCGGTTCGGTTTCGGTTTTCGGTTTATTCGGATATTACCCGACCCATGAACACCCCTAATCACACTTCTCAGATAACCTCTTTCTCTCTTGGAGATCATGCTCCGTACGCATCCGAACCTCGGAACAGAAGCACAACTGACGAGCAGACAAAACATTGAACTCTGAAAACAACCGGTCATAATCCATTTCGCACACGGAAGCAAAGAACTTAGGAGGAGTGATCCCATCAACCACCTCGCGAAAGTTTGATGGGTTATCTAGAAGAGAGCTATTAGGCACTTTCCACTTCAGAATGTAAGACTCCTGCAATCGTAAAGGGTCAAAGTCAATAGCAGCACGAATATCACCAGTTAAACGTTCACCAATGGAGTAACCCAAAAAACCCCCGCCATCCTGATCAGTGCCACCACCTGAGGATGAACCCCCAAGGAAGGGGGTAGGAAAAGTTCCCTTCGAGGACGAAACAGGAATGGACACTTTAGTAATAACGGTAGTGGCATCTATCTCCGGGATAGTATCAGACCTAGTAAAAGAAGTAACCTCAGCCTCGGCGGCAAAGGTGCTACAATCAGAAGAAGAATCTGAAGAAATAACAAACCTTTGAATAGGACCAATAAAATGTAACTCATGTCCAACGGAAGATTTAGCAGAAACCTCAACCCCGCGCTCAGGAGTTGTCGAAATGGAAGATGTAATGAAAGGCATCGTTTGGACAGCTGTAACACCAACTTCAGCGTCCAGAATACTACCAGCCAACAAACTCTATAAACTGGAAACATGTACGTCACCAACAGAAAGCCCTTCAGAGGAATCGCCACATAACCTCTTAATAGGATTAGAAGATGTGCCAGCATCCGGTGAAGAAGGGTTCTCTTTCCTCTTTAGCGGAGGACCAGAAGCAATGTCTTCAATAGCTAGAGTAGTAGCTTCCAAGGCCGATCCATCCCCGGCATTAGCACCAACATCTTCCGATCCAAAAATCTCATTAACACCAGCCTCTAATTCACCATCAGTGCGGGGAAGAGCAATAGGGAGAAGTGGAACTGTACGCCTAATAGTAGTTTCCAAAAGCCTAGGTTCCCCTTCACGATGATTACGCCCAACAACCCTCACGTTCATAGGATCGGGCACATGAATGTAATCAGTCAAATTCATCACTGCTAAAAGATGAAGCGGGTTAAAAGCTAAACAGGCAAAAAACCAAGGAAAATATAAACAAGACAGGACACCCACCCGTTCTGTCATCATTAAGAAATTCAGGATACATGTCCTCACCCAAAGGATAAAAACGACTTAGGCCAACCCAGCAGAGGAATGTGTCAGGGAACTTCTGAATGGGGTATGGTGGGCAACAAGAGTCGCATAATTGTCCATATTATACTCATCAGCGTGAGGAACGGGATCCTTAAAAAGATTTCTATTCGAATTCCATGGAAACAGAGCAGGACAAGCGAAATCATCAACCCAGAAAAAATGATCATTCTTGTGATTTTTTTGGCACACACACATCCCTCCGTTAGTAAAGTTAGCCATCATACATCTATCCGTTAGTAAAATCTGTCAATGAGGACTAACAATGCAAATTATTTCTCCGTTATCTCCTCACGCAAGAGAAAATATTTGCATCGTGAATTCGTTTTTATACGTTTTCGTCCGTTTTTTTACCTTTTCATACGTTTCTATCCTTTTTCATCCGTTTTTTAAATTTTAACCGCCATTGTTTTTACATTTTCGCGTTTTTCTGTTATTCAGTCTTTATAATTTTGTTCGTTTTTCGTTTTGTTGGTCTTTTACGTTGAGTCCGTTTTACTTATCCATTTATTTTTATCCGTTTTTGTTCATTTTTATACGTTTTCATCTATTTTTGTTTTTACGTTTTATCTTTATTCGTTTTATCGTCCATTTTATATACGTTTATCCGTCTTATTTTGTCATTTTTATATTTTCGCCTGTATCGTTCATCCATTTTATCGTTTTATCCATTCATTTTTATCCATTTTCGTGTTTTTACATGTTATACCGTTTCATCCGTTTTTATATGTTTAGAATTGTATAAAAACGGATGAAAACGTATAAAAATAAACGAAAATGGATAAACACGAAATGGATAAAACAAAACTCGAAACCGTAAAAAGGACGAAAACATAAAAAACACAAAAACGGACAAAAACATAAAAAAACGGATGAAAACATATAAAAACGGACGAAAAAAGGTAAAAACATAGGAAAACATGGAATGAATCATGGATGAAAAGTAAAAAAGCGCCCGCAATCGTAAAATGATGAAAATGGATAAAAATGAAAACAAACATATGAAAATGTATAATAACGGAAGAAAACGTATTAAAATGCATGAAAACGTACGAAAACGTATAAAAACAGACGAAAATAATACGGATGAAAACGTATTAAAACGAACAAAAACGGATGAAACGTAAGAAAACATATAAAAACGTAAGAGAAGGTATAAAAACAGACGAAAACGTATAAAAACATATGAAAACGTATAAAAAATGGACGAAAACACGTAAAAAGATATGAAAACGTAAAAAAACGGACGAAAACAGATAAAAACGTATATAAACGAACTAACTATGCAAATATTTTCTCTTGAGGACAAACGATGCAAATATTTTCTCTTGTGTAACGAGATAATAGAGAAATAATTTGCACCATTAGTCCTCATTGAAAGATTTTACTAACGGAGAGATGTATGGTGGCTAACTTTACTAACGAAGGAATGTGTATGTGCCAAAAAAAACCCACAGAGATGTAAAGCAGGACAATGGATAAATCACATGAATGTATTTTGAAATTTATTCTTTTATTATCTATACTACCTTATAATGTATCTAGGACATCTATATTTAGAAGTCCTAAAAAATAAGACAAAAAATATTTTTATAATAAGAAATTAACAAGACATCAATGTGGTCAAGACATTTAATGTAGTCAATTAATTAACTGGTCAATAAATACAATTAATACAGTTATTAAAACACCTCTTACATAAGAAATACAAATTATCAAGCATATTGTACAACTAACTCAAACACAATTATTAAATGTCAATAATACAAATAATAAAGCACATTATACAAATATTTAAATCCGAACGGGCAACGGCCAAACAAGCCCGAACGGGCACAGGCCAAACGGGCTCGAGCCCGAACGGGCACGTGATAAACGAAATTCTTGATATCCGTAAATTTATTGTAAAAAAGAATATAATAAACTAAAATACATGATTCATCAGAAAATTTTATTTCAGGGTACCCGCCGCTACAACGTGCGGGTACCCTAGTACTATAAAAGCATGAATATAGATGTATAGAAGAAAGACGTATTTTTTTTAAAACCTGCATCCACATGGTTTAAACCACTTGTTAAGTTATTTGTCAGTTTATGGACATAGTATTCTTTAACAAGCAACCACCTAGAAAAACAGCATTGAAGAAAAGATAAAGAGTGGTTACACATAGAGTTTCCAGTTTACTTCTCGTTTGGTGTGATTACTGAATTTTAGATCCATATTATGCTAATAACGTTCGGATGAAATCTGTTTTCTTGTGTGTTTCTAACATCTTGCGATCTATTAACAAAATTCATAGTTGTTAAGACAAAAAGATGATCAAATGATGATTTATGTTTAAATGTCACGCATACTTTTTCTTTTTTGGCCATTTGGAAGTGGCCACTAGAGATAACTTTGGGAGGGTTGTTTCTTTTGGAGGTCACAGGTTCGAGGTTTGCTAGTAGGTCTTAAGCGAAGCGGAAAAAAGGATTGTGGTTTATTTCCAAAAAAAAAGGTTCGAGAAAAGCATACTGCCCGCTTGGATGTCATTGCACGACCATTAACTACTAACTAGCCATTCTAAAAAAAAATTATTTTATGACTAAAAGCACCAAATAAACACACATATACGTTAGGTTTTCTATTTTGTCAGTGTACGTATCAATCAAACAAATTCTCTAATATAAGAGAGTATTTAAAAGACCATTTTGCCCCTTCTAAAAAGTGATTATGAAATTTAAGAGTGTCTACTTTTATCATTTTATCTAATAACTAATTTTGTAGAAGAAGAGAAGAGGAGATTGGAGATAAAATAAAGGAAGAAGAGGAGTTCTCTTCCTCCCAAAAGTATGAGAAAGATTTTAGATTAAAAACACCCCAAATTTTCTTTCCATTTCTCTCGACTTTTTTTTTCTTTGTTCTCTAAAAAAAACCAGTGAACAAAATGATTTTTTTTGTTTCTTTCTATTTCTTTTTTTTTCCTCTCAAAAATTAAATTTGAGAATGTAATGTAGATTAGCACTAATTAAGGCAAGAGTAAATTACATAAATCATCCTTGTAGCTGTAGCAAACTTGCATGTTTCGTCCTAGAATGCAAAAAATTACACCAATGGTCCCTGTGGTTGTCCCAATTGGGTTCACCGGTCCTTTGACATTTTAATCATCCAATTGGACGTTAAGTCCATTTGCACCGCTAGTCCCTAATGCCATTACGTGTCAATGTTAGTCCATTCAGCCAATGATTGTTTGCAACGTTAATCCTTTATACTAACGGTTGTTTCTAATCCCACCACCACCACTCGCTACCACCACTCACTACCGCATCCAACCACCACCTGCCACCACCAACCACCACCACCACCATCAACACCGTTACCCACCCCACCACCATTCGACACCATCGCTCACCACCACCGCTCGTCACCGCCATGGCCACCCACCACCACCACCGACTACCACTCGCCACCACCGCTTGCCACCCACCACCACCACCAACTACCACCCCTAACACCACCACCAATCGTCACCGCCGCTCACAACCATCACTCGCCATCGATTTAAATCCACACTTACAGAACAGGTAAAGCAAATACAAAAGTACATATAATTTGCTCATTCAGTTATCTTCAAAGTAACAGTTTTGTAGATTTGAATGAATTGTTCATCAAAACTAATGACGATGAAGTTTTGTTTAGTCTACAAGATGTATATACACTCTCCAGTATTATGTTCAAAGATCTTCAAAAGAGGTTGACGTAGTTGCAGTGTTCAAAGCATGGCGTATCTGCCAGCCAATCACTTGAATTGGAAGAACTAAGTTTATTGATAAGATGTTGCATGGTAATCTTGATCTTTTGTGTACCCCAAGAACATCTTTTGGAAAGTGGACAAGTTCTTATCTTAGTATCTAAAAAGTTGAGTGTACTTGAAGTAGCAAGACACAACGTTCATTCAAATCAGTTCTCATATTGTCAATGCATGTATAATGGTGAAAATCATGAAGATTCATTTGATGAGGTTACATCTGTATTATCCTTATAGCTCTTCGATCCTTGCATTCCTTCTATCACAACAATCCATAAGGTACTTTCCAATATAAACTTTTCATATTTATAATCAGGTTTCACTTGGCTAAACATGGTTTCTATTGAAAAATCAACTAGTGTTTTACACTTTCTAATGATAAAGGTTTCACTTAACCATCAATGGTAGTCAATCCACATAGAAGTAATATTTGTATACAAAAAGTATGATTTATAATGATATCTCATGTGCAACTGAACAGCTGCTCATAGACAAGCTTTTGGTGCATGATCAACTAAGAAGGTATATGCAGATTATTGATTCTCTTTCTCCTACAAATTAGTGTTTATTTAAGCATGGCATTAATGGTGGTGACTTTGGTGTAATAATGGAGATAATATGTTCTCATTTTTCACTGTAAAATCTCTGATGATGGGGCTCTCCATGAGTTTCTTAATAAAAAAATGTGGGTTCATTTTAATAAGGCCAAGTCTGATGAAATCAGCACTGTTGCAGCCAGAGTATTGCTGCAAAACCCCATTGTGTTTTCTTCACCTAAATTATTGCAGGCTCATATTGTTTCATTGGTTTCTAGTGTTTTCGGTGTTGGCATAGATAGTGAAACCCCCAAACTAGATCCTATACTAATCGATTTCTACCTTTCAGCATTTGAAATCTCAGTTATGTTGTATACACAACATACGTCCATTTTGAAAACTAAGAACCATTCAATAGATGCCAGGGGTTTATTGCTCAACATACCTTCTTTTGAGTCTTGTATTGAGCCTGTTAAGATGCAGAAACTAGATGAAATGATAAATAGATTAAACTGCTCATCGAATTTAAATCTCAGAAAAAAAAACTTTTTAAGAGAAAGTCCGACCTCCTAGCTTCCTCTATTGAATATATACAGAAGAGCCTGTGCGTATTAGACATAGCATGCAAAGATGAGATTCTATCTCTTTTAGGATATATATTAACGAGGGCTACTAACAATGTTTATGATATAGAACTGCCTATTAATGGTGATGCTAGTTTACAAGATATTTGTTATCTAACATCTTTGTTAATGCTAATGACTAATTCGTTGATTCAAGCTATTAGGTGTCTTAGATTTAAGGAGTATGGTTTTATTGTTAGATCTATTAATTCTTTTAAATAATTAAGTATCCATCTTCCAATCCAAAAGTGATATATACACCTGGTCGATGTTGTTCCATCCATTCTTGTATGCTTTACTTGTTCTGTAAGTGTAGATTTAATATCAGATGAGCTTATTTAGTTTTGTATAATGTAACTTTGAAGGTTTTTAGGAAGAGTAAGGATTTAGAAGGTGTTAAGTGGTGGTGGTAGGGGTGGGTGGCGATGATACTGGTGGTGGTGGGTGACGGTGGTGTTGGTGTTGGTGGTGGCGCGTGGTGGTTGGAGGCGGTAGTGAGTGATGGTGGTGGTAAGTGGTGGTGGTGCTGGTAGGATTAGAAACAACCGTTAGTATAAAGGACTAACGTTGCAAACAATCATTGACTAAATGGACTAATATTGACACATGATGCCGTTAGGGACTAACTGTGCAAATGGACTTAACTTCCAATTGGATGATTAAAAGTTCAAAGGACCGATCAACCCAATTGGGACAACCACATAAGCATTGGTGTAAATTTTTGCGTTTGAGGACGAAACATGCAATTTTGCTATAACCACAAGGAAGATTTATGTAATTTACTCTTAAGGTAAATAATAAAGCTTATGCTAGAGATAAAAAAATAAAATAAAATCGGCCCACTTAGTTACCCAAGTTCTAACCCACCCCTAAGCCATCATCATCAGAAAAACGCGACAATGTAATACACGATTCGTCCTTGAAAGAAAGGATATCCTTTTTTATTTTTTCGTTTTACAGTTCAGGTGTTAAAACTTGTATGAATCATCAATTGAACCAACTCAAAAAGTATGTGCCTTTTGGATTTATTGTGTAAATGATAAGTTTAGTATTTGTCTATGTACATAAGTGTTTGATAAGATGCCTAATTGAAATTATTATTTGAATTTTTCAGATATTCTTTTGGATTGTCACTCTTTAAGTGGTACTAGTAATATAACAAGTTGTATCCTGCACTTTTCGTTCAGATTTAACTTTTAATATTGATAGGAGCTAAACCGAACTGTTTGGTTGGTATAAACGTTAAATATATTTTGACCCATGTTACCCATTTCGTGATTCTCCATCTTCTTCTTCACAGGTTCTACATTGTTTTATAGCATTCTACGTTACTTCTTTATAACTTGCCTTACAATATTTGTCAATTTTCACATGAATTGGGTTCAAATGAATCCAACTGGTTTTTCACGAGTCTATGTTTTTTCTAAAGATTCTCCCATGTGAATTATGCGAATCCAAGGTTGTGAGATACTAAGTAGAGATTGATCCAAAATGGAAGAAAACATACAAGTTCTTTATTGGCGATACTTTAGATATACAACATACAAAGGATGCATACCACACTCTCATCGACAAAGACAATCAAAAGGGAACTGAACAACGGAAGTAAGAAAAACATCAATGGTACGCCAAAGAAGGTTTTGATGACACAACTTCAAGGATGAGCGACATGTTTACCCCAGTACCTGTCTCAAATAATCCAAGCTTCTCAATCAGCCTCATTGCTAAATTCCCAGCAACATAAGAAACACCCGAGACAGCAACTGCTGTAGTCAAGTAGTATGTAATAGTTTTAACATACCCTCCAAACCCAGTGCATCTATCGATATAAGCCTTAAATATTCCTAGCAAACTGACACATATAAAAGATACCACTGCAACCGCCACCAATGTGAAGTCTTTATCATTATTTTCATGAAATGCGTACCCATAAGCAACAGGAGGGATGACTCCAAACACAAGGAAAGATAGTATTGCTAAGAACACGTGCAACGGGAAATGCTCAACTCGTCCTAGTAAGTCTTTGTACTTGGTACGAGATTCTTGGCCGTCTGATTGTTGGCTAGAGAATTTGTAGTAGTCATCTTTTAAGTCCCAGATCTGCATATCGATCAATCACATAAGTTTCGGTGTTGGGATCGAGTGATGAGTCGAAGTTAAGGTGTGCAACATTTTAACAATTTGGGTTACTCACGTTGTGGCCAATGACGAAGACCCCACCGATTAGATTTGCCAGCGCTAGAGCTATGATGCTGACTGTAAAAGCTCAAAAACATTGACAAAAAACTTTTAAGTTTCACGATATCAGTATATCATTAATAAGGAACAGATACATATATAACATTCCAAATGTGTGTTTCACTTTGTGTACTTTCATCAAAAAGCAATGACAATGCTACATATTAAAGTGAAAATACAGTAACAGTGACCACTTACGTGTGCTGGCATCAGCAGCAGCAGCAGATGCTACAACACTTAAACTTGCAATCGCCTCCATTAAACCTCCATACACTATGCTCTTCAAGATCTCAACCGGTTCAAAATCGTGTCCTGGTAGCACCTGTGTTACATCGTGGGTTCCAGTAGTGCCTCCTGCTGGAATATTGATACGTGTTTCTTCGCCATGAGAAGGGAGCGGACTAGGAGGCAGTTTTTCTTCCTGCTTAGGAGTTCCTCCTACATTCAGTTTAGTAGTTTCTCCTGCACAAATTCAATTTATGTAAGATTTTCTTGATAAAGAAACATATAAACAATAAGAAAAATACAAAATTTCACCTGGTACAATGGGACGTTTGCCTATAACATTATCAGAGATAAGGGTAGGTGGTTGATTAACCTTTCCTTGTGTCGGTTGTTCAGGATCTCGATCAACAACCTTTCCTGGTATCTTCTGTTGAGGGTCTTGATTATCCTTGGTTGGTTTTGTCTTTCCAGAATCTTTTTCTTTCTGAAAGACTCGAAAGATGCTGAAACAGTTCCCTGCTTAAATATAACACATGAGTACTCGGAATACTTGAATAGTCAGTCTTCGACTCTAAAAGTCTGGACGCCGCATATCATTAGGGGGTGTCTGGATGTGCCTTTTGAATGCAATTATGTGATTTTATTTAATAAGAATATTCTACAGTTATAAGATCTTAACTCATATAATGGCCAATAAAATAGACTAAATGTGAAATTTATCTATCTTCTATAGTTCTATGATATGAACAGTTATACTTGGTTACTGGGAAATCAATTATCTAAAACTGATTATCTTATATCTAAATAACAAGAGGTGTTCAATACTCGTGCGGACGCAGACATTGAATTGGTAATTGGTAAATAGGGTATGCATTTTGAAAGGCTAATAACCTTTTAAAGCAGTATAGTTGTCAAGAATGACAGTTCCGCGTAGTGAACTAAAAAATTAACTCTTTTGACATTAATGTTGACATTTTTGTCCTTCTTCAAGTATTATGACCATTTTTTTCTTCGAAAAATATTTTAAAAAAAAAAATCGAAAAAAAATTTCAGAAATTTTTTTTAATCTAAAAAATAAAAATAAAAATAAAATCGCATTTCACAAAAAAAAAATCTAAAAAAAATTATTGTAGAAAAAAATTCAAAAAAAAAATTCAGAAAATTGTTTTATACGTTTATTCCGTTTTTATACGTTTTCACCTGTTTTTTATTAACTTTTGATTATTTTTTTGGTCACAAGTGAATTTTTTTATCGAAATTTTTTTTATTACAAAATATTACAAAAAAAAAATCAATTTTTTTTCGCGTGTCACAAAAAAAAATCTAAAAAAACACATTTCAGAAAAAAAAAATTGAAAAAAAAGTATTTTGAAAAAAAAAATTCAGAAAAATAAAATGGAACAAAAACTTCAAAACAAAAGTATTTTGAAAAAAAGAATTCAAAAAAATTATTTTGGAAAAAAAATTTCAAAAAAAAAAGTATTTCCAAAAAAATTCAGAAAGTGTAAAATGGTCATAATACTTAAAGAAAAACAAAAATGTCAACATTAATGTCTAAAAGAGTTATTTTTTTAGTTCGCTACACAAAACTGTCAAGCTTTAAAAGGTTATTAGCCTTTTTTTTTTTAAAAAAAAGTAGGCACTTAGTTTTAGCTTTCAAATTAAAATTCATTACAAAAAAAATTATTTTACGCTACAAAAGCTTTTCAAAATATGTGCATGTGCATACGCTATGATTATCTGATATACTCTTTATCCAAATATATTATAAACTGTCAAATTTAAGAGTTGACCATTAATTCTTACAAACAAAATGTATTAACTGCAGTTGTAGTTGATAATGTTCCATTATTGAAATGTTGGCTTTTGAAAGTATTAAAATTTCACCAAAAATATTAAGAAGACTTTTGAGTTTAAGAAAGGTCATGAATTACCATCCTCAGCTTGTTGAACTGCACTTGAATCTTGTTTATTTCGAAAAATAGAAAAGGGGTTGAAACATCCATTATCTGAAAAAAAATATTCAATGGTATATATTAGTACTAGTTCTTAATTAAGACCTAATCGTTAGTTAGTTCATACAAAAATCGTAACAAACTGATCGATAGTACCTGTGGAAGTGAACAAACTGAAGCACGAGAGGCATCCAAACAAATCACGCCGTTCTTGTTCTAACTTAGCAGCGGGTCTTTTAATTAATTTTCGACGAAGAACAACTTTGGTTATTTGTTGGTCGCATTTTGGGCAGTGCATCGTATGAGTATCGAGCTTTGGTTTCACCTTCTCAAATTCCAACTCCACGACTTCCTCCTCCGTGACTTCTTCAATTTGTTCAGAAGACTCTCCGGTAATTTCTTCTTCAGTAGCAAAGGCAGGTGATCCCGTCTTTCGATTATCGTTGGCATCATTCTGAACCGCTTTCACAATCTTATTCATATCCAAATGTTCAACAGCTCCTACGATCTTATGAATATCCAAACCTTCAACTGCTCCTGAATTTGAAGATACTCGAAAATATCCATGCAAGGTACGTGATGAGTATTTTGTAAGCATAATCAATAAAGCAAGGATCAATTGCATCAAAATGTAAAATATTTTCTTAAATTTATCATTACATCATACTTTGTTTATCGAGTCTTTTTGAATAAAAAATATCAGCGTATAGTTTTTCATTTGTCTCATTTTATTCATCACAGTTAAGCAAAAGCCACTTAATATGCTATATATACTATAAGAAATTAGAGAACTATATGTATACCTCCATTTTTGTCTAAATAGTTGGTGTTTTGTGACGGGTCTCCATCGACGTTGTTGTCAGCCTTTGTCAAGCCAGAAGCAGTAGCACGGCCGGAGTATTGATGTGGTTTCCTTGTTTGCAATCCGACTTCCACTGCGTCATCTAAGTCAGTATCTATCTGATCAGGCAGCCGTTGATACCCCACTGCTACTTCCATCTTTGCAGCTTCTTAAACCACTAAAAGTCTTGCAAACCACAACAAACTAAAGCTTCTTTATAGTATGGCTTATTAGCTTTTGGTACCTTTGTAGCTTTCGTATTAATTGCTTATATAGGCATTGAAGAGGTCAATTGGTGAAAAAGTTGTTACACTGCGTTCACATAATTCTCACGTGTCATAATGTCTATAAATGAACATGTCTATAATTGGTTGAGTTTTAACATATATATTAATGCTACACAACCTACTTTTTTTTAAACACTTATGTTATGTTACACGCTAAATAGTATAGTAATATTTTGTAATAAAGATTTTATAATTTAAATATCTTTTAAACCGTTAATCGTTAAGCGAAAATAATTACACAATCGCGACGAGCATTTAATTATCTTTCTATAGACGGTCATTTTGATATATACTTTCGGGAAAAAATATCATTTTTTTCACGTTTTTTCGTTTTTTTTTTTTTCAAATATGAGATTTGCATGAAAAAATAACATATAATTAAGCACTAATTTGAATATTACATATGCTATTTAGTATTAAATCACATATGATATATTGATATGTAATATCACATATGATATTAGTATTAAGTCACATATGATATATTATCATATGTGATTTAACACTAATATCACATGTGATACTCAAATTTATCATATGTGATTTAACACTAATATCACATGTGATATTCAAATTAGCGTTTAATCACATGTGACTTTTTTTCATGCAATTTTCAGTACAAAAAAAAAAGGTAAAAAAGAAAAAAAAAAACGACAAAAATGTAAAAAAAAGTGAAAAACACGATTTTTTTTTTGTCGAAAGTATATCAAAGTGACTATCTGTAGAAAGATAATTAAATACTTGTCGTAATGGTATATATTTTTTCGCTTAACGATTAACGGTTTGAAAGACATTAATATTTGAAAAAAAAAAGATGAAAATGAGTTTTTTAAATTGTTATGATTAATCTCATCCATTAGATCAAACAAGAATGAAAAGAAGATAAAGTTTTTAATCGGTAAACTATTCAACCCCCCTTCTAGCTTTCTACAATTGGTACCAGAGCCTCGTTGCTCAAGAATTTCTAAAATAATTTGTATTTTATAAACTTGAAACGATCCATGGATTCTGAAAACTTTAAAGAAGGGCAATCTATGCAAAGACCACCACTCTTTGAAACCAATGGATTTATCTATTGGAAAAATCGTTTTGAAACATATGTAAAATCAAAAGATATAGATCTTTGGTTTGTTATTGTTAAAAGGGATTTTAGTTCTACAACAAAGGATATTTCTGTTGATGAACAAAAGAAATTAATTGCTAAAAATAATGAAGCTAAAATGATGCTTTATAATGCTTTGCCTTGAAAAGAATATGAAAGATTTTTTTGGAAAACTAGAAGGGGGGGTTGAATAGTTTTGCCGATTTTAATTTAGTTTTCAAAAACTTTGGATTCGTTAATATGTGAGATCTTGTGGATGTAGAGAAAGTATAGATCTAATGATAAAGCAAGCAAGTAAAGTAAAGTTAAGGGATAGAAATGACACAACCGATTTATAGTGGTTCGGCTACAAGGACACCTTCCTTGCCCTACTCCACTCCCCGAGTCACCTACTCGAGAGTTCAAGCACTATGTCAACAAACTCCTTCACTTGGCGGAGAAGCCTTCACAACGTTGCTTACACTTTTTCCGGTACAAAGCTAGATACCGAGTCCGTAGCACGGTGGACCAAACCAACACAACTATTACACAACAAATATGTGAAATATCAAATACAAGATCTTGGCTACATAAATCTTGCGGAGTGACAAATCCATCAAGGACCCCTTGCTTGGATCACTTGTAAAATGCTCGTGATCTCGCCTTAGAGAATGACCTATGTGAGGATCACAATAGAAAGAAAGAAGAACAACTCTCTAGATCAAGTGATCTATATGTTAAAAGAGAATGAGAGTGTTTGAGAGATTTAGTAAGAAGAGGGGTAAGTTAGAATGAAGAAATGGCTCTTTATTTATAGGCAAACTTCTCCTCTGTTCCACGGATCCCACGGATCCCTCCCACTTGGGATCCGTCTAGTGTAATCCTAGGGATCCGTGGTACGCTCCTCTTTGCCCATGGGTTTTTTGGTTATGGGTCATGGGTTATGGGTTGGTCCATGGGTTTTCTTTAGATTCAATGTATCTAAGTATACATTGTATCTAGCCAACTTGGGTATGGGTTATGATCCATGGGTTATGGTTTTTACCCATCCTAATAAACTATTACAACAAATGCTTAATTATTACATTTTTGTATTTAAATGGCTATATGTAAATGATTTACAAAAATAACATGTATCCTTATAATTATACTTAAGATAACATTATATTTGTTATCAACAAAACACAAAGAGATCGCAAGATATTAATAAACTTTTTTACGGTTTATTTGTATTAACAATCTCCCCATTTTTGTTGATGACAAAACATAATGTTATGATGAGTAAAACTTAAGAATAGATGTAAGTTTTGAAAGCCCCTAAGTTTTACTTCTTCTCCCCCTTTTTGTCGAAACAAAAAGTTAACCCTTGGAAGAAATAAAAGTGTGGATAAATAAGTCCACGTATTGCTAACTCCCCCTTGACGGTAGCTCCCCCTAGTTTGGGCGTCAAGTGAAGAAAAATAAAAATCCTACAAAAAGAAAGGTTAGTAACATGCTTAAATAATCTTGTGATTGCCGAGAATCAAGATTGGGAGCCAAGGTATGTAAACAAGGCCTTGTAATAAAACAACAAAGTGTAGTGGTTTTAATGCCACCTACAAGCATGTAAAAATAAGAACAAGACTTGTTCTTGACAATGACTTCAAAAGAAAATGTACTAAAAATAGAAAATAGTAGTAATGATTCCTTCCATGCTTGCATAAGGTTATGGATGGAGGTTTGGA
Source organism: Chrysanthemum makinoi (assembly GCA_910596185.1). NCBI lineage: Eukaryota > Viridiplantae > Streptophyta > Magnoliopsida > Asterales > Asteraceae > Chrysanthemum > Chrysanthemum makinoi. Next base: position 103,899,549 of record OU343221.1, on the reverse strand, counting down.
TGTGTAATGGTATTGATGCGATCAAGGATGAGGTTGAGTATCAATCGCATTTCTTCCCTAACTTCTATTGCAATTTCCCTAGTGGATTGGTAATGTTCACAATGTAAGTGATGTGGGTAATGAGTGCGGAAGTTTTTTGGGTTGTTTTGATTTGAGTTATGCGGAAGATGTGGTGGAAAAATAGAAAAATAGGAAAATATGGATCAACATCCGGAATGTTTGTAAGTGGTGGTGGAAAAGAACCTAAATGTTCTTGTAATGTAATGGGAGCTAATGGTGGTGATGTTTCAAGATCTTGAAAAATAGTATTTGGAGATGTGGGGGGTGTTGAAAAGACTATTTCTTTATGTTTAGGTTGTTTAGATCTTGTTGGAGTCTTAAGGAGTTCCAACAGAGTGACTTTAGGTGGTGATGAAGTTGGTGTACTTGTTGGTGATGAGGGAGGTGCTATGATGGAAGCATCTTGTGGTGAGTTATTTGATGGTGATGAGCTATTAGATGATGGTTTTGCTAAGCAACAAGGTCGGATACTAATCCGTGCGGATATCCTAGAGTGTGATTGTGGTATTTTGGATGGTGGAAGTACAAAGGTTTGGGTATCATAAAGATGATTGTTTGTACTAGGTGATTCATCTAAGTTGTAAGAGTTTGTGAGTGACAAGGTGTTGTATGTTTTTGAGGATGGGGTGAGTATGCAAGCATTTTGGGAGTGCTATATATAGAAAAACAATGCATTGTAATGAATGCTTGACCCAAAATATGGATTAAAATCTAATGATTAGATATGAATTTAAGGCATATGATCATGAGAACATAAGCATTAAAGAGCATACTCCAAAACTAAAAAGTTGGAGTTTTCATCCAAAGTGAGAAAAATAGAAGGTAAAAACAGCTTCGGTCTCACGGATCCCACGGATCCTTCCCTTGAGGGATCCGTCCAGCATGAAGGCCGGGATCCGTGGGTCCGGTGATGCAGAAAGACAAAATTTTCCTTTTTCGAAACATTTTGCCTAGTGTGTGCCTATATGCAAACTATTTGGAGTTACGGTTATCTCGACCCCTAAAAAGAAAAAGAAAAATAAACTAGAAGTAGAAAAGCATCCTATTGAGATAACTCGAAAACACATATTTAGTACATAAGTACGTAATTTAGTGTTATCAATGCTCCTAATTCATTGTTGCTTAAATGAATGAACCCGAAAACACATATTAGTTATGTGTCCCCTTTAGCATTCAAAAGTCATGAGATGCAATGAAAACGGGTTTTTACTTTGTATTAATAATGAAAAAGCGATTTGTCCTAGGCGTGAGAAATTGCTTTTGTGAAATTGATACGGGAAGGTATTATCCGTTTAGAAAACATTTTGAAAAGAGGTTTTCTTTGAAAATGTGTATGTAGTTATGAAAAAAAATAAGAAAGCTATAAGTGGAAAACTTATCTTGGGTTTTGAAAATTCCCGTATTGTTTGTGAGTTGTGCATGAAATAGAAATCCTAGACTCAGAAAGAAGAAGGCTAGTGTTTACATACCTTGTAGAGTCAAATAAGTTACGACGTTTGTTCCATTAGACCAAGACCAAGACGAAGTAGGTTGAATTGTTCCTGCTTCAACGGTTTGGTGAGGACGTCGGCTATGTTGTCTTCGGATGCTACCTTCTCAATAGAGATTTCCCTTTTTGAACATTGTCTCTTAGAAAGTGATGACGAATCTCTATATGCTTTGTGCGAGAATGCAATACCGGATTCTTGCTTAAGTAGATGGCACCTTTGTTGTCACATAGGATGGCTATGTCGCTTAGATGAATGTCGTAGTCGACTAACGCTTGTTTCATCCATAGTGCTTGTTGGCATGCTTTGCCGGCGGAGACGTTTTAGGCTTCGGTTGTTGATATTGCAAGTGCCGTTTGTTTCTTAGAAAACCAAGATGTTAAACAACATCCCATGAAAGTACATACCCCACTTGTACTTTTTCTATCAACGTAATCACCTACATGGTCAGAATCTGCATATACAATTGTTTCTACTCCCGTGCCCTTAGGATACCATAATCCTAATTGTGTTGTACCCTTAATATATCTAAATATCCTTTTTACGGCTTCTAGGTGTGATGTTTTAGGGTCTTCTTGAAACCTAGCACATAAGCAAACACTAAACATGATATCCGGACTACTTGCCGTGAGGTAGAGAAGACTACCTATCATGCCACGATATTTAGTATTATCTACGGATTCTCCGTCTTCATCTTTTGTGAGTTTGGTGTCGGATGACATTGGAGTCCTAATTGGTTTCGACTCTTCTAGACCGAATTTCTTTAACATCTCCTTTATGTATTTAGATTGATTGAAGAAGATACCATCTTCTACTTGTTTTATTTGTAGACCAAGAAAGAAACTAAGTTCTCCCATCATACTCATCTCGAACTCGTCATGCATGATTTTAGAGAAATCATCACACATGTCTTGACAAGTGGATCCGAATATAATATCATCTACGTATATTTGTACTATGATTATATGTGACTCTCTTTTCTTAGTAAAAGTGTGTTGTCAACTAACCCCATGGTATAGTTGTGTTTAATTAGAAATGACTTGAGTCTATCATACCAAGCTTTTGGAGCTTGTTTAAGACCGTAAAGGGCTTTCTTTAATTTATACACATGTTTGGGTTTTCAAAATCGATGAAGCCCGGAGGTTGAGCTACATATACTTCTTCATTAATGAAACCATTTAGAAAAGCGCTTTTGACATCCATTTGATAAAGCTTTAGATCATTAGCACAAGCATACGCAAGAAGTATTCTTATAGACTCTAATCTAGCCACGGGGCGTAGGTCTCATCAAAGTCTATTCCCTCTTGTTGGTTATACCCTTGAGCAACGAGTCTAGCCTTGTTCCTAGACACTACTCTGTTTGCATCTAATTTGTTTTTATAAACCCATTTGGTTCCTATTATGGTTTGATTACTAGGTGGAGGGACAAGTGTCCAAACGTCATTAGAAACAAATTGATTTAGTTCTTCTTACATAGCCATTACCCAACTCTCATCTTTTATGGCTTCTTGTGTATTCTTAGGTTCTAAGGTTGAAACGAAACAAAACAAGCTACTTTGGTTTTGAACTTGAGACCTTAATGTTTGTTCGTTTAGCTTTCCTATGACTTTATCTATGGGGTGATCTTTGGACTCTTTAATGTTTATTATTTCATCACTTAGAGGTTCTTCTTCTTCATTTATCTTTTTCTTTATTACTATAGCTTCACTTTCTATAATCTCGTCATCGACAAGAGGTGGAGAGGATTTGGGTGGACTTTTATCAAATTTTATATTTAATGACTCTTCTACCTTTATTGTTTCTTTGTTTAATATGACGTAAGCTTTGCTATTTGGCGAGTAACCTAGAAAGATACCTTCGGTTGATTTAGGATGAAATTTTGTAAGGTAATCTTTAGTGTTAAGAATAAAACATTAACTACCAAAGACTCTAAAGTGATTTAACGTAGGCTTTTTGCCTCGAAGTAACTCATATGGAGTTTTTCCTAAGATTGGTCTAATTAAGACTCGATTGAGTATGTACGTTGAAGTATCAACGGCATTGCACCAAAAATTTTGAGGTATGGATTGCTTATTAAGCATGGTTCGACTCATTTCTTATAGGGTTCTATTCTTTCTTTCTACTACCCCATTCGATTGTGGAGTGCGTGGAGCCGAGAAGTTGTGAGTAATACCATTAGCGTCACAAAAAGCTCTGAATTGCACTTCATTATCGAATTCCCTACCATGATCCGTCCTAATAGACACTATGGGACTTCCTAGTTGTCTTTGGATCTTTTTGCTTAATATTTCAAAATAATTAAAGGTTTCCATTTTGTTCTTTAAGAATTTTGTCCATGTATACCTAGAATAGTCATCCACTATGACAAAAGAATAGTAGTTGCCTCCATAACTTTGGATAGCGGATGGACCAAATAAATCCATATGTAGTAATTCTAGACACCTAGTTGTAGACACCATGTTTTTATCTTTATGACTAGAATGAGCTTGTTTTCCTACATTACAAGCATCACAAAAGTGATGTTCATATTTCAACTTAGGTAGATCTCTTACTAGATCTTTGGATGATAGCGATTGAAGAAGTCGCATGTTGGCGTGACCCAATCTTCGATGCCATAAGGTCGAAGTATCATCCATAGAGGTAAGACATAGTTTGTCTTTAGGTTCATTACCGATTTTAATGACATAAACTCCATGTTTCCTAATTCCTTTTCCTATGGTTATGCCATTTTTTAATATCTTACTACCGGTTTCGGTAAATAGTACATTGCACTTTTTATCACATATTTGCCCTATACTTAAGAGGTTAAAGTTTAGGTTTTCTACGTGACACACATCGTTAATGGTTAGAGATTTGTTAGAAATCGTACCTTTACCAATGATTCTACTTTTGCTATTTCCAAACACCACATTACCTCCATTGAAGGATTCATATGTGGAGAATAGATCTCTATTGCCGGTCATGTGCCTCGTGCACCCGCTATCCTTGACCCATTCATCCGGGTCTAGGTCGACCTTTAAGCATACCTAAGACAATAATAAACTCAAAAGTTTGGTCCCCATTTGTTCATGGGTCCATTAGTGTTAAACATTCCATTCATGTTAGACATGTATGGATAAGATGAGTATGCATTCCATGGAGCAAAGTTTTGAAAAGGAAAACCATTTTGCATATTTGGGTTCCATCCCATTTGATGGTTACTTCTTGGATAAACGTTATTAGGTCTCCTAGATGGATTATGTTTTGAAAAAGATGGAGCTTTGTTTCTTGCAAAAGTAGGATTATATTTTGGAGGTGGTTGTCTAGTGGTGACATGAGTTGGTTTCTTCCTATTAACTATAACAAACTCAGTTCTAGATGAAGAAGCTACGTTATTGCTACTGTTTGCTACAGCAGATCCACGGATCCCTGGCTGTACACTAGTCGGTTCCCTTATCAAGGGATCCGTGGGATCCGCCACAACAGTGGCTGGTTTTTCTAGTGCCTTAACAAATTTTGTTTATTTACTTTCACTAGTTGATGGATCAAGTTGTTGAACACCTAAACCTTTTTGGTTGTTACCGGTTTTAACACCATCTAATATCGTATCTAAAGTGTTCGTACTCATTCTAGCAATTTTAGAATCTAGATGATCAACGAGTGTTTGAATTTGAACGCAAAGTTCACATTCACCACTTGCTATTTTACCCTTTTCTAAACGTTTTAGTTTTGCTTTTAATTCTATGACTTCTTTATCTAAACGTTGGTTTTGACTCTTTAAAAGCTTGTTTTTGTTAACTAGTTTTAAGCAAATATTGCATAGTTTGTCATATTCATTATGCAATGAGTCATCATCAAGTGATGAACTACTATAGTATTCGTGACATACCTCGTCATTTGCCATGAGACAAATTTCTTCATCCTCCTCGTCGCTCATTCCCCACGTGCCGCTCACGAACGCCTTTTGATCATCCCGTTTGGAACACTTACTAATAAAGTGGTTTAGGTCCCCACATTTAAAGCAAGTACGATCATATTTTGGCTTCTCGTCCTCTTTGCTTTTCCGAACGCCTTTCTTATCGTCATACGGTTGTTTGACGTATCTTCCCTTTCTTCTGAAGAACTTTTTAAAGTCCCTTACGGCCATAGCATACTCCTCGTCGTCACTACTCGAAGAGGAGTTATCTTCATCGTTTGAAGCCTTTTTGGCTTTAAGGGCAAGAGATTTGTGTTTCTCTTTCACCTTTGAGGCTTCAGAGTCTTTAGCAAGGACAAGCTCGTAGACTTTTAGGTTGCCTATGAGTTCATCGAGGGTGAGGATTGTCAAATCTTTTGACTCTTCGATCGCCGTCACCTTGGATCTCCACTTCGATGGAAGTGCCCTTAGATATCTCCTAACATGGTTACGGCTAGAAAAAGATTCATCAAGTGCTTGTAAAGATGTAATAATAGTATTAAAGTTAGCAAATGAATGATCTATAGTTTTCCGATATTGAAAATTGTTCATATTGTTGAACAAATAAATCAATTTTATTATTTTTAACTTGTTGGTTGCCTTGATAAGTTACAACTAAAGAATTCCAAATTTCTTTAGAGGTTTTAAGCATAGAAATTCTTTCAAATTCCTTTTTCGGTAAAGCATTATATAAAACCATTTTTGCTTCACTATTTTTAGAAAGCTTTTTATTCAATTCATCACTTAATTTATCATGAGGTATGTTAACTATATTCCCTTTATCATCTTTTGAGGTAGCCTCAAAATCACCTTCAACAATAATGTACCAAAGATCAATATCTTTAGATTTCACATATGTTTCGAATCTATTTTTCCAATATATAAAACCATTAGTTTCAAGTAGTGGTGGTCGTTGCATAGATTGCCCTTCCTTATAATTTTCAGAACCCATAGTGATCGAAAAGTTTTTAAAATACAAGTTTATTTTAAAACTTTTATAAACTTAGCTCTTGATGCCAATTGTGGAAAACTAGAAGGGGGGGTTGAATAGTTTTGCCGATTTTAATTTAGTTTTCAAAAACTTTAGATTCGTTAATATGTGAGATCTTGTGGATGTAGAGAAACTATAGATCTAATGATAAAGCAAGCAAGTAAAGTAAAGTTAAGGGATAGAAATGACATAACCGATTTATCGTGGCTCGGCTACAAGGACACCTTCCTTGCCCTACTCCACTCCCCGAGTCACCTACTCGAGAGTTCAAGCACTATGTCAACAAACTCCTTCACTTGGCGGAGAAGCCTTCACAACGTTGCTTACACTTTTTTCGGTACAAAGCTAGATACCGAGTCCGTAGCACGGTGGACCAAACCAACACGACTATTACACAACAAATATGTGAAATATCAAATACAAGATCTTGGCTACAGAAATCTTGCGGAGTGACAAATCAATCAAGGACCCCTTGCTTCGATGACTTGTAGAATGCTCGTGATCTCGCCTTAGAGAATGACCTATATGAGGATCACAATAGAAAGAAAGAAGAACAACTCTCTAGATCAAGTGATCTATAAGTTAGAAGAGAATGAGAGTGTTTGAGAGATTTAGTAAGAAGAGGGTTAAGTTAGAATGAAGAAATGGCTCTTTATTTATAGGCAAATTTCTCCTCTGTTCCACGGATCCCTCCCACTTGGGATCCGTCTAGTGTAATCCTAGGGGTCCGTGGTACGCTCCTCTTTGCCCATGGGTTTTTTGGTTATGGGTCATGGGTTATGGGTTGGTCCATGGGTTTTCTTTAGATTCAATGTATCTAAGTATACATTGTATCTAGCCAACTTGGGTATGGGTTATGATCCATGGGTTATGGTTTTTACCCATCCTAATAAACTATTACAACAAATGCTTAATTATTACATTTTTGTATTTAAATGGCTATATGTAAATGCTTTACAAAAATAACATGTATCCTTATAATTATACTTAAGATAACATTATATTTGTTATCAATAAAACACAAAGAGATCGCAAGATATTAATAAACGTTTTTACGGTTTATTTGTATTAACAAATTTTTATGTGTGAAACCGCCAAAGATATTTGGGAATCTTTGATTGTTACACATTAAGGTAATTCACAAGTCAAGGATAACAAAATTGATCTTCTTGTTCAAAAATATAAACAATTTGTTATCCCTGAAGATGAAACCATTGATTGTGGCTTTACTCGCTTTAATACTATTATTACATCACTTAAAGCACTTGATGAATCTTTTCGTAGTAAGAACTTTGTCAGGAAATTTCTTAGAGCACTCCATCTGAAATGGAGAGCTAAAGTGACCGCTATTGAAGAATCAAAAGATCTCTAAAAAATGTCACTAGATGAGCTAATCGGTAACCTCAAAGTACATGAAATGGTGATGGAGAAAGATTGGGAGATCATCAAAGGAAAAAGGGAGAAGATCAAATCCGTTGCTCTAAAAGCAAAGGCGGAATCAATTAAGACTTTAAAAAGTATGCCATGGCCGTTAGAGACTTTAAAAAGTTCTTTAAAAGAAGAGGAAAGTTTGTAAGACAACCTCGAGAAGAAAAGAAGCCATTCCGAAAAGATCAGGATGACAAAAAGGGTAAAGGTGAAATAAAGTGTTTTAGATGTGGTGATGCAAGTCATCTCATAGGAGAATGTCCCAAGCCACCTAAAAGCAAAACTCAACGAGCTTTTGTAAGTGGTGCTTGGAGTGATAGTGAAGATGATGAAGAGTCAGGCAAGGAAGAGATCGCTCTAATGGCACATGAGTCAAACGAGGTACATTCCGACTCTTCTTATTCTTCTATTGATGATGACACTTTGCAAAAATAATACAATCAATTGTGTGAGCTAAGTCTAAAAATCATAACTAAAAATAATTTTTTAAAAACTAAAAAGGAATTTTTGGAAAATGAAGTATATGAGTTAAAAGAAAAAGCAAAACGACTAGAAAAGGGAAAAGCAAATGACGATGGTTGTAAATCATGTCAAGAGCTTAATCTTGAAATAGAAAAACTAAAGCTCACACAAGATGTTCTAATCGAACATAATTCTAAATTTAAAAGGTTTAACAAAAACATCGCTCTTGCCGATGAAATAGTTAAAATACATAAAACACTAGGAGACATGAATGGGCTAGGATTTAATGAGGTATTAATTCCAAAGAGTCAAAACAAAACGGCCGAAAAAGAAGAACAAACTGTCAAAACTGCTGCAGTACAGCACGGACCAGACGGACCCAAAATAAGGATTCCGTCCGTTGAAAGAAATGGTGCCGTGGGTACTTCAGCAGGACAGAATGTTTGTGATACGGACCGTAATGAATTTTTCAAAGTAACAAAGAAAACCAAGGATAGTGTTAAACTAAAACCAGCTGTTACATCAGGAGTAGGACTTGCTAAAAATAAATTTAGATCAAAAACTACTCATCAACGACATAAAACACCTTTTGCCAAACGCCCCTTTCCTAAGAGCAACCACAACGTACAACCCAACTACCAACACAACGGTTGGAATCAAAACTTTCCTAGACCATATCAAACTCCAGATTACATGTCATGGAACTCTTACCCATCGTTTCCATACATGAATCAAATAAATGGTATGTTTAACCTAAACGGACCCATGAGATATTGGGGACCAAATGCTTGAGTTATTTGCTTCTTAGGTATGCTTGAAAGTTGGATTGGAACCTGATGAGTGGATAAAAGATAGTGGATGCTCACGGCACATGACGGGCAACAAAAATCTCTTCTCATCATACCAAGAGTATGACAGAGGTAATGTCACTTTTGGTAGCAATCTCAAAAGCAAAATCATTGGCAAAGGTACGATCGCTCATAACTCCCTAACTATTGAAAATGTTGCTCATGTAGATAGGTTAGGATTTAATCTACTTAGTATTAGCCAATTATGTGATAAAAAATATAAAGTACTATTTGATGAAAATGGTAGTAAAATACTAAAAGATGGTATCACCATAGCTAAAGGAGTTAGGAAAAATAACATATACGTCATGAAAATAGATAAAACATCTAATGACAAACTTTGTCTAACAACGTTAGATGATAGCTCATCTCTTTGGCATAGACGCTTAGGTCACGCTAATATGAGACTTATACAAAACCTATCTTCAAAAGAGCTAGCTAGGAATTTACCAAAACTTAAATATGACCAACACTTTTGCGACGCTTGCAAAATTGGTAAACAAACCCATAGTAGTCATAAATCTAAAAATATGGTGTCCACATCTAAGTGTCTAGAACTATTGCATATGGACTTGTTTGGTCCATCCGCTATAAGAAGCTACGGAGGCAACTTATACACTTTGGTCATAGTAGATGATTACTCAAGGTTTACTTGGACGTTGTTTTTGAAAACCAAAAATGAAGCTTTTGATAAATTTGAAATTCTTGGCAAGAAAATTCAAAATCAACTAGGTGTTAAAATTGTGTCGATCCGAACGGATCATAGTCGTGAATTTGACAACGAAACTCAACTTGGAAACTTTTGTGATACAAATGGTATAACACATAACTTTTCGGCTCCTCGAACACCTCAATCAAATGGAGTAGTGGAACGTAAAAATAGAACAATTCAAGAAATGAGTAGAACAATGCTTAATGAACAAAACATTCCTCAAAAGTTTTGGTGCAACGCCGTTGACACTTCTACATATATTTTGAATAGAGTCTTAATACGTCATTTCTTAAACAAAACACCATATGAGCTTTATAAAGGTAAAAAGCCAACTTTAGGATATTTTAGAGTTTTTGGATGTAAATGCTTCATTCTTAATACTAAAGATTATCTCACCAAGTTTGACCCAAAGTCTTATGAAGGTGTATTTCTTGGTTATTCTCAAACTAGTAAAGCTTACATTGTTTTAAACAAAGAAAAAATGATAGTCGAGGAATCGTTGAACATAACATTCGACGAAAGTCCACCTCCCTCTAAGACATCACCTTTGGTAGATGATGACTTAGTTGAAAGTCAAATGATAGAAAGTCAAGAAATAATTAAAAATGACAAGGAAGATGAACCATTAAACAATGAGATTATAAACATAAAAGAATCTAAAAGTCATCCTTTAGAAAAGATCATAGGACAACTTAATCAAAGAACCTTAAGGTCATAAGCCCAAAATCGAAGTAATTATTTTTGTTTTGTATCCACCATTGAACCAAAAAACATAAATGAAGCAATAAAAGATGAATCATGGGTAATTGCCATGCAAGAAGAGTTAAACCAATTCGTTAGAAATGATGTTTGGAAATTAGTTCCAAAACCTAAAGATCAAACTATAATTGGAATGAAATGGGTTTTTCAAAATAAAATGGATGAAAATGGTGTAGTATCTAGAAACAAAGCTAAGCTTGTTGCACAAGGTTTTAATCAACAAGAAGGGATTGATTATGATGAAACTTATGCACCTGTAGCTAGACTCGAATCTATTAGAATATTACTTGCTTATGCATGTGCCTATGACTTTAAATTATTTCAAATGGATGTTAAAAGTGCATTTCTTAATGGGTTTATTAACGAAGAAGTATATGTTGCTCAACCTCCCGGTTTTACCGACTTTGAGAAACCACATCATGTCTTCAAACTCAAGAAAGCATTATACGGTCTTAAGCAAGCACCAAAAGCTTGGTACGATCGACTTAAGACTTTTCTTGTTGAAAACAAATACACTATGGGATTAGTAGATAATACTCTTTTTGCCAAGAAAAAGGAGTCACATATTATCATTGTTCAAGTATACGTTGATGACATCATATTCGGATCAACTTGTCAAGAGCTATGTGATGATTTCTCTAAAATCATGCACGACGAGTTTGAAATGAGTATGATGGGTGAATTAAACTTCTTTCTAGGACTTCAAATTAAACAACTAGAAGATGGCATATTCTTTAACCAATCTAAATATATAAAATACATGCTTAAGAAATTTGGTCTTGAAGATTCCAAACCAACTAAGACACCCATGTCCTCGGACACTAAACTCACTAAGGATGAGGAAGGTGAATCCGTAGATAACACTAAATATAGAGGAATGATTGGTAGCCTACTCTATCTTACGGCTAGTAGACTCGAAATTATGTTTAGTGTTTGTCTATGTGCTCGCTTTCAAGAAAACCCAAAGGCATCACACTTAGAAGCCTTGAAAAGGATTTTTAGATACATTAAAGGAACAACGTGTTTAGGATTATGGTATCCCAAAGAAACGGGTGTAGAAACCATTGTGTATGCCGACTCGGATTATGCCGGTGACTATGTCGATAGAAAAAGTACAAGTGGTATTTGCACTTTTGTTGGACATTGTCTCACCTCATGGTTCGCAAAGAAGCAAACGGCTTTAGCCATCTCAACTACCGAAGCCGAGTACGTCTCAGCCGAAAAAGCATGTCAACAAGCTCTTTGATTGAAGCAAGGTCTCGTAGATTACGGAATTCATCTCAATGATATTGTTATACTTTGTGACAACAAAAGAGCTATCGATCTCAGCAAAAATCCCGTCCAACATGCTCGCACGAAGCATATTGAAATCCGTCATCACTTTCTTCGTGATAATGTTCAAAAAGGAAGCATCTCAATTGAGAAAGTGTCCTCCGAAGACAACATTGCCGAAATTCTAACTAAGCCTCTCAAACGAGAACCATTCAATCTTATTATACTTGGTTTGGGGTTAATAGAACCAAACATGTAGGATAAACATAGCCTAAACCTTAGAATAAACAAAACAAAACAATTTTGTTTTATACCTGCTACTGTAGCCACAGCACCAAATGAAAACAAAGACGGAACCATTTTTATGGTGCCGTCTGGTCCGTGGTGACTACAGAAGCAAAACTGCTACCTACAAAACATCTTCTTCCTCAAAACCCACTTTACCAAAACGTGTAAACATTAAACCCAACTCATTATTGACACCTTTTCACCCACTAATCACTGGAGATAACATCATTGTAAGTATACTAACTACATTTTATCTCTTAATTCTGAGTTTAGGATTCTAATTTGTGCACAAAATCACTACATTGGGTTTTGTATATATTCTTATATAAAACATGGATTCAATTGGCAAATTGCATAACTAGTCATTGAAATTAGGTACTACATTATCATATTGCATAAACAAATCATGCTTCCCACTAATCAATAGATAATGACTATAAGGCCTTATTCAAATAACCAAAAACCCCATGTCAAAAAAATTTGAAAAGCTTCTCACTTGTAGGAAAACAATTTTTCATTGTTAATACAAATAGAAACGTTAGATTTTCATCACTTGCATGCTCTTGAATACTAAAGGTATTGCATAACTAATATGCATTCCTGGGTATATTCAAATGAAGCCATATTGAATTAGGAGCATTTGGGTTATCTCATGGTATTTGCCAAACACCCCACTAAAACCATTTTTGTGCATAAAATGAGTCGAGATAACCGCAACTCCAAATCGTTTTCATATAGGCACACACTAGAACCAAAACGTTAAGTTTATTCTCATTTTTAACATGTTGATTCTTGATCCTAGGAATAACCATGGTAGCCGCAAGATTCTATGATCACAAGGATACCCTTAGCTACATTCCCAAACATCACAAAACCAAGGGACTCACCAAGGAACAAGTCTAAATCTTTAAAAGTCTAGAGACTAGGTACTTCCATGAGGGTCGAACCATTCACTCCTCTTTTATCGAAAATACCAATCTCCGTGAAGAGCTAGCCGCTATTCAATTCGATTATCTCCTTGACATCGATGAACCTATTTGTCCTAGGTTTGTGTTAGAGTTTTATGCTAGTGTCACCGGTTTCATTGATGAAGATGATGAGTTTAGCCTTAGGTTTAAGATCAATCAAAATGACTACACTATCTCCTTAACAAACTTTGTTCAAGTGCTAGGGATTCCCAACCGAGGGACATGTGTCTACTCGGATAAGTGGTCACTCACAATCCTTGATGCAATCAATGACCGCTCTCTTCCCTACCAAACACCTCTAGCAAATAAGGATGTCATCCGTGAACGCCTATTTATCCCAAAGGGAGATACAACCCGAGTCACCCGAAAAGGAAAAGAAGTGAACCGAGATCCATATGGAATGGATCTAAATGAACTTAAGCCCGAATTTAAGAAATGGGAAGAACTACTTAGAGCCAACGTCATTAGCACCATAAGGAATAGGGATCACATCAATTCTTGCCTTTGCCACATGCTCTACAACTTGTCAACCATTCAATTTAGCCTACTACATCGCTAGGAGAATGATTGACATTCCAACTCAAGAATCAGTTGCTCTTCCGTACGGGATGCTTCTCACCCGTCTTTATAGAGCTTATGCACCAATTCCACCAAGCCCAAAAGGGATGCACCTTCACTATGAGCTCATCCCTCACATTTTTGTGCCCTTGAGTGACGAGCGAGTTGCTAAGACAAAAGGCAAGAGAGCAAAACCTCCAACTCCATCATCATCATCATCAAATAGCTCAGAGGATGGTATTCCAAACTCTCGCCTTCCACCTCATGAGTATTATGCATCTCTTCCCGAGATCGAGAATGCATCAGCGGAGTTCAAGCAAACCAAGGGGATGTTCAAGTGCCTTGGTAGGATGATGAACAAGATTTACAAGAAATTGGACAAGTAAAGGTCCTTTTAAGGAGTGTTTGGAACAATACATTATCTTTAATGTTTGATACAATTTGGTTGTTTTTATTTTGTAGGATGATAATATAACTCAAAACAATGATGTATGCTAACAATCTTATGCAAGGGGATAGCACAAGTATGCTATCAAATTTTACCCACTTTCACTATAATGCGAAAATCGCTTGGCCTTGCTCAAAATCTATGCTCCACTATGTTTGTGTATGTGTTATTTACTTTTCCTAACTAGAAGTAATTAATGTCACATATTCTGAGCAAAATTTCAGGTTTCGAAAATATCCCCGACACTTAAAAACGTGTTATGTGTGCTTTTTTGGTCTCCACGGATCAGACGGCACCAATTTTTTGGTTCCGTCTGTTATGCGAATTGGTACCACCGTACCTGTACAGGAGGACTAGGCGGCACCCTTTTAAGGGTTTCGCCTGTGTAAAATTTTGGTGTCATGGATCCTCCAGGTAATTTTCTGAATTTCGCTTATTTTGACATTTCAAATTACATTTTATTGCTTGTAAGTTAACCTTAACTAGTTATTATCCATTTTAGAACTAGTATAACATACTTAGGCATGTAGGAAATCCATCTCCCACCAAAATTCAAAAATTTGAAAAATCATCACAAGGAACCCTTTTGCATAACGGAAGGAACCAAAATTTTGGTTCCTTGCAATCCGTGGGTAATCTGATTGTTAGGATCTTTCAATCATTAGAACACATTTATTGCAAATCTTTGCCTTTTCACTCCATCCCTCTTGTATGGCTTGACTTGGGTGATATGACTAGCATTTAACCCACTTCCAAATCATTAGGAACCTCATCCCTTCTATGGTTTAACATCAAATCAAACACATTTCTCCATAATTTTTCACTTTTATAAATTAAAAGGTTTTACCATGATCATCCTCACACCTTCTCCATTCTTACCATCAACTAGCAAAAACTCAAGTCAAAATGACAAAATATTCACCTTCAACCAAGCCTTGCAAGAAAACCGCTAGGATTAGCGTAAGACCTTGTTGTTTTGTCAACTTGAGTTCTTCATCCGAGTCATCTCCACTCACCATCTCATCTCCTATAAGGGTTGATACACACCTCACTTTGGCTACTCCTATTCCCATCACCATCACCACTCCACCACCAACAAAGACACCAAGCTCACCACCACCGGCACCCCTCCAAACATCAAAAACACCATCAGCATCAAAATCTCCAACACTCATCCCATTGGAGTTATTTTCCACACCTCCCACTTCTCCAAATCCTTTCTTGGAGGACTTGGAAGATTTGCCTCCTAGGCCAAATCATCCACCACCATTGCCATCATTTGGCACTATTGAGCGGATTGCTCATGAGTCTCCTAGACCATCCTTCGACCCAAACGCCCCGTTAGGGCCAAGACCTCTTCTCTTCCACCCCATTCACAAAGACATCCATGGTCCTTTGTATGTGGATCAACCACTCCCTACATCAATGTCCCCTCACATAGAGGACATTGAGGAGTCCATGTGGGATGATCATCCCACAAGAGAGGAGATTCAAGCGGAACTCCAACATCTCCACCAATTCTCAAATATAGTGGATTCTCACCTAAGTGAGACTATGCAAATGCAAAGTGCTTTGCTAGCCTTCATAATCACCACCCCAAACACCAACACCAACATTAACACATCTACCATTCCACCACCACAACCTCATTAACCATACTACCCCCTAGGCATGGTTGCTCAACTTGTGAGCAAACCGCCCAAACCGTTGATCGGACCCGAGTAATGGTCCATGAATTCCAAGAGGAAATGAGGTTCATCCTCAATCACATCCTTGAGCGTCTCAACGCTCTTTCTCATCCACCATCTCATTAGAATGGTCCTAGATTAGCTTTTCTAAGAATTTTTTTATTTTTCTAGGATTATTTTTTTATTGTACTAAAACACTTCATTGTGTTCTCTTTTCATGGTTTTTAAATCATGAAAATTTTTAACAAATGAATGGTGTTTTCTATATTGTTGGTGCTTATTACATAGTGTTTGGAAATGCTTGTGAATGATGATTATTACTAACAAATCTTTTTGTAGCTTTTTCACAATCCATGTATCTTCCCATTGGCACCCAATTTAGGGGGAGCTTTGATCAAGGGGGAGATAATAGCTCGGGCTCATTATACATTCCGCATTGCATCTTCTTTTTGTTGAGACAAAAAGGGGGAGAAATATATAGAACTTGGTTATATTTGACTTTTCTGAAAAAGTCAAACTGCATACATTGACTTTCTGAAAAAGTCAACATGATACTTTATTGGTAATACTTGACTTTCTGAAAAAGTCAACTGCATACTTTGAGTTTTTGAAAAAGTCAACATCATGCCTCAACTAGTGAAGACTTTGACTTTCTGAAAAAGTCAAACATCATACACTTGCATTATCATTTCTTTTTCAAGTTCTAAAACTAATATTTTTATAACTCTTGTACAATCTTTGTATCTTTTATAAAAATAAAATTTATATTGTTAATACAAATATCGTCATTAAACCTTATTTATATTTTTGATCTTTACCTAAGTTTTGTTAACGACAAAAGTAAATTTAATTTTTATAAAGCTTAAAGCTTGTCAAGTTTAATATATATTAAAACAAGCTTTTTCAAACAATATCTTCATCACTCAAGCATTTACATTGTGATTAATCATATCTTAATATGACTCTAACCATAATGTATGATAGTAGTTTTTAGAATGTTTTAGTTTCTTAAAAACTAAACATTACTTATGTATTTGCATATTTCTAAAAATAGAAAAATAACACATGACATCATGTGATGCATCATGGAAATCATTGGAAGATTTCATTAGATATTTTGTGTAGATTTGGACTCTTCATATCTTACACAATCTTGCATAGATATGGTTGACTTTGGCAAGATCTTGATATCTTGCTGTCAAACCTCGGCGACACCAAAAGCTATAACTGGCGGAACCCTTTTAAGGGGTCCGCGGTCCGTGGTGCCTGCTGATAGTTTTGGCTATAAATAGCAAAGCCAAACCAAGTAGTTTTTTATCCCTTTCTAATATACTCTCATACATATCTTCTCTCTAACCTTTCTAACTCAGTTTCATATCATATTAGTGATCTCTTTTGTAGCAAAGAAGATCAAGACACATTCAAGCTTCAACGAGAAGTTGAAAGTCTTGTTTGTTTAGTGTTGTATGATCTTGTGTTGATTCATACTTCATTGTTGTATTAAACTATCATAATTTTGTGAGTGTGAGTGGTTAGTATTTTAGTCCTCAAAATACATTGTGTGTGGGAGTGGTTGTACCCTTGGAAAGAACTCGACATTTAGCTTAGTGTCGGAAATAGTGTAAGCGAAGTGTAAAGGTTTCTCCGCCGGTGAAAGGAGCTTGTTGACTAGTGAAGTTAAACTCTCGAGTGTGAGACTCGGGGAGTGGAGTAGGGCAAGAAGAAAGAGTCCTTGTAGACCGAACCACTATAAACAACTTGTTGTGGTTTGATCATTTCTTTCCTTATTTACTCTTTACATATTGCTTACATATTTCATTAACATATCTAAGATCAATATCAATTGATCTTTCAATAAGTTTCAAAACAAAGTTTTTAATCGGTAAACTATTCAACCTCCCTTATAGTTTTCCACAATACCTTTGTAGCTTTCCTATTAATTGCTTATATAGGCATTGAAGAGGTCAATTGGTGAAAAAGTTGTTACAATGCGTTCACATAATTCTCACGTGTCATAATGTCTATAAATGAACATGTCTATAATTGGTTGAGTTTAACATATATGTTAATGCTACACAACCCTTTTTTTTTAAACACTATGTTATGTTACACGCTAAATAGTATAGTAATATTTTGTATTAAAGATTTGGTTAATTGACAAACAATAATATCTTTAAAATATAAGTGAGACATTTTATAACTTATTTTTTATTGGAGAATGCTAGAACCACTCACAACTCACAAAAATAAAATCACACAATGAGGTGGCAATGATGTGTTAGAGAGTTATTGGTTTAATTAAAGAGAAGAGAGAGAAACTATAAAATGATACATTAATCGGGGAGTGACACCTCAGCATGTGGATGTTTTTTGTGGAATTTGTATGTGGGTCTAGCATTCCTCTTTTTTATTGAGGTTTTCTAACTTGGGCCATCACGTACGGCTGAGTTATAGAGTGTGATGAACATAATATTTTTAAAATAAAATATTTCTATGTTTAACGTTATTAAACTTGACACATGAAAGAAATGGTTTCTAACTTGTCGCATAGTGACATATAATTAGGCATAGTTAATGTTTAACACTATTAACCTAATTAATTTAATAGAAATAAGTAAAATACTTAGCTAAAATGATCACAAAAATAATTTAGTAAGGAACACCCAACTCTTTATATTTAATTAAACTTCACATTATATAATAATAACATTTGTCAAACAAATGTTTTTCAATACTTTTTGAGAAAAAACACTATTCATCTACAATATATTTTTCTGAATGACAAAAATGGTCCACGTGATTTGGTTTTGAGCAAAATTGATTCTTATATTTAATTTACTTTACAAAAACAGTCCTTCTAAAATTAAAAAAAAAATGTCCCTAAAGATTTTTACAAACCACAGTAACGGTCCCCACATGTTACTTTTCACATAAAAAAGTCATTGGTTTTTATAAAATTGCAAAAAAAAAAAAAAAAAAAAGTACGTAATGTTGACATACACTTATAGAAATAGTCTGTGTTAAACTGAATATGTAACATAAAATTACACAAATGTCCTTCAAGTTTACTTACGTTACAACAATAGTCCTTAAAAAACTAAAAAAAATCTCTATCATTACTCGCGATTATTTTAACAAATCCTTAATTAAATAGCTAATGAGGGGAGGTATGATGTTCAAAACACGCAAATCATTTTTTCTTCTCTTTAAGGTTTTTTAAGTATACCAAACTGATGTTTCACCTCCTCTGTATATGGTTTTCAAAACAATGATGTTGAAAATGGCATCTACCTTCATATATTACACTCTGAAAGGATTAGTGTGTAAAGACCAACGTCTTTCACAACTAGAATTTATGAAAATTTAGTCAGTCATACCGGTGCACACTAAACAGAACACGTAAGTTGATAATGAGAAAAGAGTGACGAAATGAAATGGAAATGAAGAGGAAATAATATTCTCATAGAGGGATAAAACGATAATATCCAGGGAGTGTATATATACTAAATTAAGTGATTAAATATAAGAGTCTTCTTAATTAGCCTCTTATATGGGAGAGTGCAGCTTTAGTAGGTATCCAACTTGCATAGGTTTGTATCTATAGTTCTACCTGTGCAGTATTAGTGAATAACTGACGCAACTCACGTGGTGATTTTCCCCAAGAAACGTAATTGTTCGACTGAAGCATTAAGATCAAGAAAAGGTTATTGCATGCAAGTCAAGGTCTAGGAGCTTACGTTATTGCATGATCAAGTATGTAATTCCTAAATACCTTTTACACGTGTTAGATTAGGTTATATCCTTGATTAGGAGATATGTGTATCAAGGTATTGGTCTACATGGCCTTACGTGTTTATATTTCGTTATGCATCTTTTATGTGTCATGCGGGTGACCTCCAATACCATACACACTCTATATGTGTTTTAAGCTTATATATTGTATCTTTATATATTACACTTTATATGTAATTTCAAAAGCGATCTTTGAGGTAAATCCGAGAAATGTTTGTGTAACCCCTATGCCCCCTATAAAAGGAAGAAAAAAAATTGTTCCTTACAACTGAAACAGGGGTAAAAATCTAATACATAAAACCCCGCCGCATCACGCGTGACAAAACCACTTCGTTTTTATTTAAAAGACAAGCATTCCAAATTTGCTCCGTGTTACAACCTTGCCATTGTACACCAGAAGTGGGCAGGAAGAAAAGAAAAAGAACAACCAAAACTAATGGAGAAAAATAATCAACCCTAAAAATCTTCTAAAATAAAAACGACCCCAAATAATTTAACTCCATGTTAAATATTAGCAATCACTAGATATAGAAGTATCGTAAGTCTAAATTTAGAAATGTGATTTTCATAATTATGATAGTATTAGCAATAACTTTTTGAATTATGGTTAACAAAATTTATTTGTAAATCATCATGTTGAAACATTAAAACCTAAATTTGATTAACTAATAGTGTAACTTACTTTTGGTCGTGATAATAAGCACCTTTAGAAGATTTGAAAAGTTTATGTTAGACTCTAATTTATTTTTCCCAAATAATGAGTTTATTTAATGGGTGTTTGGGTATGTTTGGCAAAACTAGCTGTAAGCTGTATGCTGTAAGCTGTAAGTTGTAAACTGCAAAGCTGTTAAAATGAGCTACAAACTGTATTTTTTTTCAATAAAATGTTTGGTAAATTAGCTGTTAAATATAATTATAAGATGTAAAATGACATAAAAGGACAAATCTATAATTGTAAATAAATGTTTGGAGGGTATATCAGTAATTTAAAGTTTTAACAGCTCCAAAACATTTAAAAAGCTTCATGAATCAGCTTTTCATTTTGGAGCTATTTGTTTGAAATAAAAACTTGTAGTTAATGCATCCAAACGGAGCTACTTGGTTTATATGAGATTATTTTGTAACAAAAAGCTAACAGCTCCTCCAAAAAGCCCCTGCCAAACAGGCCCTTCATATTAATAAACTTACACCTTTTTTTTTAGAGTTGAAATATGCAATTAATTTTTTTTATTTTAAATGTAGCAATATATTAACAAAACTAACAAGAAAACTTTACAAACAAAGGCATCTTGCCTTACTAATCAAGATGATTAAGAAAGACAGGACATGGAAAAAAAAGATAAAATATTTCTAAAATATTTGGGACATGTTGTTAATAGAAATCTTAAAAATTCAAATTCAACAACTCTATACTACATATAATGCACGAAGGCATCTCACTCTTAATTTTAAGACGTACAAGAAATTAAGCATGGTTTACTGATAATATCAAATTAGCCTGATCTTTTATATATCAAATTCCCGTGTTTATGGCCTCATTTATATTAATATGGTACTTAATTGGTCTATATTCGTTCATATTTGCATTTCAAGATAAATGAGGCGCTGGAGCAGAAAAGAAGTGATAAAAGGCCAAGAAGTATATTCTGAAGATAAGTTACGGCGTAAAGGGTACTTTTGACTACGTCGTAACTAATACAATGGAGGCCTGATAATTATTTGTGAAGGTTACGCCGTAACTGCTTAATAATGTTACGGCGTAATTATGATGCTTTGAAGGATACGGCGTAACCATCTCTTATGGTTACGTCGTAATTATTTTGTGAAGGTTACGGCCTAACATGCAAATTAGTTACGCCGTAGAGATACTAACGGAGTGGATAATCATGAGCGTATAAAGGGTTACGGCGTAACTCAGATAATTAGTTACGCCGTAATTAATTACTTGGGCGCAAAGTTTCGAGGTCCAAGGATTGAAAGCGGCAAGTTTATAATTATTTTATTCACTTCGAGGACTGAAGAAAATAATATGAAGATGGATGGAGGGTCAAAAGCGTACAAGATAATAACACATTTTTATGTGTTATTCATTAAATAAACCACAAGGGCCAAAGAGCAAATATTCTTAAGTTGGAGGTTTATTGGAAAATATCATTTATTATATATATGACATCTAATATGTCATACAGGATATCAATGAGGTAAAAACACAAATCTGTGTTTCTTTCTTTTGGTTGCCGACGCACGAAGACAAAAAAAGGAGGACAAGGGGAGTTTTGTTTGAGGTTCCCCGGTACTCAACTAGAGGATCGATAGCTTTATCCTTGGTATTATATGTAATTATTTTTCGACTCTTAATATTATTTTGGTTTCATTATTTTATTATAATTTTGATTATGATTTAATTGTTGGAGCATTTTTATTTATTGTGTTCTATTTAATTGATTATTAATTTATTATTAGTCACTTAATTATTTGATGTTATGTCTTGGTTTATTTATTGTTTTACTTGGTAATTATATTTGTCATCCCACTAGGGTATTTTGGAAATGTGGAAATTAGGTCTTGGCCTAGTTTAGATTCTTTTATTATTAATGCTTTTGCGTTAATTAATTGTTTCGAGTGTATGCATGCATAGTTTATTGGTAGCTACCCTTGTTTCGGTAGTTTTGAATGACGGTAGAGGCCAATTGCCTAGGAGATATGACCAACTGACCCTAGGTGAGCGGACTGAGACAGGAAGGGTAAGATATGACCAACTGACGACCCTTTCTACTTGTGCGATTTGACCAACTGATCACCTACCGTTTGGATGAACTTAAGAATTAGGGGGTGAGTGTCTAAGTTCCTAACGGCCGGGCACTCACTATTATAAATCTAAGCATGTAGCGGAACTTAATGACTTGGCTTAGGGGACCAGGAACAACAGGACTTATGACGGTGTGCCTGATTTCTCCTGTGGTGGCATCTTTGCTGATAGGTTAGGGCGAATTGACCAAATGTTGTCCTCTCGACTTTAACCCCACTTGAAACAAGAATCTAGTGACTTTTAGAACCCATGTATTGCAATAGTAAAAGACCGGCTCTTAATGATTGCTATTAGATTGCCGAATGATCCCGGGTGACCTGTTCATCTTGGTGAGGATTCTAAGAACCATAGGGTAGGCGAATTGACCAAAGGAGTCTATCGACTGTTCCACTTGTGGAAGAACTAGGTTTAAGAATTGCATCACTATCGTTCCATTTAGCGTGTTTACCAGAGAACCAGCCCAATTGATCACGTGACACCTTAAATATTATCAATCATAACATTAAAACTTATCTATTTGACTAATTTAATTAATTAGACAGTTAGGAATCAACCGTTCTTGGGACGACCTTGGTCTTACCATTCCCTCACTACATGCGACCGGGTACACTGCCCGTTAGTGCATTATGTAGGCCATAGGTAGACGAGTTACTATAAATGTAAAACCTGGTCAGTAAAACCTGCATCATTTACAACATTTTAATGCACCCAATTTTCAGAATTACAACAAAAGTAAGCATATTTTACAACAAAATAAAGCGTGATGTTATTTTAAGACCAAAATTCTATCAAACAACATTAATGCTATTAAAAACACCTCTTCACCAAAAATTACAATCATTTAAGCACAATGTACAATAACTACAACCAATTTTTAGATTTACAACAAAATAAGCATAATGTACAACAAAATAAGCATGATGTAATTTTTAGACTTATTTTCAGACTTACAACATTAATGTTATTAAAGTTGTCAATGTTATTAATGACTACTACTTACAAGAAAAGAAACATAGTGTGCAACACTTTAATGTACATAATTTTCAGACGTACAAAACAAAGTGTACAACAAAACACCCCTTAAATAAGAAATACAAATTATCAAGAATATTGTACAACCAAATTAAACAGAATTTCTACATTAAATTTCACTACTCAAAATAATAAAGCACATTATACAAATATTCAAGCCCGAACGGGCAACGGGCCAAATGGGCTTGAGCCCGAACTGGCGCGGACCAAACGGGATCGAGCCCGAGCAGACACGGGCCAACGGGTTCGAGCCCGAACGGGCACGGGCTATTCGAAATTCTTGATATCCGTAAGTTTATTGTTAAAAAGAACATAATAAACTAAAATACATCATTCATCGAAAAAATTTATTTTAGGATACCCGCCGCTGCAACGCACGGATACCATGCTAATTACTTATAATGGAAAGAAGTGTCTTTTGCTAAGAAATCAATACATACACATGAATATAAGTTACATTACATCAGAAATTAACAACCCATTTAATTGATTTGTAACATCCATTTAATTTATTTGTAATAGTCATTAATATATCATTATCACTATTTGATCTATCATTATCACTGTGATTTAAAAAAAAAAGAACGTCTAAGACCTTAACTATTTTTTAATGCGTACATTATAATTAAAATTCATATATAAAGCCTATACAACCACAAACCAAACAGGAAAAAAAATACTACACTCTTTTTATCTCTCACAGTGGTCGGTCGACCGACTGGGTCACCCCTGCACCGATCGAGTTGCCACCACTACAGGTAGTCGGTCTTCAAAGGTCAGACGGCTCCAAAACAAGCAACCCCTTCGTCACATCGACTGATAATTCATTCTAAAAAAACAAAAAGTGTACCGCTACAAAATTTAGTCACAGGGTACCGCCGCTGCATTGCGCGAGTACCTGCAAGTACAGTTAATACATATTACTCTTAATTAAATATAAAAATTACCTTAATTGCATGTCATTTAATTTAATAAACTCATCATTTCTTTTCTTATGTCTAATCCATGCTTTACGGTAGCCGTTAGATAAATTTTTAAAAACTGATAACCTAGTAGTAACGATTTGGTGCATCTACGACTGTTTTTTTATTAAGCAATGTAATTCTATAGTCATCAATCATCATATTGCAACAAGTTTGTTGGTCTCAATACCTTGCATGTATGAAACCTTCACAAATACTGCTTTCGTCCCATAATAATTGTCATTTTTGATTTTTTTAAGTTTTTTTCATTCAACTTTGACTATAAATATTTTTATTTGTGTAATATAATACTTGATAAAAAATATATGAATAGATTGGGTTTTAGATGTATTTTCATTTGATATATTTTTTATCAAGTATTATATAACACAAATAAAAATATTAATGATCAAAGTTGAACAAGAAAGACTAAAAAAACCAAAGAGGACAATTATTATGGGACGGAGGGAGTATAAAATAGAGCGTAATTTTGAATTAGTTGAACGGTTTTTACGGTCTTCAATGTATGTACTGATTTATTAACATTATCTGTTCAATATACAAATGTTTTCATCACCTTCATTAATAGCTGGCAAATTATGATTCAAACATCAGTATATGTCCATACGGGTAAAAAGTCTACGAACGTTCTAGGCTCATATAGCCTTCGACTAGCATGTGTCCCATGTTAGAATATTTAAATCCTATTTTGTATCCAGTCTTCTAACATACTTCTAGTGTGAATAAAATAAATACGGGTGCCTCGCCGGGATTAATTTATAAATATTAAATAAAGTTTGCGTTCATCACTTTCTTAAATGTACTGCTATATTACACGTATTTAATATATTAGCCGTGTGATATGTTAACTTTTATTTTTAGTAATGTGATATATATGTGACCGGTAAGCCAGATAAACAAATAATTTTTTCATAGCAAAATGGCTTTTCTAATTTATTTTGTGCAAAATACGCCCTTTTTTATTTTTTCTATTGCAAAATAGGTCTTTCTTTCTTTTATTTTATTTTATTTTATTTATTTTTTTTTTCCTTTAAATTGGTTCTTGTGCCATTTTAGTCTCTGGTAAATCTTTATTTTTTTAGCAAAATTATGATTTTTTAATATTTCACAAATCTTAAAGAAATTGGGAATTTTTGTGATTTTTTAAAAAATATTCATTTTTTATTAAAGGAGAATTTCATCTATATCTTCAAACAAAACTTATAATTACATTAATATCTTTACAAATATTGTTATTACACAAATATCCTTTTAAACCAAAAAAATACTCATCTATATACAAATAAAATATTTAATTATTAATAACTAGTCATAATATATAAACTTATTAGCCAAATCTTAAATTACATACTTTTTTACCCTTATTCTCCAGTTATCATATTCTCAAGTTCTAAACAATTCAAAAGTTACAACCTCTAATCAAACAAAAAAATCTCTATAACAGAAAATTGATTGTCTTAATTACAAAAGAAAAAGTCGCATATATGTCATTTCACTATAACAGGTATGTTTAGCGAGGGTTTATTGAGATTTGAGCTTTTAAAATAAGCCGGCTAATAAAATAAGTTTCGTTTGTCACACATGTTTATAAAGGCATATATCTTATAACATAAGTCGTAAGCCTTCATAAGCCCAAGCTCATAAAATTTGGCTTATAGGGGCTTATGGCTAGTTAAATTACTTAAATACCCTTAAAAAGATAATGAATTATCAAGTAAAAGTTGTAAATATATATAAATTTAATTTGATGTATTTTTATGTGATTTTACATTAATAAACGTCAGCTCTAACTAATTCGCCAAACAACTTTATAAAAATATAGGCTCCAGCTTTCGACTTATAATCAAAGCCCAAGCCCCAACCCCAGCTCCAGCCCCATCCCAAGCCCATTGCGCCAAACATACCCTATAATCATTTACATGAATAATATGATATTACATAAATGAGTAAAGTCCAAAATATATCCCTGTGGTTTGTCTGGTATCTCGCATTATATCCTCGTGGTTTTTTGGCACAAAACCATCCCTCCGTTAGTAAAGTAGGCACAAAACCGTCCCTGCGTTAGTAAAGTCAGTCTACGAGGACTAACGGTGCAAATTATTTCTCTGTTATCTCCTAACGCAAGTTAAAATATATGCACCGTTTGTCCTCATTCACTATTTTACTAACAGAGGGATGTATTTTAGACTTTTCTTCGGACTTTTAGTATATTAACCCGTTTAAGTTTCGGTCGGGCTTTTCATGTTGGAATAATACAACCGCCACCACCCGCAACCGCCACCAACTCCACCCACCACCACCACCATTGCCACCACCACCCGCCACCACCGCCCAGCTCCACCGACGCCACTCACCACCACCACCACCACCCACCACTCGCTACCGCCACCACCCTCCACAACCACCACCACATCCACCCACCACCACCACCTCCGCCACCACCACCCGCCACCACCCACCACCACCCCTTCCACCCACCACCACCACCACCACCATCACCACCCACACCATTGCCCACCATAAACACCACCACCTCTACCCACCACCACCACCACTGCCACCACCACCCGCCACCACCATACCCATCGCCACCCACCATAACCACCATAACCTCTACCCACCACCCGCCACCACCATACACCGCCACCACCACCCGTAACCACCACACACCGCCACCACCACCCACCTCCACCGCCGCCACCCACCACCTCCACCCACCACCACCACCGCCGCCACCCACACTACCACCACAACCTCGACCACCTTTACCCACCACCAACCCTTTGCCCCTACCGCCACCACTACCACCACCTACCGATGGCGGTGGTGGTGGTTGCAGTGGCACAGGTATCCGTGGGTGGTGGTGGGTGGTGACGGCGGCGGGTGGTGAGTGGTGGCGGAGGTGGTGGTGGTTTGTGGTGGAGTGGTGGTGGGTGGAGGTGGTGGTGGTAGTGGTTGTGGTGGGTGGCGACGGTGGTGGTGGGTGGAGGTGGTGGTGGTGGTGGTGGGGTGGGGGTGGTAGCGGGTGGTGGTGGTGGTGGTGGTGGGTGGTTGTGGTGGCGGTGGCGAGTGATGGGTGGTGGCAGTGGTATTATTCCACCATGAAAATGCCAGTTGAAACTTAAACGGGTTAATATACTAAAAGTTCGAAGAAAAGTCCAAAATACATCCGATGCAAATATTTTAACTTGCGCTGGGAGATAACGGATAAATAATTTGCACCGTTAGTCCTCATTGACTGACTTTACTAACGGAGGGATGATTTTGTGCCAACTTTACTAACGAATGAATGGTTTTGTGCCAAAAAAAAATAATAATAAAACCCCAAAAATGTAAAACGAAATACAAGACAAACCACAGGAATGTATTTTAAACTTTACTCTACATAAAATAACTTACCACCGTATTGATTAAAAAATTTCTGGAGTTATCTCCCGATTCTTACAAGCGCACACTAAATGATTAATCTAGAACTCTTACACATAATCTTTACTTCATTATAATTCTAACAAAAATGCAATACTCATATTATTTTTTCATAAAAAAGAAATGAACAATTTGATACCTTATATTATAGATTTTATCATTCAAACATATGTTATGTCATTCATACATAGGTTATGTTGTTCCAACCATTTATTGTTGTTAGTTTGAATGTTATAAACCAAGTAGCTGATTTGAGAAGAAGAAGAACATACCTAAAATAACTTAGAGGGCAAGGTGTCATAACAAGCCTCTCATCTTCATCAGTGCCACCTCAGCACCACATCAGCATCTTACTTCTCCACAACTAACCACAACAACCCACCCCCTCACTCATAACAAACCACAACCTCTTCATCTGGGGCCCACCACTACCACTTTATTTTTTTTATTCAATTTTCAAAATAAACTAAATTCATTTCATTCAAAATAAAAATACAATACATAACTTAATAATAAGAAGAAAAAAAACAACACTTACTAATAAAAACGATACAGAAAGAAAAAAAAACGACACGGGTAAAAAAAATACAACACATACTAATAATATGAAACCTAGTAATCTATTTGGTGATATTTCTTGATTAGACATTCCTGCCTCTTGCGGATGATTTCTGCTTTTACCGGGTCAGGATTCAAATTTGGATCTATCATCAGAAAATCCATCTCGATCTTCTCTTGGAGAGCTTTTTCCTTCTCCCGCCTCGCCTCGTAACAAGCCCTTTGAGCGTCGGCTTTTTGAGCATATATTTCGGATATATGTCCCGAAAAAGTACTCGATTGACTTCCACCGGAGCTCGCAGCGCTCGACGTTGAAGTCGACTTCTGTTTCTTTGCGGCTCGTTTACCTCCATCTCTTTCAGGCCGAGGTCGTCTGTCCGGCCCAAATATATCCTCGAGACATGTAATGTCAATGGGATCTTCAGCATCCCACTTGGGATAATTTTTCAAAACATTCCAACATTTTTCATACCCAAACTCCTTCCCACCATAACGCTGCGCAAAGCTATCTTTGGCATTCTAGACATGATCGTGGTTATTTTCACCACTTCGACGCTGAAGATGTTGGTAAATAGCGTTGAACTTTTGGCAATCACCGTTAATCCTCGACCATTTACCAGTTATCATATTCTTGCCACGCTGGTTATCGGTGGTCTTAGTATTGAACATGTCGAGAATGTCGTTCCAAAAGAACTCTTCAGGACGGTCATTTCCCATATCTCTATCTTGGGAAATTTCTATCCAACACTGCGCAAGTAACATTTCTTCATACTTCCTCCACTTCCTCCTGTCTGCCTGTGCAATGACTTCCACATCTTCGTCGTCGTCTGCGTCCAAATCCACAACATGTTTTTTTGCATTCGTCTTTTTCCCCCTACCTTTTTCCGGTTCACGTGCTTTTGGAACTTTGAATTGTGAACCGGACGGTTGTGATTCCATTTGGGGCAACTGTGGAGGCTGTGACGGGTTAAAAAACTGTGGTGATTGAAATCGGGCGGGGTAACTTGCGAATCCTTGTTGAAACTGATATTGTTGGTTAAGAAATATTTCTTGTGGATACAGGTTGGAATTTGTCGAGGAGGGGGTAGACGGGTTTGAAGAACCCCCGTATTGTGGTGGGTTTGAGTTAAGTAAGTTTGTGACGTACCCTCCGTCATTTGGGTTTTGAGACATTGTGAGATTTTTTTTTTGAGTTAAGTAAGAATGGAAGATGTAGGAGATGAAGATGATAAAAATGGTGGAGATGAATGTTATTTTATAGGGGTGGTGGGTTTTTAAAAATAAAATAAAATAAACTTTGAATATATCCGTTTAATAACGGATATATATCCGTTGCCTCACTTTTGTCAGAAGATTGCTTCGTTGTCATAACGAAGCTTCACTCCACAGCGGCCGACGGTGAAGCGCCACGCTGGACGGCGAAAGGTTACGAAGAGGCGACACCTTCCCCTCTTATTGTGTTTTTAGATTTGATTAAAGAATAAGGGTAAAAAAATAATACACCTCTCATGATAATTGTTTTATATATCCATATTAGTTAATTATAACTAAATTATTTACTTAGATATCTATGAGTTTTTTTTTTATTAAGTTTTAAAGGATATTGATGTAGTTATGAAATTTATAACGATGTTGATGTAATTATGAGTTTTTGAAATAATATTGATGAAATTCTCCCTTTTATCAAATTCAAAATACCTATGAATTTCGCAAGATTTGCGAACTATTTACGAAATTGAATAATGTAACAAGTTTGCTTACAAAATGGTCCTTATGTGATTTTTTTTCAACCTCGGTCCTTATGTAACTTTTATTTTTTGAATAAATATTTTTAGTTAATACTCTGTAACATGACTTTTCTAATAACTTGAAAAACTTAAAAGCTTGCTAAAATGGTCCTTGTGGGAAATTTTTTATTTATTTATATATGTCTATTGTATACCTTAGGCTAATGTTTTTAGGAGGGGTTGCACCCCAATCAACCGACTCTTCAACCGAGTCTTCCGTTTTAGCTCAGCCGGATACAACCGAGTTTCATCTCAACTTTTTTAATCTTTCGGTTGGCTACCCAACTATAACTTTCACTTTGTTTGTGTGTTATTTTTTTTATTTAACTTGTTTTTGTATAGTATGTTTTTTTTGTGGTTGTGGCCGTCTTACTATTTATTTGTGGTTGAGGTGTAGTTTTAGAGAGAGAAAGCTGATATAGCAAATGGTAACCATAATATGTATAGTTGCCATTAGCATTTACCTTATAACATTTTATTAAAAGGTTATATCGGTCTTAAGTTCAGCCACCTACGTACCTAACTCAGTATTTTCTGCAATCCTCTCACGTGCTCGAATACCTGGACCAACATCTTTACAAGTTTCTCTCATTATATATCTATACTAAAACACGTTGTCGGTGAATGTATTTTAATCCTCCGCTGCCTTTTATAATTTTGGTCGGCGTGAATAAATTAATCGTATCCTCTTTGGGCTGTTGTTGGCCCCTTAATAACATTTACCTTGAGCCCATTAAAAAGGCTGCTACCAACAACGTGAGTAACTTGCTTATCCATACTACCATAACCGACTTCCCAGACACTTCTGGTACCTCCCACCGTCATCAGCAACGTTTCTTCCAATTCTATGTGGAATTACGGGAGCATCTTGAGGAGGACAGGAAAAAAGATAGTAAATCAGAAACTCCAAGATGCTAGCACCGTTATTACGGTAGCCTGAATAGTAGTCACGGGCCTGACCATTTTATGGATCGGGTCGATTCCATTAGGAAAAAGGTGCTAACAGTTATTGCTAATCTCAAAATTTGGGTTTGTATTTACTTTCATGTTTCATTGATTCTTTCAATTTTAGTTTTCCTTTTAATGATTTTCGTTGCCATGAACCCTTTATGAACAACAACAGACTGATTAAAAGGTATGAGCTATTTTAAATTAGTTTACAATAATTGTTTTTTGAATGGTTGGTTATGCTGTGGCTGAAGATTTACATCTGGGTAACAGGTCATCACCGGCCATCAAGGATCTCAAAATCGTTTAAGGTTTGTGTTTTACGCTTTTCAATTAAGTAGATTTTAGGTATAGTTTGATATTATATTCAAGGCTGCATTTTTTTATTTATATAATTGGGGTTTATATATTTTTATTTGATTGGTGATTATGTTGGAGGTTACTATTAGGAAATTGGCTTGGTGCGGATGGTCCTAATGACAGTCGAATTGTTTTTAATGATACGCTAGATAGGTATTATGTTTGTTAGTTTTTATTTTAATTTTATTGTTGTTTTTTTTCCAGTTCACTTGACCTAACTAATTTTCTTATTTGGTGTTTGTCCAGGCGAACGGGAAGAGGACATTGTTGCTGTAGGTTGTGTTGTTGATCAGACTAAGGTATTTGTTTATGTTATAAGTTAAGGGATATATGAGTTTTGATTTCGTACTATTATGTTTTCGATCAAGTAAAAAATATATTTTATAAAGCGGGTTTAAGAAAATTCTTGTTCACTTATTATTCCTATAAGGAAAACAATGTCGTCAAGCCTGCTCCTGCCAAACAAGGTTGTGACTAATTTGCACATATTATTATTGTTTGTTTAGGATCTCGACACGTTGGGAGTTCTGCGTCAAATGTACACTTCTATTTGTATCTTAACATATAAGAAAGTATTTCCACCCCGAACTCACGCTATCAATGGGCTAAATCTTAGGATGCCTGCTTGAACGTCTGACTAAACACTCCACTATAGTGCAATGGTTGGTTTGTTCATTGTATTTATTGCGTGAATTGTGGTCCCTGACATTAAGAGTATTAACGAGTCCTATATATTCTTTAACTTTGGGAATTGCGGTCACTGACATTAAGACTCTTAACGAGTCCTATACATTCATAGAGTCAGGGCATTTGGCACATCCCTACAACTGATATAAGGAATACAACGCGCTAATTAAAATAAGGATGTGACAATTCGACTAATCAATACGATATAACTAGGGAGTAGTAAGATTCTAAGTAAACACATTTACTTATCATACGAGTTCACCAATTTAATTTTATGCATAATAAGTTTTATTTAGTTTTAATTAGCTTAATCAGTAGTTATAAAACAAAACTCTTCAAACCACGAGAGTTTTACTTTGTTTTCTAAAAAATATAAAAATAAAAAAATAATCATTACTCAACCTTTATACTTAATTCGTCATACACTTTAAGCCTTCACAACACTATTCCCCTATAGAACGATCAATCCCCCATGTCTTACCTATACTACACTACAACGGTTAGGTACTCTACCTAGGAGGATTGTAAAACTTAGTGTGTTTACAATTATCCGCATCATAGTTGCATATGTTGTCTTCACAACCGCAACCTTATCTTTTCCTTAAGAATAAACTTAACTTCATGTTCTCTTACATTGAGCACCTCATGACACCACCTTCCACACCCCTCACTCCACCACCCGCACCAACCTATAGCCTAACCAACTAAGCATTAGAACTCGACATTTAGCTTAAGGGATGAACTTCACTTCATGTAATTTTTAATGTTTTTCAAAACTAATTTTTACAACGAGATAAAAACAGTAAAACTATTCAACCCCCTCTAGTTTTCACACACTTCTAAGTAATGTACCCAATAAAATACCACAATAGCCATCAAACTTTTAAATTTTAGTTCAATATCATACATTTTAGAGAAATCTCTTTGCATTGTTAGTCCTTTTAGCTAACGGCCGTTTGTAATTAACTCACAAATATATTTTCTTTTCCATTTCTAATTATTTTTGTGGAAAACTAGAATGGGGGGTAAAATAGTTTTACCGATTAAAACTTGGTTTTAAACTATTTAGATCGACTTATGTCAATCTATTTAAACATGTGTGTTGGATGTTGATAGATAAGCATATATAAGTATGTAATGAAAAGATAAGGAGTAAGAAGCACAAAACCACAACGCGAGTATTTATAGTGGTTCGGCTACAAGGACAACTTCCTTGCCCTACTCCACTCCCCGAGTCACCTACTCGAGAGTTCGCAATCACTACACTACACCAACTCCTTATGGCGGAGAAGCCTTCACAACGTTGCCTACTCTTTATCCGATACAAGGCTAGATACCGGGTTCTTCCACGAGGTAGAACCAAACCTATCACAACGTCGCCTATCCTTTATCCGGTATTAGGCTAGATACCGAGTTCCTTTACAATGGAGGAACTACTACCCAACACTACAACAATAACTAACCCCAAAGGAGATCTACTCCTTATAACGACATCAACAAGGATATCAATATCCTTTGACTCAATACTAATCTATCTTGTACACAGAAAACACCATATCAAATGTATACCTTAGGCACCTTTCACTAATGCCTTTAGCCTTGACTTCTAAGCACCCTTCACTAGTGCTTTCAATACGGACGTTCGACACCCTTCACTAATGTCTTCGTCTTGACCCTTTAGACATCTTTCACTAATGTCTTCAATACTAAGCTTCTTATGAAAAAGAAGAGAACTATCAACAAGAGAACCTCAGTAGTCTTGATGATAACGAAGCATGGCAACTCATGGACTTGAGCTTGCTTGTCTTCAAAACATGGTGATCTCGCCTTTAAGAGCAACCTAGAGAATCACACAAAAACAAAACTACATACATAGATCACTTGGATCTGGGGTTAGAAACTCAAAGAGAAAATATGTGAGAAAAGGGGTGAGAAACAATGAAGAAATGACTCACTATTTATAGAGGAAAAACAGCTACTGTTCCACGGATCCCACGGATCCCTCACTTGAGGGATCCGTGGGACGCTCCCTTTTGCCCATGGGTTTTGGGTCATGGGTCATGGGTTATGGATCATGGGTATCCAAGTAGATACAATGTATCTACAAGATGCAATGCATCTAGTCCATGGGTCATGGGTTAAAACCATGGGTCATGGATATTATCCATATATGACTTATGCATGATGTCATGCAATGGGTTATGGGTTATGCTCCATGGGTATGGGTCATGCACTTTGGGTTTTATCCAACTACATTCAATGTATTTGGTCAATGGGATGATAAGGTTAAGAGGAGATTTGATCATATCTTAACCTTAATCACAAAACAACTTACCAATTTCGTTTTTCCCTCTCTACCTCCCTAAAAGTTATGGCAAATAATTCATTCCCTCCTAGGGTTTGTGTTTTTTCCATCTCTTCCTTGTTTATCTATTGTAGGTGAATCAAGGTTCAAGGTTACGTAACTAGAACAGCATCGGGTGGTAGTCAAAGACGTGTAGCGTGTTTCATTCTTGGGAAAAGATCAACCTCATTGATCTTTTGGTTTCTCACTTCCATTCGTGTTATAGAACTTGGTGGTGAAACGCGGATCACGCTACAAAGGTATACTATTTATTGTAATTGTTACTTTTGTTATTGATTGATCATATGGCTATATGGATCCGTTGTTTGGTGATGTATCCGCTGCGTTTATATGTTTATTTTATGTCTATTATATTCATCATCACCTATAGATTTCCAGGTGTGTTGGGCTCAAGAGATATGTTAGGGGTGTAGACGCAAGTGAGTGAAAAATCGAACTCATACTCATGCGACATAGCAAGACCTATAGAAGTGAAGAGTTAATAAGATGAGACGTATTACAGGCAAAACAATGATTACCTAACGTTTTTACTAGATGTTTATTAACAATGATAATTAACTCACTTAATGTTTTGACATTCTACTAGAATATTTCTTTTAGGAAGAAAACGGTTTTTGTATTGCATGAAAAACTGTTATCTAGAAGGACGGTTCCCACGGTTCCTTTCCATGAGGGATCCGGCTAGTAGAACTACGGGGATCTGTGGATCTGTAGTGACAGACACAAGATTTTGACGAAAATAGATTTTTTGCATCTTATATGTTTATACAAAGATATGTGTTTTAGCCAATGTTTAATTTAGCATGCATTGTTGGTTTCTAATATATCTCAAGACCAAAATATACGAAAGATAAAAAATAAATGAAAGGACAAACATATTTTGAGAAATAAACTAGATAAACTAGAACATTAGTAATATTTCATTTCAATGCTAAGAACGATACAAAGGATTTGGTATATAACACCAATGTAGATTAACAACACAAAGTATATGTCTCTACGAGAACTTCATCATGGGGAACACGAGAGCGATGAGTGTTAAGGCGATGAGTACGAGGGTGATGTAAACCATGTTGATGAATAACCTTCTTGGTTTTGGTTTGAGATGAGATGAGATGAGATGAGATGGGGAGGAAGATGAAGTTTTGAATGAGAGGTAATTTTTGAAAGTGGAAGATTTGAAAAAGTGAGGATTTGGTGGAGTGGACGTCGGAGGGAGATTTATGGGGAAGGAGGAATTTTTGAGATTTGTGTTTTGTTTTATTATTAGAAAGATATGATTTTTGGATTAAATGAAATTAAACACAGATTTCATAAACCTCGACTTTAGACGAAAGAGCAACACGTATGCGAGAAAAGTTTCCTAACGAAGCTACGTGTAATATATGAATATGCATAAAAGATAATCATATAAATTCCTATGTAAGCATACTTATTTATTAAGCTAATGTTATTTAGAGATAAGTGGAAAGTCATACTTCTAATGCACTTAGGAATGTCTTTACAAATGACACAACAAATGTCAGTAGACAATTCCGGTTCCTTCGTGTTTAAGACACCTTCTTAGGGAATGTATTCTTGTTACCAAGCAATTCCTAAGGCTTGGTAGGTATGAGCTTTAACAAAGCAACATGACAAAGAAGGTTAGTGCAATTAAATAAATAGTAAGAAAAAATGTTGTCATCTAATCAACATCCAAACAAAGTGTTTTAAAAACATGGTGTTTTTTTTGTAAAAGACCTTCTTTGCAGTTTTCAATTAAACACGGATCGTATCAAAATTGTAAAGTACAATATACTTTAAAAAACTTGGTAACGAAGCTCCGATGCCAATTGTGGAAAACTAGAAGGGGGGGTTGAATAGTTTTACCCATTAAAACTTGGTTTTAAACTATTTAGATCGACTTATGTCAATCTATTTAAACATGTGTGTTTGATGTTGATAGACAAGCATATATAAGTATGTAATGAAAATATAAGGAGTAAGAAGCACAAAACCACAATGCGAGTATTTATAGTGGTTCGGCTACAAGGACACCTTCCTTGCCCTACTCCACTCCCCGAGTCACCTACTCGAGAGTTCGTAATCACTGCACGACACCAACTCCTTATGGCGGAGAAGCCTTCACAACGTTGCTTACTCTTTATCCGGTACAAGGCTAGATACCGGGTTCTTCCACGAGGTAGAACCAAACCTATCACAACGTCGCCTATCCTTTATCCGGTATTAGGCTAGATACCGAGTTCCATTACAATGGAGGAACTACTACCCAACACTACAACAACAACTAACCCCAAAGGAGATCTACTCCTTATAACGACATCAACAAGGATATCAATATCCTTTGACCCAATACTAATCTATCTTGTACATTGAACACACCATATCGAATGTACACATTAGGCACCTTTCACTAATGCCTTTAGCCTTGACTTCTAAGCACCCTTCACTAGTGCTTTCAATACGGACGTTCGACACCCTTCACTAATGTCTTCGTCTTGACCCTTTAGACATCTTTCACTAATGTCTTCAACACTACACTTCTTATGAGAAAGAAGAGAACTATCAACAAGAGAACCTCAGTAGTCTTGATGATAACAAAGCATGGCAACTCATGGACTTGAGCTTGCTTGTCTTCAAAAGATGGTGATCTCGCCTTTAAGAGGAACCTAGAGAATCACGCAAAAACAAAGCTACATACATAGATCACTTGGATCTGGGGTTAGATAGTTTATAACTCAAAGAGAAAATATGTGAGAAACAATGAAGAAATGGCTCACTATTTATAGAGGAAAAACAACTACTGTTCCATGGATCCCACGGATCCCTCACTTGAGGGATCCGTCCAGTGTAATACTGGGGATCCGTGGGACGCTCCCTTTTGCCCATGGGTTTTGGGTCATGGGTCATGGGTTATGGATCATGGGTATCCAAGTAGATACAATGTATCTACAAGATGCAATGCATCTAGTCCATGGGTCATTGGTTAAAACCATGGGTCATGGATATTATCTATATATGACTTGTGCATTATGTCATGCAATGGTTTATGGGTTATGCTCCATGGGTATGAATCATGGACTTTGGGTTTTACCTAACTACATTCAATGTATTTGGTCAATGGGTCAAATACTTAAGTTTCTACCCATTTATATTACCCATTATAATACATACTAGTTATGTATATATTACCCAATATGTACATACTAGTTGTTGTACATATGTATTATTAAATCATAAAATCACTTATACTTGTTTTAGTGTTTTATGTGAAAACGTAAGTGTGTTAGAAAACTATTGGCTCAAACCATTTAAGTATTTTATTTGTTTCGTTAAAATGATTTTACGTTTGTTATCGACAAAACATTAGAAGATCGTAAATTATAAATAAACGTTTTTACGGCTTATTTGTATTAACAATTTTTTATTTTTTTTAATTTAAAGTTTTTCGAATTTCTATATACTTTTTTTTTATCTATTTTTATATACTCTTTTATACGTTTTTATAAAAGACTTTATACATTTTTATATATTGGTATACGTTTTAACGCTTTTATATACGTTTTTATACACGTTTTTATATCCATTTTTATATACGTTCTTATATAAAAACGAATAAAAACGTATATAACTCGGATACAAACGTGTATAAAAACGTATATAAAAACATATATAAAACCGTATAAAAATATATATAAAACGTATAAAACTCTATGCGTTTTTATATACATTTTTATCTGTTTTTATACGTTTTCATATACTTTTTATACAAATTTTTATCTTTTTTTATATACGTATTTAAATACATTTTTATCCGTTTTTATGTAAGAACGTATATAAACACAGATATAAAACGTGTATAAAACATATATAAAAGCGTATAGAAAATAGTATAATATAAGCGTATAAAGTCGTATTTAAAAACGTATAAAAGAGTATATAAAAACGCGAATAAAAACGTATACAGAAATAAAAAAACTTTAAATAAAAAATAAAAATAAAAAATAGTTATAAAAGAAAAAGAAAACATATTTTTGAGTTAATTACAAACGGCCGTTAGCCAAAAGAACTAACGATGCAAAGAGATGACTCTTAAACATACAACATTGAACTAAAATTTGAAAGTTTGATGAATCTTGTGGTATTTTAATAGATACATTACTGATATACAACTATTTAACTACAATGTGTAATCTAATTAAACATACAACATAAAATTAATACACAATTTAATTCATCATTTCACGAAAATATACAACTATTTAACTACAATGTGTAATCTAATTAAGCTTCCAAAATAATTAATACACACTTTATCATATGAATTTGTAGTCTAATCAATAAATTTATGTTATTCAATTCCGGAAGGTCTTAATAAAAGAATCTATGTAATTTGTTGCACTGTATAAAATATCGCTAAGCATTTGATATACTGATTATTTGCCCGTGACGAGCATGCGGATACGCTACTAGATATATGATTCTAAAAGGTTCGCAAATTCCCCACAAAGGCCGCACAAAAGGTGAGGTTTGGTCATGCCTTCACGCCATGCCATCATGCCACTTTATGCCACATCTTTTAGTAAAATCGATATGTATGAAATATGATATAAATATATAAGTATTTAAATATTTTATGTCGCCTTATGCCACGCCTTATAAACGCAAAAGTTTCGTTTTGTCCGTAAATGTGTGAGACTTGATCATGCCGTCACGTTACGCCTCACGCTATTTATAACCTTGACTAGATATTTGGTGTCGTTAACATTTATTTTAGGCTATCCACCACCGCAATGCGCGAATATCTTTCTAATACATTTAATGGAACCCATCTATAAACAAATATACTTATTCATATATTTCAACCATTTCATTGTTCTAAGGGGGGAGGGAGTGGGTTCGGTTTGAGATATCGGGTAGGGGTACCCGAGCGGGTACACCGCCCCCTCCACTTCGGGTACGTTGATCGGGTAAGAAATTCGGTTTGTGAGCCCGAGCGTGGGAGGTGATAAACTTTGAAAAAAACGACCGTTGGGTACCTCCCAAACGGGTAGTATGCATTAATTAAAAAAAAAATCCCTTTAAAACCAAACCTTTTCAACTCATTTTTTCAAAATAAAAACACACAAAACACAAATAAAAACACACACTAATATTTCAAAAATACAAAACCATGAATCCAAGAAGAGGTAAAAAAACTTTCACCTCGCGTCAAGGTCGGTCTCAACCATCCCCGAATCAACCAAAACAAACTCCGTTAGGATTTAGCCAATTTTATTCTCAAGCATCCCCGAATCAATTTTACGTTCCACAACTCCCATCTCCACATCAATTTTACCAATATAATATGGGTCCTCCTCAAATGAATCCTCAACACTACAATATCACTACTACAAGCGAGTTCTCCCCGTTCGAAAACAATGACAATGACGATGACGTAGAGTACGTACCCGAAACACAACAACTACCAAACGAAGAAGACGAAGATGAGGACGTTCAAGAAGTCGATCCGAGAGGGAAGAAAAAAGCCTTCGGCGGGAGGAGGCCCCGTGAAGTTTGGTCGCCGGCACAAGAGGAGGCTTTGGCGAAAGCATGGATTCAAATCTCCGAATGTGGTGTTGTCGGTAATGAACAAAAGTCCGACGGATTTTGGAAACGGATTCTCAAGCATTACGAGGCAACTATGGGTTCGAGTTCACGAACTTTTCATGCGTTGAATACCAAGTGGAAAACAATGAACACGGCCATGGGTATTTTCAACGGCTACTACCTCCAAGCGGTACAAGCTATACTTTTTATTTTACATAATCTATACTTTATTATTTACAATTACATTATTTTGTTTAAGCTATACTTTTTATTATTTTGTATATAATGTAGAAACGTGCTAAGGCTAGTGGGTGCAACGACTTGGACGTGGTGAGGCAAGCTGAGTCGGATTACTATACAGCAAAAAAAAGACAATTTACTCATACCTTGGCGTGGGAGGTTGTCAGAGGTCATGACAAATGGACGGAGCAAGCATGTTTTCAAGATATTGGCGGTGTGACAAGCAACTCTTCAAAAAGGAAGTCGGGGGAGTATGAATCGGCAAGCAACACCATTCCCGACATGAATGAAGACCCCACCCCTCCACTTGAATCAAGAAAGATGAAAAAGAAACAAGGCGCATCCTCCTCGGTCTCAAGTGTTGCGGATGAAATCAACTCCTACACACAAAAGAAGACACTATATTTGGAAGAAAAACGCGAGAAGGATGCGTTGGCGAAATAATTGTTGGCTGCACAACTTGAGGGGGCGAAATTCAAGAATACACAACGGGAGATGAAGTTTTATTTGGAGCCGCATGATCACATTCGCGATCCCGCTATGTTGGAATTCGTTCTTACCCAAAAACGTGAACTTGCGGCCAAACACGGATGGGCTTGCAATTTTTAAGTTGTAGTTTCAATTTTTTTTAATTTCAACTTATGTAATGTTTTTTTTTTTTTTTTAAGTTGTAGTTTCAATTTTTAAGTTGTAGTTTTTTTAAGTATTATGTAATGTTTTTATTTTTAATGAAATGGTATGTTTTTATTTTAAATATTGTATGTGATTTTATGTTTAAAAAAAAAAAAAAAAAATGGGGTACTAGGGTACCACTCCCTCTTAATCGGGTAGTGTTAGAGTAAAATTAAGTAGTTTTGAGTTGGAGGATTTTTATTGGATAGAGGTAATGTGTCACCTTGGGTATTAGGTGACCTCTCCCTCCCCTAATGTGAACATTATAACCGCATGATATATGTGCTATGTTCCTAAAACGCTTATAGGTTGGTTGGGTATCAATTAATTATTCGTGTGAAATTGACGTAATATTTCTTTTTTGAGCTTATAATAATAGGGTTTGAACACTGTCACCGGTTGGAAATAAATAATCAAGTAATTGATCGCATACGGTACATCTAAGGTGAAATACGTGTTTAGAAAATCTCCTCTTTTCTTTAGAAATCATATTCAAAAAAGTTGTCACGCATATGTTTAAAATTTTCGATGAAAACATTATTAAACCAATTATTTCAATTACGCAACATTAATTGCTTGAATTTTTATGTCAATTTTCTTTGTATGCGGTTGAAATATATAAGTGGTAGTTTTCTTTTCCTTTAGAGTCAAGTTATTTCAGAAACTCAAAAACTCATACATACCAAGGAATAGATCCTGGCCGTTAGATCAAAAGACAAAATTTAATGATAAAAAACACAGAGGGTCCATTTGTATAAAATTCTGAAACAATTCTCTTACCCACCTAGATCAAAATTTGCACAACAAGTGTTTGATGAAATGCAAAGTTGATTAAAAAACTTGTATTGATATCAATGTTGCAAAAATCGCGAATCGGTTGTCGGGCGGTCGACCACCTTGCAGCGAGTAATCAGTCAAGGCGGGATTAATCTGTGATTAATTGGATTGACATTTCCTGCAAGTTTTGGGTATTTCTGGAGACCAAACTAAAGATCTTAACTGATTCCAAGCCTACTATGTTTTCAAACCTCAATAAAAGGCTCCAATTATTATTATAAGGCCTATTGTGCATTATAAGTGAAATAAACGATCCCCATGGTGTGTCATAAGTGAAATTATTATTTTTTTAAACTTGACTGATTCGGCCGATTTTCGACCGATTTGGCCGATTTTTGACCTATTTTTTTTATCTGGCCCATTTTTGACCGATTTTCAAAATTCTACAAGATGTATGGCCGATTACCGATTAATCGACCGATTCAGCCGATTTTTGCAATACTTATTGATATTGTAAAATGCTCTTATATTAAGTTGCCATATATAACATGTTAAAATATTTGGAGCCATTTGATCATTTTCAATCAAGGAAGTAGTTTACCTGTAAGGATTCAGTTTGTAAGAAATTATTATTATTATTCTGTGTTTTATTAGAGGTTAGGTATAATTGAAAACAAGAGATATTATGATTTTTATATTAGATTTGTGGTGGATTTGTGTATTTAATGAATACAATGTGCATACTTTAATAGGTTTTACGGTGGGATTTGAAACTGTATATGGTTGAATCAGCAAACTGAAGAAGCTATGGTTAAATAAAGCACAACATTTTCATAAACAAACTGAAAAAGCTCAAGCATATGTTATATCACTTATGATATGTGATATCACATTTGATATCACCTGTGATATCACACCGATTCAACAAATATAAGAAGCCGACACATCTGTGATATCAAAGTCTCATTCAAAAAGTTGAACAACATGAGCATGAGATACACTACAAATTAGCAATAAAAGTGTGGTAGCTAGTAGTTATTGAGGGATTGTTGTGATAATGTGATGAATGTTGTAATAATATGAGAAATCACAAGAGATATTGAGATTGAAACATGCTTATGTTAGATTTGTAATGCATTTATTTTATTAATTGATAGAGTGTGCATGTTTCGATAGGTTTAACACCGTATTCAACACCAAATATGTATTTATTAGGTCCCAAGCCACATTTCATGGTGCCCGAGTTTGTACTACTTTTGGGAATTGCTAAGTGACTTGTATGCTCATTTATATGTAAACTAACAGTATCACGTGCGATATTACTCTTAGCTAAATAAAACATTATGTTTTACATTAAAATGTTTCATATCACAAGAGATATAACACTGTCAATTACATATATCAAATATGTATAAAAACAAGAAACAAAAGTAATAAAATAAAAAAGTTGATATATTCTAAAAATTAAAGAAAGTTGTTAGTGCAAATATTACGATATTTAATCTATACAGTCTCGTTTGTTTTGATTGATGACAAACATTTAACTTGTAATACATAACGTAAAATGTACAAGTTACTTGTAATCACACTTTGTCTCAACATACATTCAACACCTCTCGAGGACTCAAGTCCTCATATGTTACAACACAGGTTCGTACATGTTTGTTATGTGGTATTATGATCAAACCCATTAACAAATCATTTAGAATGTTTAAAATACATTTAGAGTCACTAAGTATTTTAATAGGTTAACCATTCTATTTCGAACCTCATTTTACATTTTGCATTCACAAGTATTTCAAAAGGTAACTAGACATTTTATTAACTAGTTACATAATACATTTTACAAGTTTACCTTGATAAACCTTTTAATCTAAAAATGGAAATACATGTTACATCATGTCATGCATCAT
The DNA here is from genome assembly GCA_910596185.1 of Chrysanthemum makinoi. Lineage (NCBI taxonomy): Eukaryota > Viridiplantae > Streptophyta > Magnoliopsida > Asterales > Asteraceae > Chrysanthemum > Chrysanthemum makinoi. The sequence goes on along the minus strand of OU343221.1, from coordinate 103,855,708 downwards.
CTTTGAAATCCTTGAAAGATCACTTGAATATTTTGGTTAGATTGATACTCAATATATCAAATGTGATCTTAGTAAGATTTGGTAATATCTTGGAAAGATTTGAAGAAAGATTTTTTAGACTTTTTGTCAGGCACCCACGGAACCCTTTTATATAAAGGGCGGAACCCTTTAAAGGGATCCTTGGTCCGTGGACGCTCCTGATCACTTTTGGCTATAAATAGAAGCCCATTGTTTTCCCATTTCTTCACCACTTCAAATCACATCTTCTCCACCTTCTTGCATACATTTAGATCAATCATTAACAATGTAGTAACATACATTAAACACCTTAATGATCATGATCATAATGCTTCTAACATTCATCTTTGTTGTAAGCATACTCTTTGATCAACCAAGGAAATCTTGGAGATCTAGCCATCCCCACTCACCACAAGTTGAAGATCTATCACAAGAAGTTTAGGGAACTTGTGATCTTCATCATGAAGGCTTCCTATCAATGGAAGTTCATTTAGAAGTAGTTATTCATATCCATTAGACATTTGTGTCATGGATCATTAGTGTAAACATCATTGCATCATAACAACACTTTCACCTAACTAGATTAGATGGTTTATGTGTTTGTGCCATAAAACACAAGGTTTATTATGTTGGGCCATAAAACATATTGGGAGTGGTTGTACCCTTGTAAAAGAACTCGACATCTAGCTTAGTGTCGGAAATATTGTATAGGCGACGTTAGGTTGGTTCTACCTCGAACTAGAACCCGGTATTTAGCTTTGTACCGAAAAGTGTGTTTATTTATTGTAAGGTTTTCTTCTCTGAGAAGGGAGCTTGTTGATTTAGTGAAGTAACTCTCGAGTTGGGTACTCGGGGAGTGAAGTAGGGCGGAAAGGAGATCCGTGACCGAACCACTATAAATCCTCGTGTTCGGTTTGCACTTTCCTTTCTTTATCTCTTTACTTTTATACTTGCACTATACTATTGTTTGTGATGTGGTTTGATGTTCATGATTGTGTGACAACTTGGTTTACTATGCTTTATATTAGCCACAAACAATAATTGGTACTTTCATATTATAACAAGCTTCATAAGCGATTTGATACTAAAGATCTAAAGTTTTTAAACGGTAACGTATTCACCCCCCCCCTCTACGTTTCCACAATTGGTACCAGAGCCACGTAGCTCTTATTTTCATAACAAATGGTTTTTAAAATAGAGTACGATCCATGTATCAAATTACCATTGAAGCGAAAAATAATATGAAAAATGCTTTGCTAATTATACTTAGAAATTTTATTGTTAAATGTAACTTTGTATACAAGCTTGAAGGTTTTCTTGAAACATAAAATAAAAGTTTGTTGAAAGAACTAGTAAGTATTGTATTGAGTGCTTATAGAAAATTTACGAAGAAATATGATTTTAAAGAGTGTTTGGATAACTATAAATTTAGTTGAAAAATCACCTCCGTAAATGTTTAAGATAAGTTACATAAGTAGATATGTTGTTAAATATGTGTATTATATGTTTACTATCAAATTTAGTAAGTCACACACGTTTTCTCTATGTCAAATACTAGTTTTGGTGAATCTGTCTCAGAGGACCACGACACCAAATCTTATAAAGGACGGATCCCTTTATTTGGTTCATTGGAATCCGTCTGTACAGTATGCAGTTTTTTGGCCAACTTCAAAAAATCATAACTAATTAACCGTAAGTCCGTACGAGTCGAGCCACCTATCATTTTAAAGGGAATTGATTATACTTTCATTTAAAAATACTCTCATGGCCTGAGTCTAATTTTAAATAAGTGAAATAGACCAAATACTACAGTATGTCTAAAATATTAAGTTTCGCTTTAACATAAAAACTCAAATTTTTGAATCAAGCAATTTAAGTTGGTATTCTTAGAACTTTGATACAACTTCCTTTGAAACTAAATAATTTGGTAATATGTTTAAAGGAAACTAATCAAGCTTGGTATACATCGTCATATTTAAACGCAAAATGACGAAAAATGTCTTTCTTGTTATGCTATGCTAAATGACCACTTGTTTATGTTGTTTGCATATATGTTGCTTGCTTATTTTTCAAATTGTTGTTTACACTTGTTTGTTTGCATAAGTGTCAATCTTGCCATGTTATTTATTCGCTTGCTTGATGATTTCTTATTTATGCACAATAGGTTATTTGCTAGATTTTGTGCACTAAGTTGGAAAATTGTTTTACCATCACTTGTAGAATTAGATCACTTCGTTTGCATAGATTATACTAACATTTCGCATAACTTATGAAATGTCATAACTCACTTAACAATGAGTACTAAGTAAATTAGTCAAGTACTTTGAAAAATGAAGGTGTTAAGAGAGTGCTTGGTACAAGGACAAAAACAATGTTGTATGATGTAATTTATTTGTTTTTACTTTGTAGGATGATAATATGACTTAAAACAATGTTGTATGCTAACCGGTTTACGCAGGTGGATAGCACAAGTGTGTTATCAAATTTTACTCATTTTCACTTTTATGTGAAAATCGTTAGCCCTTGGTCAAAGTCTATGCTCCACTATATTTCTATATGTGTTATCGACTTTTTCTAACTAGAAGTAATTAATGTCACATGTTTTAAGCAAAATTTCAGGTTTCAGAAAACTCCCCGACACCTAAAAAATGGGTCTGTGAACTTTTCTGGTGTCCACGGATCAGACGGCACCAAAATGTTGGTACCGTCTGTTATGTATTTTGGTACCGCCATACCTGTACAGGCGGACCAGGCGGCACCAATTTAAGGGTTCCGCCTGTGTAAAGAAATGGTGTCGTGGATCCTACAGGTAAGTTGTTTAATTTTACTAAATCCCGCAATCTAATTTGCCAAATTTCATTTCTAGGATAGTTGTTAATGCATATCTTTCATATCTCATTTAACACATCCTCAATAGATTAACTTAGGATGTTTGACATGATCTTAGACACTTCCATCTCATTAGAAACTACTATCTTTGTATGGATTAACCTCAAATAAGCCACTTAAGAAAACCACTAGGATTAGCATTCGATCTTGTTGCTTCATTAACTTGAACTCCTCATCCTCAGACTCGTTACCTCTCAACATCTCATCACCCATTCAAGATGTGAACTGTCTAAACTTAAGTACTCCAACTCCACCACCAAAATCACCCACCATTATGACTACTTCACAACCAAAGTCTCCAAAGCTTGTCTCTATTTTTGTGCAACACCACCAACATCTCCTCACCCGTTTGCGGATGACTTAGATGACTTGCCGAGACTAACAAATCTGGACTCATTATTTGCTAAGATATCATACACAAGTCTATCATATGACTATAGATATTGTTTTGTATTTACATGTATTGCCTCACTTGGTTAACATGAAAATAATGTGTCATCCTTCAAGATGATAAGTATTTACATAGAGTCATAACTCACACGTATGTTAAAGACATACTATCAAGTCTTGTTATCCTTGAGTTCAATCTAAGCTTTATAATCTCAACAAATTAGGATTGACAACTTAAGTATTTCATCCGAAATATTCAAGTATATGCGACTTACGATTGTAGTCATTAAAAGTCATATCCGAAAAAACAACACCCAAGTATTTTAACAAATGTTGAAACACTTATCCAAAACAAACAACCCACTGTGCTACTTATCCCTCTTAGACACCTACTATCACTCTTCCATCTTTTGGCACCATTAAGCATATTGCTCATGAACTTCCAAGAGCATCCGTTAAATCAAACGTGCCCTTTCAAGGTGAACCTATACCTCAGCCCCTAAGCTTCATAGACATAACCAAAACTTCAAGCACTTCACCCGCTAGTTGTAGCAACTAATGAACCATAAGAATTAGTATCCGTATTTTTTGTGTTCAACATCTTTGGACAAATAATCAACCTAAGTACTCCCATAGCACAACGAACCCCTACATCACCACATCCTTATTTAGACACACTAGAAGACCTACCACCTAGATCAACCAAACCACCATCCTTACCATCAATTGAATTTGTTGAGTGTTTTGCTCAAAAAGCCCTTGTGTCCAACACTTGTACTGAATCAAATGCACGTTTGAACAAACTCAAACATTCTTTCCCACATATAAGGACTTAGATAATTCATTATGGCTATAACCTCAACTATCAAATAAGCATGGTGCTCTTAGTAATTGTTGTCAATTTCCACTAGGTATAAGTAGTACCACCTTCACAAATTATCAAAGTATTAGTAATACTTTGTCGTTAAACTTCTGCATAAATTTCGTTAAACCTCAAATCAACATTTTAACAACATATGTTAAAATGCAATCTCAAAGCCAACATCATACACCCCAAGCAACAATGACTCTTGAGGAGTATACATAAGAAACTCGAGTGAATTCCTCTTGTCATCATCTAGTGATTATAATCTTGAGACCAAGTTTATTTAGATGGGACTATCCGATTCAAACACTTTGGCTTCATATCTTCATTTAGGAAAACATGATGTTTTGAAAAACATTATGCCTAAGAAATCATTTGTTAAGTTTTCATCTTGTTAAAAGGATATTGTATATCATATGCATTATTCTCTCCTTGCGACATAAATGGTTGTGTTACAAGAGATTTCATTACACCTCATTGGCTAAATGATCTTAAAACGAACAAGTTCTATTAACTAGCGTATCCAATTCATCTTGTCATACTTATTTTCATAAGCATGATAACTTTATCCCATGCGATAATCTCATTTGTTGAAAGATACTATTTGCATCCATTTCCTTTCAAGCATACATCATAACCTAACCTTGCTCAAACCTTGTGCACATCCAAGGTTAAAACTACACATCTCTAGAACATACACATGATCTATTGAAGTTAGTAACCTTATTTAGATTCTTGTCAAATAAAGTTCCAAAGAGCTTTCTTGAGAACATTCTTAATTTAACATACTCCATTCCCCAGTCTTAAATAAATCAAATCACTTTTAAAGTGTACACTTCAACATTAAAGATGTCATCCATTAAATCATACAATTAGCTATGTAATTTAAACAACCTTAGATTCTAAACACAAGATTAAAACATATTGTTTATCAACACACCATTGTTAAAATTCACGTGTATAACATGACATCTTCATCACCTTAGTTATATTGTATATTAGTTGTGTCACATTAAGCTAAGTATTGGTAAACTATCATCTTTTATGCACTTTAATAGGCAAAAGTAGGAGTTCCCATCTTTCTAACATGAGAATGACTACTGGAGAACCTATTGCACTAGAAACTCAATTTGACCTAACGGTTGAATTGCTTCTTGGAGAGAAGTTGGGTATGTGGAATCACCCGTAAAAATGGTCGTGTTTAGCCTTAACTGAGCACCGCTAGTAATAGTCTCATATTCATTCTCCAACTTGAAAAATCTGTTTTCCTATACTTGCCTAAAGTAAGTGTTAAAACATTGATAGTTTTCCTCGCCTTAGGAATACTAATCAAACAAGTAGTATATATGATTTTTCTTTTAAAACCAATTGCATTGCACTTACATGTGTTGATTACATGTTCTTGTTTAATACGATAAGTTGATTTGACATTATCTTAGTGTTTGATAATAAGTCAAATGTGTAAACCTTAGTACGGTTTTATCTTTATAATGTTTGTATTCTTGTTTCATGCTACTAAACGTTTAAACCTAAACTTTATTTTCATGATACTTACTTTTGAATTATTTTTAGCATGATTAACATGTTACTTATGAACTCATAATATGCCATTTTGATACGTGATAATTTTGATATGATATATTTGTATTTGAAAGCTATTAGTTGGCATTCATTACATCTATGTGTAGTACGATCCAAATGATACATACTCCAAATTGTTATGTCTTAAACATGGCTTGCATGAATCTTTCATCTTGCTTCTTTTTGCTTCTTGTCACACTATTTGTTTGCTACGTGTGCACATATAATCTGTCAAAGTGCTTTTGGTATGACTAACTTTTAGAAGCCTTTTTATCTTACAAATTAATCACATAGATTATTGTATATCCAAGTATGTAAGTGTCTAAGTCTAACAACAAAACAATCTCATAATGAAATGTCTTGAATAAAGTCATATTCTTGCATAATATGATTGTTTTGATGCTATCTTGTGTGGTGATTTCTTGTCTACTAAGTGCAATGTGTTGTTTTTGCTTATATAATATGTTATCTTTTGATTTCTATCATGTTAACATCTTTTGTCACTAACAAATTTGTTTTGTAGGTTGATAACAAATTATTTGTTATCTCAATTGGTTCTAACTTTAATATGCTCATTTTGCATAATCCCCTTTATTGCTACGTAGATTAGTACTATGCTTTATGGGACCCCTACAATTGCATATAGTTTAAAAGCATATAGAATTAAGTTCTAGAGGGTTGGCTTTGCATCTTTGTCTTTCAACCGACCTCTTTCCAAATCTCATTTTTGCTTCCGCTTTCCAAAAATCACCTCCATCATTATTTAGTTATAACAATACTCTAATCCTCTTCACTTCCTATTAGAAAACCACATGCCTCATCATACGATCATCTCGTATTAATCGAGAAGAGGTACATGACTTTAAGGATGAAGTTCATTATATGCTAACCATCATCCAGAAAAACATCACTAAGCTCATCTCTTTCGTTAACTCGAATAATCTCCTAAACACTTTGTTGTCATTCCTTATCTGATATATTAAACATTATGTTGGATGTCCACCAATTAAGGAGGAGAGAAATCCATTCACATAATTGTTTTTTTTTGTCAAATTTTATGTCTCTTAGACTCTAAAATACCAACACATAGGTAAACACCACCTAGCTAAAAACCGGTTCACGAAACCACAACTAGTTCAACCTTTTTAACTCTTTATCACAAGTTTGCACCAATACCTCATCAAGTGAAAAATGCATCATGTGTTTTTACAAAACGTCTTCATCTCCACATATAGGATTTTCCTTAAACTAGCACCTTACAACTTCACTATCTAGAATACCATCATAGGATCTTATCTTTTTCTCGCTTATCATGCATGTCCTTGTCAGTGCAAATGATATATTAATCAAAACAGCCATTCCCAACACGTTGGTCTATCCAACTCTCACTCATATGATGTCATTCTCATCCTCATATATGTACTCATTATTATTAGTATTTTCCATATTGTCTTCACTTCTTTTCAATGTGGTAATCATCTATGTCCATCAAAACCATGCTAATACTACCTTTCCCATTGGCACCTAGAATAGGTCATTTTTATAATTCGTGTCAATCAATGAACGAATTTATCTTCATGTTATCACTTTTATACTTTTTGGTATCTTTATTATAATATTCTTAGATAGAACGCATTATTGATTACTCTTGGGTTGAAGCATATGAGAACTTGCTCAAAACAATAGGTTGTTAGCATCAATAAATCATTCAAATCATAACCCTTATGCATCATTGAAATGCAATGTCCATTCACATTTTTTTTTCTTCTTCTTAGCTTTGGTCACTTAACATGACGAAAGGATTGCATGAATCCATATCTTTTATACATACGAGTTTCTAACTCCTTAATAGCTTCCTACCTAATCACCACCACCTTCCATCACCACTTTCACTAATCATCACCACCATGGATTAGCGAAAACTTGCTTTTGTAAATTTCGAGTCATCTACCATCACCACATGAATCCTACTAGTAAACCGACACCAACACTAGCACCACTAGTGGCACACCCGGTGGAAGACTTCATATCTTCTTTCTAGGAACTATTTTGTAGGCTTTTATCATATTATATTCTCACTTTTCTTATGATTGTAATTAGGAGACTACACTTCATGAGATCTTTGATTATATCATTTATCACATATATACATCTTATTTTTCTTTGTGAAAAAGATGAAATATATTGCACTAATGTTTTTCATTGTAGGTTCATCAACATATACACTCGATTGTATATAACTTACTCATCTAAGGATGAAGTTTGCATCAATTACTTTTCTTATTTTAGGTGCTTCTTGACACCCTAGAACAAGGAGGAATATCCTTTAAGCACTCATATTGCATCGTCTATACACTTGGTTGTATATGACATATTTGTCTAAAGACAAAGCTTCTATTATACTAATATTTATTTTGAAGGTTCATCTTGACGCCCTAGAGCAAGGGGAGCTTCCGTCAAGAATTTACTGAATGCATCTTATACACACTTTGTTGTATAACACTTACTCGTCCAATGACGAATATAGTTTTGCACTAATATTTGTTTTGTAGGTTTTTAATCATACCTTGACGCCTCAAACAAGGGGAGCAACCGTCAAGGGGGAGCATGCACGCATTTAGCATCATTCTCACTTTTCAACAAGCATTTTTACTTCGATAAAAAGTGGAGAAAATAGGCTAACATTGCTATGCCTTTTTTTCTCATATATTTCTCATAATTTTTGTTGCATAAAACTAACCTTGATGTAGGTTAAGCCTCTTTATTTGATCCATGGATCCGCTACCAAACAAGGGACGGATTGAAGTAGACGATTTAACTTCACTAGGGATGATGCAAGCTCGCCTTTTGGGGAGAAATTAAGTTAAACTCTAAGGACACGCCCTTTTTGTTTCGACAAAAGGGGGAGAAGAGTGTAAACGGAGAAGGTAATGTAAAGGTAGTAAGGATAAAAGTAACCTTTTACATTTTACTTTATATTACGTTTACATATATTTGTCATCATCAAAAGGGGGAGATTGTTAGTGCAAATATTACGATATTTAATCTATACAGTCTCGTTTGTTTTGATTGAATACAAACATGTAACTTGTAATACATAACGTAAAATGTACAAGTTACTTGTAATCACACTTTGTCTCAACATACATTCAACACCTCTCGATGACTCAAGTCCTCATATGTTACAACACAGGTTCGTACATGTTTGTTATGTGGCATTATGATCAAACCCATTAACAAATCATTTAGAATGTTTAAAATACATTTAGAGTCACTAAGTATTTTAATAGGTTAACCATTCTATTTCGAACCTCATTTTACATTTTGCATTCACAAGTATTTCAAAAGGTAACTAGACATTTTATTAACTAGTTACATAATACATTTTACAAGTTTACCTTGATAAACCTTTTAATCTAAAAATGGAAATACATGTTACATCATGTCATGCATCATCTTTGAAATCCTTGGAAGATCACTTGAATATTTTGGTTAGATTGATACTCAATATATCAAATGTGATCTTAGTAAGATTTGGTAATATCTTGGAAAGATTTGAAGAAAGATTTTTTAGACTTTTTGTCAGGCACCCACGGAACCCTTTTATATAAAGGGCGGAACCCTTTAAATGGCTCCTTGGTCCGTGGACGCTCCTGGCCACTTTTGGCTATAAATAGAAGCCCATTGTTTTCCCATTTCTTCACCACTTCAAATCACATCTTCTCCACCTTCTTGCATACATTTAGATCAATCATTAACAATGTAGTAACATACATTAAACACCTTAATGATCATGATCATAATGCTTCTAACATTCATCTTTGTTGTAAGCATACTCTTTGATCAACCAAGGAAATCTTGGAGATCTAGCCATCCCCACTCACCACAAGTTGAAGATCTATCACAAGAAGTTTAGGGAACTTGTGATCTTCATCATGAAGGCTTCCTATCAATGGAAGTTCATTTAGAAGTAGTTATTCATATCCATTAGACATTTGTGTCATGGATCATTAGTGTAAACATCATTGCATCATAACAACACTTTCACCTAACTAGATTAGATGGTTTATGTGTTTGTGCCATAAAACACAAGGTTTATTATGTTGGGCCATAAAACATATTGGGAGTGGTTGTACCCTTGTAAAAGAACTCGACATCTAGCTTAGTGTCGGAAATATTGTATAGGCGACGTTAGGTTGGTTCTACCTCGAACTAGAACCCGGTATTTAGCTTTGTACCGGAAAAAGTGTAAGCGACGATTGTAAGGTTTTCTCCGCCGAGAAGGGAGCTTGTTGATTTAGTGAAGTAACTCTCGAGTTGGGTACTCGGGGAGTGGAGTAGGGCGAAAAGGAGATCCGTGACCGAACCACTATAAATCCTCGTGTTCGGTTTGCACTTTCCTTTCTTTATCTCTTTACTTTTATACTTGCACTATACTATTGTTTGTGATGTGGTTTGATGTTCATGATTGTGTGACAACTTGGTTTACCATGCTTTATATTAGCCACAAACAATAATTGGTACTTTCATATTATAACAAGCTTCATAAGCGATTTGATACTAAAGATCTAAAGTTTTTAAACGGTAACGTATTCACCCCCCTCTACGTTTCCACAAAAGTGTTGCATCATTTTTAACAAAATATCACAAGTGATACCAGATACAAAAACTGTATGAATCACAAAAATCCTCATAAAAAAATTATTCCAAACTATTGAGCATAAGTTTTTTAAATAAATATTGAAAAGCTATGAATCACAAGTGATACATTAACAAAAGAAATTCATAAAAAAAATGTAAATCAGACTTTGACTGCAGTAGATCCACCTTCAATGGAGTCGCTTCCAGGAACACCGTTTTCATGCCTACCGTCTTCAGAAAAATCCCTTTAGAGTGATAGCAATTTTTTCATCACTAACACAAAACAAGTGGTCACTATAGCTAATTGATCGATTGACTAGTTATGGAGAAGGGATGACAAGTTGGGAGGAAGAGATGGGGTGGTTAACGAGAAGATTTTTATTTATTATTTTTTTATGTTTTTATTTTTTTCACCGGGAAAAATGGTAAAGAGGAAGGAAAATACCTACAGAATACTCGTAACGCACTAGCAGAAACTTATGAAACCATGATGATTAAACGGTTTAGGTGTTTTCACACTAGTAGAAGTTGTAAACAAAGGTGATTAAACACACAATAAATAGGATTTTATCAAAACTTTTAACAAAAAAAAGCTTTAACTATGATTATAAAACAATAACAATGAAATATAAAAACTGATACTATACATGACATGTAATAAAGCTTAACAAGTAAACATAAAATCCTATCAAATAAACAAAATATCACAAGTGATACTACAAATATTACAAATGATAATACATATATATAGTTCAAAAGCAAGCACATGAATATCACAAGTGATAATATATATAGATAGTTCAAAGCAAGCATATGAATAAAAAAGAAAAGCAATCTAATTAAATTCATTCAAAAAAATTAACTAAAAACATAACTAATAAGTAAAAATATACTATCATAAACTAACAATAACACGTGTGGTACAACATAAAGCAAAATGAAAAACATAAATCCAATCACAACTTAAAGTAAGCAAAATCACACTAAATAACTATGCGTTTAAAGCAAAATCAACATGTTTAAGCTGTTTAAACAAATAACTTAAATAATAAGCAATATTACACTACAATGAACAACTTATCAGTAACTCAAACACATTTATCCTCAACAAAAAGCACATAAAACAACAAAGTTATACTATCATCAACTTCAAATATCACTCGTGATACTACACATATGATACATAGCAGATTCAAAAAAACAATCATACATATAAACAACATTCAAATGCAGTTAAAAAACAAAAATTCAACTAACAACTTAATTAATAAAAAATATTACGGGAGTAAATAACAAGATTATCAATCATTTTTCAGTCACACATTTCATCAAACACTTGGTGTACATTCATGTATACAAAGTTTTCTACTCAGAGCTTGTACCAAATTAACAAATAAAGATCTTAAAGTAACTGGACACTAACGATCACCAGCATATCTGAATAAAAGAAGCCATTACCAGTTACTGATGATTGTGACGTGATGATTATGACGAGGTGAAGACCGGAATGATCGAGATGATCGGAATGATATGGATGATTGTGACGTGGTGATGATTGTGATGCAGTAATTGTAGGAAGATGATAGGAGGGAAGATGAGAGTAGTTGGAGGGAAGGGAATGATCAAGATGAGAGTAATGGTGTGAAAACAAAAAGAAAATGAAAAAAAGAAAAGAAAATAAGGCTTTATATAGCTGGAGAATTTAAGGTAAATCATAATAAATTTTATCACATTAAATGAATGGTGAAGATTTGTCCTTCAATAAACACCAAAATAAAAGTAAACATTTGAACTTTTTACCAAAATAATGTTCCTGCAGCAGTGTCTTTTCATTACAGGTTTATAAAATTATGGTATCAAAAAGTGCAATATATTTCCTGTCTTAGCATTGTCGCTGATTATTCAAGAAAAATCAAATTCCATTCTCACATTTTATAGACAATGTGTAGTTGCAAATTGCTTAAAAAAAGCTCCTGGCATCAGAGTCCATACATGTATATGTATTACACCATATATGGAAAGCACCACAAACTGTTTCAAGGGTGAGATATTCAAGCAACATAGTAAAGAGAATTTGGCAGCTTGAATGTCCTTCTAGCAGTTGGCAGTCCTCTAATACTGCTCCACTGGTCTCCTAGAATTCCCCACAGACGGTAACCGTTAATGATCAACTCGTTCCTTACACTAGCTTTGTATTGTTGAACCGTTTTGAAACCATCCTCATCACTCCTAATTTAACAAAAATAAAAAAATAAACACAAGTTCTTAGGTAACTGGATCACGCAGGATCTGTTATGTATGTGTGAAAGATATGGTTTACATACCTTAGGTACAAACTCTTCCAGCCATAGAAACCAGCATCTACAAGGTTGTCGATAGTGGCAGCTCTAAGATGTTCCTTCCTTGAAGAAATCAAAATGATTTGTATTCCTCTATTCTTGATATCGTTGAACAAGGTTAAACTGAAATCCATTGATGTACCCTTTCCCTTTGTCATCCATTCTTCAAGACCAGTTACGTTCAGCGCCTCTCCCCTAAACCATGAAAACATAATATGATTAACTATATAAAAAACTGCATGATTTTGATACCTAAATGATATTAATACTTACCCATAACCGTGTTTCTTGTAGTATGGGACAAGTGATAAAAGAGTGTCATCAATGTCAAAGATCCAAGCATCTTTGCCATCTTTCTTTAGATCACAAAGAGTGTTGAGGTACAGAGTGCATTCATGTATTGTGGCTTCGACATCGACAGTGAATTGGGACCCACTCATGTACTTTCCAATGTAACTTGTACATTCTGATGGAACTACTGTGAAATCACGGATGTTGTTTAGCTCCACATTCATCCTCCAACTCTCACAATAGTTCTTTAATGTGATCTCAAGGCTAGACTTGGTTGACTTCATTTTCTGATTCATAATATTCCAATCTGCAGCTGTTATGACACTAGCAAGGCACATTGCGGCCAAGAAAAAGGCAATGCATCTTGCCATTTTTCTTTTCTGCGAGGAATGAGATATGAGAATGCATTTCATTTAGCGCCCTTTCATTTATATAGGCAGAAATAATGACTATGATAAGTTTAAAAATGGTGGCCACATGGGATAGGTAATGATTTGGCAATCAAATCCTATGTCATGTTCCAAACATTAGATGCTTCTTGGGTGGCAAGTAGTTTCATATATTCTTTGTCTATATCATGCTCAAAACACAATTTACAATGTACAAATATACAATGCATAACAAATGGACCAACATCAATAATATTTATTTCAGCTAGCTGGACTTAAATCATTAACAGATTGTCAAGTCAACTATCAGCACGTTGATAATTAATAAGAACTTATCCATTTTCAAATGTCGTGAGCTCCATAAATATGGATTAAGCAACATGTAGCCCAATAATGCAATGTGATGATCATTTTCCAGCTCACCAGTATCCTAGTTTAGTCAAGAGTATATGCTTAAATAGCTTCTATAACCTTCTGAAATATAACTAAGAAGTCAAGCAAACAATGAGAAGTAGCAAACAACAAGCTGATAACAAATAAGCACACTAATGATGTAAAATAGTTCAAAGGCATGAATCCCGTAACATTTGAAAGTTCCAGGTCAAGTTAAGTCTTAACCAGTTGTAACCCAAATAATGGGTTATATATCACACAGTCAGATTTTATAATATAGACTAGGTATGCGGATCAAATATTAACAGCAAAGAGCTAGTATTGATCGAGAACACAACGCTTCATGCATATTACTCTATACAAGATCCCTCAGTATAGGCCATGAGGTCCTATACAACTGGTTGTTTACGCCTACCAATATTGCCACAGATGCTCATTGCAGACAGTGACAGAGCTACTTTGGTGTTATAGGGGTGAGTTGACCCCACTAGATATGGTAACACTAAGATTTGTTAGCCTGTATTATATTATGTCATCGGGCTCAAGCCCAGGCCCGAGTCTAGAAGACTCAATAGTGTAATATTTATATGTAGATGTAATTGCCTCAATCAAATCAATCGTTATCATTACCAGTATCAGACGGTTACGATCCTAAGAATACCTAACCCTAAACCTAATCTCTTCAAGCCACCGCCTTCGGCCGCCGGCTACACGGTGGAGGTTCGGAGGGGCCACCTTTAAACCTTAACATCTGTCACTTTTCTTCTCTACAATACAAAGGGGAAAATAAGAAACATACTAAATGATGAATGGTATATTGGTTGGCTAGCATGGATGGCTGAACAAGATCGTTTGCAGTTTTTTTCTTTTTTTTTCCTTATGTCACGTTGGGATGAATGTTTTTACCTTTAATTTGGTTTTTGATTAAGTTGTTTTGTGTTATTTCTGAATTATTCTTTAAAAAAAATGGTGGATTTTTATGTTTTTCTAGGGAAAAACACGTCTCGTTTTCGGAAGGTTCTTTGAGGGTTGAAGTTTTAGAACCAACTTTCGTTTTCTCATATTTTATTTTGATGTTAGTACATGAGTTTTAGTTTTAATTTCTTTTGTTTTAGTTGTAGGGGATATTTTGGGTTATCTCGTTTGGTCAGTATACTTTGGTTTATCCTGTTTGGTAAGGGATACTTTGGTTTATCCCATTTGGTACGGATACTTTGGTTTATCCGGTTTGTTGCCTGCTGCTGAAGATGTGCTTCCGCTTGTTGTCAAATATCTTTATTAACAATTATTTATTTGCTTTAAAATAGTTTATTAGTTTTTCATCTCCAGGCCGAGGTTTCGCGATTTCGCCGCTCGGACTGCGAGGGAGTGTTAGCCTGTATTATGACATCGGGCTCAAGCCCAGACCCGAGTCCAGAAGACTCTATAGTGTAATATTTATATGTCGATGTAATTGCAGTAGAATCAATCAATCAAACCAATCATTATCATTACCATTCTACAAGATTATGTATCAATAACTGGTGATAATCTCAGTTAAATGATTCAATGGCCCCGCTAATTTATGGTAATGACATTACCAGGTACATTTAAAACATGAAATATTATGTAATTTTAGTGTGTTTTTTAGCATATTTTTCAGTTTTAAACCTCTAATTCTTTTAAAGAAAATTGCTATGAACCTGCTTGTAAAGTTTTCTTACTACCCCCTAGTTGCAGACTTATCTTGCCATATACACAGAGTAGGTAAGAAAGCCATGAAGCTTCAACTTTATCAGGAACTAAGACTTTATCAGAAACTTTGAACTCTCGTTATAGCTTTTATTGGTGGCGTGGATATAAGACGTGCAATGAACAAAAACCTTGATCCTAATCAGGTATGAATACACCTCCAACCAAGAAACTCCATGGTTTGAAACTAAGAAAGGATCAGAGCCTATTTCTCAAATACCGTGTTTCAAACTGTAACTGCGAAGATTCTATTCACCATTAAATCACAAATTAATTTAAACTCGTAAAATCTAAAAATATAGTGTTAACAAATCAAAATACAAAATGCACCAAGAATCAATTTGTATTCCTTGAATATGTTTTGTACACAGGTTTGTGGCCAACAAGTTTGGGTTTCAAAAGATGTTTCATGTTTAAGATAAAGGCTGTGTGAGTGATGTGATTTCAATAGAACAGTAATGGGTAAAAACAAGAGATACTTAAAAACAGACTTGTATATAATACTGCAAATGTTGTTATTTGTTTTCTGAAGGAGAAAACATATATATAGTTTTATAAACGACACCAATTGACAGTTATTGCATCATCCAACCATTGTGACCTTTAGATGAATAACTGCCAATAACTACCTATCATAACTGCCTACATATGGGTTGTTTGGGTTAACCAAATTTGACCCATGTGCAGGCTTAGAATTCGATCCATACATAATAATAACACATTAGACCATGTCTTAAATAAGTACTAAAACATTAAACTTTTAATCTAATTTGATCTTAAGACAATTAGAGGCTAACATTCTCCCCCTTAATTGTTTAAGATCAAATGTCTTCTGAGTTGACCTTTGCTGATTTCTTCAAGCAATGACTTCAAAGTCATTGCTGTCTTGGCTGCTGTCTTGTCCTTCTTCATATTCAATCTCCAATCTAACACCGAATCTGTTTGATCCATCTTCATGTGCTCCATCCTTCACTGTGCTTTCCTCCTGGCCTGGTGGGTCCTTGGCTTCTGCTCTTTTGCTAGTTTCACCCACTTCTACTTGCTTTTCACCCCAAGGAACTTGTGCAGTTTCATGGTATATCACTAGTAGATCAATAAACTTCTTGTAACATATTCTAAATGCATCACTATCTTTGGTGTCTAGACCCTGCAATTGTGTTATTAATCCCCACTTGTCACCTATTATGACTGAGAAATAACCACCTAAACCTTCAACAACCTTATGCAAACATAACAAGTTCAACTCCACATCCCTAATAACTGGTGGTATAGTATCCAGTGCATCATAATTCAGATGTACAAGATAAAACCATTTTACTAATTCTAAGAACCTTTTGCTAAAAACTTCCCAGTTCTTGTATAACAGATCATCCTTTTTCATCAAATTCATAAAAGAGAGATACCTTGAGAAGGAATTAACCTTTAAGGCATAGAGAGTTCCATTGTAACTAAGGTACTCCTCATCAACATAGTCTTGAGTATCTTCCTTGTTCCAGTCTAATTCTTCCAAGCCTCTTATCAAAGAGCACTCATCTGTTGGGTCCATTTTCTCAAACTGATCTTCTAGATACTGATTGTGTTCATTCACAATTTCTTTTAGCCCAACCTGTTCTTCTCCTTTCTCTATGAGTGGTGACTGATTACCCATGTCTTGATCATGATATATGTAGTAAATGCTACATAGATCATCATTAATCTCTACCCTATATCCTTGTGATTTAAGCATCTCTATACTGAGCATGTTAAATGAAACTTTAGGGGTATATTGCACATTTCTAATCACTATATCACCTTCATTTTTACTCACAGTAATATCTCCAATCCCATAGGAGAAAATGAATTTCTTTTCATTTTCCTCCTTTCCTATCATCTTAAACTTATAATTAACTTCATTAAACAGGGCTCTACTGGGATACATATGGAACTTATAAGCATTGCTTGCATACCAGATTTCATTCCAAGTATCAGTGTTTGTACCTTTTACCATGTAGTCTGCAGTCAAAAAGACTTTCTCAGGATACTTGGCTTCTTCTGCTATGACTCTTCTTGTGATGTCCTTTTCTTGTTCCAATTTCATAGCAGCAAGTTTTTTTCTATCTTCACATACCCAGAATGCATGTCCTTTTTCCTTACAAATGTAACACTTAGATTTCTTGTCCCTTTTTTTGCCCATAACCTTCTTCTTTAATTTCTTCAAGCCTTCTGATTTCTTTGTGGTATTGAATGCTTCATTCCCCAAAATAGTTTGTGCTAATATTTCTTTTCCTTTTGGTGAAATGCTTTTCTTTCTTCTTGTGTTCCACAGATTCAATCTGTTGTGAGTTTCTCTTAAGAGATATCTCCCTGATTGAAATCCAGAAGTTGGCGTTTCTCATGGATGAGAGCCGTATCTTTGATACCAATTGTACACAGGTTTGTGGCCAACAAGTTTGGGTTTCAAAAGATGTTTCATGTTTAAGATAAAGGCTGTGTGAGTGATGTGATTTCAATAGAACAGTAATGGGTAAAAACAAGAGATACTTAAAAACAGACTTGTATATAATACTGCAAATGTTGTTATTTGTTTTCTGAAGGAGAAAACATATATATAGTTTTCTAAACGACACCAATTGACAGTTATTCCATCATCCGACCATTGTGACCTTTAGATGAATAACTGCCAATAACTACCTGTCATAACTGCCTACATATGGGCTGTTTGGGTTAACCAAATTTGACCCATGTGTAGGCTTAGAATTCGACCCATACATAATAATAACACATTAGACCATGTCTTAAATAAGTAGTAAAACATTAAACTTTTAATCTAATTTGATCTTAAGACAATTAGAGGCTAACACGTTTGAGTACACACAAATCTCTACAAACATAATGGTATCTTCAACTACGTAATGAGAAACACTCTAAGAAATTAGAGAGACCCTGAACCAAGTACAAAGACAAGCAAATGTTTCTTTTTGTGTTTTTGTTCATGATACAGATCTTGATTGAAAAGGATAACTCATATCATTCTTCAAGTTTATTACAGCAAGTCTTCATTCTTCAAGTTTAGCACAGCTAGTCTTCATTCTTGAAGATTGTCATAATAATACTTCAACACATAGTCAAGCCTTGCGCATTAAAATCGGTTAACGTCTAGTTTTTGAATTTTTGAATTTTGAGGCCACATGCAGGCATCAAACATACGAAAAAATTAGAAGCAAAAACCAACACCCCTAACTTCTGTAACCAAAGGCCTGCTATAACCGATTTAGATTGTCTTAGGTAAGTATATGTGACGAAATGTCATTTTTTTCTATAATTACCAAGCAAAAGTGGTTAATTAGCTTTTGTACAATGGCATAGACACATGCACACTTTTGATATGCGAGTTTGACATAGCCCATGTTGCTTGTATAAATAACATCCCAAGAGTAAATATAATCAAAAGCAAACAATATACCAATGAATGGTTACCGGATATCACTTGGAATCGTGTTATTATTTTCCAAAGTAAACTATTCGATCCTAATGCCTGGGTATCACGAATATCTACTTGGGATAAGACCAAATGTATGTTATTGAATTAGGCACCAATCAATAACCCTGTGCATCCAAGTGTTCAAGTTTTCTATTTGTCCTTCATGCATATATGATCATCTCTATTTATAGTCGAGATAACTCAACCTAGTCAATGGAATTATAAGTGATTAACGGCCCATTAATCCCACATAATCAGACTCCATAATAATATGTATTAGTGATTACACAACCAATTAAAAGTGGTCATTAATGCAGTTTTAACTGCTACTTTAATAGGTCAAAGCAGTTACAAGTCAGTCATGATTCAGTCCCAGCTCGTTGTTACACTCACTGATGAGCTAGTCCCTGAGAGAGTTGCTCCCTGAGTATGCTCATTTAGAGGTTCACTCCTTGAGGACATAAAATATTTGATGAGATAATTCCCTGATGAGATCTTTCAGCCTGAGCTGAACTCATCAGCCTGATGAATATCATTTAGTCCAGAGTGTCACTCTCTGAAAGAGTAAACTCACTGAACTTCATCAGAGACTGAATAACACTTAACCACTATTTGAGTCAGGGTGATCAGGGACCCGATGGGTGTACACTTCGTATCTGCAAGCCCATTACCAGGTATGATCTGATCCCTCAAGTGCACTAAATTTTCCAAAAATCTTCCTCAAATTTAGTTCACTTCTTTTGAATGAAAATTAAACATTAAACAAAACATGTGCATAAACGAAAATATCTTGAGGATTGAATTTCCATCTTAGTATATTACACATTCAAATATTCGAGATCAAGGTGTTTTAAGAATTGAACCCTTCAACTCATTTGAATACCTGAAGATAAACAAGTTTTCAAATATTTAAGCGCTCCTGACACTATACAAGCCATGTGTCCATATCCAATTCATAAAAGTTGTAAGATCTAAAAGTCCAAAGCTCCCTAAGGCAAAACTTCAACATTCACATAGGTGGTTCCTCTTTATTCATGCTCCTGCCAAGAACTTTTTAGAAGAAAATAACCATTAAGAAGTATATACTTCATCCTCCTTATCAGCAGGTTCTGAGCACAACCTTTGGATGATTGTAAAACATGTGCTCCAGTCTCCTGAATGTTTCAGCTTTTCACATTGAACTCGGCTCCTAAGTTTCCTCAGGAGGGAGTTGGGTGTCTTAGCATTCAGTGACTAAGTTGGACTTAAGCCCATCCCTTTAGTAGACTTTATAACCAAGTCTCTAGCAAGACCCTTCGTCAAGTGATCAACTAAGTTCTGTTGAGATCTTACAAACTCTATGGATACCACCCCATTCATGATAACCTCATGAATCATGCTATGCCTGACACCTAAGTGTCTAGACTTCCCATTGTACACCTGGCTATAAGCTTTTGCCAATGTAGCTGCACTATCACAACAGATAGAAATAGGTTATATAGGTTTAGGCCACAATGGAATCTCAAGAAACAATTTTTTCAACCATTCAGCATCTTTACCAGCACATGCTAAAGCCACAAATTCAGATTCCATTGTTGAACTGGTAATGCAAGTTTACTTCTTGGATGACCAAGAAATTGCACCTCCACCAAGTAGGAATACCCAGCCACTGGTAGACGAATTGTATTCAGTGTTACTATTCCAACTTGCATCAGTATATGAGAGACTATTGATGCGCGTACAAGGCGCGTTCGGGGTCAAAGGAAACTTCCTTTTCGTCGAGCAAGTTTTTCAACACCCTAGGCAGTGAACCTAATCATTGTAGTGTAGTATTGGGTAAGCCTCGGGTATTGATATCGTTCTCTAGGGGAATAGGAATGCTAGTGAGAAATTACTACGCAAAGGTTGAGGTTGAGGAAGATTATTTTTTATCTTTTTATTTTTTTTAGAAACTAAAGGTAAAATCTCAGGGTTTGGATTTGGGGGTTTAGTACTTCTACCGATTACTCTACTTATCTAATTATCTAAACTAAGGGTAGTCTATGTCTTTTTGAAGTGTGCTCGTATGATGATTAAAGATGTGTCTACCTAGATACTATTACTCCCTAGTTATCTTTTATTGGTGGTTGAATTGTCACGTCCTTATTCTTAACACGTTGTGTTTTCTAAGGTCGTAGGGTGTGCTTTTATCCCTAACTCTTTGAGACTACCTTAAGGTTAATGACTACGAAATCTCTAGGATTCATAAACTTAACACTAAGGTTATCTTTGGATGTTTAGCCTACAATTCCACTAGTAACTATAAACTAAGGTTCAACAAAGATTACTCAAGCATTAAAAACACAACGATGGCCTAATGCACTGCTAAGCCAATTACAATTAAGATAAGAGACAACCAATCAATAATTAATAACTAGGTTTCATAGATCTAAGCAAACACACAAGTTAATTAGCCGGACATGTTAAACAGGCAAGCATACACACATTCAGTCGAAGACATAATGAAATCAAGGGAATAAATAACTTATCTCGATGTAAAAAAGGGTATGAGAACCCTAAAATACTGTCCAAACCGGACTACAATCATTTTAGGTTTTTACTCCACAAGTCTACCCCTTTAAAAACTGAAAAATCGATTATACTACCGGTACACTCTCGAAGCATTAAAGATGAATGCTTTAATTCCTATAGATCTAGGGGCAAACCTCACATTTTTTGGGTGGAATTTGAGTGGTAAAGGGTTTTTGTGCTAGTCATATAACTCCTATCCATGAGACGCTTTATTAAGACTAAAGACCCACTCGTACAAGTCATGAATTATTTTTTTTAATTTGGTGCTAAAATTACCCTAACCGATATTTCTCATAGCTTATTACACAAATGAAATAGGACAAAACAAATAATCAAGGATAAGCATTGTTTCAAAGTTCCCGTTTTATTCTCCCTCCCTACACTTAAACTAAACATTGTCCCCAATGTTCTCCGAAAGTATCAAAGTTATGATAACGAAAGGTAATTAAAAGAGAAAAAACTAGTACTCCCCTGATTAGCTCGGTAAGATCCGTGTGAAGTAGTGGTTAAATTCTTTCCAAGAAGAATGTATGCGTGAAAAGCTCTATCCAATCTTATGTTTCTTCTTCTTGATAAATAAAACCTGCACACCTTTAGAAAATAGATGAAACCTTTGCGTAAAATCGGCGGTAAAACCACATATGACTCTTCTACACTAGCATATAATGCTTGTGGAATGAATGTTTTGCAGGTTTTCTGGGAAATTAAGACCTGAGAATTTCCAAAAATTTATAAGTAGCACAGAAAAGGAGAGAAAATTAGATAAGTTGTTTCTACTCCTCATAACGTTGTCAGGTTGCAATCCTGACGCCGTCAGGTTATCCTGACAGAAACTGGTCTGCTGCGTTTTTCTGGAAAAATTACACCTTTAAAATCTGGAAAAGTTCGTGCAAAACATCCATTGTGACTCGATACAAGCATTTGACTCTAACAAACACACATATATATCTTTTTCAATAATCGTAGTTTTCATGTTCACGTTCTTTTTAAAAACGTGTGTAATCCTCCCTACACTTATCCCTTTTGTAAAATACCTTTATATGTAATTAAGACGAGGTTAAAGACAAAATAAAGCATTTTCACAAATTTAAACATGAGAACAAACAATAATGAAAAGATATATGACACACAAACAAATAATCAATCCAATCAAACAAGGAATAGAAAAACCACACCACAAACAAATATGTACATATCAAATTGTTCCAAGATCACCACATCATCACCAAGTTAAGATAGTCTAAGTTATTAGATGCCCAAATAAAATTGTCTCAGTCAACAACCAACCAAAATTGTCCATAAACAACCCACAAATAAACACATAAATCACTGAGGAGGGGGTCCATAACGGTAGTCATAACCAGGGGGAGGTAGCCCATGTATCCATAAGGAGGGTAAACCTCCTCCCGCCAGGGGAATGGGTCAATCTGCAGGTGTGGGTCAAGATGATCGCGCATGGACAAATGTTGCATCTGTCTGAAAGTATGATCATATGTCCAGCTGGCCCTCTGATCCTGCTGCGCCATCCACGTGTCCATCCGGCCCATCCACGCTCCCTGGTGGGCCTGCCAGTCTCCACTGGACATGTGCCTGTAGACGTCAGCGGAGCCTCCTGCTCCATCCCCTGTTGGTATGCTGGCATCGGCTGCTCGTCATCATCATCATCATCATCCTGAACTGCGGGACGAGCGCGGAACCATGCGTAGCCACTACCAATATCCATGATGACATCCATGGCCTTCAGGGACTTGGCTTTGACGATCTTCGGCTCTGCTACAACATTGAGGTACGTGGGTACCTCCCCGATCAGGATGCCAAAGGACTGAGCCAACCGGGTGAAAAACATACCACCATACACCCTATCTTCATACCTCATACCGCTAGTAGTCCTCAAGTAATCAGCCAACCAGAATGGGATGTTACAGTGCACACCCTCAGCAAACATGCAGTAAAGATAGAATAGATCCGGTAAGGTGACACGATGAGTCGTGTCCTTGCGCCCCGTTATGGTGAAGGTGATGCAACGGTGCGCAAGCCTTACTCGCGGATCCCGGATCCGTGAGGCAAGGGTACTCCCAGTAACATACTCCCCGTTGGCTATCGTGTTCCAAAACTGAATCCCCCGCATGTCCTCCCTATTGACAAACCTAGCTCCCAAGTTAGCCCTAAAGACATCACTCTCAATATCCCTCTTTGAATACAACCCTACTCTCCAACCAAACTCCAGCACCGACTTTCCTCCAGACTCCCCCCAGTCTAAACCTAATCCCCTGAAAATCAATGCTGCCTCGACAAGAAATAACATTCATCGAATAAGACGCGCGGAACTCACGCACCAACTCACTATACACAGGCTCACGCATCCGAAACATCCTCTCCCACTGAGGATCAGTGAACTTATCCCTTCTGAAACTGTTGCTAAAATCCCTAGCCAGATCATGCTGCTCAAGAAATCCCCAATCTAAAACAGCCCCTGAATCGATGGTTTGATGGAGCAAATCATTGTAGCGAGTTTGGAAATCTTCCTCAATGAACACCCCCCACCCAGAAACAATGTCGGCGATGCTCTCCTGGGTACCAGAAGATTGTCCCTTTGTTCTTCTTGTCCTCTTGCTCATTTTCTGAAACAGGAAATCAAAAAGATTGGGAACAAATGAGTAATATTCAAGCTGCTAAAAACGACATCAGAAGGATCTGACGGCGTCACGCCAGGGGGCTGACGCCGTCCCAACCAGAAAAATTCAAATCCGACGTTTGCGAGGGAAAAATCCAGGTTTTTAACCATAACCCTTAACCCAAACACCCATGCTACAGCAACAATGGTGCATTGGCTAGGTGGTTTACTCCCTAAGCCGTCTAAGGCTTCTCGAAAAATCAAACCCACATGATAACACTACTATTCGCCTAATCTTAAGCCTAATTAACAAGATTCATAGGCGACATTTAGCATTAATCAAATCAATTGGGGAATTTCGGATTGAAAGGGGAAATAAAAATTGAGCGCGGATTAGAGCAATTGACTAGACAAAGATCAATGAATATTACTTACCTTGTGGAGATTGATGCAGCAAAGTGGTGAATTTGATGTGGAGAAAACGTGGTAGTGTCGTGTAGGGCGGATAGAATCTGTAGGGTAGAGAATGAAAGAGATGTTTGGTGTTTTTATTCGTCTGATCTAGCTTAGCGACGGCGTCACCCTTTGCGTGGTGACGGCGTCACGCCCAAATTTTTGCAAAAGAGGCTGTTTTTTATTAATCCGCCCGGATCAAAAATCTTGTTACTATTTTTGACAAAGATTTTGGTTTTTATTTTAAAATTCATTTTGTCAATCCACTTACAATCTCCACAAAGGTGAGCAACACACATGTCAAATTATCTTTCAACTGGGATTCTAGAAATATCGAAATATCGGGGATGAGGACTCTTCGATCCTGGTTTAAAAGCAAAAGAACGTTTCCTTATTTTAGGAAAGCCGGGAAGCGATACGTGCACCCTTCCAATGAATATGTCCCTAGGAAATGTCTCTTTCATGCAGGGAGCGTTGAGGCAAGAATTCAAACAAAGATGTGATTTCTTGATGGGGGTTGCCTTGCTTATTGGAATTAGAGAGGGTCCGGGAATCATTCTAACGAGCTCCGATATCACATATACCTTTTCTATCTTTTTAGGTACTTTATTCTTTGCGATTTCTTCACGGAGTTTCAGCATGAAGTTTTCAGCTAGCTCCAAGAAAGTGTCGTGAGTTTTCCTCATTTGAGCTTCGAGACGTTTTATTTCCTTTTCTTGCTTGTTGACAAATGTCAACATTATGTCCTCGAATTCATCTTGCCGGGATTTTCTTGGGAGCAAAAATTCCTTGACTGCGTTCACATGCTCATAATCATGGGTGGTTACTTCCATCAACTTATTCACTTATGCCTCCATACTCATAAACAATTATGCGCGGGAATCTAATCCATTTTCATGGATTATTGGAATTTCCAATCTTTCTTCTTCATATTTTGCTAATTCTTCGATGACTTCCCAACATGCTTCAACCTTGAGGTTACTTAGCCTTCCACCGGCGGAGTAATCAATGGTTTGTTTGATGGAGGGACTGACATGATCGTAAAAGATTTGGACTTGAAGCCAAAGATCTATGCCGTGATGAGGGACTTTATGGAGCAAGTCCTTGAATCGAGTCCATTCCTCGTAGAGAGATTCACCTTGACGTTGTTGGAACATCAAGATTTCATTCCTAAGCTTAGTAGTTCTCCCCGGTGGGAAAAATTGGGCAAGAAAACGAGTAGTGAGATCATCCCAACTTGAGATGGAGCCGGCGGGAAGTCGCTCAAGCCAATTACTAGCTTGGTCCCGTAGAGAGAATTGGAAGAGACGCAAGCGCGTGGTCTCCCGTGTGGTAGCATCAAGGTCGATGGAATCGACGATTTTAAGGAAATCCTTAGGATGCTGATTAGGATCTTCGGAACGAAGTCCATGGAATGCACATCCGTTTTGCACCAACCGGATGGTGTCGGATCATAGGGCCGTAGTTTGAGCTTGATCAGGGAGCTCAATGGTGTTCCTATAGCCTTGGTGGCTTGGTCTAGAGTATTCACCAAGAGTGCGGCCTCTTGGCGGGTCATTTGGTGGTGGGTTGATGAGTGGTGGTTGATTATCACCTTCCATGATGAAAAGTGATGGGATTACTAACAAAGGCACGATGAAGAGGGATAGACTACGAGGAAGCTAAAAATGAGAAAAAAGCTTACTTGCTAGGAATCAAGCAAGGAAACCTAAACGAGATGGAAATCTAACTAGCTATTCTATTCCCCAGCAGCGGCGCCAAAAACTTGATGCGCGTACAAGGCGCGTTCGGGGTCAAAGGAAACTTCCTTTTCGTCGAGCAAGTTTTTCAACACCCTAGGCAGTGAACCTAATCATTGTAGTGTAGTATTGGGTAAGCCTCGAGTATTGATATCGTTCTCTAGGGGAATAGGAATGCTAGTGAGAAATTACTACGCTAAGGTTGAGGTTGAGGAAGATTATTTTTTATCTTTTTATATTTTTTAGAAACTAAAGGTAAAATCTCGGGGTTTGGATTTGGGGGTTTGGTACTTCTACCGATTACTCTACTTATCTAATTATCTAAACTAAGGGTAGTTTATGTCTTTTTGAAGTGTGCTCGTATAATGATTAAAGATGTGTCTACCTAGATACTATTACTCCCTAATTATCTTTTATTGGTGGTTGAATTGTCACGTCCTTATTCTTAACGCGTTGTGTTTTCTAAGGTCGTAGGGTGCGCTTTTACCCCTAACTCTTTGAGACTACCTTAAGGTTAATGACTACGAAATCTCTAGGATTCATAAACTTAACACTAAGGTTATCTTCGGATGTTTAGCCTACAATTCCACTAGTAACTATAAACTAAGGTTCAACAAAGATTACTCAAGCATTAAAAACACAACGATGGCCTAATGCACTCCTAAGCCCATTACAATTAAGATAAGAGACAACCAATCAATAATTAATAACTAGGTTTCATAGATCTAAGCAAACACACAAGTTAATTAGTCGTACATGTTAAACAAGCAAGCATACACACATTCAATCGAATACATAATGAAATCAAGGGTATAAATAACTTATCTCGATGTAAAATAGGGTATAAGAACCCTTAAATACTGTGCAAACCGGACTACAATCGTTTTAGGTTTTTACTCCACAAGTCTACCCCTTTAAAAACTGAAAAATTGAATTCTATATATAGTTTTACAACTGCGACGGCGTCGCCTTATAGGTGGGACGCCGTCTGATCGCCGCCATTAGGGTTTCGTCTTGGCCAAGTCATCATTGGGACGGCGTCACGTTGTGGTTGTGACGCCGTCTGTCTTCAGCAGTGACGTCGTCTGAGTCTGGATCTAGGCCGTCTGAGAAGAAAAGTCTTCGTGACGCCCTTACTCTTCAAAGCCTGACGCCGTCAGGTGTAAAATAGCAAATTCGCTCCTGAGTCGTCACAAAATAGGGACGGCGTCGCCCTCTGTTTGGGACGCCGTCAGGTGTAATTCCAGCAGCTTGAGTGTCTTGATCTTGACTTAGCCATTTTCTTCACATATTCACTCCTTTTCGTCCAAAAATGCATCATTCCAGCATTTTGCTTCCAAGAGACCTAAAAAGTGAAAAGGAACGAAATTAAGCAGTAACGGATATAAAAATGGGCGATTAAGGGCTTAAATGACCCCTTAAAAGTGTACGTTTTAAATCCTTATCAAATATCCCTATACTTGGTATTTGCTTGTCCTCAAGCAAATGTGCTTTTGGCCAATCAATTTATAAGTTAGGGGGGCATAAAGCAATGGTTTAACATAATTCATAACAAGTATAAGCCCCGTAATAGTCATAACAAGCACGGAAATTATATACTAGCACCTCACAAGTGGTGTTTGGATACTCTCATCTCTCGGGTGTATATGAAATATATCAAATGAAAATGGAAGATAAACACTCATTAACTGGTCCTAGTACATAGATTATCATAGGCTTGAGACTAGATCAAACCTCCACCGCTTTGGCATAAGCACCTAGGAGTAAATATCTAAGAGGTATTTTAAAGGGTTGTAACGTTAGGCTTACGGTTAGGGAAACAAAGGGTTTGGTTGGATAGGCGATTTAGTGGTGGCAAGTAAAAAATCTTTATGTTACAAGCATGAGAAGAATGGCGTTGCTAAGCCAAGACTCGACTCTCTAAACTCTAGATAACTTTGAAACAAACAAACATAAATATAAAGATAGATGTAGGATGGTAGCCCATATGTTTTTTTTCATTTTTTCATTTTTTTTTTCAACACTCTTTTTTTTCGATTTTTTTTTTGTATACACTTTTACTCTACCATCCTCTACGATAAATCAAAATATAAGGGATTTATAGGCACATCCCTACACTTGAGTTTTTATTATTCTAACACTAATATGACCCGAATTGAAAAGATCAAAACACTTGGAGTACATTATTTCGTAAATAAAGAGAATTTGAATTTAACGTTCTTTCCCGTCACTCCATAAAATTTAACTTTACCCATGAGTCCCAATCATCCCAAAACTGTGTACAAAAGATATGACTTGACTTAGCAACCATGCAAGTAACTAGATATATGAACTAAGGGTTTAGTATGATAACAATAATGCACTAAAAGTGAGTACATACAAGGTAGGCTAAGGCGATTTGGGTGTACATTTGGGGGTGGATTGTAAACAATGCTCTTCATTGATATTCCGGAAAACCGAAACATCACGAGAACCGCGAAAAGGATAGGCTCTAAGGGGTTAACTAGGGGTATCGTGTACTAAAGATGAGTACAACGCAAGGGTGTGGGGGAATTACTCAATCGATGTGGAAAAAGTAATTATAATACGGGTACCTCTTATCATTTAGTTATTCCTAACTACACAAGTGTAGTCTCACTAGCAATCTCGGGATGCATCACAAAACAAGTTCTAGAATCTATTATACTACCGGTACACTCTCAAAGCATTAAAGATGAATGCTTTAATTCCTATAGATCTAGGGGCGAACCTCACATTTTTGGGGTGGAATTTGAGTGGTAAAGGGTTTTTGTGCTAGTCATATAACTCCTATCCATGAGATGCTTTATTAAGACTAAAGTCCCACTCGTACAAGTCATGAAAAAAATTTAAATTTGGTGTTAAAATTACCCTAACCGATATTTCTCATAGCTTATTACACAAAAATGAAATAGGACAAGACAAATAATCATGGATAAGCATAGTTTCAAAGTTCCCATTTTTTTCTCCCTCCCTACACTTAAACTGAACATTGTCCCCAATGTTCCCCGAAAGTATCAAAGTTATGATAACGGAAGATAATTAAAAGAGAAAGAAACTAGTACTCCCCTGATTAGCTCGGTAGGATCCGTGTGAAGTAGTGGTTAAATTCTTTCCAAGAAGAATGTATGCGTGAAAAGCTCTATCCAATCTTATGTTTCTTCTTCTTGATAAATAAACCATGCACACTTTAAGAAAATAGACGAAACCTTCGCATAAAATCGGCTGTAAAACTACATATGACTCTACTACACTAGGATATAATGCTTGTGGAATGGATGTTTGCAGGTTTTCTAGAAAATTAAGACCTGAGAATTTCCAAAATTTTATAAGTAGCACAGAAAACGAGAAAAAGTTAGATAAGTTGTTTCTACTCCTCCTGACGTCGTCTGGTTGCAATCCTGACGCCGTCAGGTTATCCTGACAGAAACTGGTCTGCTGCGTTTTTCTGGAAAAATTTTGGAAAAATTACACCTTTAAAATCTAGAAAAGTACGTGCAAAACATCCATTATGACTCGATACAAGCATTTGACTCTAACAAACACACATATATATCTTTTTGAATAATCGTAGTTTTCATGTTCACGTTCTTTTTAAAAACGTGTGTAATCCTCCCTACACTTATCCCTTTTGTAAAATACCTTTATATGTAATTAAGACGAGTTTAAAGAGAAAATAAAGCATTTTCACAAATTTAAACATGACAAAAAACAATAATGAAAAGATATATGACACACAAACAAATAATCAATCCAATCAAACAAGGAATAGAAAAACCACCCACAAACAAATATGTACATATCAAATTGTTCCAAGATCACCACATCATCACCAAGTTAAGATAGTCTAAGTTATTACATGCCCAAATAAAATTGTCTCAGTCAACAACCAACCACAAATGTCCATAAACACCCTACAAATAAACACATGAATCACTGAGGAGGGGGTCCATAACGGTAGTCATAACCAGGGGGAGGTGACCCATGTATCCATAAGGCGGGTAATC
The DNA here is from genome assembly GCA_910596185.1 of Chrysanthemum makinoi. NCBI lineage: Eukaryota > Viridiplantae > Streptophyta > Magnoliopsida > Asterales > Asteraceae > Chrysanthemum > Chrysanthemum makinoi. Next base: position 103,825,340 of record OU343221.1, on the reverse strand, counting down.
CTCCTCCCGCCCGAGGAATGGGTCAATCTGCAGGTGTGGGTCAAGATGATCGCGCATGGACAAATGCTGCATCTGTCTAACAGTATGATCATATGTCCAGCTGGCCCTCTGATCCTGTTGCGCCATCCACGTGTCCATCCGGCCCATCCATGCTCCCTGGTGGGCCTGCCAGTATCCACTGGACATGTGCCTATAGACGTCAATGGAGCCTCCTGCTTCATCCCCCTGCTGGTATGCTGGTATCGGCTGCTCGTCATCATCATCATCATCATCCTGAACTGCCGGAGGAGCGCGGAACCATGCGTAGCCACTACCAATATCCATGATGACATCCATGGCCTTCAGGGACTTGGCTTTGACGACCTTCGGCTCTGCTACAACATTGAGATACGTGGGTACCTCCCCGACCAGGATGCCAAAAGACTGAGCCAACCGGGTGACAAACATACCACCATACACCCTATCTTCATACCTCATACCGCTAGCAGTCCTCAAGTAATCAGCCAACCATAATGGGATGTTACAGTGCACACCCTCAGCAAACATGGAGTAAAGATAGATTAGATCCGGTAAGGTGACACGATGAGTCGTATCCTTGCGCCCCGTTATGGTGAAGGTGATGCAATGGTGCACAAGCCTTACTCGCGGATCCCGGATCCGTGAGGCAAGGGTACTCCCAGTAACATACTCCCCGTTGGCTATGGTGTTCCAAAACTGAATCCCCCACATGTCCTCCCTATTGACAAACCTAGCTCCCAATTTAGCCCTAAAGACATCACTCTCAATATCCCTCTGTGAATACAACCCTACTCTCCAACCAAACTCCAGCACCGACATAGTCCTCTACACTCCCCCCAGTCTAAACCTAATCCCATTAAAATCAATGCTGCCTCGACAAGAAATAACATTCATCGAATAAGATGTGTGGAACTCACGCACCAACTCACTAAACAAAGGCTCACGCATCCGAAACATCCTCTCCCACTGAGGATCAGAGACTTAATCAGTTTACACACCTTGTTTTCATTGTTAGGCATGATGAAACCTTGAGGTTTCTTCATATAAACCTCCTCATCTAATTCACCATTCAAGAAAGCTGTTTTCACATTTATCTGATGAATATTCATATTGTGAATTGATACCAAAGCAATCTGTAATCGTATGGTACTGATACAAGCGACATGGGCATAAGTATCAAAGTAATCTATCTCTGACTTTTGTTTAAAGCCCTGAATGATTAGTCTAGCATTGAATTTTTCAATAGTCCCATCTACCTTCATTCTCCTTTTGAAAATCCACTTGCAACCCAGAGGTTTGCTACTAGGTAGATTAGGCAACACCAAAGTGTTGTTGCCCATAATGGAATCCATCTCATCATTAATTGCTTATTTCTAGAAAGCAACATCCTGAGACTTCATTGATTCATCATATGTATTAGGGTCATCCTCAACAATAAAGAAATAAGATTATTGGTCAGAGACCTCATTCCTTGTTCCTTCAATTAAATATAATTGAAACTCAGGTCCAAATGACTTTGGAGTCTTGACCCTTTAACTCTTTCTAAGCTCAGGTTCAGGTTGCTAAACCACAACCTCATCAGGGACCTTTGTGGGCACTTCATCAGGGACCTCTGATACACCAATGTCATAAGTTCCATTTGAAATCCTTTGACTTGGTCTAGGGACTGATGAGAATCTATTCTCATCAAAGATTACATCCCTTGTGTTGATCCCAGTTGAGCAAACGATCTAATACAGAAACTGACTTAAACAAATACTTATTAAGTATCACGCGGAATTTAATACTTAATCTTAAGAAGAAGAATAATGAACATTCAACACCTCAATATTATTATTAATACGAATGCTCTAACCAGTATTAGGGTTTTACAACCTTGAAGTGTATCGACCTTAGATATAAAACATACGTATATCTAATCTAACCTAGGACCTTCTTTTATAGACTAAGGAGTCCTTGACATAATACAATACGTAACTTACAAGATAAATATCTTTTCCATATTTATCTGATACAAAACATTAAACCGACTATACATGACTAGCAGTGGTTACATTACAATATCCGTGGTTACACAATACTACTAGCCGCGGTTTGTCTTCAGTAGTGGATCCATTCTTCTGTCCGTGGTTTCATCAACTCTGTCCGTGGTTCCAACACTTAGAATAATTCTTGATCCAAGGAACCAAAAACCCAACAATCCTCCCCTAAACTTGATACATTAAATTAGAATTCTCAAGTTTCCTTTAAGCTCAAAACATCTGAATTGGAGGATGTAGCCAAACACTTACTAGATTTAAGAATTTTCTCATACTTCAGCAACAAATTGTAAGCTTGACCATCATAGGGCATCAACATCTTTATACCACCAAGCTTCACCATCTGAGCAATAACTTCTGGATATTTATTCAATTGAGGATAATCACCTTCTACAAGCATATGAATAACTTTTCCAGATACAGTTAAAACATGAACTCCACAAGTTTGATATAGAAACCATTCTGTAACTTTTCTAGTGCAGAGTCCTTTCCATTCAGGTTCATCATGAGTAGGTTCAAACATAATCTTCAAGTGATGATAAACCATTCTCTCATGATAATCATCCGTTGCACATCACCAAAATTATTCCTATAAAGCTCCCAAAGATTCAGCAAATCATCTCTATCAAAATATTGAAGCATCTGTGAAAATTTATTATACTTTAAACTTCATTATTGAGTCTTTGAATTTTCCAAAGATCCTTCACTTCCTTTAAGCTCATAATCATAAAAGATAATTTGATTACTATCTTTAAAATCTTTCAATCTTTTAGAACCGATGCATCAAGCTCGATTTTCTCTTTAGATTACCTTTAATCCACTCTTCATCTTTTTCGAATTCATTGGATGTAAACTATCATTATTAATCCTCATACACATCAGATAAAGCTCATGAATTCTTTCAAATGAACATTTATTAAGATTATCATTAATATGTATGCCTGAATTCTTAATAATCTTCATCAGTACATTTCTCATCTCACGAATTGTAGGAGGTTTCTTCCTTTGAATTTGCTTCTTTTCCTTACTTATCTTCCTTGCCCATTCACCCAAAATTCTAGCTCTTTCCTCATCATCCAACAATGACCATTCTTGAGTAGTATACTCATCCTTTATTTGATTAGAAGCTTGTAGATAATTTTGTGATTGATACCATGTATTTAGCCATTTCTGTGAAGCCTCCTCCTCTTCTTGCTTTTCTTTCTCTGCAGTTGCTTCCTCTTCAAATTGTATGCCTCTTGTATACTCGATCATAAGCAATTTGTTCTTCTCTACTTTTAAACTTCAACTCTGGTTCTGCAATTCCTTTACCCTTTCCAACATCTGGTTGAGCCACCTTCTTCTTCAAAGGCTCACCAATAACTAAACTTATACCTTTGGGTTTGTTTGCAGTAGATTTAAGAGATGAAACAGGTGCAATGATGGGTGTAGGGTTAGTTGAGGTTTTGCTAATATTAATCAATGTACTTGCAGCTTCTTTCTCAACCTCTTTTGATTTAGGTGGTGATACAGAGATGGTAGTAACAATTGTGGAAGTAGTTATGATAGCAGTGGGTACAATTGCCATGTCTGAAACTGCAGCAGTGGTTTCAAAAGTACTATCCGTGGTTGCAGACACACTATCAGTGGTTATGTTCTGCATCACCTCATCTTCTACCACAGTCTTCAAACTTTCAAGAACAGCTTCATTCCCATCTTTATCAAATACTACAAATTGATCTCCTTTATCTCCACTATCTACATCATTCTCTATATGCACATCAACAGCCTCCCCTGAATTCATGCCTTCACTCCTCCCCTGTTTGGTTACATTCTCCACATTCAGAGTTGGAGAGGAGTCCACCTTCTTTTTCATCTTTCTCATAGACCTCAAAACAGCAACCCCAGGTCTTCTTACTTTCTCCAAAACAAGCATCCTATGCTTCAGCCTCCGAATTTCTTTACCCTGAAACACAGCCAACTCTTGAAGACTTGAGATTGTAGCATCCATTTTAGCACATTTAGCCGTCAATTCATTAAAAAGTTCAAGAATATCCTCCCCACTTCGACCTGTGTTAACTGGTCCGAGAGGTGGTTCATTGAAAAGTCATCATGTACCGCTTAGGATCCGTCAATTCATTGTCATGTTCCAAACTATCCTCATCACTTCGAGCTGTGTTAACTGCTCTGAGAGGTGAATCCTTGGATATAGTAAACATAGCATCAGACCTTGCCTGAACATCTATGCACCCTGAGTGAGCCAGTTGGCTAGGGATTCCTCCACCTGTATTGAGTTCCAAGGAACTCTCCACATTAGGAGTTGCCAAAGGTTGGGTTTTAATGATGTTTCCACTATCCTGACCAGCATCTAAGCATGAATCAGTAGTGGAAGCCCTTCCAATCATGTCACCTCCACACCATGTGACAGCCTCATTAACAACACCAATAACACCAGCCTAAGGTAGCTTGGTACCCTTCTTTCTCCTAGTCCATACTATTGGTTTAACAGTGGTTTGGGTTTGACTAGAAGTAGGTTGAGATTCACTAACAGTGGGAACAAGTGCACTATCAGTGGATTGAGGTGTACTAACAGTGGGTTCAGATACTATGGGTTGTTCCTCAAAACCTTCATCAAATTCATGAATAATAGGAAAAGTACGCATATGGGGGAACAAAGGAACATCCCTGATTTGAACATTTGGCTTCTGATTCCTCATATGTGCAAAGACCTTAGGAAGCATATAATGCACTTCATACTCCCTAGTATGATCAACAGGTTCCTCTATTTGACTTTCCACAATTAGTTGAACAAACCTAGGATATAAATAATATTTACCCTTCTTCCTAATGATCTGCACAAAACCATCATAAATCATCCTAGACCAATTAAACTTCCTCCCTAAAAACATATAATAGTCAGTAGCAATCTTGGAAGGAAAGTCATCAAAACCAGTGGTCTTATTACTCATACACATCAACAAGGTGTGTATCAAAAACTTCCATTGTGGTGAAAACATGCTCTTAAAAATATTACCTTATCACCCATGTGTATAGCCTAACCTCTCTAAACCAAAGAAAAATCTCAAAGATCTGAAGATTAACAACACCATTAGCATCATCAAACTTCAAAACCCTTCTAATGATCTCCTCATTAACCAAAATTGCATTTTCATCCACAATGAACTAAACACTTCTACTCCATCGACCTCCTCAAGCTTAGCATTCCCCGTAACTGATGTATGTAGGCCTTAAGGATGGTTGGTGTGACAGTTAAGGCAAAGTGAATAGGACTGTGAATAAGGAAATCAATCATTTGATGAAAGCCTTCGGATCTATTGTTTTTGATCAGGTTAGCAACAAGGTTATGTGTTTGTGAGTACTGGTTCGGCATTGTGATAGATGATGTAAGTGATGTGGGATTTGTGAATTAAGCAAAGTAAAGTGATTAGGGTTTATGGAGAGCGCCAAGTGGAAGTGGTTTGAAGATCAATTAAGTGATCTGTCCGTGATTTGGGGAGAAATAATGTGTTTTCACCAAAGTTACCAAAGACCTGGTATCCAAAAATCAACATGCTAGCAGTGTTTTGACAGCCTCTATCCGTGGTTTGAAAAACACTAGCAGTGGATACAAAATTTCACTCCAACCAGTTGACCAAGAGATACAGCAAGTAAATCTGTGTCAAAATTAGTGATATCACACAAAAATATGAAGAATTACACAATAATTTTTTTTTAATCACTAGCAGCTAAAAACATCACAAGCTCCAATGTACACAATCCTTCATACCTGCAAATCACAAACATAAACCAAACACAGAGAAGAGAATTAATGTGAGCAGTGGTTAGCAAAACGTAGAAGTGGTTTCATAGACTTAGCAGGTGTTAGCCAATGTGCTAAAGGCTAAGTCAATATGGTCAACTTTCGGTGTTTATTCATTTTCAAAGTCAAAAGACCTCATTAACTCCTCAACCACTGAAATATTCCCCTCATTTACTCACTAATACCATTTGCTCTGCCTATAAAAAGAATCCCAAATATCACACACATCAAATAATCCAAACCCTAATTTCTCAAAAATCACAATCAATCAACAATCAGTATGTGGAATCAACCAGAAGTCATTGATCTAACATCCTCCTCCTCCTCATCATCATCATCATCAAGTGATGATTCTAACCCATGGCGTCTTTACCTTCCTCCACAAGAACCACGGCCTAAAAAGTCCCCATTTCTTCCGTCATCTGAAGATGATAGTGTGGTTGATCCTAGTGAGTCATCTAGGGGTTCGGATGATTCTACTGAGCACCTAGAGCCAATCTTTAATAGATTGGTGAGTGAGGAAGCAGAGAGTTCACAACCTTCACCATCCCAACCTCAACCAAGGCCACGTGCCAGAAATCCACCACTCCCAAAGAACAGAGAGGTGGTGCTTGGTCTTCCTGCACCAAGTTTTGGTGCTTCATCTCATATCGGTAAGGGAAAGGGTAAAAGGAAGATGGAGTGATGCTTTATGGTGGAACGAGTAGATGGGTCAACTGAAGACTTCGCATATCACAAACCCATCTGCTGTATTCATCTTCATCATCTTCGTTTTCATCAATCCATCCTTTTCAGCTTCTTCGTCATACTGGTCATGCATAGCACCAGCTTTTGCAATAGATGATATGAGCTAGTGTAGGTGTAGGAAATCTTGTATAGAACTGGTCTTGTATTTTCACTTGAAGTTAATTGTATGTCGTAAGTCAAAACTATTTCTTAAATGAATGAACAATTTAACTTCAAGATTTTTTGCATTTATAATTAACTTTCATTTGTCTGCAAAATGGTTAGTGGTAACACAAGGCAACAAACAGTGGTTTGAACAAAACTATCAGTGGTTAGAAACAAAAATAGCAATACTAAGATCACATAATAACAATCCAATACTTATACAAACTTTTACAAAACAAGTTGAGATTTAGAGATTAATCATTCCAATACTAACAACAAGGTAATCTGAAATCTCTCCACATCAAAAGCTTTAGTGAGAAGATCAAACATTGAAATCAAGATGGATTTTACCATTTGAATCAACCTTTTCTCATTACAATCTCTAATAAAATGATGCCTTATCTCAACATGTTTAGTTCTAGAATGTAAAACAGGATTTTTAATGATGCAAATTGTACTATTATCAATGTAAATCTTAGTATGCATAAAGTTGTACCCAAAATCCAAAAATTGATTCTGAATCCAAAGAACTTGACCACAACAACTAGCAGCACCACATATTCAAATTTAGTTGTAGAATTTGCCACAATAGTTTGCTTTTTACACTGCCATGAAATTAGTTTGCTTCCCAAAAATTGACATCCTCCAGTTGTAGATTTCCTATCCAAACTAGCACCAAAGATAATCACTATCTCAGTATAGGCCACCAAATTATAAGGAGAATCCTTAGAATACCAAAGGCCCAGTTTAGGATGACCTTTAAGGTATCTAAATATTCTCTTAACAACATTCATGTGTGTTGTATTGGGTGTGACTTGAAATCTTGCACACACACATATTGAGAACATTATATATGGCCTAGATGCAAAGGAGATACATCAAAGATCCAATCATGGACTGTACAACTTCGATCAACTTTGGGACTTCCATCATCTGGTACCAGTGGTTTCTGAGTCTCCATAGGTGTACTAGCACTCTTCACATCCTGAAACCCAAACTTCTTCAAAACATCTGCTACATACTTGTCTTTGTTAAGAATTAGAAATTCCATAGTGAAGTGTCGGTCACCCCATATATAATCTAGCATAAGTTAGCTCGTAGACATTACGTTATTTACTAGTTATTTAGTTAGTTATTTAGTTTAGTGCAACACCGTGGAGGACGGTTGGGTCTTTACCCACTGTATGCCTGATCCACAGTCCGAAGGAGGACGTTTAGTTTGTAACTATAAATACCCTCTACCTCCTAAGGTAGAGGGTTGGACCTTTCATTATTCTCAATCTAACCTTCTATGTTTTCTTTTACTTTCTCTCTCTAGAAAGGCTCCCACTTTCTCTCTTTAAACTCTATACAATTCGACCCATATTATTGATGTGTTATGTGTTTATGAAATCCAATATCTTACAAATGGTATCAGAGCCATGGTTTGATCACTCATCTTTCATGCTCTTTGTTTTGGTGGATTTCATAAGGTTTTTGGGGTATTAAGTGTTTAGGAGAGCTTGAACCATTTCAACAAATTCTAGTGTTAAAGTTTGAATTTTGCTTGTACTTTTGTGTTTAGGATCATCATATGTGTTTATGTTTTGAATTGGAAGGCTTAAATCATTGTGGTTTGGTCGCTTTTGATTGATAAAGTGGATATTTGTGAAAAGTGTACAAAGCGAGTTGAGACTCGTTGTTGAGTTTCTTGGATGCGAGTTGCTTCTTCATTAGAAGCGAGTTGGTATGAGCGACTTGTTTCTTTAAGCGAGTTGATTGTGTAGCGAGTTGATACTAAAGAGAGTTGCCTATGCGACTTGTCCAGATTCAACGTATCTAAAGAGAGTTGCCTATGCGAGTTGCTTAAGCGAGTTGCCTATGCGAGTTGTGTTTTATGCGACTTGTCTATTAAGCGAGTTGTCTGTTTATGCGAGTTGTGTTTCATGCGACTTGTCTATTAAGCGAGTTGTCATCTTATGCGATTTGTGCCTTAAGCGAGTTGTCTTGGAAGCGAGTTGTCCCGATGCGAAGTTGATTGAAGCGGTTTGACCAAAAGTTGACTTTTACGGAAAACTTCAAACGGCATAACTTTTGAACCGTGAATCCGCTTTTAGCGAAATACCAGTCAAAACGAGCGGAACAGGCTGAATATGGTGAGGTTTGACGCAAAGCCGTGAAACGAATTTTTTGAGGCCCAAATCACCTCCGGAAGGAAGTTATTGAGCTTTTTAAGTTTTTGGACCTAAATTTCTCCGTAAAATCGTGCATCAACCAATCCAAATCTCAACCAAACAACATTTCTGATGATCCTACAAACAATCATAAGTCCTAACACACAATTGTCTATCATTGTGACAATCCATCAGTCATCTTAACACGTTCCATTGGTCATAGCTTAACGGTTTGGTCTTGATTTTAGTAAAATCCCGCAAAGATTCTATTTCTGCTTAAATCATAGACTTGTAAAATCAGTGCATTCTACCACATCATGTCTTACTCTACTGACCAGTGATTTCGTGAAGTGCTTAAACCGTATGATGTCGTGGACAACAATGATAATGTATGCTAATCGATCGATTAAAGATGATTGAATTAAGCAATGAGGATGTGAGATCTCCATGTTCAGAATCTAAAGAGAGAGAATTGCACCAGTTTAGGCTACAAAATGCCATGCTAATGAAAAGTAACATTGAACCTTATCGCCTACTTCACTCTCACCTCGCATGCTTTTGTCCACAATAAGGGATCGAACATGTAGTGCCATCTTCCGTCAGGATTTACCTACACTGACTAGAAACTTGTTGTTGAACTTAGAACAATTGGAACAACAACTTGATAAATAAAAGGTTCAAAAGGATAGTTCCAGTGCTGCACTTCATGTGATCCATAAACAATTTCAGCCATTCATCAATGGGGAATATTCATCAGATTATGATCAAGACATGACTGAAGTGTCTTTCAAGAAACACACTGGAATGGAAATTAGCGTGTTCATAGAGACACTTATTCATCTCATGGATAATGTGGAGAAGTACATTGAGGAAGTTACTTAGATAGATGAAAAAGTAGATGAGTGTCCGTGCGCTTGAGAGATTGTTGTGATAAGTTGGGTAATGTATCTGTTGAAGAATCGGGTGTTGCCGAATGCGAATGTCGAGACAACAAATAATGATGAGTCGGTAAAGCACAGATGATGGATCACACATCGTCAATACGAAGCTCAGAGATAGATAAGCTTGACACGCGGTCCAGTTGACTCTTGTTACACATGATGTGGATGCGATATCGAAGAAATTGAGCAATTGTCATACAATGAGGTACCCTTTACTGTTCAACACAATGCATCTACTAAAGTACTTAAACAAACTGATCATGATGTTGAACATGACTTTGATAAATCTTCTTAGAATCGAGGCCGATTCGAGATTAAGTGTTTCAATACAAAAGATATGGTTGATAAAAAGGCTTTTGATGAACTTTCAAACAAATTCTCAAATCTTGAAAAACATTGCATTTCACTTGAAATTGCGATACGGAGTAAAGAAGAAAGTTTTCAACTTAACAAACCATGTAAAAATCCGGAACTTCATGAATTCCGTGAACTTTTTGAAATTAACACTTTGAAAGCTCAGCTTCAAGACAAAGACTCAACCATTTACAATCAGAAGAAACATATTTCTGTCTTGAATGTGAAAAGTAATTTAGTCATGAATACACAAGACATTGATGCTACTATAACAAGAAATAATGAATTTCAATTTATGTGGCTAAATTACTAAAGGAAAATGAGTCTTTGAGAAAGCATCACATAGAACTAAGTGACTCGGTCAAAGAAGCTAGAACTAAGTCAATGGAACAAACAAACCCTTTGATAGGAAAGATTGATGAACTCAAAGCTCAACTTCAGGAAAAGAGTTTCGCCATTGTTGCTTTAAAAATGAGCTCAGAAAAACAACAGGGAATAGTATGAACACTAAGTTTTCAAAACCATCAAACTTGGGGAAACCAGTTATTAGACAACCAATGCTTAGATCCAACAACCAAATTTTTCAAAAACGCGGTTTGCCTCCCAAGTTGATGTGAAACAAGTTTTGACAAAACCAGTTACTTCACCTCACTTGTCTAGGAAAATTGATATGAATGACTTGTATAAGAACTATTATCTAGAAATGGCTAGAAAGAAGGCACAGAATCGCAAAGACGGAATTTTAGGTGCAAGACCAAGGATGATGAATTCTTCGAGATTTCAAGGCACTGCTAGTAGTTCTAAACCATTACCTAGGAACACTAATCTAAAGACTAGGGATTGGCTTACCTCTAAGAGTAGTTGTGTTTCGATTAAAGCTATTCCCATAGCAAATCACTCTAAGAAATGTAGATCTATTTCTGAATCCAAACAAGTTGTTTGCTCAAATTGTCTGAAATGCATCTTTAAGGCAAATCATGATAATTGTTTTTCGAAATCCCTAAAGAAGGTAAATGCTCATACAAAGGTTCAACCTGTTAAGTATAGGATTTTCACTAAGTCATCTACTATGCATAAGAAGCCTAACAATCCTAGACCTTGCCATAAGTGGATACCGTCTGGTAGAATGTTTAAGGATGCTGGACTTAGGTGGATACCTACAGGATAGATGTTTACCAATGGAAATCTCAAAGTTGACTGTGAAACCCCAAAGGGTTTCGATACTGATGTCACTAACCAAAATATATGCAATCAAGTTTGTAATATTAGTGCAGGTAGTCCTTACTCCGTTGCAGATACTTCAATCCTTCAATACATGGACTAGCTTAAAGTATGGATTACAAATGGATTGATATCTCATAACTCACGGGTTCAAGTAACTCAATCTTGATATTCATTCGGCTATGACGTATGAACACAACAGTTCATGCCTCATTCTCTAAAGAAAAGAAAAGTGTACGTTTTAGTGCGCTTTATCTTCCAAAGAAGAGAAATCTTCTTATGACGTCTGTTCACATCAGCTCAGGCCTCGTACTTCATCATTATGGCGTCTGCAGATAACACTTCAGGCCCCGCTCCTCAAAGAAAAGAAAGGTGTACGCCAAGGCGCTTTATCTTCTTAATAAGAGAAATCTTCATGTTTATGACCATTCTCATCGACATTCTTCATCAACATGCTTCATGCTTTTTCCATGCGCTTCATTCATCAAGTGAACCGGACTACTGATAATTACTCTTATTCCACTTGCTCAATATAATGAAGATGGCGACATCATGTGCAAATTTTGCGGGTGAGAAGTGTGAATAAAATACATTTGGATGATAATCACTTGTTTAATCAAGAATGGCATCTCCATATGCAATTCTTGAGGGAGAGAAGAAGTGTGAATTTTTGGCATGGTTGACTGATATTTCAGAATATATGGTCAAACGGCTCCTAACTCATGTAAGAACCGAGATTCTTCTTATCGGATCATCTTCACATGTAGTTTCTTCTAAGAGCCGTTGGTTGACATCTTCACACGGGCCGATATGATTAAATGACAAAGTGCTTCTAGTTGTCAATGATTCTTTGATGAACATCTTTCTGTTCTTGTTTGATTGGGAGGGATTTTAAATTAAGGGGATTTGCTATTTACAAGTTAACGGGAATGCCTTTGGTGTGAAGAAGATGTTAACTGTCTATTTCCTCATTCGGACAATCTTGAAGAAGGTCGAGTCTACAGTCTAATCTACATTTTCTGCTACATGATTAGAAGACTAAAGACGAATTGCATTTGATGATCTAAAGACTTCTTCTTAATCCGGGCTGAGAAGAACACTTGTAAATCTTCGTCAGTTTAGGGGAGAGCACTAATTGGGGGAGATTGAAAAGCCAAAATTTAATCCCCAATTAGACTTGTTCATATTCTTTAGCAATGATTCATTGCTTGATTTTTGATGACACTCCTCCTAAACCTAATGCTTCAATTACTAAGGATAACTGGGATTCATTGTTTTTCAAAGATATGTTTGATGAGTACTTCCAACCTCTAACGAATGTTGATCATCCAGCTTCTGAAGCTCATGCTCCGGTTTCTACTTACTCAACTAGTTCACCATCTAAGAAGTACTTCTCAGAACTCTCAAGAAACCTTATCTCCAGTTACTTCATAAGGCATTGATAATGACTATCATGATATTGTAGTTGCACTATGAATAATGATCCGCTCTTTGGTATTCCTTTGCCAAATCTTCACGGATTATTGTTCATGAATAATGATCCGCTTTTGGTAATCCTTTGCCAAATCTTCACGGATTATTGTTCCTCTCAATGTGCACGCTATAAATCAACCACATGAACATTAAGGAAAAATGACTCCCTCATCCGCTAGAAGACATTTTTAGTAAATCTTCCAGATCAGCTTCTACATGTATACCTTGAGGAAGAATGCATTGATGTTGAGGAATCATTTGCTCCGGTTCATTCATTGGGTCAATGTTCATCCGATTCTATGTTTATTCAAGTGTTGGACATTTGACACAAGTTGATTACTTCGAAGTTACTCTTTTATCACTTATTTGAGGTTGAAGTTGACATTCACAAAGGCGTGTTCTTATTTGATAACTTGCCCGGGCTTAAGAATTTAAGTTGAAGTCTTGGGATATCTAGTTACCAGCAGTCGAGGTGGATGGTTGAAGACCTGGTTAACTATCACTATTAGGAGTTACCTTGTTTTACTCAGTGTCACACGCATATGTCGGTGTAGATTATCGCAAGAGGTGTTAATGTCTCATACTTTGCTTGAGTAGTGAGTACTTAGAAATTTGCTTGAAGCATAAATTCTCGACACCGTTCTTCCATTATTAAGTGCAAGCTTAAGATACAAATGTGGGAATTTGACTTCAGTTTCAAGTTTGGTATTTCGGGTATTCTTTATCAGTGGTCACTTCAAATTGCCTACATATGGGTTGATAAAGATAGTCAGAGAGAGTTTCCATTGCAATTGATTCTCACATGATTCATTTGGGCTATTTGAGTTCTTCTCACAAGATTTCGAAGTTTTGGTATATTATGTTTGTCTGAATCTGAGGTATCAAAACCAGCAAGGGGAAGGAGACATATATCTAAAAGCACAACGAGTACACATGATGAAGTTAACACTTCTACCTGATTGAAGTTATCCCGGAAAGACAATGGTCATAACCGTAGAGAAACTCAGTGTTTAACTCGTAGCCTTTGGTGTATTATTCCAACTAATTGGGGGAAATGGTCTCTGGAGACTTTTGGTATGTGTTACTTCAGTGTTCAGTTAGAAGAAATGTGAAAAGAATATTTGGTTCGTGAGATGATATTGCATATCGACATCTTCTATATGATTTATGATAAAGTGCTTCCGGTTAGTGCTTCATGTACACAATGTAATGATGATTCTTATAAGATCGCAACGATCAGGGGAGATATATGTGTACATCAGGGTCGGACAACATATTCACATGATCGAGCTTAATCAGTTATTCTAGAGTTGACATCCGCAGAGGAGATCAGTGATTCAACCAGTTAGTGTGATGTTGTTGTCTCTACTCTGGTTGGGTACTTGTGTACATTATGGGCTGATTGGTTATATGGAAGATAACTGGAATGCATTTGGTAAAATGAAGATGTTGATGTATTGTTCCCCTGCATAAGACAACTGGTCATCCTCGAAGAGTAATGTGTACATCGGGGACGCACAACAGGTTCATGTGATCGGTCTTCATAAGTTATTCCGGATTTGATAACCGCTAAGACAATCAATATCTTAACTTGTTACCTCAGTGTTCTCATGTTCTTCGGGTACTGAAGCTTCATTCAATGAGATCTCTTCTCATTTTTCTTCTTGGGAAAATGGTCTTTCTTCAAGATTGACTATGAGGGGAAGCTACCAAAGTCTCACTTTCTCAGGGCTCAATTTCGACGTCCATTCAAGAGTCTCAAAAAGCTTTGGTGGTGGAAGTTTAAGAGATGACAAATTCTACTCTATCATTGTAAATATTTATCAAAAACCAAATACAAAAATATAAAACCAACAAAAGAAAATAGAAAAATATAAAATCTTCAAAAACCCATAAAAATCAGAAATTTGAAAAATACCAAAATATGTTTTTCTAGACATATCTTCGGTATCGATAACATCTAAGGTCTTAGAAATGTCATTCAACAATGGCACGGGACCATAGATGAAGTTCGAGCGAAAGGTGTAAATATTTCTTTTCTAAACATGTCACAAATCATATGGCTTGCAGTTATTTCAGACTGTAACCCGCACTTCAAACTATGGCTTACAGTTATTTGAAACTGTAACCCGCGCTTTAAAATGGTTTGCTATTATTTCTGACAGCAACCCGCTCTTTTAAAGAAAGGAAAGTGCTGCACTTGAACTTTTTCCAAAATATTTCGTGCACTTATCCTAAAACTAAAGAGGGAAATCATGTCGTCTAAAAGACTGCTGTTCCTACACAAATGTTTTTCCGTCTAAAATTCTTCAGAAAAATATTTGTTGTTCTCTTAAATGGTGGAAAATGAGTTGCTTAAAAAACAATCAGATTCAGAGTTTTTTTGTAAGATTGAAAACTCAATCAATGACTTCAGCGCTTTTAAACTTTTCATAAAATGAGTCATGGATTGATGGGGATAATGTTTTTCAAATCTATATCATCTAACGGGCTTTCTTAATTATCCTATATGCTTAATTAAAAATGATGTTAACCTACGTTGAAGGACTAGGTGCCTAGGATATGATTGTTAGGATTAGATGATTAGAGTTTGATGAACACATTATTTCCATGCCTTTACATGATTTGATTGAGATGTTGCATTGACTTTTATTAGTCGATTGCTGTTTGGGTGATGTCGACCACCATATATCTGATGTGTGTTCACTAACGTATGCATGTATATTGGTATATAAGAATGTTCCCGATCCGGATCCCACAAATGAAGATGATTGGATGCTGAAAGGAAAGGGTAACTATATCTTGGGTTGACAAATGAAGAAACGGAGCTTAATTGGACTTCTATGGAGTGTTGGCATGGAAAAATGAAACGTAAGAGGTCTCACTGCATCAGCAGATGGTTTCTTCTAAGTGATTGAAGAAACAGAGCTTAATTTAACCTCAGTTGGCATTAAAATGAAACGTAAGAAGTCTCACTGCATCTGCAGACGGTTTTCTTCCAAGCCCTTCAACAACATCAACAAAAGCAGCTTATGATTCTCTCCACCTAACGTATCTTGTACAGGAAAAGTAGTGAATGATACCATTTTTAAACAATTTTTGAAAATGGAAAAATATTATTTTGAAAATAAATTGGTCTTAATTTTGAAAATCACCGGACTTCTTTTTATCAAAACCTATGTCACTCAATTATCGATTTCGGTCATCGATTGAGGGGGAGAGTGATTTAAAATAAAATATTTTCAAACGATATTTCTTCACAAAAGTTCTGGTTTGTACAACAATAAGTGGTGATATAAAGATTTAATGTTATGTCATGGTATGATTTTCTTTAAAACTCAAAGATCTTACAAAATAAAAAAAATTCTGTTCTTGTTTGATTGTGAAATTGTTTTATTTTAATTAAAGATCTCTTAAAAACTATCATACCTGACACTAACAATCTTTAATGTTTAAAATTGATCCGTATCAATCATTTTTCAAAATTAAATCAAGTCACATCTTTCCCCAAAATCTTTTAAATGATTTAAATCAACTGGGATCACAAATCTCAAAAGGTTTGAAATTTTTGATTGGGGTAGAGATCGTGATTTAAATCTCAAATTTGTTTAAATGGACTTGGTTTTAGTCCTTTAAAGGCACTCCTGCCTCCATGTGCCAAACGATTTCTAATACATAATGCACATGTTGAGGGGGAGCATTTATCCAAAAACAAGATGAGTATTTAAACCTGGCCACATTTTCTCCTATGTTTTCTAAACCTTATTAAATCACTTGGGATCCAAAATCTCAAAGGGTTTGATATTTTTGATCGGGGGAGAATTTGTGATTTAATAATGAAATTTGATAAAAGGTGATCGTTTTGATTCAATTGTGCAGGCTGCTCTCTCATATGTGCTAAACTATCGAGGTACAAAAGCTTTTATGTTTTAACATAAAGTACCTTGATTGAGTTTTCAAATGGTTTTCTTAATGGTTTTTGTGATCGTGGATGTGTTTCAAAAGAACTCTTGCCTCTATGTGATAAAATGATTTCAAATATCCTACGCACATATTGAGGGGGGGAATTTACCAAAAGAAATTCAAATGGCTTTTTCTACGGAAATTGTGATCAAGAAATTATTTCAAAGAACTCTTGCCTCCACGTGCTAAACAATTTCAAGATCATATGCACATGTTGAGGGGGAGCATTTCTAAATGATCAAAACTATTAAGGTACAAAATGCTTTGATCTCGTATCACAAGTACCTTGATTGTTTTTCCAAATGATTTTTCAATTGGTTTTAAGAAGAAATGAACTGTACCAAAGACCGACCAATTTACTTTATGCATGGTGTTATAAGGATGGTTAGGTTAGGTATTAGTTCCCACGATCCGCCAGAACCGGAGGGATCTACCCAGGGACAATCCACTAGATAGTGTAGAGTCCTTAGGTATGATGAAAAAAGGAGAAAAATGAGAATATGGGAAGAGTGCGGACTGAGACAGAGCTAGTACGGGAATAAACCCAACAAGGTTCTAGTTATGAAGTCTCGGTAAGCACTGAAGGGGTTGAAGAATGAAAAGAATTGGAATGTGAAAAGGGTGAAAAGAAATAGCCCTCCAATAATTCAACCTTAGGGCGGAAACCGGGTTCAATACATATGATACTGGTGTTTACTAAGGTAACACTAGTATTGAAGACAAGACATCATGGACCCAGTGACGCACTGCACTAAACTTCCCAAGCTACTCAAGTTCCTCTTAAAAGGACTTGTTTCATTCTCACGGGAACCTACATAATCTATCGACTTCTCTTAGAGATTGTTGATATTGAAGAAGGAGACCCTCTCCCTAGTCTCCGGCATAGGAAACCAAATGTGCACTATTGAGTCTAGAGCCAAGAGATCATCCACAATATCTCATTAGGACACTAAATTCTTGAAGACTTGCTGTTTCACACAATGTGGAAAGTAAGAATATATTAAGAGTCCTACGCATTATCCTTGAGGTATTGCCAGAACATCCGAGTGATATGTAAATATTCACGATGAAGATGGAAATCCTTCTAGAGCCAACATCAAACAAGCTCTTGGTGGGTGACATGTGAGATCTTTTCAAAAGGTTAAGCTTGTGACAACTGGATAGAAACAATGGGGCGATTCACTCTTGAATCAACCTTGGTCCAGGATTGGAATTGACGAATACTTTTGGAAAAACCGTTCGATGTGCAAACCTTCTTTTCTCTAGCACGTCGAATGTGTACTCATGTTTTCAAACACAAAAACTATCTCTGATTGAAAAGTACTTTGGAAAACCGCTTCGATGTGCGAATCTCTTAATTTCTCTAGCACATTGAATGTGTACTCTTTTCAAATACAAAAAGTATTTTGATTGAAAATTGATCTTTCTCATAAAACCTTCGTCGTATTGCAAAACTCTTTCTTCTAAGCAATACGCGATTGTTTTCAAATCAATTTGTCATCAATCGGTGAATCTCAATTAGCTGGTTCACTCACTCCGTGTTGTCTTCTTTGAGACGTTCCGGTTTGAGAACGGCTAGAACAGCTGCGAAACTCTGTCAAGGAGATTCTTTGGAATTATACCTGATCACAGGCAGTACTTGTACTGATCAACGGGGAACCATGGGCCGTGTACTCAATTCAACGAAAGTAATCAAAGACACTTTCGTGCGCTTTATTGCTAACTGTCGTATGCAGGTACACCCGACGATTGCAGTGATCGTAATTGAGGAGTCAATTCAAAGCCGCATGCTCACAGCATCCACACTTAATTGAAGAAATCATGATGGTGCATATCTACATAACCTGGCTCAGATATTTTTATACTATGCTTCTGCTACGCTGCTGTAAATATCATGAACCAAAAAAGCTTCCACTACTCTGATGGAAAGATGTCATGATCCTGAAAGTGTGAGCATGTCGGTCCAAAAGTCACAACATCACATGATGGCAACACATTAAAGGGTGATCCAGAGATTTACTGTGGCTGATGATCTCAAAGAAAGCTCGAAGATCATCAAAGATGTGGATCAGTTCAAAGACCTCCACTCAAAGTACAAAACTATGCGGACTTTAAAGAATCACTACACATGCACAAAGATTGCGGAATTGAAGAATTGAAGTCTACGAGCTCAAGAACAAAGACAAAGATAGAATGCTAGGATGCAAAATGTATTTCATGGGGTGACCTCCCTTAGGGGGAGATTGATAGGAATTAGAAATTCCATAGTGAAGTGTCGGTCAACCCATATATAATCTAGCATAAGTTAGCTCGTAGACATTACGTTATTTACTAGTTATTTAGTTAGTTATTTAGTTTAGTGCAACACCGTAGAGGACGGTTGGGTCTTTACCCACTGTATGCCTGATCCACAGTCCGAAGGAGGACGTTTAGTTTGTAACTATAAATACCCTCTACCTCCCAAGGTAGAGGGTTGGACCTTTCATTATTCTCAATCTAACCTTCTATGTTTTCTTTTACTTTCTCTCTCTAGAAAGGCCCACTTTCTCTCTCTAAACTCTATACAATTCGACCTATATTATTGATGTGTTATGTGTTTATGAAATCCAATATCTTACAGTCTTGACTAATGAAAATACCATCAGTCCTTTGTTGAACCTGCAGCCCCAAAAAGAAAGTGAGTTCTCCCATAGAACTCATCTGAAACTTATCATGCATAAGTTTCTCAAAATCCTTGCATAGCTCCTTGTTTGTTGAGCCAAAGATGATGTCATCTACATAAACCTGAACCAGTAAAATATCATCCTTGTGCTTCCTTATGAACAAAGTCTTATCAATCAGCCCTCTTTTAAAACCATTGTCCATCAAATAAGTAGACAGGCACTCATACCATGCCCTAGCAGCTTGATGCAACCCATACATTGCCTTTTTCACCTTGTAAACCTTGTCAGGATGATCAGGGTCTTCAAAACCAGGAGGTTGACAAACATAAACCTCCTCATCAATTGTGCCATACAAAAAGGCACTTTTAACATCCATCTGATACACAACAAAATTCTTGAATGAAGCATAAGCTAAAAATAATCTAATAGCCTCAATTCTTGCAATTGGAGAAAATACTTCATCATAATCCAAGCCTTCAGTTTGTGTGTATCCTTGAGCAACCAACCTTGATTTGTTTCTTACAACAATACCTCTTTCATCCCTCTTGTTTCTGAACACCCATTTTGTCCCAATTGCCCTCTTACCATTAGGAAGATCAACCAATGTCCAAACCTCTTGAAGTTTGAACTGAAGAAGCTCCTCTTGCATTGATTCTACCCATCCTTCTTCTGATAAAGCTTCTTCCACTCTCTTGGGCTCCTTTTGAGATAGAAAACATGCAAACAAGCAATTTTGTAGATCTTTATGACTATTTCTTTTGTGAAGTGATCTTGCAAAGAAACCTTGCTCAGGGAAGGTTTTAGTGTTCAGAACCTTGCTTCTTGTTTGAACAGGGGTGTTCAAATTTCCAAGTATTTGTTCTTTAGGATGAATCTTATGTATCCTTGTAGAGGTAACTGGACTTTCATGAATGACATGTTCCAAATTAGTAAAATCAGCGTTGAAGAAATCATCCATGTCTTCATCATCAGTAGGAGTATCAATTTCTATTAAATCATGCATGGTAGGATCATGTGGATACTCCTCTTCACCAAATAATGGCTTTGCAGTTGGTCCAAAGAAAGTACTTTCACCAGTACTTGCAGCCGGGGTTTCACTTGTACTGGCAGTGGTAGAAGTTGGCTTAGCAGTGCTTTCATTATAATTATCCGTGATTTTGTTTGGCTTAGCGTGCTTCTGCATGCTTTTTCTTTCTTTCAATTTCTTCTACCGACACTGAGTCATCTTTCAACAACTCATCCTTATCTTGATGATGATCGACTTTGCTTTCAGTATTCAATGCAACATCATCAGTGGGACCTTGCTTATCAATGATGGATGAGACAGAACCAGCTTTCCACTTTTCAACCAAATAGAACTCCTTTGGAGAATCAGCTTCCTTAGAATCTGTTTCGCATCGAATCCTTTGTGTACCTGCATAAACATTAGTGGAAGTTCTTGCAATGATAGGCTCATAATTCATAGATTTGGTTAGCATATCAATGTTAAACAGCCAGTCTGGTCCTTTGGTCTCAACACTAGGAGTCTTTTCACTAAATTGAATATGTAAGTTCTCTTCAACAATCCTAGTCCTCCTATTGTATACTCTAAAGGCTTTACTATTGAAGAATAGCCTAAAAAGTATCCATCGTCAACTTTTTCTTGAAGCTTGCCTATGTAGTCTATGGTATTCATGATAGTAACAGGACACCCAAAAGGTTTTAGAAATGCAATCATTGGCTTCCTATCATGTAACAGTTCATAGGGGGTCTTGTTATGAGGCTTCACTACCTTACTTCTATTATGCACATAACATGCAGTGCCTACAGCTTCAGCCCAAAAGGTAGTAGGTAACTTAGATTCTGACAACATTGTCCTAGCAGCCTCAATTAGTGTCCTATTTTTCCTTTCAGCTACACCATTTTGTTGTGGTGTTCTAGCAACACTAAACTGTCTTTCTATACCCTTAACTACACATAACTGATTCATCACATCATTCTTAAACTCAGTTCCATTATCACATCTGATTACCTTGACTTTATGATTTACTAGATTTTCTATCTTAGTAATGAAACTCTTGAGGATCTCACTAGTCTCACTCTTAGCAGCCAAAAAGTATACCCAAGAAAATCTACTATAATCATCAGTGATAACTAGGCAATACTGCTTATGGTTCAAACTTTTAACAAAGGTAGGTCCAAATAAGTCCATATGAAGCATAAACAGTGGTTGTGTGATGGTGTTAACATTTTTGGTCTTACAAGAAGCTCTATGTTGTTTTCCTTTTTGACAAGCCACACACAGTTCCTTACACTCAAAAACCTTAGAAGGTAACCCTCTCACTAAGTTGCCTTTTACCAGTTTATTGATTGTTTTGTAATTGAGGTGACTGATAAGGTTTTAAAATGTACCTTTTTGAGGGGTCATTTAAGCCCTTATTTGATCACTTTTGTATCCGTTATTACTTAATATCGTTCCTTTTCACTTTTTAGGTCTCTTGAAGGCAAATTGCTGTAATGGCACTTATTTGGACGAAAAGGTGCGAATATACGAAGAAAATGGCCAAAGTCAAGAATCGAGACACTCAGGCCGCTGAAAACATAAGGTGACGGCGTCACATTCTGCGATGCCGTCGGAGGATTTTGTGACGGGACGAAGCCAAAACTCTTATTTTCGCGACGACGCCAAGTTATAAAAGAGTAGGCCGTCAAATCGGACGGCCTAGATTCAATCCAGACGGCGTCGAAGAGGACGGCGTCAAAATCACAAGGTGACGCCGTCGCAAGTCTAACGTGGCCAAGACGAAACCCTAATGACGGTGATCCGACGGCGTCACAAAACATAAGGTGACGCCGTCGCATGTGTAATCTTATATATAGAATCCAAATTTTTCAGTATTTATGTGTAGTCTTTTGGAGTAAAAACCTAAACCGAACCAAGGCTGTCTTGTATAGTATTTTAGGGTTCCAAACCCTATCTTACATCAAGATAAGTGATTTACTTCATTAATACAATTATGTCTTTGATTATTTGTGTGTATGCTTGCATGTTCTCCATGTCCGGCTAATTTACTTTTGTGTTTGCTTAGGGAATATGAAACTTAAGTATTGAATATTGATTGGTTGTCTCTTATCTTAGTTTGTTAATGATCTAGTAATGCGATAGGTCATTCGTTGTGTACTTAATGCTTGATTAAATCTTTGTGAACCTTAGAATATAACTCCTTGAGTAGTTGTAAGCTAAACCATCCAAAGAGTGCCTTAGAGTAAGAGTTTATTATCCCTAGTGGGTTTTGTAGACGAGACCCTTTGATAAGTTCAAAGAGTTAGGGAGAAACGCATGCCCTACAACTTTAGACACACAACGCAATTAAGAATAAGGACGAGACAATTCAACCACCAATAGGAGATAATTAAGGAGTAGTAAAACCTAAGTAAACACATCTTTAAACTATCATACGAGCACACAATAATTAGACATAGACTACATACACCTTAGATTAGATAATTAGATAAGTAGAGTAATCGGTAGAAATACCAACCCCCAAATCCAAACCCTGAGATTCGTACCTTTCAATTTCCAAAAAAACATAAAAAGATAAAAAATAATCTTCCTCAACCCCAACCTTAGCGTAGTAACTTCTCACTAGCATTCCGATTCCCCTAGAGAACGATATCAATACCCGTGGCTTACCCTAATGCTACACTACAACGATTAGGTTCACTGCCTAGGGTGTTATAAAACTTGCTCGAAGAAAAGGAAGTTCCTTTGACCCCGAACGACGCGTGTAGCGTTATCAAGTTTTTGGCGCCGCTGCCGGGGAATAGAATAGCTAGTTAGTAGTCCACCTCGTTTAGGTTTCTTTGCTTGATTCCTATCAAGTAAATGTTTCTCATTTTTAGCTTTCTCATAGTCTATCCCCCTTCTTCGTGACCTTTGTTCGTAATCCCATCACTTTTCATCATGAAAGGTGACAAACCACCAAACAACGCTTTACCACTTAACAAATACATACCGCTTGATCCAGCCTTTGTCAACCTACTTCGAACTCGTGTTGGTAAAATCAATGTGAATGAGGAGGATACTGCTTATTTTAATCTTTACCACACTAAGGAAGAGGTTGCCTACCATCAATACATAATCGATAATCCCCGATCACCCATCATTAGGATATGCCCAAAGATTAGGAGAGGAAATCCTTGGAACCTAAAAATCCCTTGTATGATCGGGTATAGAAGTGTCGACCATGCTTACACAGATACGGAATCTCCCATTAATGTGATGTCATCTGCTGTCTATAATGACATTATGAATGAGCGACTTGATATTAGGAGAGACCCTAAGTATCCAGGTGGAGTTTGCAACTTTGTGGGAAGAGTCAAGGATGTGCATGTCTTTATAGGAAATTTCACCTATCTAGTTGACTTTGTAGTCCTAGAAGATATAGGGTGCGTCATTGACTATAGCTTATCCCAAGTAGTGCTAGGGAAACCGTTTGTTGAAACATCCAAAATGAGCCATAACAAGTATGATGGAACGGTTAGTTTTAAGGAAGGAACCGATGAAATCACTTATAGGATGCCTTGGAAAACAAATGAATATGGCCATCTACCCATTTTTGAACGAGACAACATCAAAGCTTTTGAGGACAAAAGCAAGGAAGATGTTGAAAAAGGTTATAAATTTATGTGGGAAAGAAGGAGGCTTTATTATAAGGATTGCTTGACCCTCGGGCCTAAATATAGAGTCGATGAAAATTTTGTCAATATGATAGAATTCTCGTTGAGAATGCAAAACGAAAAAACGTGAGGGCACGACTACGAGTCTAGCTACAAGACTCTTAAATAAAGAAAAGCGCTTCGTGGGAGGCAACTCATGCTTAATTGGTTGCTTGTTAGTGTCATATATCTTTTACTAATTGTTTATTCTCATGTTTAAATTTGTAAAAATGCTTTATTTTGTTTTTAACCTCGTCTTAATTGCATCTAAAGGTATTTTACATAAAGGATAAGTGTAGGGAGGATTACACACGTTTTCAAAAGAAACGTAAACATGAGAATAACAATTCATTAAAAGATATATATGTGTGTTTGTTTGAGTCAAATGCTTGTATCGAGTCATAATGGATGTTTTAAATTTTTCCGATTCTAAAGATGTAAATTTTCCGAATTTTTTCCAAAAATCGCACTGCTGTTTTGTCAGATAACCTGACGGCGTCAGATTGCAACTGACGGCCGGAAGGAGTAAAACAACAGATTACTTTTTTCGTTTTCTCGAGCTACTTATAAATTTTGGAATTTTCCATGTCTTAATTTTCCGAATTTCAGAAACATCCATTCCACGAGCATTATATCCTAGTTTAGTAGAGTCATATATATATTATTACCGCTGATTTTACGCGAAGGTTTCGTTTGTTTTCTTCAAATGTGCAGGTTTCATTTATCAAGAAGAAGAAACAAAAGATTAGAAGGAGCTTTTCACGCACACATTCTTCTTGGAAAGGATTTAACCATTACTTCACACACGGATCCTACCGAGCTAATCAGGGGAGTATTAGTTTCTTTCGTTTTTCATTACCTGCCATTATCATAACTTTGATACTTTCGGGGAACATTGGGGACAATGTTCAGTTTAAATGTAGGGAGGGAAAATAAAACGGGAACTTTGAAACTATGCTTATCCTTGATTATTTGCTTTGTCCAATTGTATTTGTGTAATAAACCATGAGAAAATGTCGGTTAGGGTAATTTTGGCACCAATTTTTTAATTTTTCATGACATATACGAGTGGGCCATTAGTCTTAACAAAAGCGTCTCACGGATAGGAAGTTGCATGACTAGCACAAAAACCCTTTACCACCTAAATTCCACCCAAAATGTGAGGATCGCCCTTAGATTATTAGGAATTAAAGCATTCATCTTTAATGCTTAGAGTGTGAACCTGTAGTATATTAGATTCTAGAACTTGTTTTGTGATGCATTCCGAGATCGCTAGTAAGACTACACTTGTGTAGTTAGAAATAACTAAATGATAAGAGGGATTAGGATAACCCTTGTTTGATACCCGTAATATAATTACTTCTTCCACATCGGTTGAGTAATTCCCCACACCCTTTGCGTTGTATTCATCTTTAGTACACGATACCCCTAGTTAACCCCTCAGAGCCTATCCTTTTCGCGGTTCTCGTGATGTTTCGGTTTTTCCGGAATATCAATGAAGAGCATTGTTTACACCCCACCCCCAAATATACACCCAAATCGCCTTAGCCTACCTTGTATGCACTCACTTTTAGTGCATTTTTGTTATCACCCTAAACCCTTAGTTCAATTATCTGTTTGCTTGCATGAGTTGCTAAGTCGAGTCATATCCTTTGTACACAGTTTTGGGACGATTGAGACTCATGGGAAAAAAGTTAAAGTTTATAAAATGATTGAAAGGGAACGTTAAATTCCCTTATTTGCGTAATAACATACCCCAAGTGTTTTTGATCTTTTCGATTCGGGTCAAATTAGTGTTAGAGTAATAAAAACTCAAGTGTAGGGATGTGCCTATAACTCCCTATCATTTTGATGTTACCGTAGAGGATGGTAGAGTAAAAGTGTATGAAAAAAAAATCGAAAAAAATAGAAAAAGAGAAAAGAAAAAAATAGAGTGTAAAAAAAAAAAAAAAAAAAAAAAAAAAAAACGGCCTACCATCCTGCATCTATCCTTTAAATTTATGTTTGTTTGTTTCAGTTAGCTAGAGTCTAGAGTGTCGAGTCTTGGCTTAGCAACACCATTCTTCGTATGCATTTAACATAGAGATTTTTGACTTGCCACCACTAAAAAGCCTATCCCACCAAACCCTTTGTTTCCCTACCGTAAGCCTAACTTTACAACCCTTTAAAGACCTCTTTGATAGTCTTTCCTAGGTGCTTACGCCAAAGCGATGGAGGTTTGATCTATTCTCAAGCCTATGGTAATCTACGTACTAGGACTGGTTAATGAGTGTTTATCCTTCCATTTCCAACTTGTTATATTTCATATACACCCGAGAGAGATGTGAGTATCCAAACACCCCATGTGAGGTGCTAGTATGTAATTTCCGTGCTTGTTATGACTTTTGCGGGGCTTATATGTGTTGTGGACTGTTTTAAACCAATGCTTCATGACCCCTAACTTATAAATTAATTGGCTAAAAGCACATTTGCTTGAGGACAAGCAAATACCAAGTGTAGGGATATTTTATAAGGTTTTAAAATGTACCTTTTTGAGGGGTCATTTAAGCCCTTATTTGATCACTTTTGTATCTGTTATTACTTAATATCGTTCCTTTTCACTTTTTAGGTCTCTTGAAGGCAAATTGCTATAATGGCACTTATTTGGACGAAAAGGTGCGAATATACGAAGAAAATGGCCAAAGTCAAGAATCGAGACACTCAGGCTGCTGAAAACATAAGGTGACGGCGCCATCTGCTTATCTGACGCCGTCGGAGGATTTTGTGACGGGGACAGAAGCCAAAACTCTTATTTTCAAGTGACGACGTCAAGTTATAAAAGAGTAGGCCGTCGTAGAACTCGATGGCCTAGATTCAATCAGACGGCGTCAGAAGCTAAGGAGGACGGTGTCACAAGCACAAGGTGACGCCGTCGCAAGTCTAACGTGGCCAAGACAAAACCCTAATGACGGTGATCCGACGGCGTCACAAAACATAAGGTGACGCCGTCACATGTGTAATCTTATATATAGAATCCAAATTTTTCAGTATTTGTGTGTAGTCTTTTGGAGTAAAAAACCTAAACCGAACCAAGGTGTCTTGTACAGTATTTTAGGGTTCCAAACCCTATCTTACATCAAGATAAGTGCTTTACTTCATTAATACAATTATGTCTTTGATTATTTGTGTGTATGCTTGCATGTTCTCCATGTCCGGCTAATTTACTTTTGTGTTTGCTTAGGGAATATGAAACTTAATTATTGAATATTGATTGGTTGTCTCTTATCTTAGTTTGTTAATGATCTAGTAATGTGATAGGTCATTCGTTGTGTACTTAATGCTTGATTAAATCTTTGTGAACCTTAGAATATAACTCCTTGAGTAGTTGTAAGCTAAACCATCCAAAGAGTGCCTTAGAGTAAGAGTTTATTATCCCTAGTGGGTTTTGTAGACGAGACCCTTTGGTAAGTTCAAAGAATTAGGGAGAAACGCATACCCTACAACTTTAGACACACAACGCAATTAAGAATAAGGACGTGACAATTCAACCACCAATAGGAGATAATTAAGGAGTAGTAAAACCTAAGTAAACACATCTTTAAACTATCATACGAGCACACAATAATTAGACATAGACTACATACACCTTAGATTAGATAATTAGATAAGTAGAGTAATCGGTAGAAATACCAACCCCCAAATCCAAACCCCGAGATTCGTACCTTTCAATTTCCAAAAAAACATAAAAAGATAAAAAATAATCTTCCTCAACCCCAACCTTAGCGTAGTAACTTCTCACTAGCATTCCTATTCCCCTAGAGAACGATATCAATACCCGTGGCTTACCCTAATACTACACTACAACGATTAGGTTCACTGCCTAGGGTGTTATAAAACTTGCCCGAAGAAAAGGAAGTTCCTTTGACCCCGAACGACGCGTGTAGCGTTATCAGTGACCTAGCCTTCTATGCCATAACTTAGACTCATCTACTGATGCTTTAGCAAACAAACAGGTTAAAGACCTATTAGGAATTACATCTTTAAGATCAAAACAATATATGTTTTCCTTCCTAAGTACCCTTAGCTGTATATACTTCTCTTCAGGCATCTTAAAATCAGGTGACAACACCACACACTCAGTTTCACCAAGAAGTACCCAGTTTTTCTTATCACACATTTAAGAAACACTGAATAAATTATACTTAAGTCCCTGTACCAGATAGACCTTTTCAAAATCTAAATTCCCTGTTCTGATTGTGCCTCTGCCAAGTATCTTTCCTCCCTTTGGATCATTACCAAATGCCACATATCCTCCATCAAAAGCTTCAAAATCCTCCAGGTTGCTCCCATCCCAAGTCATGTGCCCAAAGCAACTACTATAAAAAACTCCTTTATCTTTTAGCTCATCTTGTAGATTGCCCTGCACCTAAAATTAAACAAATTAGTTCCTTTGTGGACCCAAGCCATATCGACTTGGGTCTGTGCATCAACATAATCCAATTTGTTTAGGTCCATTGATGCACAGTTGACATGATGTAAAACCTTGGTCTTAGGCTTCCATTGCCAACTAGCCGAGGCCTTAACAAATTAAAAATGATTTCCAACCACGTGTCGGTTATCACCTATGGAATTTTTAAAACTTCTTTTGTATCGGTGGTGATATTTTGCTTAGAGTGGGTTTGATTTTGCTTAACCGTGTTTACATTTTGCTTAGCAGTGGTTGGAACCCATTTGGGTGCAGCAGTGACGATCGATTTTGTATTCCCATTCCTCATTAACACTGCTCTAGGAATCATGTTTCTGTTAGAGTGAGGGTTTGTGTTCTTTGAAAAGTTTTGGTGATTTACCCTCCTCCAATGATTCCAAACTTGTGGTTGGTTTTTATAACAGTTTCTCTGTAAGTGCTCAAAACTACCACATGTAAAACAAGCCTTTTTAACACATTGAAACTCATCTCCTAATCTGTTTGAAATTAGTCCATTGAAGTTTCTCTGGTTTCCCCTAGGTATGTATCTTTTCATCTGTTCCCTAGGTACTTCCTTGTACTCTACTACTTTCTTAGCAATTTGAGCTCCAAATCTAGGCACAAGGTTGGCTTGCTTAGAATCAACTTTCTTAACATGTTCTATCCTCTCAGGCTGTGTTGATTCAGATCTATCTTCCTCAAAATCTGATTCCCAATCTTCAATGATGGGAGCATCATATGACTTATCAGAACCTATCTTAGGTGATGCAATGCTAGTCTCACCTACAGGTTTATTGAAACTAAATTCACTGCTAAATGACAGTTCTTTAGTAGGTGGTGCATGTTTCATAAGAGATGGTGGAGGCATATTATTGTAACCAAGACCAGTACCATCCTTGAACAATTTTTGACCTATTGGCTTATTTACTAGATCAGAAGCATATTGTGTTTTAGCAACCCTGACAACATGTTTTTCTTTTTCTACTAGGGCCTCTTGTTTTACACTCTCTGCCTCTTCTAGTTTCTTTTTAAGCATTGAAATTTCTCTGTCTTTAAGATCAAGTTCACCACCTAGTATATTAATCTTATCTACATACTCAAACTCACATTTAATACAGTAATTAAGCTTTTCTTCAACACTTTCTAGACCAACTCTATAACCTAAGTTATCTAGAGACAGACTTTCTACTTCTTTTCTCAAACTCTCAATTATAGTTCTTTGTGATTCTAGGTTATCTAAACATGATTTGAAAGAACAAGTAGAATTTTTAGAATCATTGGATACCTCAGAATCTGAACCAGAAGAGGAAGCATAGGCCATAAGAGCAAAGTTATGCTCTTTTGAAGCTTCACTAGCAAGAAAAGCTGCTTTGGGACCTTCTTCAATCTGATCACTCTAGTCATAATCACCAATCCCATCTTGAGCAACCAATGCTGAAGAAGAAGAAGCAGGCTCTTCAGTGGTCTTCTTGATGCCTTCAGTCCTTTTGGGAGCTCGACATTCTCTAGCAAAGTGACCCTTCTTCTTGCAGTTAAAGCACTCCATCTTGCTTTTGTCAAATCCAGCTCTCCTTTGACCATCATACTTAACCTGTCTTCCAGTCCTCCTCAGAAACTTCCTTGCTTGGAGAGTCAACATTGCCATTTGCCATTGAAGATTAATCTCTTCAAGATCATCAGGATCAATTTGATCTAGATATTGATTTAAAATAGTAACACTGGTAGTTAAATCAGCCAGAAAAGCACAAATTGCACCATCACTGACATTATCACTAACAGTGGTATTGTTTGCAATAGCCGTGGTTATTCCATAGGCTGCAGTGGATACATCTTGAGAGATTTTGTGATTAGTGGAAACAAAAGCAATGTTTTGACTAGTTGAAGATACACCAGCAATGTTGTTCTCAGACTCATATACCTTCAAGTTGTTGTAGAGATTGTCCAGAGTCATCTTTTCAAAGTCATCCTTATTTCTCCACACAACAGTGTGCACAGCCCATTCAGGTGATAAACTTCTGATGAACTTCAAATTTATATCTTCTTGAGCAACCTTGTAGTCCACCAACTTCAGTTGACTGATAAGCTTTTGAAGTCTATTATAAGTGCCATCAAGTTTTTCTCCACTAAGAGCAGTGAAGTTTTCAAGTTGATGCTTGAGCATATTCTTCCTTGATTTCTTGGTAGCTTCATTACCAGCAAACCTTGTTTCAATAGCATCCATTAACTCTTTAGCAGACTCATATTGCTCAAAGTCCAAAGCATACTCATTAGGTATTCCCATGGAGAGAATACTGTGGGCTTTAATCTCCAGCTTCCTCTTAGCCTTGTCAATTTCACTAACAATGGCTATGTCTTTACCATCATCACCCTTCCTAGGAAGAGTATCACCTTTGTCAACAACTTCCCAGATGGCATAATCAACCATACGAATGTATTGCCTCATTCGCATTCTCCAGATTTGGTACTCACCCTGCTTGAGCATGGGCACCTTTGATGCAGTAACCATGTGTGTTTCATCAGACATCTTAACTTGCTTTAACAGAACTTAACTAAACTTCTTCTTGGTTTCAGTTTCTAGATCACAAGCTCTGATACCACTTGTTGATCCCAGTTGAGCAAACGATCTAATATAGAAACTGACTTAAACAAATACTTATTAAGTATCACGCGGAATTTAATACTTAATCTTAAGAAGAAGAACAAAGAACATTCAACACCTCAATATTATTATTAATACGAATACTCTAACCAGTATTAGGGTTTTACAACCTTGAAGTGTATCGACCTTAGATATAAAACATACGTATATCTAATCTAACCTAGGACCTCCTTTTATAGACTAAGGAGTCCTTGACATAATACAATACGTAACTTACAAGATAAATATCTTTTCCATATTTATCTAATACAAAACATTAAACCGACTATACATGACTAGCAGTGGTTACATTACAATATCCGTGGTTACACAATACTACTAGCCGCGGTTTGTCTTCAGCAGTGGATCCATTCTTCTGTCCGTGGTTTCATCAACTATGTCCGTGGTTCCAATACTTAGAATAATTCTTGATCCAAGGAACCAAAAACCCAACACCTTGATTCAATTATTGAGTTAATTGAAACAGATTCATTAGGTCCAATAACATAGAACCTAAAAGCCTTAGAATGCTCAGCATATCTAACAAAGATGCATTCAATGCCTCTTTCACCCAAAGTTTTCAGCTTTGGATCAAGGAGTTTGACAACAGCCCTACAACCCCAGACCCTGAGATAGTTCAGGTTGGGTGTCCTTTTAGTCCAGATTTCATAAGGGGTAACCTTGTTCCTTTTATTGGGAACCCTATTTAATAAATAGCAAGTTGTTAACATAGCTTCACCCCAGAACTCTTGATTCAGTCCAGAAAGGACAACATGGAATTAACCATCTCCTTCAGTACCCTGTTTTTCCTTTCAGATATACCATTTTGTTGAGGAGTATAGGGAGCAGTCGTTTCATGGATAATACCAACAGACTGAAAATACAGAGTATCCATGTATTCACCTCCCCTATCAGTCCTTAATCTTTTGATCAGGGAACCAAGTTGCAATTTAACTTCAGTTTTAAATACTTTGAATTTATCTAGTGCTTCATCCTTAGTGTGTAACAAGTAGACATAACAAAACCTAGAAGCATCATCAATAATGTCATAAAGTACTTCTTATTCCCCAAGGAGGGAGTGACATGCAAATCACACATGTCACTGTGTATCAACTCCAAGAGCTCAATTTCACGTTTAACACCTTGAAAAGGTTTCTTAGTTATTTTGGTCAACATGCAAGTCTTACACTTTTCAGTGTTCATGTCAAATGCTGGGATTAACCCATCATTAGACATATCTTGCGTCCTTTTATAGTGTACATGGCCAAGTCTAGCATGCCAAAGGGTAGAGTCAGTCAGGTCAGAGGTGGTCATAAAGGCTGAATTAACACAATTATTAACAATGTTCAATCTGAACATTTGATTACACAAATATCCAAAACCAATAAACACAACATTCTTAGACAAGTTTTTCCTAATATCAGGAACATGAATAACATTAAAAAAAAGTTACAATATTTCCTGAACTAAATTTAAGATCTACATAACCAGGTCCATGCACCAGAGATGTTGGCTCATTTCCCATGTGAAGAATAAAACCATCATTCAGTGACTCGTAAGTCTTGAACCATATTCTATCTTTGCACACATGAACAGTTGCTCCAAAGTCAACCCACCACGCAAAATCATCATGCACATAGTTAGATTCATATAAATATGTAACATAATAAATCTGAAAAGATTCATTAAACATATTCTGACCTTTTAGAGGAATTGAACCATTCCCTAATCCACTAGTGTCTGATCCATTGGTTTTACCACTAAACTTAACACCTTTTCAATCCCTTTTAATGTGACCAGTTTTGCCACATTTCCAACAAGTAGGGTTAGCCTTCTTGTTAGGGTCAGCCCTTGTGTTATCATGATGTTTACCCCTTATCCTTAGCCATGAGGTTCCAATATTTTTTCCTGAATTTTTGTAGGAGTTGTTCTCATTTCCCTTGTTGTCATTATACCTAGTGGAGTTGTTATGCTCCACCATATTGAAAACAGATGCACCAGTAACATTGCTAATATTTGGCTTGTTATTATCCTGTACCCTGAGTGATTCCTCAATGCACAGATGACTGCCCAACTCAACAAGAGTTAACTCCTCCTTCTTATGTTTCAGAGTATGCTTGAAATCTTTCCAAGAAGGATGAAGTTTATCAATGATACAAGAGACTAAAATAGCCTCATCCATGTGCATTTTGTGTTGTGTAAACCTTCCAAATATACCAAGAAGTTCATTGTATTGTTCCATAACTGGTCTTGAATCAGTCATTTTGTAATTTGTGAAATTACTTACAAGGAACTTCTTACTTGATGCATCCTCTAAATAGGGCACGGTACCGTGGGTATTTAATGGTACCGTCCCCCTGTCTAATGTTTTTTCACTATTCTTTAGTTTTTTTTACTTTCTTTCCCACAAATGCAATCTTTTTGTACCCCAAATCACATGAAACCATACATCTCTTTAACCTTAAGAAAAACACTCACCATTTTCAAATTATCATCACCCTTGGCTATTTAAAGCCTTCAACATGCAAGCATTTACTTGCACATTCTCTTCATCTTCAACCTTGAAACACTCTCAACCATGTCTTCCACTCAAGCCTCCACAACTCGCATTTCAAAGAAACTTAGGATCACAATCAAGCCACCCACCATCTTCATTGATTTAACTAAAGAAGATTATGAGGTTGAGGTCAAAACACCACATTCCATAAGCACTCCTAACTCACCATCACCACCTAATGATCCATCAAAGATGCCATCCACTAGAGCCACTTCATCATCGTCCTCCTCAATTAGGACTATGCCAAACTTCTCACCATTTAGTCCTCATCAACCCATGGACTTCACTCTAAATCTTTCACCAATTAGTCCTTTGGACTATGTCATTCCCACACCATCATCACCTTCACTCTCACCACCACTTATGGGTCATCCAATCCAACTCCATCTGGTTGACATTCATAGTGCAAATTTCCTATGTTATCTCCATAACCGAAACCTCATCTTTACTCTACGAGACAAACTTCATTTCATGTTCTCATATATTGAGCAATTCATGACACCACCTTCCGCTCTACTCACACCACCACCCGCACCAACATGTAGCCCAACCATCTAAGCACTTGTATGCTTAGTTTTCAAAAATAAATGTTTATGAACCATTTTGAGGAAAAAGCAAATCTTAGGGCCTCTCAAGTCAGTATAAATTTGTATATTCTTATAGTAGTATTTTTTATGATGTTGTAATCATACTTTTAGTGTGATATTTCTTTTTAATTAATGAATGGGCTTTTGATTAATTGTCGTGGTTGGTTCAATCTTATTATGTGGTTGGTTGATTATTTTTTGGCTATTTGTTTTAGCCATATTTTTTTTATGTTACATGGTTGAGATAATTGCTA
The DNA here is from genome assembly GCA_910596185.1 of Chrysanthemum makinoi. Taxonomy (NCBI): domain Eukaryota; kingdom Viridiplantae; phylum Streptophyta; class Magnoliopsida; order Asterales; family Asteraceae; genus Chrysanthemum; species Chrysanthemum makinoi. The sequence goes on along the minus strand of OU343221.1, from coordinate 103,790,647 downwards.
CTAGTTAAATATATTGCATTTGTCGTCTAAGTTGTTTTTGTAGCAAGAAACCATTGCTCGATTCCTTGTTGCCCTCCAACCGAAGGGGATCATACATAAAAAGGGAGCCTTTGCAACGTCGACTTCGTCTCGACATTCTTTTTGCTTCGACAAAAAAGGGAGAGAAATGGATAAACTCATCTTAAAAACTTGTTAATAATAATTGTTACATAAAATGAGTTTATATTTTCTGTCTAATTCTACCTCATCCAATATCTTTTCTTTGATCATTTAGTTAGTTTGATTTTGTTTAAGTGTGATCCAATCATCTATTCAAGCGATCACCTTCATTCCTCTACTAGTGCAAGAGAAGAACACATCATATCGAGAAGATACAAAGTGTTGTAGTATTAGTTTAGTGCACTTGTAACACTTGTTACGTGCTTGTTGTATATTGTTATACATCAAGTTGTTTGTCATCATATTCAGTTAGATTGTATGGATCGTTTTGATCGTGTAGATATCATGAAGATCTTGTGTAGCTTGTGTTGTAATGTGTAGATCGTGTGTTGATCATATGAAGATCGGGTAGATATTTAGCTTGTATGATTTGTGTGAAGATCGGGTAGATAGTGTGTGTAAGATTGGTTCTAGCTAGATTATAACTCGACATTTAGCTCAGTGTCAAAAATTATGATAAGTGACGTTGTACGGTTTTCTCCGCCTGAAAGGAATTTGTTGACATACTGAATTGAACTCTCGAGTTGGGTACTTGGGAAGTGAAGTAGATGAGCTTCTTTACCGAACCACTATAAATCTCGGTGTCTTGGTTTGATCTTTCCAACTTTCACCTTTGATCTTGCAACTTATATTTTCTAGTTACTATTGCTTATTTACTTTAGTATAATCATATTACGTTCATATTGTGATTGATTGATTTCACGGAAACTCGAATCATAGTTTTTCGAAAGTAATTTATATAACGAAGTAAACACAATAAAACTATTCAAACCCCCTTCTAGTTTTCCACAAAAACCTTAACCACGATAATTTTAATAGCAACATTCATCACACTCTCATCATATTCATTAATAACCAATGATGATGCATACGCATCTCCATACGCCACAACATGTAACCTCACATATGAAGTCAACACCAGCAGCCTTACACCTATACGTAAAAAAGTATACGGCAATGGTCGTATGATAGACATAAGTCACAAGTACCATCATGGAAATCTGATGATGGGCTTGGCTAGTTTCTCACGCTTTCAGTGAGTATGAAGAAGAATGTCTCACATGCTAATGTTTCTGAGATGAAAATGGTGACACATGCTGGAACACATGTTGATGCTCCTGGTCACATGGTTGATGAGTATTTTGATGCTGTATTTGATGTTGATACACTTGATCTTCATGTTCTTAATGGTGAGTTTGTAACAAGCATTTTGAAATAAGTACCTACCCATCGGGAAATGGCTATTTTACCTGAGAATAAGCAGAAGTAGTTTTGATAACACACAACTACTTCTGCCCATAAATAAGTAGCTCAACACAAAAATAAGCAATCCCAAACACCCCTAAGCTGTTTTGGAAATTTTAAGCAAATAGGTTAGAATTGCTTATTCAAATTGGGTAATTTGGAATTTGATTTGATCAGAAGTAACCAAACAATCAAACAACGTATTATCCAAACATGATCTCTGTCGTCTTATGTTATAATTGATTACCTTAGAAAGTTAGACCACACATAAGCACTTGTAGAACACAATCAAAAGGACAAAAACAGATTTTAGGTCTATTGGACGAAGTGGAAGTATTGCTCTTTTGAGACAAACAGGTAGATGTTATATGTTAGGTACAATGATGTAAATGTAGTATGATAGTTTTTCTCATATGCCAAGTATTCATAAAACGACACCAAGTGAACAATATCATACCAATTATTTAGAAAACGCAATTAGGACTTGCCGGGAGTGAAGTGTGACTTTTTTTTTCACACATGACATATTAAGTTTGGGCAATTTTTTTATTATTGTTATTTATTTTTTTATTTTTTTTTTGACAATTGTATACAAATCCATAATTCCTGTAACAGTAATCGATAAGCAATCAATGCCTACAAATCGAATCAAATTAATGGTAGGGATGGTTGTAATGATTTGTGATGGTGAGTGGAGATGAAAAAGGGTGGTGGAAGAAGACAAGACACGAAATGACCAAAATGCCCTCATGTGCAAGGCACGTGAGGGAGTTAACGAATGTTGACTGACAGCAGGTAGTTAGTTTTTGTAAGGAACTTAACATGTATTTTGGGTACAAATTCAAATACGAACGATGTATTTTAGTCTATTTAATATAATATTTTTGCAGAGTATTGGATGCTAAAATTATTTAATTTCGATTAAATTAACTCTTTGAATACTTTTGAGTATTTTATAACTTTTGAAATTTAAAAAGATATTAGTGTAATCGTATAGTTTTGTAAGTAAAGATATATACGTAATTCCTCAAAATATAATAATATCATATCAACCCTCGTGTGCAAATTTTTACACTTGTAAACTACGTACTCACTTATTCTCTTTTTTAAAGAAAATAATATTAATATTAATATTATATACTAGATCCAGTTTGGAGAGCAAACCAAACACTTGTAAGTAGTCAGACTTGTCTTCTCACCAAAACACTCTCCTCGTTCCCATCGAAACTCCCTCACACCCCAACCTTAAAACTAATAAAAATCACTCCGCCCCTTAAACCCATTAAAAAAACACACACACACAACAATGTTCTCCGCCACTGCTCCAACAGCCACCACAACACCTTACACCAACAACAAAACGTTAAAAAACAACAACAGCAACCCTCTTCTTAGTACTATCACAGCGACCCAATTCCGATCAGGTAACCGATGTCGAAGAGTTTCTCCGGTGATGGTGATGAAGACTGATGAATTAACAGCGATTGGTTTAGAAAAAGAAAAAGAAAATAAGAAGAGTTTAGCGGATGAGTTGAGGTTGGGGAGTTTAACTGAAGATGGCTTGTCTTATAAAGAGAGATTTATTGTGAGATGTTATGAAGTTGGGATTAATAAAACTGCTACTGTTGAAACTATTGCTAATTTGTTGCAGGTTGGATTATATATTTTATATTTTTTTGTACTTTATGTTTTTTGTTTTGAAGAGTTTGTTTATTTTTTAGAATTGTTAGATAGTTTACCTTTTTTATTCGTTGATTACTTATAAAATGATTAGTAAAAGTAATGTACTTGCATTCGGGGTCGTTAAGGGGGCAAATTACAAAAATAGGCAGATATATTAAAAATGTAATTTGTATAGTGTGTTTGTTATTAATCACAGCAATGCAGTTTACTACGGAGTATTTCTTTTTACGAATAATAGCAATTTCGGGTTGCGATGATTGGTAATGAAATGTAAGTGTGTGTTGTTATCAGAAAGTTTCGTATTAGTTTACTTCAATGGGTGAATGTTAGTTAAGGGTGATATGCTGAAGATCAGAAACGATGAGAACCAAATAACAATTTGGTTGGATCGGTTTTTGTAATGTGTAAGGTTAAGGGGGGTATTTTGAACCTTGGTGTTGGTTTTTTTTTTTTTTTTTTTTTTTTTTTTTTTTTTTTACCATTCGGTTCTTACTATAGAAACCAAGAACCAACCCATAATCCAGAAATTCGGTTTTGGTCCAAATTGAACCATTAACTGAAAATTTTGAACCATCATGTCCAATCCACATTTTGCGATTCGGTTACTTCCAAATAGTTGGTGAACCGGCCAATGCATGTATGAATTATGAAGATCAGTAGGTAATGGTGTGTGTTAGTATCGATCATTTATTTATATGTGTGTCAATGTGTATTACAGGAGGTTGGAGGTAATCATGCTCAGAGTGTTGGATTTTCAACAGATGGATTTGCTACTACAATTACTATGAGGAAAATAGATTGATATCGGTGACTTCACAAATGCACATTGAAATTTACAGATACCCTGCTTGGTAAATTTTAAATTTTTTCGACCACAAACTAAGGGGGTGTTGAGAATTGTTATTTTAACTGCTTATGTTTTTTTCTGAAATAATCAGAATCACATAATCAGTTGTGACAAAATGCAATAATCAGTTTATCATTCTCAGTTTACCTTGCCTCAATCCAAACAGTCAAACTAATTATTTGTTGTATCAAAATGCAGTATTTAGATATCGTTATTTATAAGCAATCACGTACACCCCTAAACATATGTTTGGCATAGTTTATTTCTTTTTTCCCTATAATCTTATATTCTAAATGGTGTTATGTGTATAGGAGTGAGGTACTTGAAATTGAGACCTGGTGTCAAGGTGAAGGAAGGATTGGGACTAGACGTGATTGGATTATCAAAGACCATTCGAATGGCGAGGTCATCGGAAGAGCTACAAGGTGCGTTTTAATTTTTATTCTTTTCCTCTTCTCTATGTGTTATCTTTGTAGCGACAGATTTGAACATTTTTTGTCATGGTTGTTTCATCCAATATTCCTGTTCCATTTAGACTTATTCAGACTGTGGGTAGTTTAGACAAGTGAGCTGCTTATGAAATATAAAGATGTTGTTTGTGTTCATGATTGATACTGGTTATGCGTGAGGCTTTGCGTAGTCAGTAGTCTGCTTCTTGTAGTTTAGCCACACAACATCTCTTTGCAGCCGATATTAATTGAGATCTTAGGACCCTGATTGTCTGTTTATCTTTGGCTGCAAAGTGATCAGTATAAACTAGAAGACTCGAATTCCCATCTGACCGTTTCTAATATGAGTGCAGCAAGTGGGTGATGATGAACTCGGATACTAGAAGACTCCAGAAAGTCAATGATGCAGTCAGAGATGAAGTTTTGATATATTGCCCCAAGACACTGAGGTAGTCTTTGTGATATTATTGCTTTTAGTGAACTTGTCATATAAAATCGCCCTCAACTAAAAAAAACATGTGCATTGAAACCTAGTAAGGCCCAAAATACAAAGATTGTACACCGAGGGATGAATTTCCAGAAGGAAAACCAAGCACCCAAACAGCAGAAATGGAATATAGCATTGCCCTCTGACGTTTTTATGATTGAAAATATTAAAACCATAACCCAACCATACTTTAGCTCACTGTAAAATCACGCAGCACCTTCCATGCATTTTTTTACAATTTGTGGCGAAACAAAATCAATATTGAAATAGTCTTTAATTTAATTTATAATTGACAAAAATCACAATTTATGTTGTCTAAATCATCATTATATGTACTTTGTTTGTTACAGTTTGTAGTATCACAAAAACCTCTGCCCTGTTTCACTGATTGTGTTGTGGCTTCCAGATTAGCATTTCCGGAAGAGAACAATAACAGCCTGAAGAAAATAGCAAAACTGGATGATCCCGCTGAATATTCCAGGCTAGGACTTGTGGTAAGAGCATAGTTTTCTCCAAATATAAGCTCTAATTTGATTGTTAAAAGTATTAGCACTTAATAAAATCTTCAAATTATGCAGCCAAGAAGAGCCGATTTGGATATGAACAAGCATGTTAACAATGTTACCTACATTGGATGGGTTCTCGAGGTTAGTTACTGATCTCAATGTTTCATTTTTCGTTCATAAGCTTCCATTTTACATATGATGCGTCTTGGGGTTAGTAAGGTTCATTTTTCGTGTTCCGTTTATATGCACATATGTACATTTTTCTAGTGTCATTAATCAATCAACTAATTACTAAGAAAGATGTTGATAAATTATCTTTTTAACAGAGTATCCCACAAGAAGTCATTGACACTCATGAGCTACAATCTATCACCTTAGACTACAGGCGTGAATGCCAACATGATGACGTAGTTGATTCTCTCACAAGTTCAGAATCACTCGTCACTAAACTTGAAGGAAGCAACGGATCTGCTTCTCCCCCGAAAGAGGAAAATGATATGAGCCAATTTTTGCACATACTAAGATCATCTGGTGATGGTCTTGAACTGAACAGGGCTCGTACAGAGTGGAGAAAAAAACCAGCAAAAAGATAAGCACACCACAAACCGCATCTTTGGGTTGGTATATCATACCCTCTTGTTCTTGCCGTGTTGTGCCAATTTGTGTACCTCCTTAGATGGACTAGATTTCCAGATTTTCATACCAAACAAGTTTATTCTTTTCCGTTTTCTAATTTTGGTTATCTTCATATATCTGTTATGCATGTAGAACTCATGAATCATTTGTCTATGGAGTAATGTTTTTGGTGGAATAAATAAATGTCTGTTTTCCCATATCTGGTAAATGTGAACATTGTCGTAGTTGCTAACATGAAATTTTAGCCAGAGCATAACAGCAAAAAATATAATTGTACGAGAAAACTTCCGGTACATCAGAGGTTGTATTAATAGTTTAAAAAAATATATTTATAAATGTCGAATGAATAAGCAACCTGATTGGGAGAAAACCGCAATAGATCCTAAACCGACCAAATTCTTTTTGTAACGAAACATAAATGCATATATATTTTTCAACTTGTCGAAAATGACATTATTTTATAGGTGTTAATAAGTTCCACAATCTGATCATGGATGTGGATTTTTCTTCGACTCGTCTATCGCATCCACCTCGGATTTACCCTTAGTCCCACCAGGACCACCTCGATATCCACCAGGGCCACCTGGGCCTCCTCGATATCCACCAGGACCGCCAGGAAAGCCGCCAGGACCACCTCCATACCCACCAGCACCGCCTCCATATCCACCAGGACCGCCTCCATATCCACCATGACCGCCTCCGTACCAACCTTGATACCTGCCCCATCTACCAGGGAATCCTCCACCGAGTCCACCAACCCCACCGAGTCCACCAACCCCACCGAGTCCCCCTAGTCCCCCAAGTCCCCCAAGTCCACCAAGTCCACCGAATCCAGGGAGTCCAAACCCAAGTGGAGGGAATCCAAGGATTAGTGGTAAGAGATGAGCGATTTTCTCATCATTTTCCCAGGTCGACACATCTGACTTCTCCTTGTTGATAAAGATTGATTGCGTTGCTTTACCCTCGATTATTGTTGCAATACTCAAGAGAGCAATAAGAAAGGTAGTAAGCAATAGCAATTGTTGATGAACTCTCCCCATTGATAAAGATTGATTGCTTTGCATGAAAGAATTGGAGCTGATGCATTCTGAATTTATACTGTAATTTGAAACAGCAAGTGGTTGAATTCATCTTCTTATTACCTATCATAGACATCAATTAACTAACACAACTGCACCAAAACTTTACTTTGTTTAGACTCATTAATGATAACTAGACTAAGTCTTTACAACACGAAACAACTTAACTACTTCAGATAACCGCATTGGGAAAACCTCATGAACACGACACAGAAACATACCATTTATATATCCTTTATGAGGGTCACAGTTAAGATTTTATACGCGTACAGCTAGCAATAAAAAAAAAGTTTGTTTAGATCGTGTAGAAAGGACGTTTTGCACGAAAATTTGTGGACTAGTTAGGGTCAAAAGCTTTTTTCAGACTACCGTGTCGCATTGATTTTGTTGGGGTCTAGAGAAATTTGATGAAAGTGTCATTGCTCATTAGATTGACAGTAAAAATATGGGTTTGAACTATTTATTTCAATTCAGTTTTGAGCGTTTAGAAATAAAGTTATGATTATCCTTAGATGTTTAGTTATACTTAGAATGATTATTTTGAAGAATCAAGTAAAGATTACTTGTAAACAAACTGATCATTCGGATAATGCATGCGAACTTAGATAATAGATAACTATAATAGTTCTAATAAATTGGTTTGTCATTCTAATCCTAATTTTTTGTAACTCGCAATGATTAATTTAAAACGACATCTCCCAGATTCACATATGTTGGCCAATCTTATGGGTAATGTCGTATTTTCAGTAATTTCATGATCATTTTGTTTTAAGATTAACAAAGGGCTGACGAACTGTTGTGGATCCATAGTTTGATAAGTCAGAGCAGTAAGCAGTAGTGTATAATTCACTTCATTACTCAGCTTTTTCATAGACTGCGGTATTATAAAAAATCATAATATGCGTGTTCAACACAAATCCGACCTATTGGACTTCATTTGGCACTCTTGAAATTGGTCACTTGACTAGATGGGTTCAACCGCGCAGACGTTATGCTTCTTCATTACACACCATCGAATACTCATTGTATTGCTCTAGATCAATGTCTTCCTCACTCACCCAACGATCATGAGTTAGCACCAACATAGGTTCATGCAGTTAGATTTCGCTGTAGCATGACCTTTGAGATGCAAGACGGCTTTTGTCCACAGATATCTTTGTATTCTCATTATAGTCGTTGAAATTGATCATGTTGCAACACCCATTAATGATGATATGTTGAGGTATTTTTAAAGTAAAATGTACACTCTTTGTTTAAGTTATGTATACAAGTATACAAAACATACACACATCATTTTGAAGCATTCAATAGACAACTCTTTCCAGAATCTCACTTCTTTTGGTTTCAACAAAAATATTGCATATGGCTAAAGAGTTTGAAATCTATAAAAACGAGATCGATTCTCACCTTTAAAACTCACCGTCATTATCTAAGAATTTTGGTCGATACTAATGTGCATCTATTTGAATACAAAAAATAAAGTTTAGAACTAGTGATTCAAGCTTTAGGTTCTTAACAATTCAACTTCAAAAAGCACGTGCATATGAATAGAGCTTATCAAGTTATTCGAACCCAAGTTCAGCTTGTTTCAGTAAAGACCTGAATAGAGCATGGTTTCGAACAAACTTTTACAGCTATAAAAATCGCGCTCTTGAAACAAAGTTTGGAGTGCCAAGCTCAAGCTTGCATCATGAAGGCTCGCAGAGATGCAGTATATAGTAGATGGAACTAAAAAATGAAACAAGTTTTTAACAGCTATTTCCAAAACTCCATGTCCAACTTAATAAGAATTACAAGAGAACAAATATTTTAACAAAGCCTAGTGAGTAGGTGATTTTAGAAAATAACCTTATATAGTAACCCAGCAAATTCAATATCATTACAGTTCTAACCCTAATAATCATCTCATTAGCGACTTCATCAATACAGCCGAGAACAAAACTTAACCAACAAGAAGCCACACATACATGCATACCAGTTCAAGCAACACGCAAGCTTGTTTACTGCAGCTCATGCTTTAGATTCCAAAATTGCAAGAAGAATCTTCTTTCTTGGACCCTACAGAAAGGAAGTCCCTCAAAAAGTTAATGAACGTGAAAAGAATATATGGTTGATGGCAAAACACCCTAAACTCTAAAAGCATCATATGAATACAATTTAATGATATAATTCATGATTCATCACATTCTCAAATAACATGCACCTACTCACAAATGACCATAGATTTAAAGCCAGAACCTAATACTTATTATTCCAGTCACTCTATATCGCATTCGCAAGCAGCAAACTTCACAAGTAGTACAGATCTAACAAGAGAGATCAACGACATCAAGAAACTTGAGGGAAAGATGTGGAGATTCAAAGAGGTAGATTTGGTGAAACGTATGTGTAGTGTGCAGTAGGCCATCCTACAACATCTAGCAAGAAAATTTTGAGAATCGGGCCTTGATTCTTTTTAATGTATTGATGCTAGATACCTATGATACATGTGTATATTATGTCAGGTTGACCTAGTCGACATAAACTCTATCTGTACAGGGTAAATTGCAATGTGTCAATTGCAAAGGGTCAAACACGTGAAATTAAAAACTTCAACTACAATACAACTGAATCAACAGCTACCAAGAATGTCATGAAATGCATGAAACCTCCTCCATAGCTTTTATCATAGAATCATTTTATTGTTGCAAAACCTTCGGTTCTTGTAATCAAATCAAACACATGCACAAAACTTTTTTAAAAAAGAAAGGAAAAATGATTGTAAGCTTTTCTTTGCCTCGCCATTTTGTATTAGCATTTGGACTAATGAGAAGGCCTTTTAAAGCTTCTACGTAACAATCTTTAGCTTTTATCGTATAAAACCTAAGTCAGAAGGTCATTTTGTATTAGCCTTTAGACTAATGAGAAGGCATTTTAAAGCTTCTATGTAACAATCTCTAGCTTTTATCGTATAAAACCTAATCAGAAGGTTGATAAATAGTAATATCTCTGTAAGGTGAGACCAAAAACTAGTGATTATCCCAGTATACAAACAAGAATAACCAAACCGTATTTAGTTTCCTATTGCAACAAAAGAGCAGCTGTTCAAGTAACACCAACAGATGTAACATCATACCATTCCGGTCCATTAATTTTTATAGAAAATGTACTCTAAACAAACAAGCCAAAATGAAACCAACTTACCATTGGAATTCCTATAGCTTTTAGATCATCATCAGTAATGTGTTGAAGAGCAGTCATATCAACCTGCAACACAAATGATGCTTAAAAGCTGGTCTACAGTTCTAAAAGTCATTGTAAAATCATTATCCTAGAATTCTTACTTCCTCTGCTTGGAATTGAATGCAATACTTTTCAAGACCCAGTCCCTTTAAAAAGGAGTCCACTGTTTCAGCCTGCACAGAAGATGCGATGATGTAAAAAGAACCAACATTATAAAACAAAGCACGATATAAACTTAAACAGAGCTAGACAGCACAGATAGATCATCCATATTCGAGAGCTATATGAGTACGAGCTACACCCCTTAAAAAAGAAAGATTAGGGCTAAAAGTGGAGGTGCAAATTTTGACATATTTACTTATAAATGGGTCAATAGAGATTACATATTATTTCGAACTGGTCAAACAGGTAAATTAAAAGTTAAGAAAACAGTCAAAAGTTGCCCCCAGTGTGTATTTGATGTTTATAGTCTTTTAAATCATATTTGAAACACTAATTCTTTATCTAATAAGAACTAAATTTGAGCAAAAAACCTTTCAGGTCAGCCCAAACCATCATGTAACAAAAAGTACCCATTTTGACCTGGACTCATTTGATATGTTGTGACCTCTAGCTAAAAGGATAATTCAACATAAATATAGGTTTCGAGGAAGTAACAACCTGGTAGAAGTACACCAGTACGACCTCATAAATATATTTGGTGGCAGTAATTACACTAGTACTATCTAAGACAATCAAGATACTGAGTATCATTCCATTAAATACTGAATCTTGTTTTCAAAAACTTGTTTTGCTTATCACTGCCACAAAGGGAAAACCTTTAACAAAACTACAATGTATCAACATAAATAGAGTGGAGTATTCTCATTAGAGGTGCCTATGATTACCGACGTACATGAGTAGTATAGGGTACTATTCTATTTCTGAAGGGTCACAAGAATTAATTAATAATTAAAAAAAAAAAAAAAAAAAAATTAAAAATACACTGTTTGGATACATCAAACAGGTAGCCCAAGGTGTTTGGATACATCAAACAGGTAGCCCAAGGTGTCATTGTTGATTAATAATTGAATTATTGCGATATAAGTGCTGATCATAAAACATGTAAAAATTGGATTTAAAGTGCTACAAATTAAACCATTAGGACCAGTACCGACAAACTACCAGATTTAATGTGTTACCCGACCCTTCCAACCCGTCCATTTACACCTTAAAATTTTTTATAGAAAGGGAACTAGAATATGACATACCTTTGTTCTCTTAGAAGCAGGACCAGAAACGTTTCTAGTCTCTGCTAAAGCGGCTTCAGCTAAAACACTTCTCCTAGCAGGTCTGCTGCTCTCTGATGCTGGTTTTGCCTTTGCTGAAGCACTTACGGCTGACTGCGAATAACCAGATAGTTTTTCACGCAGATCTCTTACACCTCCTGACAAAGATCCATTTGCAGATTTCTTCTGGAGTTTCAAGCGCAGGTCACTGACACCAACTCTGCGATCTAAGGAAGGCATAATGCGCACCAATAATTAATGTGTATGGGGAGTTAGCATGTAAAGGTAGAAATTTTGACCTATGATCATATGAATGGTCGACTCGGGTTGTGCTTTATCTCAACAACTCAATTTAAAGATTGATAGCTAAAGCAAGAAAACACAAACAGGTTGAAAGTGATCCTTAAGTCTGTGTAAAGCATACAATGATACAACTTCCTAAATCAGTTTATTCAACAATTTAGACTTTTTTTAAATAAAATTGTTTTGGAATTTTGGTAATCAAAGCTAGCATATTAATTTCATTTAGACAAAACTTGTTAACCAGTGTTTATTGGTCAACACAACCCGACATGATTCAGCTTGTACTAAAAATGACCAGTTTCATCATCTTGCCATTGCTACCATGCGGGAATATGTTAAAAGACAAAAGAGTATAATATGTAGTGTGATAATCAAAACCATACTTGATACTTGTGGATCAGGCTGTTCGTAAAGATCGTGCTCCCATTTATCGTCTTGCCTGTGCCTGCAATAGGAAAGTCACCGGTTCAAACGATACAAATTATGCACCATAATCTCCCTTATAACCGGATCGGGAAGTTAATCCATAGGGTGCCATGCCCCCAAATAAAAATGAGCAAATAGTACTCAGGCCAAAGGTGTACCCTTTCTCTAAAAGATCGCAGAAAAACAAACGTTACATACATATATAACAAGTGATGATATATGATTCAGCAGTTAGCTCTCTGTTTTAAACCCATGAAGCAACTAAAACTCACTCTGTTCTCAAGTTATTTTTAGGAGGGAAAGTGATGGGAAGTGAAAGAAATAAAAATAAGTTTTGTGTTCTCTAGTTTTTTGAGGGGTGGAAAGGAATGAGGAAGTAAAGAAAGTTGAGGAAAGGGTGGGGTATTATAGTGGCACAACTTTCACCCCAAATTTGGGGTGAAAGTGAAGTAAAAGAGTGCTTTTTTTGTGAATTTACTAAATTGCCCTAATTTGTTTCAATATGAATCATTTAATTTATGATCATATGGAAGGACATAAGTGTAATATTATATCTATGTCACCTTTACCTTTCTTTCATTTTTTACAACTAGAGAACAAGACATAAATTGAAAACTTTCTTTCTCTTCCTACTCTCTTCTTACTCTACTTTACTTTTCTTTACTTCCATCTCTTTTTTTAACTTGAGAACAGAGGTAAAGAGGTACAATACATAACTTTGGAACATAAATGAGAGGCAAGTTTTTAATCAAATGAAAATTAATTAAGATTTATTGAGGATTATACATTTACCCAGTACCAAGGATCACAGGACCTAAGTCTTGCATTGCAAAATTCTAGTTGCAAACTTACAACTTATGAAACTGGATGCATCAAAAGTACATAAACCATCCAGGATACTCACAACCAAAAGCTCTTTGTCCGAATTCCGGCAAGCTAACAACGACGCTCGTAAATAAGAAGCAAAAGAATATACGGACATGAGTGTTCATCAACATAAGTGGCATAGATCGCACACATACGCTATCTTCTATGAGTCAATCTTAAGCTACGTCATTGGTTCCTATAGATATACTTCTACTGATGTACACAAAAGTATGCTGAAAGGGTTAAACAGAGCCAGGCAATCAAAGAATATTTGGTGCCTAATTAACTAAGCAGTGGACTGTTGAGTGGTAGCATAGAATAAGTGGTTCATTCATATACTCAACTTATATTTACTTTAAACTAGGTAAACTATCAGAATCATAATTTTAGCAAGGGCGCCTTTTAACAATAGATTATTTTGACACAGTTCTATTTGGCTAAATTGCTAGATCCGTCGTTTTGTTTTTTGGGTAACCATGGTTTCCGACCTTTTGGCCGACTAATCCATGTGGTTTGAATACACCGCCACACATATTCAAACCAAGTAAAGCCCTCCCTTTTCAGGAGGTTGGTGTGGCCACTTCATGGTTGTTTGCACCTAGCACGAACTGAAACTGAGACCTCACAGATTTTATTGATATCAGTCACAAGCCTTTTGCCACTAGGCCACCCCTGAGTGGTTAGAAAACAAGCTCTCCTACAAGATGAGAAAGGTTTATTTTTTTTAAAAGAAAGAGCAAAGTGTATTGACAAACACAAAGTTTAGATATGTTAATTAGTCACCAAAACTCTCAATATAAACATACTTCCACCCTTATAGGTCATTAAAAGCTCCTTTTTTTCTAGCTCGGCAGCTCTAACGATGACGAAAACTGATTCTCCGATATTTATCAAATACGTCCTTCCTTCTAAGAGGGTGTTTTGGCTCAGAAATTTCAAGTGCTTATTAGTCTACTTAACTCTGGAGTATTTAGACTAGAGCTTATTTGCTTATTTTGTAATGAAAGCTACTAGGGGCGTGTTTAGGACTGCCTGCTTTTTCTGTTTTTCTAACTATTATATAGCGGGGGAATTGCATATATATCCTTTGTGCAAGTTTTTAATGGGCATGATACAATGGTTTTTATGCAATTTCGCATCTTTGAAGGGATATATATGCAAATGCCCCTTTATAGCATGGTTTTAAAACTGCTTCTACTTATCTACTTATTTTAAGGTAAAATAAGCAACTAGAGAGCTACTCGTTTCAAAGTGGTTATAAATTACTCTTTCTTACACTTAACCTAAAACCATCGGCGCATTGGCCTTTTGGTATCACCGTAAACGTCCAGTTGACTGGTCAAGAAAGGCTTTGAGGAAATAGGCCCTGGGTTCAATCCAACTTCTTACTAAAGGTCACTGAAAAGGGGTGCATGTGGTCAGGGTTTCTCCATCGAAAAGTTCCGAGAAATTAACTGTAACTTTTCAACAAATTATATCTTTTTTCGCATTTTTCAAAAAATAAGCAAGTCCAAACACATTCCGAGAAGCGCAAATCTTACAATCCAAAAAACTCACTATTCGCACGTAACGCAACAAACCAAACACCAAACTATACTCAACAAGCATAAAAACTTGATAAATTCTCAGATTAACAATCAACAAAACACAAAAGCAATTAAATAAAAATAAACTAGAAACACTAAACCATTAAAAAATATTTTAAAAAAATGACCTTTTCCCGGTGAGTTGTCTACGACGGCCGGAAGAATCTAGGGTTCCGCCGTCAAGACGGTCTTTAATTGAACTACGAGGCGCAGTTTCAACTCGATCTGCATACATTATTGATTTAATTTATGATTGTGATAAAACCCTAAAGCCCCCTTTTTTATTTAAATTAGGAAGAAGTGTTTTAGAGCTTCAAAATTTGGGGGAATATGGGAAAAAGAAAGAGTGAGGGGGTCGAAGAAAGAAAGAGTAACACCAATATCGGGTCGCCCAACCCGTTTTTTTATTTTTGTTTTAAAAAAGAATTGATTCGCATGACTATGGTTATTTATGTGTCATTATTCTTTGGTGATAGGAGTAAAGAGATCATTATTTTCACAAGCACTAATATTTCAATTTAGACACAAAAGTAAATAACCAAATTATTAAAATAAACTACTTTCCACCCCAATATATTAGAATGGACTATTTTTTCAAAGCTTACGAAAATGAACTTTTTTTCTCAGGTTGCAGGTATGACAACTTTCAAACTTTTCATATTAGTAATTTTAGAGTAGGTAGGCTTTTTAAGGAATATTTTGACTTACTTTCCATGCATGCATTTGGTCGCGTTTTACTTATATTACAAAGAGTTGGTCGCGTTTTACTCAATGACACAAAGTGTTTGGTCGCGTTTTATACTTTGTCGCGTTTAAATGTGTCGCGTTTTACTTTGTCAATACATGGAAATAAGTCGCGTTTTTAAAAAAATCTGTCGCGTTGAACATCGCGAAAGACACATGTAGGGTGAAATTTTTTTACTCAAATAAATCTAACGGATGAAATTCAAAAGTTCATTTTGATAAAAATAAATATGTGGCATCTTATTTTGTAAATAGATAGTGGTTATGGGCCATTTAAAAAAAAATCTCAAAGTAAATTACATTTGAAAGTTTTTCATTTCTTTTTATGGTAGATGAGAGTCAATCCTTTTTGCTCTTATTGTTTTTTGACTTTTTTTTACGCTATGTTCTCAAATTTAATTTTGAAAGGAAAATAAAAGAAATGGAACGACATGTACAAAATCTTGGGGATTAGTTCATGCGGAAAGGCATGTTATCCTAAAAAAAGGTAGGACCTGTTTTCAACCGTTGGATGCATACAATATATGTGATCTAGGGTCTAAATTTATAATGGCAATATTGTAATATATGAAAGTCCTCATTTGAAGCATTGCATCAAAAATGTATGCATCTTAAGGGCATACTAGTCATTTTAAATTAATTTAAATATCTATATTTTCCAAAATCATAATCTCATATAATTTGCATGAATATTTATCGGGCCTGGAAAACAATATCTTGCATATTAAAACTTGAGTCGTCTTCTTTGTGCTAAAATCAAGGAAGAATGACTAACAAAAAGAAGCTAGACTATTCAACACGTATGCATCTTAATTAGTTCTTGATAGTCAATGTTACATACTTACATGTATGCATCGATGTTACGTGTATGCATCTTGATAATCGATTTTACGAGTATGCAGCTTAATTTATTTTAGTTTGTATACTGGATATGTTTTACTTTTTTCGATTCAGTAGAAAGAAGGAGTCGACGATTGAATAACAAAGGGAAAAGTGAAGCAATTACTATGGTTTCTAAAGATTTACAAGATGCAGAGTATGAAAAGCGAAAGTCCGCTAAGGGAAAAAGTTCGAATTTTTAACTTGTATGTTTGTGATGAATTAGTTACGATGCAATATTTTGTAACAACTATATGCGATTAATCAGTTATTGCTCCATAACTAATTACAACAGGTATTATGATGAATGACTCGAACAATGGGTTCATTTCGGATGACGATTTCATGACACCTACTAAGAATGTAGGACTTAAGATAATGGATGATGCAATGCGTGAACTTGCTAAACCGAATTATGTACCAAATCAGTTTGTGACACATATTGGTGATGATGTAGACACCAAAAACACTATAACGTTTAGAGCGTCACCAAATGTGTTAAAGCTTGTGTTGGATTTGACAAACGATTATGAAAAACAGACTATTATAGATATGAGATTTGGTAGTCTAATTACATTCAATATCAATATGATCCCAACAGCTCTAGGAAGATGGTTAGTCGATCACTTTGATGCTTATACATGTAGTTTGATGTATAAGAACACAAAACTAGAGATAAATAGAAAGTCTGCACATGATATCTTGGGGGTGCCTAATGGTAAAATAAAGATAAATCTTGTTACACGAGCAAGCAATAAGGGCGAGTACACAAAAATGTGAAAAAATCAATTTGGTGGAGAGAGTAAAAGAATTTATTTATCAGATGTAGTAGAAAAGTTATTGGCGGAAACACTTGGTTGCATCACCTTTAAACTAAATTTCTTTGTTTTATTTGTAAGTGTGATGGATGAATCCATAAAAATGGGTACTGCAAACTATCAATTTATGTCATCTATCAAAAGTTTGAAAGATGTTGATAAAATGGATTGGTGTGGTTACATAGTTGAATGTTTGAAAAAAACAAAGACAAACTGGAATGGAAGAGGGAACTTCAATGGACCAATGACATTTTTAGCGGTAAATACCATCGTTTTATGTAGTTTTTATTTGAAAATAACTTTATGATGCAACACTTATGAAACTTATTTTTTCTTTTGCTTAAAGCTATTTTATGTCCATTCAACAACAATGGGAAAAGGTAAGGAAAAGAGAAACGTGCCCGCTATATGTTATTGGAATTCTGAGATGTTAAGAAAAAGGGAAAATGAAGATTTAAAAAGTGGTGGTTTTATATTGAAGCCTCGGTTAAATTCGGGAAAGAAAAAAGAAAATCTTGTTTGTGACACGCGAACAATAGGACGGATGATGTATTTTGTAACATATTAGTTATCATAAACACACAAACACAATCGGTTCGAATATGGTGAGTTTTAGAGAGAGAAAGATGGAGAGAATGAGAACTTCTAGTGAGAGAAAGTGAAAGTACTATTATGAAGCTTCACCCTTTGCCTTGGGAGGCAAAGGGTATTTATAGTATCTTACAAATACGTCACCTACGGGCTGTGGATTAGGCATACAGTAGGTAAAGACCCATCTGTCCTCCGCGATATTGCTTAACTAACTACTAAACATAACTAAACGACTAAGACTACGAGCTTTCTAATGCTTATACATACTTGAGGTGACCGAGTCTTTAACTAACGGATTTTCTAAATCCTAACAATTTCCCCCTAAGGGAGGTCACCTCAATTACAAATATATATTACAATTAGAGTTCTAGCATTCTATGACATGCTCATTACTTTGTAGCTCGTAATCTTTGATTCTTCAACGCCCGCATGCTTTGTACTTTAAGTGGAGGTCTTTAACTGATCCACGAGTTGGTTATTCTTTGAGCCTTTTTAGAGATCACCAACCACCGTAAATCTCTTGACTCATCATTTGTTGTGTTACCTTCATGTGATGTTTGTTACTTTTGGACCGACATGCTCACAGTATTGGATCATGACATCTTTTCATCAGAGTTAGGGAAGCTTTGTTGGATCATGATATTTGCATCAGCATAGCGGAAGCATAGTATGATGATATCAGAGCAAAAGCAAAAGTATCGTGATGATATCTTAGCAAAAGAGTGTAGATGTACACTTGTCATGATTTCTTTGAACTTGAGTGTGATGTGTGAGCATGTGGTTATGGAGTGACTTCTCAATTATGATCAGCTGCAACCATCCAATGTTCCTACAAACAGCAGTTAGCAATAAAACACACGAGAGTGTCTTTGTTCACTTTCGTTGAATACGGTTGCAAGAACCACGGTTCCCCGTTGATCAATATAAATATTGCCTGTGATCAGGTAGAATTCCTAAGAATCTCCTTGTTAGGGTTTCGCAGCTTGATCTAGCCGTTCTTAAACCGGAGTGTCCCAAAGTAGACAGCATGAAGTGAGTGAAACAGCGAATTGAGATTCACTGATTGATGAGAAATTGATTTGAAAAACAATCGCATATTGCTTAAAAGAAAGAGTTTTGCAATAGGACGAAGGTTTTATGAGAAAGATCAATTTTCAATCATAAATACTTTTTTTATTTGAAAAATTAGTACACAATCAATGTGCTAGAGAAAAGAATTGTAGCGCACATCGAGAGGTTTTTTAAAAGTATTCATCAATCCATTTCCTGGACCAAGGTTGATTCAAGAGTGAATCGCTCCATTGTTTTTATCCAGTTGTCACAAGTTTGATTCATGAAGAATCTCACATGTCACCCACCAAGAGCTTGTTTGATGTTAGATCTAGAAGGGTTTCCATCTTTATTGTGAATATTTTACATATCACTCGAATGTTCTGGCAAATACCACAAGGATAATGCGTAAGACTCTCAATATATATAATCTTGCTTTCCGCATTGTGTGAAATATCAAGTCTTCATAAATTGTGTGTCCTAGTGAGATTTATTGATGATCTCTTGGCTCTAGACTCAATAGTGCACTTTGGTTTCCTATTCGGAGACTAGGGAGAGGGACTCTTTTCAATATCAACAATCACTAAGAGAAAGTCAATAGTTTATGTAGGTTCCCCATGAGAATAAAACAAGTCCTTTTAAGAGAACTTGAGTGGCTTGGGAAATTTAGTGCAGTGCGTCACTGGATCCATGACGTCTTGTCTTCAATATCGGCGTTACCTTAGTAACCACCGGCAGCATATGTATTGAACCCAGTTTCTGTCCTAAGGTTGAATTATTGGAGGGCTATTTCTTTTCACCCTTTTCACTTTTTATTTCTTTTTCATTCTTCAACCCCTTTAGTGCTTACCGAAACTTCATTACTAGAACCTTGTTGGGTTTGTTTCAGTTCTAGCTCTATCTCAGTCGACACTCTTCCCTTATTCTCACTTTTCTCCTTTTTTCATCATACCTAAAGACTTTTATACTGATTAGTGGATTGTCCCTGGTTAGATCCCTCCAGCTCTGGCGGGATCATGGGAATTAATACCTAACCTTACCATCCTTATAACTCCAATGCATAAAGTAAAATGGTTGGTCTTTTGGTACAATTATTTCCGCCTTGAAAACAAATGAAAAACCATTTGAAAAATAAATCAAGGTACTTGAGATATATAATCAAAGCATTTTGTACCTTAATTATTTTTGATCATTTATAAATGCTCCCCCTCAACATGTGCATTGTGTATTAGAAATCGTTTGGCACATGGAGAAAGGATCCAAATAAGTGAGAGAAAACAAAAATGTTAGATTTGAATGAAAGCTCCAATTCTTCTTCACGTTATCAATAAAGTGATTTTGTTTTCTAAAATGATCACCATCTCTCACCAGACCGAATCTGGTATGTAAATACTTAAAACAAACATTTTTGGGAAAGATGTGGCTTTCTTTTAATTGCCCCCCCTCAATATGTGCATCGATATTCGAAAGAATTTAGCACGTATTATAGAGAATGATGCGCATATAACGCGTTCGGGGTCAAAGGAACTTCCTTTTCGTCGAGCAAGTTTTTCAACACCCTAGGCAGTGAACCTAATCGTTCTAGTGTAGTATTGGGTAAGCCTCGGGTATTGATATCGTTCTCGAGGGGAATAGGAATGCTAGTAAGAAGTGTACTACGCTAAGGTTGAGGTTGAGGAAGATTATTTTTATATCTTTTTATATTTTTTTATAAATTTAAGGGAAAATTCTCGGGGTTTGGATTTAGGGGTTTGGTAGTTCTACCGATTACTCTACTATCTAATTATCTAAACTAAGGATAGTCTTATGTCTATTGATGTGTGCTCGTATGATGCTTAAAAATGTGTCTACCTAGATACCATTAATCCCTAGTTATCTTTTATTGGTGGTTGAATTGTCACGTCCTTATTCTTAACGCGTTGTGTTTTCTAAGGTCGTATGGTATGCGTTTCTCCCTAACTCTTTGAGACTACCTTAAGGTTATTGCCTACGAAATCTCTAGGTTTCATAAACTAACTCTAAGGTTATCTTTGGATGTTTAGCCTACAATTCCGCTAAGTGATCTATAAGCTAAGGTTCACAAAGATTACTCAAGCATTCAAACACAACGATGGCCTAATGCACTCCTAAGCCAATTACAGTTAAGATAAGAGACAACCAATCAATAATTAATAACTAGGTTTCATAGATCTAAGCAAACACACAAGAAATTTAGCCGGACATGTTAAACACACAAGCATACATACATACAATCGAAGACATAATGAAATCAATGAAGTAAAACACTTATCTTGATGTAAAATAGGGTATGAGAACCCTAAGATACTGTCCAAACTGGACCAAAGTCGTTTTAGGTTTTTACTCCACAAGTCTACCTCTCAAAATTCTGAAACTTCGATTTCTATATATAGTTTTACAACTGCGACGGTGTCGCCTTATAGGTGGGACGTCGTCAGATCGTCGTCATTAGGGTTTCGTCTTGGCCAAGTAATAGTTGGGACGGCGTCATGTTGTGGTTGTGACGCCGTCGGGCTTCAGTAGTGACGTCGTTCGAATCTGGATCTAGGCCGTCTGAGAAGAAAAGTCTTCGTGACGCCCTTCTTTTTCAAAGCCTGACGCCGTCAGGTAGCAAAAAGTCTACTGAGTCGTCACAAATTTAGGGGGTGTTTGGGGTTGCTTATTTAAAATAGATTATGCGTTTTGAAAACGGATAATCAAATAATCAGCTGTTACAAAACGTGATTATGAAATATGGTGTTTGGATTTGATTATTCTGTATGACAACGCAATAATCAGATAATCAGTTTTTTTAAGCGTTTGGCAAATCAGATTATTGATAACTTGAAATGTAAAATGACCAAAGAGTACATAAATATATTACAAAGTTATATGAGCTAACTTACACTAAGCGTTACAGAATTGAATGTATAATGTATTTTTTATAGTAAGCTTAAAAAACAAACAAATATACTTCGTAGGTATGAAAACCCATTTACTCTGTATAACTTTACAATTCATATTTCTTACTTTATTGTAGGATCGTTATTTTTATTGTGTTGATGATTCGGGTGGTCTTGGATGATCAAAATACATGTTTGCCATAGTTAGAGAGAGAAAGTAGAGAGAGAGGGTGTTCTTGCTAGAGGTTTACACAAAAGTATGGATTATTAGATTGAAAAGCACCACCCCTTCCATGGATGGAAGGGGTATTTATACTTACAAACATAACGACCTCCTATCGGCACGTGGATCGGTATACAGGGGTAAAGACCCGTCTGTCCTCCACGGTGTTGCTCTAAACTAAACTACGCTACAAACTAACTAATAAGCTACTAAATAACGTAAATAACGATATGTCTACGAGCTAACTTATGATAGATAATATTAGGGGTGACCGACTCTTCACTATGGAATTTTCTAATTCCTAACAATCTCCCCCTAAGGGAGGTCACCCCATGTTTTACATTTTGAATCCTAGCATTCTATTCTTGACTTTGTTCTGAGCTCGTAGACTTCAATTCTTCAAGTTCCGCAATCTTTGTGCTTTTGTAGCGATTCTTCAAAGTCCGCATTGATTTGTACTTTTAGTGGAGGCCTTTAACTGATCCACATCTTTGATGATCTTCGAGCTTTCATTGAGATCATCACCCACAGTAAATCTCTGGATCACCCTTTGTTGTGTTGCCATCATGTGAAGTTGTGACTTTTGGACCGACATGCTCACACTTTTGAATCATGACATCTTTCCATCAGAGTAGCGGAAGCTTTTACTGGTTCAAGATATTTGCAGCAGCGTAGCAGAGACATAGTATAGAAATATCTGAGCCAG
Organism: Chrysanthemum makinoi; assembly: GCA_910596185.1. NCBI lineage: Eukaryota > Viridiplantae > Streptophyta > Magnoliopsida > Asterales > Asteraceae > Chrysanthemum > Chrysanthemum makinoi. The sequence continues at coordinate 103,767,913 of OU343221.1, read as the reverse complement.
GTTATGTAGATATGCACCAGTCATGATTTCTTCAAAGTAAGTGTGGATGCTGTGAGCATGTGGCATTGGATTGACCGCTCAATTCTGATCAGCTGCAACCGTCCAAATGTACCGCAAACAACAGCTTAGCAATAAAACACGCGAAAGTGTCTTTGATCACTTTCGTTGAATTGAGGTACACGCCCACGGTTCCCGCTGATCAAGTACAAGTACTGTGATCGGTAGGATTCCTAAGATTCTCCTTGACAGGGTTTCGCAGCTGTTCTAGCTGTTCTCAAACCGGAACGTCTCAAAGAAGACAACACGGAGTGAGTGAACCAGCAAATTGAGATTTACTGATTGATGAAAAATGATTTGAAAAACAATCGCGTATTGCTTGAAGAAAGAGTTTTGCAATACGACGAAGGTTTATGAGAAAGATCAATTTTCAAACAAAATACTTTTTGTATTAGAGAATGAATACACATTCGACGTGCTAGCGAAAAGAAGAGATTCGCACATCGAACGGTTTTTCTAAAAGTATTTTTCAATCAGTGATACCTTTTGAATTTGAAAACATAAGTACACATTCGACGTGCTAGAGAAAAGAAGTTTTGCACATCGAACGGTTTTTCCAAAAGCATTCGTCAATTCCATTCCTGGACCAAGGTTGATTCAAGAATGAATCTCCCCATCGTTTCTATCCAGTTGTCACAAGCTTGATCTTTTGCAAGATTCCACATGTCACCCACAAAGAGCTTGTTTGATGTTGGCTCTAGAAGGATTTCCATCTTCATCGTGAATACTTTTACATACCACTCAGATGTTCTGGCAATACTACAAGGATAATGCGTAGGACTCTTAATATATACTTACTTTCCACATTGTGTGAAAAAGCAAGTCTTCAAGAATTTAGTGTCCTAACGAGATATTGTGGATGATCTCTTGGCTCTAGACTCAATAGTGCACATTTGGTTCCTGTGTCGGAGACTAGGGAGAGGGTCTCCTTCTTCAATATCAACAATCTCTAAGAGAAAGTCGATAGATAATGTCGGTTCCCCGTGAGAATGAAACAAGCCCTTTTAAGAGGAACTTGAGTGGCTTGGGAAGTTTAGTGCAGTGCGTCACTGGGTCCATGACGTCTTGTCTTCAATACCAGTGTTACCTTAGTAACCACCAGTAGCATATGAATTGAACCCGGTTTCGCCTCTAAGGTTGAATTGATGGAGGTCTATTTCTTTTCACCCTTTTTCACATTCAGTTCTTTTTCATTCTTCAACCCCTTCAGTGCTTACCGAGACTTCATAACTAGAACCTTGTTGGGTTTATTCTAGTACTAGCTCAGTCTCAGTCTGCACTCTTCCCATTCCTCACTTTTCTCCTTTTTTCAATATACCTAAGGACTCTACACTATCTAGTGGATTGTCCCTGGGTAGATCCCTCCGGTTCTGGCAGATCGTGGGAACGAATACCTAACCTAACCATCCTTATAACTCCATGCATAAAGTAAATTGTTCGGTCTTTTGGTATTGTTCTTTCCTTCATGAAACCAATTGAAAAATCATTTGGAAAAACAATCAAGGTACTTGTGATACGAGATCAAAACATTTTGTACCTTAATAGTTTTGATCATTTAGAAAATGCTCCCCCTCAACATGTGCATATGATTTTGAAATTGTTTAGCACATGGAGGCAAGAGTTCTTTGAAATAATTTCTTTGAAATAATTTCTTGATCACAATTTCCATGGAAAAAGCCATTTGATTTTCATGGTAAAATTCTCCCCCTCAATATGTGCATAGGATATTTGAAATCATTTTATCACATAGAGGCAAGAGTTCTTTTGAAGCACATCCACAATCACAAAATCCATTAAGAAAACCATTTGAAAACACAATCAAGGTACTTTAAAATCTCTTTTAAAAAACTTTTGTACCTCGATGGTTTTGCTCCCCCTCAATATGTGCTTCGAGATTCGAAAGCGTTTAGCACATATGAGAGAGCAGCCTGCACAATTAAATCAAAACGATCACCTTTTATCAAATTTCATTATTAAATCACAAATTCTCCCCCGATCAAAAATATCAAACCCTTTGAGATTTTGGATCCCAAGTGATTTAATTAGGTTTAGAAAACATGGGAGAAAATGTAGCCTTGTTTAAATACTCATCTTGTTTTTGGATAAATCCTCCTCCTCAACATGTGCATTGTGTATTTGAAATCGTTTGGCACATGGAGGCAGGAGTGCCTTTGAAGGACTAAAACCAATTCCATTAAAACAGATTTGAGATTTAAATCACGATCTCTCCCGCGATCAAAAATTTCAAACCATTTGAGATTTGTAATCCCAAAAGATTTAAATTATTTAAAAGATTTTGGGGAAAGACGTGGCTTGATTTAACTTTGAAAAAATGACAGATAAGGACCATTTTAAGACATTAAAGATTGTTAGTGTCAGGTATGATTGTTTTTAAGAGATCTTTTGAGTAAAACAAAACAATTTCACAATCAAACAAGAACAGAAAAAATTTCATTTTGAAAGACCTTGATTCAAAAGAAAAATCATACCATGACATAACATTAAATCTTTAGATCACCACATTTTAACGTACAAACCGGAACTTTTGTGAAGAAACATCGTTTGAAAATATTTTATTTTAAATCACTCTCCCCCTCAATCCATGACAAAAGTCAATAATTGAGTGACTTAGGTTTTGATAACATGAAGTCCGGTGATTTTCAAAAATTAGTCCAATATATTTTCAAAACAATATTTTTCCATTTTCAAAAACAATTTTATTCAAAGTTTTAGAAAAATGGTATCATCACTATTATCCCTGCACAAAGATACGTTAGGTGGATGAGAAGCTTCCGTTTTTGTTGCTGTAGGGTTTGGAAGAAAAACCATCTGCGGATGCAGTGAGACTTCTTTTTACGTTGCATTTTGAATGCCAACTGAGGTCAAATTAAGCTCCGTTTCTTCAATCACTTAGAAGAAAACCATCTGCTGATGCAGTGAGACCTCTTATGTTGCATTTATACCAACTCTCCATAGAAGTCCAATTAAGCTCCGTTTCTTCATTTGTCACCCCAAGAAATAGTTACCCTTTCCTTTCGGCATCCAATCATCATATTATGTGGGATCCGGATCGGGAACATTCTTATACCAAAATACCTGCATACGTTAGTGAACACAAACAGATATATGGTGGTCGACATCACCCAAACAACAATCGACTAATAAAAGTCAATGCAACATATCAATCAGATCATATAAATGTATGGGAATAATGTGTTCATCAAACTCTAATCATCTAATCCTAGCAATCATATCCTAGGCACCTAGTCCTTCAACATAGGTTAACATCATTTTTAATTAAGCATATTAGGATAATTAAGAAAGCCCGTTAGATGATATAAATTTGAAAACATTATCCCTCTCAATCAACGACTCATTTTACTGAAAAGGTTTAAAAGCGCTGAAGTCATTGATTGAGTTTTCAATTTTTACTAAAACTCTAAAACTGATTGATTTTCAAGCAACTCATTTTACCACCATTTTTGGAAACACCAAATATTTTTCTGAAGAATTTTAGACGGAAAAACATTTGTGTAGGAACAGCAGTCCTTCGACATACTTTCCTCAAATAGTTTTAGGATAAGTGCACGAAATATTTGAAAAATTGGTTTAGCGCAGCACTTTCCTTTCATGAAGAGCGGGTTGCTGTCTGAAATAATAGCAAACCATAGTTTAAGCACGGGTTACAGTCTGAAGTAACTGTAAGCCATCATTTGAAGCGCGGGTTACAGTCTGAAGTAACTGTAAGCCATTATTTGAAGCCCGGGTTACAGTCTGAAATAACTGTAAGCCATATTTTGAGACATGTTTAGAAAAGAATATTTACACCTCCTGCTCGAACTTCATCTAAAGTCCCGTGCCATTATTGAATGACATTTCTAAGACCGTAGATGTTATCGATACCAGAAGACATGTCTTGAGAAACAATATTTTTGGTATTTTTGAAATTTTCTGATTTTTATGGGGTTTTGTTGGTTTTATAATTTTCTATTTTGATTTTCGAATAAATATTTACAAGGATAGATAAGATGATATAGTAAAAGAAGATGATGATACGAGTACCGAGATAAGGATATCAAGCAGCACGTCGTAGAAGATAGAATTCGTCATCTCTTAAACATCCACCACCAAAGCTTCCAAGGGCTCTTGAATTGAAAGAAATAGAACCATCTGAAAGAGAGACTTTGGCAGCTTCCCCCCAAACAGAAAATCCTTTAGCTGAGCAGATTCGAAGCTCTATTTCAAGCTTTCCTTAGCCAGGTGCACAGAGAAGCACACCATTATCATAAATCCCGCTGCTCCTTTCAAGAATAATCACCGTGATTCTTCGTTCGAGGTTATATCATCAACAAGAAGAACAGCATCGTATCATCCCACACATAAAACAATCTTCTCAAATTTCCTTTTCAACTGACGTCTGAAGCGATCCATTCCAAAAGGTGTCAAGAGAACAATTCCCCCACGTAGTTGAATTGATGCAGTCAGTCTCTTAGACTAGAGCTCACGAACCCGAACACACAAACCCGAAGACAAAGAAACTTATACCATCGAAGTAGCAGATTAAGTCCAATAGCTAAAGAATAACCCCGATGTATACTTTTCTCCTCCTGAAGAAAGTGCATGAAGCTCAAGAACCCGAAGTACCCAAATGCCCAAAGAGAGAACAACCGATAACATTGAAGAAGCAGGCCGAATCACTGATTATCTCTGCGGATGACGGTCTCTACGGATGTCCACTCCGGAATAAGTGATTATATCTCTGAATCACATATTAAGCCCTCAAGTGAGACAGCTGAGCATCCCCAATGTACACAATCTCTCTCCTCTGATGAATGCGATAGCATCATCACACACTTGTGTACCTCTTTTATCATCAGAAACTAACTCTTCCATCTCTTCCCCACATAGTTGGAAAAAAAACACCTGAACGCTATGAGTCAAATCTTGAGTTTCTCTGCGGTAATGACAATAGTCTTACCGGGATATCTTCAATCACTTAGAAGTATTAAGCTCGTCAAGATTACTCGCGTATAGATGTGTGTCTCCTTCCCCTTGCTGGTTTTGACACTCAGAGTCAAGAAATCATTATAAGCCCGTATACTAGAAATTTGTTGAGAAGAACACTTGAAATCTTGTGGGAGTCAACTTGCTGAAGACTCTCTCTGACTATTTTTATCAACCCTTATGTAGACGATTTGTAGTGACTACTGAAGAAGAAAACCCGATATACCCTACTTGAAACTGAAGTCAACTTCCCCACATTTGTATCTTAAGCTTGCACCTAATGATGGAAGAACGGTGTCGAGAATTTATGCTTCAAGCAAATCTCTAAGTACTCACTACTCAAGCAGAGTATGAAACATTAACACCTCTTGTGATTATCCACACCGTCATATGCGTGTGACACTGAGTAAAACAAAGTAACTCCTATAGTGATAGTTAACCAGGTCTTCAACCATCCACCTCGACTGCTGGTAACTAGATAAACCAAGTCTTCACCTCAAATTCTTAAGCCCGAGCAAGTTATCAAATAAGAACACGCCTTTGTGAAAGTCAACTTCAATCTCAAATAAGTGATAAATGATTAACTCGGAAGTAATCACCTTGTGTCAAATGTCCAACAATAGTCAATATCAACGTCTCGAGGAGTCACTGCTAAAAATATGAGCAAGTCTAATTGGGAATTGAATCTGACTTATAACTTTCTCCCAATTAGTGCTCCCCTAACCCGACAACTGTTTGATAAATGCCGGATAAAGAAGAAGTCTTTAGATCGTTAAATGCAACTCGTCTTTAGTCTTCTAACATGTAGCGAAAATGTAGAACCGACTAAAGACTCGACCTTCTTCAAGATTGTCCAGTTGGGGAATAGATAGTTAACATCTTCATTTCACCAAAAACACAAGAACATCACCAAAAGCATCCCAATTAACTTACATCTTGCAAATCCCCTTAATTAAGATCCTCCCAATCAAACAAGAACGGAAAGATGTTCATCAAGGAAATCGCAATCACCGCAGCGAACACACGAAATGGTAACACCAAGCAAACAATCACATCAAACAAGAAAAGAAGGTTGTTCGGAATCATCATGTTAATGTGCACGTGAAGCATTAACCGGAAGCACTTTGTCAATAAACTCATATCAGCTTGTGAAGATGTCAACCAGCGGCTCATAGAAGAAAAACACCATGTAAAGATGACCCGATAAGAAGAAGCTCGGTTCTTACATGAGTTTAGAGCCGTATGACCATTTATATTCTCAAATATCAATCAACAATGCAAAAAATTCACACTTCTTCTCCCCCTCAAGAATTGCATACGGAGATGCCATTCTTGACTAAATAAGTGAACATTATCCAAATGTAGTCTATTCACACTTCTCCCCGCAAAAATCAGCACAGGATGTCGCCATCGTCATTATAGTTGAGAAAGTGGAATCAGAAAACAATCAACAGTAGCCCGGTTCACTTAATGACTGAAGCGCATGGAAAAAGTATGAAGCATGTTGATGAGAATGGTCATAATGGAGAAGATTTCTCTTCTTCAGAAGATAAAGCGCACTGACACGTACACTTTTCTTTTTCTTTAAGAACGAGGCCTGAACTGAAGTGAACAGACGTCATAAGAAGATTTCTCTTCTTCAGAAGATAATGCGCACTGAAACGTACACATTTCTTTTCTTTGGAGTACGAGGCCTGAACTGATGTGAACAGACGTCATAATCTCTCTCTTTTCTGCTCTCTTAGCAAAACATGTAATCATCCCCATTATCATTCAGTAGGATCTTTGTCGTGACAGCTGATGGAGAAAACCCAATATGATAAATTTGACCTTGAAGTAAACTAACCCGAACTCGTGACTTAAACTTGCACATATGCAACAAAGAGTGGTGTCGATTTCCATTAGCATCTCTAAGTACTCTCTATGTACTCTATACTCTTCAACCAACCAACCATCAAGTATAAGACGTACATTACCTCTTGAAAATCCACAATTGAATGTGACACTGAGCACTACAACGTAACTCCTTAAAGTGATAGTTATTTTGAGATGATAAGAGCCCAATTCCCCCAAGTGGTAAAAGAAACAGAAAAAGTCACCCAACAATAACTAGATTTCCAAGTCTTTGTTTTTGATAATAAGCTTGAACAAGGATCTCGAAGTATCTTCATCCAACCATCCCCGATACCTTCAGATACTAAGTACACTCGCCCGTGATATTTCACTTCAACCTCAAATAAATAATAGTGAATTAACTCCCCTGACACAACTTCTTGGTTAAAAGCTCGAATCTAGCCTTCTTTGACATTTTAAGTGAACTATGATAATGGTTTCATCCCGACCATGGTTTAATGAGCATAACCCCGTAAAACTTTGAAGTAACCAAACCGCCATGACGAATATGCAAACACACATCCAATTCATGAAGTACACCCTTTTATCCCTTCTTCGAAGCAGAAACCGTGGCACCAACATCAAAAGATCCAGAATTACACTTTCTCTTCTCCAAGATGGTTCCATCATTACGGGATTTTACAACTCTATGGTTTAAACCGAGAAATAGTTTCTTTCGCGGGATTTTACAAAACCAAGAATAAACCGTAAGATAGATCCGGAAATGCACTTTACTAATACCAGGATGTTTCCATTATCACGGGATTTTACACGTCTATGATTTATACCGAGAAATAGGTTCTTTCGCGGGATTTTACAAAATCAAGACAAAACCGTAAACAATGTCAGTTTGAAGGTGTTATGACAAATTTGATTTCGGTGAATATCTGTTTTTAGGGGAACATGCAGCGGTTCATCAACTGTTCATAATCCAACATCAGCAAAATCATCAATCATCCAATCAACACCTTGGTACACACATCATTCACGCATTCTGTCGGCTATTGTAGTGACCACATTGAGAAGTAAACCCGATATGCCAAACTTGATCATGAAGTGAGAATCCCCTGATTTTTTACTTAAACTTGTACTAATCCTTGTGAAGAAGAAACGGTGTACCCAATGTACAAAACCTCTTGACATTCTCAACTGAGTGAGACACCGAAGTGATAATTACGTTGTAGGTTAGGCGAGAAAGAATCACAACCGTAATTAACTGCCCAAGTTTTTATCACACTCTATAAATGTCCAGACAAGTCATCTTTGCGGAAGGGTAGAAAGAAAGAAGACGAAATAAGTAAACGTGCCCGGAAAATCTCACTGCAAATTCAAATAAGAAATACCATTCAAACAACTCCGTAGTCACCCTTGTTCCAATAGAAATTCAAGCCGAGACAAAAATATTTTTTGTGAAAAATGCATAGACCAATGTATCAACCCTCATACCACAACATCAATTATCCTCATACCAAAGATGTACCATTGTTAACCCAGTGTATGAGTAACACTTTGAATAACTAAATCATCTCATCCCATGTTTTTAAGTGAGAAGCCCAAACTCATATTCGAACATACGAGCCCAAGAAAGAAACATCAGATCCACCATTCCTCTTAAAAGGATTCAATCTCTGTCCATCCACAAATGATATTAACCCAGATGAATATTTAGACCCGATCCAAATTAGCACGAGACGATCAGGTCAATAATAATGTTAATCCTGACATTAAAAGCCAAGTGCAATACATTACTAATTCATAAACCATAATCATGCATGGGTAATACATGACAATCCCATATATGTATATCAAGGTCCCTTATACGGATTATCTATGTCATGTAACACTCACTTGCTTTATCAGTCATAAGCCCAAGGTTAATACCACAAATCGATCCACCCAATAAGATACACGCTGGGCCCAAAAAGAAGACTCAATATGCTCGTCAACAAAAACCCATCAAAGCACTTGTAAAAACGTTTACTCTAAAATGATGGGTATAAAATACATACTTATAGCCACTCAACCCTAAATATTCTCATAAGATCCGCCCCCCTCTTGAAACTGCTATCAAACCCTACTCCTTCCAACCCTAAATAATCACCCAAAGAAGTCCGCCTCCCATTATACTACTCGTATACATCCAATACCTCAAAACAAATATCAGATACAAACAGATATATCAATTCGAAATATTCATCCATCATCTCCTTATTTCACTTGATACCACAAAGATCATACGGTTCTGAAAGGGCTCACCACAGGTATGGTTAGAGTGTCATATAACAGCCACAGGGATGGCTTGAGGCTTTGATATGGCATCGAGATCAACCCACGAAAGATACTACATAGACACGTTCTTCAAGGCCAAATAAGGGTCTCTGGTAGGTTTAATGTGTTGAGTCATTTAGTTTTTCCTTTTTCATTCAACCGAACCAAGAAAGTGAAGTAACATAATTGTTGCATTCATATCTTTATGTTCGGATAGTTACTTGAGGTAAGAACTTCAAACATAGATCGATGATGTTAATTTTTCGTGATAATGAACCTTTAAGTTCTGATTTGTCATTGAGAATCACGAATAAAAACTAAACTGAGATCGTGAATGTTTTGAGTATTTGTTTGAGTCCTCAACACTTAGAGTTGTTGAATCGAAGCTAAAGTACGAGTATAACATGATTGTTATGACTAGTGCTTCAATTTTTCGAATAAAAGTTGAATCTTGTTCTTTTTACCCATTTGATTTTCATAGCAAATGAAACTCAGATTACTTGATCAATGATGAGTTCTTCGGGGTTGTATGAAACTGAAGTCATGATATGTTTTGGTCGGATATGATATTTTTGTTATAACGATGAGTCTATTTGTTTTGGTTTAAGGTATGTGGTCAAGAGTCTTGTAACAGTTAATGCCATTAAGTGCAATCTTCTACTTCATCTTTTCTGTAACTCGCTACGGCTAACTCGCTACGGCTAACTCGCTACGGCTAACTCGCCACGGCTAACTCGCCACGGCTAACTCGCCACGGCCAAGTCGCTAGGCCAATGACAAGTCGCTAGCCTTTCGGTTTGACTCAAAAGTCAAACCGTCACCAAGTCGCTATATCATGAAAAACACATAAATCGCTAACTTGTCAATACAAGTAGCTACTTAGATTCAATGGATCTGGATGAAAAAAAATGTCTAAGTCGCTAGCAAGATTTTTTATGTTTTCCGATGAGTTTTCCGGCTACTTACCGACCATAAAGATGCATCCATTTTGACCCATTTGACCACGAAAACTGCTATTGTAACAACACAAATACGTATGAAACAACATAGAGTTTGAACCAAGGACAAAAGGTATAACACAGATACCAAGACAGACCACATGTATAACACATGAAAGTTTCAAAATTTTGACCAAACAGATACACGAAAACATGTAGGACTGTTATCAAAAATTATTCCAGACACAAAAGTACCAAAACAGTTTCAACATGAATAAAAAATACCACACAAATCAACAAACCACAACAACCTGTCTCTGGTACCAATTGTAGGATCGTTATTTTTATTGTGTTGATGATTCGGGTGGTCTTGGATGATCAAAATACATGTTTGCCATAGTTAGAGAGAGAAAGTAGAGAGAGAGGGTGTTCTTGCTAGAGGTTTACACAAAAGTATAGATTATTAGATTGAAAAGCACCACCCCTTCCATGGATGGAAGGGGTATTTATACTTACAAACATAACGACCTCCTATCGGCCTGTGGATCAGGTATACAGTGGGTAAAGACCCGTCCTTCCTCCACGGTGTTGCTCTAAACTAAACTACGCTACAAACTAACTAATAAGCTACTAAATAACGTAAATAACGATATGTCTACGAGCTAACTTATGATAGATAATATTAGGGGTGACCGACTCTTCACTATGGAATTTTCTAATTCCTAACATTTATTTACATCCATTTGTTCATCCATAATTCCATATCCCCATCTCACCAAACTCATATCCCACCAACCTCCACCTTATTGTTCATCCACAACCCATCTTATCAACATTCAATTGATATTCTTCATACTCGAAGCTTTTGCTCTTCAAATGATTGTTGATTTTGCTCAAATTTTTTTGTAAGGTTTTATTTTTGTTTCGGCTTTTTCTTCTTTCTGGAGAGATGATATCAATATGAAGTGAGTTAATTTTTCTTTAAAAAATGTGTACCAGTAGCAGTTGATGAAGAACAAGTGATTGAGGGTTAATTTTGTAATCTTTATAGTTGTTGAGAATCACGTTTTCAAAAAGCATGTGACCACCTACTTTTACAAAACCACGTTTTGGAGGTGTCAAAATGCAAAAAATTGATTTTCAGATTTTGGTTGCCAAACACTCAGAAGTGATTATTTGCGTTTTGGAACCGCAATAATCAGATAATCTGTATCACATCGCACTCCCAAACACCCCCTTAATTATGTAGAGAGGGACGGCGTCGCCCTTGGATTTTGACACCGTCAGCTTCAATTCCAGCAGATTGAGTGTCTTTGATCTTGACTTAGTCATTTTCTTCATATATTCACTCTTTTTCGTCCAAATAGGCATCATTCGAGCATTTTGCTTCCAAGAGACCTAAAAAGTGAAAAGGAACGAAATTAAGCATTAACGGACATAAAAGTGGGCGATTAAGGGCTTAAATGACCCTTTAAAAGTGTACGTTTTAAATCATTATCAAATATCCCTACACTTGGTATTTGGTTGTCCTCAAGCAAATGTGCTTTTAGCCAATCAATTTATAAGTTAGGCGGCATGAAGCATTGGTTTAACATAATTCACAACAAGTAAAAGCACCACAATAGTCATAACAAGCACGAAAATTATATACTAGCACCTCACAAGGGTTGTTTAGATTCTCTCATCTATCGGGTGTATATGAAATATAGTCAATGGAAATGGAAGATAAACACTCGTTAACCGGTCATAGTACATAGATTACCATAGGCTTGAGACTAGATCAAACCTCCACCGCTTTGGCGTAAGCACCTAGGAACAACTATCTAAGAGGTCTTTTAAAGGGTTGTAACGTTAGGCTTATGGTAAGGAAATAAATGGTTTAGTTGGATAGGCGATTTAGTGGTGGCAAGTCAAAATCTTATGTTACAAGCATGAAAAGAATGGCGTTGCTAAGCCAAGACTCGACTCACTAAACTCTAGATAATTTGAAACAAACAAACATAAATATAAATATAGATGTATGATGGTAGCCCGTATGTGTTTTTTTTTTTTTTTTACTCTTTTTTTCGATTTTTTTTTCATACACTTTTACTCTACCATCCTCTACGAAAACATCAAAGTATAAGGGATTTATAGGAGCATCCCTACACTTGGGTTTTTATTACTCTAACACTAATTTGACCCGAATTGAAAAGATCAAAACACTTGGAGTACTTTATTACGTAAATAAAAGGAATTTGAATTTAACGTTCTTTCCCGTCACTCCATAAAATTTTACTTTACCCATGAGTCCCAAGCGTCTCAAAACTGTGTACAAAAGATATGACTTGACTTAGCAACCATGCAAGTAACTAGATAATTGAACTAAGGGATAACAATAATGCACTATAGGTGAGTGTATACAAGGTAGGCTAAGGCAATTTTGGTGTACATTTGGGGGTGGATTGTAAACAATACTCTTCATTAATATTTCGGAAAACCGAAACATCACGAGAACCACGAAAAGGATAGACTCTGAGGGGTTAACTAGGGGTATCGTGTACTAAAGATGAGTACATCGCAAGGGTGTGGGGGAATTACTCGACCGATGTGGAAGAAGTAATTATAATACGAGTATCAAACAAGGGTTATCCTAATGCCTCTTATCATTTAGTTATTCCTAACTACACAAGTGTAGTCTCACTAGCGATCTCGGAATGCATCACAAAACGAGTTCTAGAATCTATTATACTACTGGTACACTCTCGAAGCATTAAAGGTGAATTCTTTAATTCCTATAGATCTAGGGGCGAACCTCACATTTTTTAGGTGGAATTTGAGTGGTAAACGGTTTTTGTGCTAGTCATATAACTCCTATCCATGAGAAGCTTTATTAAGACTAAAGTCCCACCCCGTACATGTCATGAAAAATTTTAAATTTGGTGCTAAAATTGCCCTAACACATATTTCTCATGGTTTATTATACAAATGAAATAGGACAAGACAAATATTCAAGGATAAACATAATTTCAAAGTTCCCGTTTTATTCTCCCTCCCTACACTTAAACTGAACATTGTCCCCAATATTCCCTGAAAGTATCAAAGTTATGATTAGCTCGGTAGGATCCGTGTGAAGTAGTGGTTAAATTCTTTCCAAGAAGAATGTATGCGTGAAAAGCTTCATCCAATCTTATGTTTCTTCTTCTTGATAAATAAAACCTGAACACTTTAAGAAAATAGACTAAACCTTCGTGTAAAATCGGCGGTAAAACTATATATGACTCCACTACACTAGGATATAATGCTTGTGGAATGGATGTTTGGAGATTTTCTGGAAAATTAAGACCTGAGAATTTCTAAAAATTTATAATTAGCACAGAAAACGAGAGAAAGTTATAACCTGTTTTTGCTCTTCCTGACGTCGTCAGGTTGTAATCCCGACGTCGTCAGTTGTAATCTGACGTCGTCGTTGTAATCCTGACGCCGTCAGGTTATCCTAACAGAAACTGGTCTGCTGCATTTTTCTGGAAAAATTACACCTTTAAAATCTGGAAAAATTTCTGCAAAACATCCATTATGACTCGATACAAGCATTTGACTCTAACAAACACACATATATATCATTTTCAATAATCGTAGTTCTCATGTTCACGTTCTTTTAAAAATGTGTGTAATCCTCCCTACACTTATCCTTTTTGTAAAATACCTTTATATGTAATTAAGACGAGGTTAAAGACAAAATAAAGCATTTTTACAAATTCAAACATGAGAACACACAATAATGAAAAGATATATAACACACAAACAAGCAAATAATTAAGCATGGGTTCCTCCCACTAAGCGCTTTTCTTTATTTATAAGTCTTGTAGCTAGACTCGAAGTCGTGCTCCTACGTTGTCTCGATTTTCATCCTCAATGAAAACTCTATCATATTGACAAAATTCTCATCTACTCTATATCTAGGTCCGAGGGTCAAAAAATCCCTATAGTAAAGCCTCCTTTTGTCCCACATGAAGTTCAAACCTTTTTCAACATCGTCTTCGCTCTTTTCCTCAAAAGCTCTAATGTTATCTCGCTCATAAAGGGATAAAGGGCCATATCCATTCATCTTCCAAGGCATCCTATAAGTGATCTCATCGTCCCCTTCCATAAACCTAATCGTTCCTTCGGATTTGTTATAGCTCATTTTAGACTTTTCAACAAACGGTTTTCCTAGCACAACTTGGGACAAGCTATAGTCAATGACACACCCTATGTCTTCTAGGACCATAAAATCAACTAAGTAGGTGAAGTTTCCTATAAAGACGTGTACATCCTTGACTCTTCCCACAAAATTGCAAACCCCACCCGGATACTTAGGGTCTCTCCTGATCTTAAGTCGCTTATTCATTATGTCATAGTAAACAGATGATGACATCACATTAATGGGAGATTCCGTATCTATATAGGTGTGCTCGACATTCTTATATCCAATCATACAAGGGATTTTGATGTTCCAAGGATTTCCTCTCCTAATCTTTGGGCATATCCTAATGATGGGTGATCGAGGATTGTCGATTATGTATTGGTGGTAAGCAACTTCTTCCTTAGTGGGGTAAAGATTGAAGTAAGCACTATTTTCCTCATTCACATTTTCATTCACTAAATTATTACTCGAACTGCTGCTAATCATAGAGCCAACAACTGAGGCGCTAACCGCTTTTTCAACAGCGTCCCTAATTGTACTCTCAAATACCCTATGCAAATCTTGAAGATCGTTGTTTCTACGAACATATCGGTTGCGACGATTGTTAGAGGGGTGTTGGTCAATGGGTTGTGGTTTGAGTGGAAGTGTTTTATTTGGTGGTGGGTTGTTGTTGGGTGGATTATCACCTTCTATGATGAAAAGTGATGGGATTACTAACAAAGGCACGAAGAAGGAGGATAGACTACGAGGAAGCTAAAAAATGAGAAAAAAATCTTACTTGATAGGAATCAAGCAAGGGAACCTAAACGAGATATTAATCTAACTAGCTATTCTATTCCCCGGCAGTGGCGCCAAAAACTTGATGCGCGTATAATGCGTTCGGGGTCAAAGGAACTTCCTTTTCGTCGAGCAAGTTTTTCGACACCCTAGGCAGTGAACCTAATCGTTGTAGTGTAGTATTGGGTAAGCCTCGGGTATTGTTATCGTTCTCTAGGGGAATAGGAATGCTAGTAAGAAATGTAATACGTTAAGGTTGAGGTTGAGGAAGATTATTTTTATTATTTTTTTATAAAACTAAGGGAAAAATATCGAGTTTTGGATTTGGGGGTTTGGTACTTCTACCGATTACTCTACTATCTAATTATCTAAACTAAGGGTAACATTATGTCTATTGATGTGTGCTCGTATGATGATTAAAAATGTGTCTACCTAAATACTATTACTCCCTAGTTATCTTTTATTGGTGGTTGAATTGTCACGTCCTTATTCTTAACACGTTGTGTTTTCTAAGGTCGTAGGGTATGCGTTTCTCCCTAATTCTTTGAGACTACCTTAAGGTTATTGCCTACGAAATCTCTAGGTTTTATAAACTAACTCTAAGGTTATCTTTGGATGTTTAGACTACAATTCCGCTAAGTGATCTGTAAGCTAAGGTTCACAAAGATTACTCAAGCATTCAAACACAACGATGGCCTAATGCACTCCTAAGCCAATTACAATTAAGATAAGAGACAACCAATCAATAATTAATAACTAGGTTTCATAGATCTAAGCAAACACACAAGAAATTTAGCCGGACATGTTAAACACGCAAGCATACACACATACATTCGAAGAAATAATGAAATCAATGAAGTAAAACACTTATCTTGATGTAAAATAGGGTATGAGAACCCTAAGATACTGTCCAAACCGGACCAAAGTCGTTTTAGGTTTTTACTCCACAAGTCTACCTCTCAAAATTCTGAAAATTCGATTTCTATATATAGTTTTACAACTGCGACGGCGTCGCGTTATAGGTGGGACGCCGTCAGATCGCCGTCATTAGGGTTTCGTCTTGGCCAAGTAATAGTTGGGACGGCGTTACGTTGTGGTTGTGACGCCATCGGGCTTCAGTAGTGACGTCGTATGAATCTGGATCTAGGCCGTCTGAGAAGAAAAGTCTTCGTGACGCCCTTCCTCTACAAAGCCTGACGCCGTCAGGTGTAATTTAGCAAAAAGTCTACTGAGTGGTCACAAATTTAATTACGTAGAGAGGGACGGCGTCGCCCTTGGATTGTGACGCCGCCAGCTTCAATTCCAGCAGCTTGAGTGTCTTTGATCTTGACTTAGCCATTTTCTTCATATATTCACTCATTTTCGTCCAAATATGCATCATTCCAGCATTTTGCTTCCAAGAGACCTAAAAAATGAAAAGGAACAAAATTAAGCAGTAACGTATATAAAATTGGGCGATTAAAGGCTTAAATGACCCCTTAAAAGTGTACGTTTAAAATCATTATTAGAGAACCTGCACTTTGAGTCAAAACTATCATTTTTTAATCCTTTTTGATTTTAGATAAATGCTCCCCCTTAACATGTGCATAGAAAATTTAAAATCGTTTGGCACATGTAGAAAGGAGTGCCTTTTATTGCTTTTCTAAAACACTCACCAATTAACAGTTTATTTCCGATTTAAATCACAAACTCTCCCCCGATCACGAATTTCAAACCCTTTGAGATTTGGGATCCCAATTGATTTAAATCATTTATAAAACTTATTGAGGAGAGACGTGACTTAGTTTTAAGACACTTAACTGATAAGGATCAGATTTTGGAATTTTAAGTTTGTTAGTGTCAGGTATCGAAAAGATTTTTGGAGTCTTGAAAAATCATAACTTTTGAACCGTAACTCTGTTTTAAGATTATACCTTGACACATAACACTAAAACCATTTAATCAATGTAAAGTGGTGATTACAAAGTACAAATTAACATGATCATGTACCAAATATATAAAAGGAACAAAGTTAACATGCTCTTGTACAAATGTATAAACCATGCTCTTTTTGGTACCAATTGTTTGAAAATATCCTTTTTGAAATGTTTGAAATCACTCTCCCCCTCAATCAATGACCATAGTTGTTGATTGAGTGACAAAGATTTTGACAAAGATTAAGTCCAGTTGATTTTCAACAATTAAGTCCGAGTTATTTTCGAACAAAGTTATTACCATTTGATGACAAATATTTTTCAGAGGAATTATTAGAATGAAAAACATATGTGAAGGAATGATAGCGTAGGTTCGGGGTCGAGAAAACCTCCATTTCTACGAGCAAGCTTTTCAACCCTCTAGGCAGTGAACCTAATCGTGGTAGTGTAGTATGGGATAAGCCTCGGGGATTGATTTCGTTCTCTAGATGAATAGGATTTCTAGAAAGAGATATATGAAGAGAAGATGGGGTTGAGGATGATTTTTTTTATTCTTTTTTATGGTTTTTTAGAAAGCAAAAGTGAAATCTCGGGGTATATGATTGGGGGGGGGGGGGGGGGATACTTTTACTGATTTCACTACTTCTACTAATTATCTATTTTAACTAATTAACTACGGATAGTTTATGCTAATTGAGGTGTGCTCGTATGATGATTAAAGATGTGTTTACTTAAATATTATTACTCCCTAGTTATCTTTTATTGTTCGGTTGAATTGTCATTTCCTTTATCTTAACGCGTTGTATTCCTATTAGTCGTAGGGGGTGCTTATTCCCTAGTTCTATGAATCGTATCTCTCCTATAGAATACACGGGATCGGAAAGTGTAATACTATCTTCCCCGAATACCCTAATGTCATAAAGCACAACTCACGCAATAAACACAACGATAGCCTATGTGCACTCCTATGGCTTTTATCAATTAAGACAAGAGACAACCTAACAACAATCAATAACTAGGTTTCATAGATCTAAGCAAACACACAAGTAATTTAGCTAGACATGTTAAACAAGCAAGCACACACACAATCAATTGAACATGGGGTAGACATAATGATAAAATGGATAAAAAAAAACTTATCTTGATGTGTAAAATAGGGTATGGGACCCTAGAATACTATCCAAGTTGGACTACAACTGAGTTAGGGTTTGCTCTCCAAAATTCTACCTCTTAAAATACAGAAAAATCGAATTATATATATAGATTTACAATCGCGACGACATCACCTTTTGCTAGTGACACTGTCAGGTCGCCGTCATTAGGGTTTCGTCTGGCCAAGTCCTCGTTGGGACGACGTCACTTAAGAGTTGTGACATCTTCAGTGTTCATGCAGGACGTCGTCTGAATCTTGGATCTTGGGCGTCTGGTGTGAAAAGTGTGAGTGACGCCTTCCAGAAATAAGGCGTGACGCCGTCAATCTTTAGGACCTGAAATTCTGCTGAGCCGTCGCGTGCACTTTTTGATCAAGTTTTCATAGAGGGACGGCGTCGCCCTTTGGTTGGGACACCGTCAGGTGTGTTGAACAGGCTTTGAGTGTCTTCGATCTTGACCTTGCCATTTTCTTCATGTTTTCGCTCCTTTTCGTCCAAATATGCTTCCTCCAGAAGTTTGCTTCCAAAAGACCTAAAAAGTGAAAAGGAACATTTTTAAGTAGTATCGGGTTAAATGGACCAAAATACCCCTAACCGAATTTAATAAGAAAAAATAGAATGATTAGGTAGGAGACACATGTCACTAGATGATAAGCTTTCTAGACTTTTTAATTTCTTCAACTTTTTAGTAGATCGTATCTCTAATATTGATATGTTATCATTTTTCTATATGAAAATATTTGATCAACATTTGTAAATACTTTACTAAAAAATAACAAACAAAGTTGCATATTATATAAAAAAAAACATATTAATTACACAATAAAAGCTCTCTAACAACAAAAGCCCGAGCTTTTTGGTTTTTTGACGACCTTTTTCAGGCTTTTTAGTGGGCTTTTCAAAAGCCCGGGCTTTCGGGATTTTTCAGGCTTGGGGCTTAGCCCGGGCTAGATCAGGCATTGTGAAAAATATAAGGACCATTTAGGCTTGTTAAGCCAGATCGGGCTTCAAATCAGGCTTTTTCGGGCCGCGATTTTTCAGGCTTTTCCGGGCCGGGCCTAAGCCCGGACTTGGGCTTTAGCCCACCAGTGCATCTCGACTATCAGGGTTGTCTCGTAATTTTCGGTAACCCTATGCAATAATAAAGTGGCCTTAATTTAAAGATAAAATTGCATATAAACTTTAACTATATAAATCATATATATTTGATATTATGCGTACTTATACGCAAAACTAATAAAAATATGACTCTGTTGAAATGAAAGCTCTATGGGACATCACTTGTTACACACCTATCCGAGACCCTGTCGACTATAGCCTAATAAAACCAAATGGCCCTTTAAAGTTTTAGTTTATATCATCAACTCATTAAGCAGTTCATCAAACTTGTACCGTACAAACAGCCAATCACACATAAACCCCTTCATAAATCCCGCACATCACTCTCACATACACCCTTCCAGAAAACACTTGAAAAAACCTCAAAAAACCAAACAATGTCCGAAAACACCAACACGACAACAACACGAACCTTATTCTGCCCAAAGTTATCACGTGCAGTGCAGCTGGTGGCACGTGATGATGAAAAGATTGACCTTGGATACATTGCTAGGATGTTTGGTTTGGACCCGGGAAGTGTTAAGTTGAATGGCTACTTTTTAAGCAGAGGAGCTGATTTTGTGGCGTGTTCGGTTACATGGAAGTCGTTGTTGTCGTTTTTTCGACAACGTGGGATGGCTACTGGGAGTTGTGGAGATCTTGGGTTGGTTGTTGATGGGAAGGTGTTGAAATATGGTTATAAAAGTAAGTCGTTAAGAGTTTGTTTTGTTTTGGTTTGCTTTTTTTGCGGCGTGGTGCTAATTTTTGTAAAAAATTCTTAAATTTTCGAAAATGCAATGCACCTAGTCCAAAAATATGTGTTTATAATCTTTCATAGATGAAATTGGTCATTTTTCGTTCTGTTCCTTCCTATATACAGCTTGTAAACAGATAATTCGCTAAATGCTGAGAACCATAAACTGATAATTGTAAAAGACAATGCTGAGTTTATATTGTTTCGAAATATAATATGAATTGTGATTTTATTTCTGAATGATTTGATTGAATACAATTGAGTCCTATTTATATAAGAAAATCAGTAAGCTATATTTGGATAGTTGGAATGCTATTGGCTGGACTCTTTTCTTGGACCGAAATTCACTCTGTAATTGATAAGTTGAAATCTTCTATTTCGGGGAATAGTAGGATAGTAGGATCACCGTAATCTTTTCCTTCTAACACTCCCCCTCAAGTTGAATAGTAGGATCACCGAAATTCAACTTGCTCAAGCAATACAGCAATATCTTTTCATCGACTGGTTTAGTAAGAATGTCAGCTACCTGCTCTTGAGACTTGACGAATGGCAACTCGATAATTCCTGCTTCCAGTTTCTCTTTAATAAAGTGTCTGTCAATTTCGACATGTTTGGTTCTATTATGCTGTACAGGGTTCTCTGAAATTTGAATTGCAGCTTTATTGTCACACATGACACGGGTAGTTTCTTTTGGAGGGAATCCAACTTCAGTCAGGAGTTTCTTAATCCAGAGCACTTCTGCAATTCCTTTAGCTATTCCTCTGAATTCTGCTTCGGCACTTGATAATGACACCACCTTCTGTTTTTTACTTTTCCATGTGACAAGGTTATCTCCGACCAAGGAAAAATATCCTGATGTCGATCTCCGGTCTCCTTTGTCACCTGCCCAATCAGCGTCCGTGTATATTTGAATATTCAGATGCCCATTTGGTTTAAATAATACCCCATGTCCTGGGGTTCCTTTGAGATACTCAATGATTCTTTCGACAGCGTCCATGTGGGCCTTCTGAGGTTGGTGCATAAATCGACTTACGACTCCCACAGCGTATGCTATGTCAGGGCGGGTATGTGAGAGATAAATCAGTTTTCCCACCATTCGTTGATACCTTTCTTTTTCTGCTAGTTCAGCCTCGGGTTCCATGTATAGCCTTTGATTAGCGATCATCGGTGTCTCCGCTGGTTTACAGTCCATCATGCCTGTTTCTGCCAGAAGATCTAGTATGTACTTTTTCTGACAAATAAAGATCCCATGCTGTGACCTGAGAACTTCAATGCCAAGAAAATACTTTAGTCTTCCCAGATCCTTCATTTCGAATTCATTGAATAACTCTGTTTTGAGTTTCTTTATTTCTTCTTCATCATTCCCGGTGATGATCATATCATCCACATAAATAATCAGGCAGGTTACTTTGTCTCTGTTGCGCTTGAGGAACAGAGTGTGGTCTGAGTTGCTCTGCTTGAAACCGTACTTCTTCATTGCTAGTGTGAATCTGCCGAACCATGCCCTGGGAGACTGTTTTAATCCATATAGAGACTTCTTCAATCGACAGACTTCTCCTGGCTTGAACTCATGAGAAAAACCAGGAGGAGCTTCCATGTAAACTTCTTCTTTTAGTTCCCCATGAAGAAATGCATTCTTTACGTCGAATTGGTAGAGTGGCCAGTCTTTGTTTGCAGCGATTGAGAATAGCACTCTTATTGTATCCATATTTGCAACTGGAGAGAATGTCTCAGAGTAGTCAATTCCATATGTTTGGGTATATCCTTTTGCGACCAGTCGGGCTTTATATCTTTCTATCTTCCCATCTGGTTTGTATTTTATTGTGAAGAGCCATCGACATCCCACTGGTTTCTTGCCTTCTGGTAGGGAACATTTTTCCCATGTTTGGCTTTTGATGAGTGCTTCCATCTCAGCATCCATAGCACCTTTCCAGTTTTCTGATTCCAAGGCTTGCTGTGTACTTGAGGGAACATTGTTGGAGTAGAGACTTGCAGTGAAGGCTTTTGCTTCTTTGGATAGGTTTCCTTCAGCCACATTAGCTATAGGATATCTTGAGCTTCTGGATATTTTCTCTGGGGAGAATCTTCTGGCTGGAACTCCTCTGTTTGCTCTTGGTGGAAGGGTATATTTGTTCTGTACCTCTTCAAGTACAGGTTCTGTGTGATCCTGAGAGATTAGGTTTTCTGGTTCTGGTTCTGAATTACTGGTACTTTCAACCAAATCATTAGAGTTATTATGTTGAGGAGAATTCATGGATTGGGGGCTACTTACCTCAGATACCAGGTCGGGAGATGGTGGATCTTGGGTGGCACTGTTAGAACTTGGACTATCTTGACTGTTAGCTTCTGAGGCAGTAGTACTGTGGGTGGGCCAGCCTTCTGTACACTTTAGCCAACTCAGTACGTCACATGATTCCTCCCCCTTACTGCTGTGTTGGTCAGTGTAAAAGAATCTGGTTTCAAGAAAGTCACAGTTCATTGTGGTGTACATTCGTCGTGTTTTCGGGTTGTAGCACCTATAGCCCTTTTGGTTCACCCCATACCCCAAGAACACACATTTTTCTGCACATGGGTCCAGTTTATCTCTGTATGTCTTGGGTATGTGGACAAACACAGTACATCCAAAGACCTTAGGTGGGAGGGTGAGAGTTGGGGGAAGTTCAGTGTGTTTTTCAAGGGTTTCTATTGGGGTTTTTAGTTTGAGGATTTTTGTAGGGAGACGGTTTAGAAGATATGTGGCTGTGGCTAGGGCTTCTGGCCAGAAAGATTTTGGTACTTTTGATTCGATTATGAGTGCCCTAGTTATTTCAAGCAAAATCCGGTTTTTTCTTTCGGCAACACCATTTTGTTCAGGGGTGTGTGGGCAAGAGGTTTGATGGATTATTCCTTTTGATTGGAAAAAAGACTTCATTTGGGAATTTACATATTCTCCACCATTATCGGTTCGACAGATTTGGATTGATTTTTTGAACTGGGTGTGGACCATGGTATAGAAGGAAGTGAATTTTTCAAAAACTTCACTTTTATTTTTTAAGAAATAAATCCATGTCATTCTTGTGCAATCATCAACAAAGATAACATAAAATCGAAGTTGTTGCCCCCCAATTACAGGGGCAGGCCCCCAGACATCTGAATGGACTAAAGAAAACGGGGTTTCCACACGAGTATTATTATGTTTGAATGACTGTCTATGACTTTTTGCTAAAATGCAAGTCTCACAAGAAATAGGTTTATTTGATGGAAATAATGCAGGAAATAAAATGCGCAAATAACTTGCAGAGGGGTGTCCCAACCTTCTATGCCAAAGCCATGCTTCTCTCTCTGTTGTTCCATGTGCTAACATCACGGTACCGGTTTGAATGACTTCATCTACATAATATAGTCCATGTCTTTCAGTGCCACGCCCAATTATCCGTCCCGTCCTGATATCCTGTAATAGACAGAAAGTTGGGTGCATAAGTACCGAGCAATTTAATTCTTTTGTCACATGGCTAACAGACAATAATTTGTGTGACAGAGAGGGGACATATAAACAGTTTTGCAGTTTGATATCTGAAGAGATTTCAATAGTTCCGCCTGCTTTTACATCCATTTTTTCCTGGTTTGCAGCTTGGATATGGGTTTTTTCCGGTTTTGATATTTCTGAAAAATCGGTTAAGTCATAGGTCATTGTATCGGTTGCCCCGCAGTCGAAAATCCATGGCTCATTTGCGTTGTTTAAACTGCTGTGGGCTGTGTGTGCAAGGCCATATGTGTTTGGCCCTTTGATATTATTTATATCTATATATGTAAAAGATTTGGAAAGAGGGGAAACAAATCTGTGAGTTGGAAACTTTCCTTCTCTCTCCATGTTACCTTCCTCGATGAGCATCTCCTTTCCACCACCTCCGGCCGCCGCTAGCGCTGCTATCCCCCCAAACCCTTTTCCGATATTATCTCGGCTGGTGCTAGCTTGAGCGGTAGGGGCCCCACTTCTCTCCTTTTCTGACTTAGGGTTTCGAGCACCCTTTTTGTGGCCGTCGCTCCACCACTCGGGGTAGCCAACGATCCTGAAACATTGGGCCTTTGTGTGTCCTGTCATCTTGCACTCATCACATTTTAGATGTGATTTATCTTCTTTGTTGAAGGGTTTGTTTCCCCGATACCCTTTCACCGCCAATCCCACCCCTTCGATTTCACCAGATCTGACATGGAGCCCGGCGGCTACACCTTGGGTTTCGCTACTAGTTGCTCCCAGAATATTCTGGTGAGCGGCTTCTTTGCGTACGGTTCCATATGCGGTTTCAGCGGTTGGAAGGGTATCTAGTCGGAGAATCTCTCGCTTGATTGGATCAAATTTATGATCCAACCCGTGGAGGAATTGGAAAAGTTTGTGTTCGGATCGAACTCGAGCATATGTTTTGATGTCATCGGCACAAGTCATGGGGTTAGGGTCGATTCTATCGATCTCTCCCCAAACCCCTTGGAGTGCGATCCAAAATTCTTCGAGTGATTTTCCCTCCTGTTTAAGGTCGTTTGCTTTTACGTGGAGGTTGAAAACTTGGAGTTTGTCCCTTCCGCTACTATATGTCGTAGCCAGGGCATCCCACAATGTTTTCGCTGTGGGATATTCGGTAAGATTTCCTGCAATTGTGGGTTCAATATTTTGTATAAGCCATGAAAAAACGATTAAATCGTCTTGTTCCCATGACTCATACGATTCGTCGGAGGCTTCTGGTGGTTCGGTCGTTAAGTGCTTTAACAGTTTTTTCGATCTGCCGCCAATAGCAACCCGAATCATACGGGTCCATAAGGCATAATTTTGATTGTTGAGTTTGAGGTTGATTTGAAGATTGTCGGATAATTTTGGGTTTTGTGATTGTTGGCTTGCGTTGGTTTTTAAGATGTTGGCTAGTTGCATTGCGAGATCAGACCCTGAATTGCCGTCTTTAGACATGGTGGTTCAAGGTGGTTTTCGATGTTTGGGATGGTTAATTGGTAGATGATGAGAACGAACATAGCTCTGAAACCATGTTTCGAAATATAATATGAATTGTGATTTTATTTCTGAATGATTTGATTGAATACAATTGAGTCCTATTTATATAAGAAAATCAGTAAGCTATATTTGGATAGTTGGAATGCTATTGGCTGGACTCTTTTCTTGGACCGAAATTCACTCTGTAATTGATAAGTTGAAATCTTCTATTTCGGGGAAATGATGCTTGCTGATCCCTCGTAATCTTTTCCTTCTAACATATATATGCTCCACAGTCCAAAGCTACCTGCTAAGGATAGTGTCTACTCATATCGAGTTAGGTGAAAATATTTACAAAGTACTTTTTTAACCAACTGAGAGCTTTGGTGTGATGCTTGCCTCAAAGTAGCAGCCTGCTAGGATTGTATCACTCACCCACCGCAAATGTCTAGTTTGATAATCGCTGTACAGGTTCTAATCTTCATGTTTCCAGGATCTTTAATAACCAAACAAGCATCATGTATGAACCATCATCAAGAATAAAATAAGAACAAGAGATTGGGTTTGAACCCTTTAACTAATCTGATATTATATTACGAGTGGGTTGAATGTTGATTTACAGGATCCTATCTATATATACTTAATGAAGCGGTACAAATGAACATCCAAACGTTGTGTTGTTTGGGATGTAACCGTTTCTCTAATAACTAACTAACTGCTGCGAATTGGGCCCTGATTGGGTTAACAGATATGACCCATATTGCAGGCTACTAACTTGACCCATTACATAAACAAAATACAGAATTAACTTAACATTGTTTTAACTAAATAATATAACATTTGTACTAACAACATTATGAGGCTAACAATTTCCCCCCTAATGTGTTAGTATCAAATTCTCTTGAGTGATCTTCAATGTTTCTTCAAGCAATGTCTAAAGTTCATTGCTGTCTTGACTGCTATCTTGTTGTCTTCTTCATCATCTTCAAGACTAACACCAAAACGATTCTGACTTGTCTCTATTGCTCCATCCTTCACTCTCTTTCCCTTCTGGTCTTGCAGGTCCATGGCCAAGCCATCATTGCTTGCGTCTCCTACATCTTTTGACTTTTCACCCCAAGGTACGTTAGCAGTTTCATGGCAGATTACAATGAGATCAACAAACATCTTATAACATGCAGTCGCAACTGCTTCATCATCTTTGGTATCTAGTCCTTGAAGTTTTTGCAATCATTCCAAACTTGTCACTCAAAAAACGTGTACCCTTATCTCTTTTCCTTCTTTGTTCCACACCGCATCTTCACAACAACCTTTTTCTAAAAAACCAAGCAACGTCCTTCAAAATATTCTCGGTATCTTATTTCAAAAGAAACAAGCGATTTGCTTGACATCTTTTCCTACTGCTGCGATGGCAGTATCTTTAACAAGGCAAGCGAATTGCCAAACCTTGTTACCCCTCGTTGCTTGTCCGTGTTCTATACTCCTTCTTCTTTGTGTGAATTCGAAACAATTCGTGCCCTAGACAACTTTGTTTGTCTCGGCTTTTGAATCTTGAGTGATGATCAAAAATCATGAATTGTTGTGTTGTTTGATTCCTTCGGCTCTGGTACCAATTGATAATCGTTGCACAGGTTCTAATCTTCAGGTTTCCAGGATCTTTAATAACCAAACAAGCATCATGTATGAATCATCATCAAGAATAAAAATAAGAACAAGAGATTGGGTTTGAACCCTTTAACTAATCTGATATTATATAACGAGTGGGTTGAATGTTGATTTACAGGATCCTATCTATATATACTTAATGAAGCGGTACAAATGAACATCCAAACGTTGTGTTGTTTGGGATGTAACCGTTTCTCTAATAACTAACTAACTGCTGCGAATTGGGCCCTGATTGGGTTAACAGATATGACCCATATTGCAGGCTACTAACTTGACCCAATTCATAAACAAAATACAGAATTAACTTAACATTGTTTTAACTAAATAATATAACATTTGTACTAACAACATTATGAGGCTAACATAGTTGACTGGTCAAATAGGCTTTTGGAGTAATATGTCATAGGTTCAATCCCAACTCCTGCCAAAAGGTCACTAAAACAGGCCTCATTGCCTAGGGCTAGGTCATTTGTGTGTGTGTGTTGGGGATTGGGGGTGTTGGGTTGTTAGTCGACACCCAAGGGTGCACGGCTCAGGTTTCCTGCCAATTTAAACTTTTTGGAGAAATTGGGTCTGTGAAGACTCCCAACCACTAGGCTACCTAAGGGTTAGGTTAACCGACGTTACTACACTATAAAAATATGAAAGGGGGTGTTTGTGGTTGCTTACTTTTTATGCGTATTTGACCCTGGATAATCAGATAACTAGAATCATTTCTCATAAATCCAAAACAGATTATTTCACAGATTTTTGTTTTGTGCATCTAGAGACTTAGTTTCCGCAAGTTGATGATGCCTAAATTAGATAAATTATTTCAAGAATAACTTACTTTGTTGAAAGAACCGGCCTTAATATTTAGGTAACTGGATCGATTTGAGTTTGAGATCAGACATTCAAACTTAATAGTATTTGAAGTAAACGTAACTTCAAATTCTGTTACGTTCTAACAAAATATTTGGGGTATTGATAATATAGGTAGCTCTGCTTATCGTCTTTGTTTCTGAAAAGTATTAGCAAGTAGCGATCTGACATGAAAAAGTCAAAAGTATATACTAATATACACCATGTTAAAAAGGAGCCGAGCAGCAAGGCTCCAAACTGGTCTGATGTATCATAAGTGTGAACTTGATTCAACAGCTTGATTCGAGCTTAGCTCAAGGATGATATGACCTTGACTTTACAGCTCAAATAGCTCAAGAATATGTATAATACGGCATGCTCAAATAAGTAAAGCTTGAGTTTAGCTTAATTAGAGCTTGATATAGCTGGACTTGATCGAGCTGAGCTCAAATCGGCTCGTCATATGCTGCAAGCTCGTTTTTGTACTCCAACTTGATAAAATCTCAGACTCCAATGAACTCAGAGTCGAGTTGAGCTGAGTCTCAATTAACTTGATAAAACCTTGACTCGTTGGCAGGCTGTCAGCCCTGTCATGGAGGAATAATATTATGCCATGGATCATATGTCTTGAGTAGGCATGGAAAATCAGTGAGAACTTTCATTTGATCATTTGTATTTTGTGTAATGTCTTAGATCCAATCAGAAACTTAAGATTTAGGTCCTTATTTGACTGAATGAATTAGAAGCTGGCTAGTATAAGAATGAGCTCATTGCAATTTATTGAGGTTATTATGTGATTCTACAGGACCACATGATTCGACAAATGGCATTCCCAGCACGAAACCGCATATTGAGGAGTCAAACTCAAGCAAGAAAACAAAGGTCAAAGATCCAGGTAATGTCTTCAATTCATGCATCTTGTTTTAACTTTCTGTTATTTTCTTTAAAAACTCAACCGACGCTAATGGTTATTTTATGTAGATGCAAGAAGCCGTAAAAGCTTTACAAGTAATGCGTTTAACTTAAAGAGAAAACAAGAAGATATACTGTCTTCTTTGAAGAAACTGAAAGTGGACGAATCAGGTATGCTACTTGATTCTCATGCAAGTTTCTAGATGGCAATTTTGAATCGATTACTTATAAATGTGTGATCCTGGTTATACTTCAACTCTAATGGGTAGGATAAAAAAGCTAGTTAAAAAGGAGACTGATCAAATGGGTCGAACATGTCGGACATCTCAATACACTCAAAGTGTATTTTAAATTATATAACCTCATAAATCACTTTATCAAAGAATTGAGTAAGTATTGTAATTATATAGTTTTTCATAATCATGGTTACCACTCTATAGAAAATTTGGATACCCCATTTTTAACTCGGTGACCCACTTTGCCATATCTAAATTAAGGGGTCTTAGGGAATTTGCAGATTTAGTTTCCTCCCACAGAGCCTCTGATTGATTGCAAATTTCAGGTCTGGCAACCAGAGAACGTCCCTGCTCAGGATCCCTTTTCAAAACAGGAATCCCATGCAGTTTTCTCGGTGTAAATATGAAGCGGATGAGAGAAGAAGAGATGGTTCCCCCTGCTTCTTGCAAAAAAATTAGATAATGTGAAGACGTATGCTGTAAGTAGATTACATAGACACTGGACAAGCCTGCTCGTTTCTTTCCACATTGGCAATTTTTCTAAAATGGATAGATGTGCTATTGTAGTTGTACCATATGTATTTAAAACTTGAACGACCCGTCCGTTTAATGAAATGTGCATTCCTTCTCCACAAATGGGTCGAATTTTGCTAGTTTTATTTTCATTGCTACAGCCATAGCTTTATGTGTATGTCTCGGTGTTCCTAGTCATAGGCAATAAAACGACGTGAAGTCATTGATGATAGAAGTATAATTATAAGACAAAATTAACGAAGGCCGTCTTTGAGTATGAGTTCAGCACGTCTATGATAGTTCATAGTTGTATTTACTAGGAAATTGCTAAACCGTAGGGATATCACAATATGGGTTTATATATAGGAAAGATTTTACAAAACTAGGAACATAGTGAAATAAGAAACACTCCTCGATCACTTGGCTTGCTCAAGAAATGAACTATGTGGCTACGTCAACAGGCCTGGTGATCTTATTGATTTGGTATACCTTATACTACAAGGATATATAACAGCACTGGCCAAAAATATCTGAACGGGCATGAGATTAACCAAATTCTTCTTCCATGGGCGCAATCCCCTTTGACCCTGCCCGTTAAGGGGGAAAAGCGATCTTGTGAATATTGGGGACAATTTCATTGATCAATTGATATTTGCCTCTAATACTTGCAACTTTTGTATTGCGTCTTATTACTTATTTAAATATGATTTCAAAACTATCAGGAAGACTCCATTTACTTTTCAATGAACTTCAACTTTAGCTGGTGTTAAAATAAGACTTTAGCTGGTGTTAAAATAAGAACCTATATAACTCATATAATAGAAATAGTGATCTGAATAAACATATATCGGAAGTCATTGGATTTGTCCCTTAAGAGGGTTCATTCTCAGATTGCGCTGCATTTGAGGATGCAGAGTATAATCGAATAGTAGCATTGTGTCCATCTATAGCTTACGCCATATTTATATCTATCACAATAGTAATAAAGCAGGCCAATAAGAGCCCGAAAGGGTGGGTTATCCATTTTCAGTATGTTGCCCGTTAATTTCTTCAGTGGTATGACATGCCTAGTCCTAAACAATAGCTTCTTGCCATACTTGATACTTCATGCAAAAGCAATGAGTTATTAATTATGAGCTGATAACATTGTTTAGAGGCTAAGAAACTGGCTAGTGTACACAATGAGCACGATTCAAGTCAAAATGGATAGGTCAGGTAAGCTGGGA
The DNA here is from genome assembly GCA_910596185.1 of Chrysanthemum makinoi. Lineage (NCBI taxonomy): Eukaryota > Viridiplantae > Streptophyta > Magnoliopsida > Asterales > Asteraceae > Chrysanthemum > Chrysanthemum makinoi. The sequence continues at coordinate 103,737,546 of OU343221.1, read as the reverse complement.
AACTAATTTTGATGGAATAAGTAAAAAGTTTGGATTTGTGATCTGCAGTCATAATCGGTTTCGACTTTGAATATTGTGGTTTGGCTTAACCGGGTCAACTGTGGTTTTGTGGACCTGTAACTTTGGTTTCGTTATGGGTTGGACCCTTGAATACCCATAACCTAAAAAACTAGTTCGTAAATCCCAGCTGTAAGACCTTTCCAAGCAGGCTAGCAATGTCAGCCACTTGAGCTACCTTTATGCATCTGTTATATTTCTAATCTCTGAATATTAACTTAAATTTTTCCAATAAAGGCGGTTTAACTAATCAAGTGGCAGCGTGGCTCGATTTTTTACCCATACCAATAACATAACTGATTTATCCGGTTACACACATAACCGAAAGTCATAAACCATACCATTGGTTAGTGTTGCAAGTCATTTCTTGGTTCGATCATTTAGTTTACAAACCATACACACAATGTGACTGAAAAAATTTCTTTGTCTAGTTTCTTTTACTTTCTTTAAATGTACGTTTGAATTGTAAAAAATAACTGTTGTTAAAACTAGATGTGAAGTTATATATGAAGATGAAACAAGAGCTAAAAAAAAATTGATTAATTTTTATAAACTACATAAAGTAGTATTTAATTCTAAAAGATTATAAAATATTTTATTTTAAAAAATAAAATATCTTATAAATTTCGCCATTCAAACAAAGTTTATATTTTAGAATTTATTTTTTCGAAAAGTAAAAATAATTTTCAAATTGTGCGCAAAACATATTATAAGTATATCTTTTATGCATACCACATTTTTTGAACTTGTTTATTTACGGTTATTGTTTTTGTCATTTAGGCATCATCGTTTATCTATGTATAAATCGTTCCTCAAATTGTCATGTATCGTTGGTCTTGTTTTCTAGTGCTCATCACATTTCCCATGAATTTTGAGTAAAGAATCTTCAAGATCAAATAAGTCAAAATCCAAGAAAAACTTATGATAATTTATGGTGAACTTTTAACATAGTCTAACCACTTAGTTGTATTGTCATATTATCCAATAGAATATTTGACCAATGGCTTGTAACTATTACTTATAATTTTAATGGTATAAAGTTATAAACAAATAAGGAGTGACCGTTATAGATGGTAATTATAATCTAATTATATGCAACTGGATGTCATATAGTTCTTGGTTATAATTGGATAATTTATACGTTAACAATATGTCAATATACATGCATGGTACTCGGTTAATGTTGCATTGACGGCATAAAAAATACATAATGCAAGGATAATTGACGCTGACATATAATAATAGTAAAAATAAATGTCAGTGGTTGTTGTTGACAGTGGTAATTATTGATTATTTATACTATATATAAAGGAGTTTTTGCCTAAATGGTAGTACTTTAAAAAAGTATTTACTAATGTATTGTAAATCTAAAACTATTTACCAACTCAATGTATCTTTATATTTTAATTTAATATAAAAGTTATGTTACGTACAATCAATTTTTTTTTTCTTCTAACCAAGCTAATGTTTTGTTTGCACTTTTCACAAATCCATGCATAAAAATTATAAGTTCATTCGATAAATTGCCTTTGACGGCCACTCAACGACATTTGTGGAACAACAAATAACCTCGAGTTAAAGTCGCAAATGGAACCACAACGACAAGTTCAAATCGCGAATGAAACCTCTCTGATCGTTAATATTAAACGAAATCAACTACGACGAAAACAAAATTACAAAATTATTCATTTCCTCACCAAATCGATTACTGATTAACTCTCACCAACAACCAGGGGCGGACCTATGTATTAGGTACTAGGTGGCGGCGCCCCCCATAGTTAGCTAAAAAAGTTGCGATGTTAATGTAATTTTTTTTTTTAAATTTTGACATTTTTGTGAAAGTGCACCCCACTCAAAACTCAAATTGCCCCCACCAACATACTAAAACACAACATTCAACACTTTAAAACTTTATAAATCCTCAATCTCTAAGCAATAATACTCGATTTATCATTTTAAATCCAATTTTTTCATCCGCATTTTGCTGCTATCGTCAAAAAAAAAAAAATTTGCCTCCCACATCGGATTTTTCTGGGTCTGCCACTGCCAACAATGACGTACTAATCGTTTAGATAAACTGATGAATCAATTGAAAGATAATCGTAAACTATATCAATTTCATATTAGCAAGCACAGACTGATTTTTTATTTTTGTGTGTGGTGTGTGTTATTATCGATCCCGTCCAAAACGAAATCCTATCTAATATGGAACCGTAAATCGTTTGTTTATGTGTCTTTAAAAACTCGAACAAAAACATGTGCAATGATTAGTCGTCAAAGTACGTTGAGCGACAAAAGTGGTTGATCATTGCATTGGTACATGAAGTCATTCATATTATATGGGGTTTAACGTTATTAGTATTGCGTGTGATATTTTGTTATTGTTTTACTTTATATGTAATAACATTTATTTAATAAAAAATGGATAATTAAAGATATTACCATGTTTTAGTAAATACGTTAAAGAAAGCAACAGGTAATTACTTTTTCCAACTACTATAGGTTTGGCAATAACTCATATATAAAGCGTGAATGCTTCTTTTTTAATTTTAAGATGTACAATTTTTTAAAGCTTATAATAGAACACTTTACAATAAAAAAACAATCTTTTTTTTTTTAGTTTTAAATTAGCAATTAATGTGATCCAAATTTTTAAATAAATACAAATACTAAAGCAAAATGTTCAATTAACTTTTTGCACAGTTACATTCAAAAATTAATTGGTCAATAAATACAATTGATGCAGTTATTAAAACACCGTTTACATAAAAAATACAAATTATCAAACATATTATACAACCAACTTCAACACAATTCATGCATTAAATGTCACTAATACAAATAACAAATCATATTATACAAACTATTCAAACACAAAAACAACAATTTAAGAAATACAAGTAATAAAGCTAAAATTACAAAATATTTTATATATTTTATTTTATTGCACATATTTTTAATTCAACCTCAATTTGTTTAAAATTACATGTATATAAAAAACGTTCCGATTCGGTAACAACTGATATTTATAAATAAAAAACTGAAATTGAACCGTGATAAGATGGTTTATCGATTTCTGATTTTTTCGGATTCGATTTCTTAGTTATCGTTTTTTGCGGTTTTTGATTGAGCGGGTTAGCTCAGTTTGTCGGTTTTACATTTTTTTTAACACCAGTATCCATAACGCTTAGCTTTATATGAATTAAATAGATATTTGAACGACGAAAAAACATTGCTCAATAAAATATTTATTATCACAATTGTATAATGAAAAACATTGTCATTAATTACAGAGTTGAAATACGTCACGTGAAATTTTTGATATTCGTAAGTTTATTGTCAAAAAGAACATAACAAACCAAAATAGGTGATTCACCGGAAAATTTTATTTTAGAGTATCTGCCGCTGCAACGCGCGGCTACCCTGCTAGTAGCTATAAAGGGAGGTTCACGTGTCGTTCATTTATGACGTAAAAGTGAATGAAGATACGACTTGATTATATTATACAATTCGTCCTAAAAATAGATTTATGCAATTCCTTAATAAAGAACATGAGATGTAACTCGATACTAAATATATATTAAAATCACCAGTTATAATAATTGTGTCTCATAATTTACGTGAACTTATTAATGCATCATGTTTAATGTTTATATTATAGACATTATGACTGCGTAAAATCTTCTATTAGATAATAAGTTGCAAAAATTTTAATATTCTTAGTTTAAGATTATTTTAAAGATTGAATGATTATTTTAAAAATTGAATGATCACTATACATATTATCGTTACTTGTGTAGTTACAAATTTGCATTTTTATTGTTTTAATTTAAGTTTTAATATTCAAATTAATGTGTAAAGGTTTTTTTTTTTTTTATTTCTTTTTTTTAATTGAATAATTATTATTTTTATTAAATTGAATACATTTTTTTTTTTGAAAAAATAACTTTTAATAATAGCAAACGTGTAAGCTTAAAATCTTTTAGACTTCTAAAAATTAAAGTCCTGAATGTTTTATACATAATATAGAAAGAGAATAATGAATAAATTATTAATTGTATTAATTTTTATTTATTTTTTTTAGAAAAAAAAAGAAAAAAAGGAAAAAAAAAAAAAGAACTTCGAATAATAACAAGTGTATAAGCTTAAAAATTTTAAGACTTCTAAAAATAAAAGTCTTGAATGTTTTATATATAGTGTTGTAAACACTCAGACCTTGACAGATCTTGTCACACCCCCAAATTACCTGTTTTGCAGCGGAATGGAATTCCTGGGGATTGACTGTCATAGCATCACAATCACAGTTATATTGAACGACCTAAAGTGTCGTTTGGAAAATACATCGCTTGATTTAATAAAATAATCAGAGTTTACAAAGTGTAGGTCCCAAATGAAAATCATCATGTGCGGAAATAAATTTGTTACAAGCCAAACGATGTTTTTAAGTGTATAAATCCCATGTGTGACGCGTCGTCACCGCGACTCTATGATATGTCCACATGCATGCCATGAAGTGAATGCCTTAGTTACCTGAAAATACATTGCTAAAAGTGTCAACACAAAGGTTGAGTGAGTTCATATAGTTCATGTAAAATGTTTAATACGACTACCACAAGTATAGGCCATGTATGACAATAATGTCACATAAAAATGTTACAATTGCTATAAGTCCATGACACCGAAACTAGACTGATCATGATGTTCGCCCCAACAGAGTGTTTGCCAAACAACTCAAATAATGTTATTAAATGAAATGCATCCGTTTAACCAGTTGGAATCCACCAACCGGATGGAGGAGTCACCCTCGATAGATCTATCCACTCACCTCGCTTCTTCGAATTAACGGTTCATGTTATATAATGGGGACATTCAATTGGCATGAGGTAACTTAGCAAGTAATGAATTTGATACACTTGGCATCGTAATAAAAATGATGTGCAATGTATTCTCCCCCGTAGGTTTGAAATAAAGTAAAAAACTTGAATAAAACGGGGTATGAAAACTCACACTTAGAGTGTAGTGACATAAGTAATGCAACATTGTCAAGAAGTATAGCAGAACAGTATAAAGAAGTATGGCGCAATGATATGAAGTCAGCGTAACCTAATGAATATAAACTCGTCTCAAAATATAATACGCGAATAGTAATCGATGCGTATAAGTTTCAAAAGGTAATACGTTTTAGTTTTCGTGGAAGTTTCATATCAACGTTTGTAAAATGTTTAGTTTCATCATTCGTGTGGTGGTATGAAATCATAGACTCGAAGTACAACTCATGGCAAAGCATAATATATATATCTCATATATTATGAAGTAAAAGAATAGACAAAATGTCTCAAGAAAACGAGTCACAAATGTCTGACGAGTGAATCTAGGCCAGAAGATAACGATAAGAAAATATGTCAATAAAGTAAGTCAATTGGGCTTTAGCCCGATAATAGTCCAATGGGCAATCGCCCGATATCTTAAGTCCGTGTCTAATAATCCAATATGTCCAAAATATGTTCGATTTTCCAATTAGTATCAACTCGATATATGTCAAATATTTATAGTCCGACATGGTTTATAGTTAATTAATAATCTGTAAATTAGTCCAAAGTTAGTCCAATATAATCCAATAGTCCAAATGCCTAAATCACTTAATAATCCAATAAGTAGTCTAATAATCCCAAGTCCAATATCTAAACCTTTGTCCAATGTCATATATATATATATCATGTCCAAATATAAGGCTAGTGTCCAATACAAGTCTGTTAAATATCTATGTATCATTCAAAATAATATGTCCATTATGTTCAATAAAATATATGTAGTCCAATGGTAAAAATCAATCCTAAAGTTTTACCCGAAACATACCAATGGTAACCAAAGTTGAATATGTCCGATAAGTGGTCCAATATCAATCAATTTATACAATGTCAACTATTTTTTTTTTTAGTCCGACATCCAATAATATTTGATCCCCTCTTAGTCCGTAAATCAGTTATATGATAAGTCCGTTAAATCTAGAATATTATGTCCAATATAATTATCAAGTCCCAAATATCCGAATTTGATAAATAATTTACACATGTTAAATACAACTTAACCATTCCTATACACATTAATTTTGGGCTTCAGCACACTAACAAACCCAAATATCAAACACACTCTAATTCGTGCAGAAAATCAACTGTAGACGCACCCTTTTTAGTGCTGAAAATCAGCAGCAATCTCACCCTTTTAGTGCAGAAAACGCACCCTTTTTAGTGCTGAAAAATCAGCAGCAATCTCACCCTTTTAGTGCAGAAAACGCACCCTTTTTAGTGCTGAAAAAAATCAGCAGCAATCTCACCCTTTTAGTGCATAAAACGCACCCTTTTTAGTGCTGAAAAATCAGCAGCAATCTCACCCTTTTAGCGCAGAAAACGCACCCTTTTTAGTGCTGAAAAATCAGCAGCAATCTCACCCTTTTAGTGCAGAAAACGCACCCTTTTTAGTGCTGAAAAATCAGCAGACAACACACCCTATCTGGGCTGAAGTAACATTTTCAAACACGCCCCTTTTGGGGCTGAATAAACAGGTCTAAACGCACCCTTAATGAGCTTAAACTAAACAGAAATAAACGCCACTGTTTGTGGTTGCGTTTCAGCAACAAACACCCTATTTCGTGGGCTGTGATAACAGGCAACAAACAAACCAAAAGCACCCCTGTGGGGCTGCTATTACGCACAAACAAGCACCCTTTTGGGGCTGTTGTGTGGGCGAAACAAACAACCACAACGCACCCTTTGGTGCTTCGTTGGTGGTCCGACGCAAACAAAACAAACGCCCCTAGTTGGGCTGTTTTCACCAAGGGCAAACCAAACCACCACTTGGTTGTTTTGTGGTTGGGCTGAAGCAAGCATAAACACCAAGCGCCCTTAGTTGAGCTATGATACGTAAGATAAACGAACACCTTTTGTGTGGTTGCAATAGCAGGTAAATAAACAAACCCAAGGGCACCCTAGACTGAAAACCAAAATAACAATTGCGTAACTTGATCTTGTTGCAAACCGAGACCCATCTTTGTTGCAAACCCAGAATCAAACCAAACATATCCTAGATGGGTGACGGCTTGGTAGGCTAAACTTACAAGCCTAACACCCTTAAGCGGTGTGGCTGAAACAAACGTACACAAACCAGACCCACACCCTCTTGGGTGGGCTGGTGGGCAGCGACTCACAAGCCAAAACGCACCCTTGTTGGGTCGTTTATGTGAACCACAACTCAAGACAAACCACCCTTGTGGTGTTGTCTGCCAAACCCGATCACGACCAAACAACTTAAACGCTCAAAACTAATAAATATATATACTCAAATCTTTACCAAGACAAAACAAGGAGTAAGCAAATTTAACACATCACGTGACCCTATATGGGTCATGACTCGCACCCTATACGGGTTTAACACCAAAATTGAATACCAAAATGTCACCTCCATCATGTCGAACTCAAAACCCTTGTGGTTTCATAGACCTGACCCGAAATCAAATTATACTTACCCACGAATTTTGTTGATTCCACCACATGATTTATTGTTAAAAACATGTTTTAATCTGGTTTTTAATTCCACGAAATCTATAACAACGCTTTCATAGTCGGTTTGAATAAAAAGGTTAACAAAGATAGCTCTTTGTGTGTCGACTTACCAGGAAAACGAAGAGAGGAAAAAGGTGAGGAGATGGTCGTGTAGCTGAAGTGTCGATGGTGATGAGATGGTGGGATGGTGATGTTGCTGTTGTTTCCGTTTACCAGAAAGAGAGGAGGGGAGAGATAGAGTTATCTCTATCACTTTATTTTTTTTTGTGTTTATCAAATGAGAGGAAAACAGATAATATTATTATATAAGGTTGGAGGAGTCGGTTTAATAAAAGAAATATATATGTATGAGAGGCGGTTTGTGTATAAGTGTTTATCTTAACGATGAGGTTTTGAGATATAGCTGGTATGTGGTTATAGTTTGATTCCGGTTTCAAACGGTGAGTCCTTAAGTTGTGAAACTTAATATTGGGTAAAGTGAAGCTCATAAAAATGTTAAAATTTTTCAACATACTCAATCTTAATATTTAAAATGAGTCGTGGGTTTATCGAAGTGTGTAAAAGTGATAATAAATAAAAGTTTATAGTTAATTTAATAGTCGTAAAAGTACGGGTGGTTATATAATATTGTATCGAATTACGTAAACCGTGTATATATATATATATATATATATATATATATATATATATATATATATATATATATACATATATATATATATATATATATATATATATATATATATATATATATAACAATATATATACAAATAAATTAACAGCGGGAAATGTAATAATATAATTTTTATAGTCTTAAAATGAGTATAAAAATATATTTGGACAATGTTGGAAGGGTGGATCAATTATTCAAAATAAATGATAGATGCGATAGCGTTTATTTAATAAATAAGTATACGTTAATGGAATATGCAAACCCATGCATAAACCGATATGAAAATGATATTCATCTGATGATATGTAGATTAACTCTAGTCTATATGAAATGTTCTCAATGATGTTCCATGAATACGCAGCTAAACCCTCAAGGTTACGCGTATTTGATACTCGTAAACATAGTTTACGAAAAATGATGAATAGTAAAATGACCTGAAATTACGAGTTGTCACAGATCTTGAGCACTCGTAGATCGTTAGTGTTGCCTATGTAATCATAAGCAAACTAATAGAAAATCTCTACAACTCGTATTCTTTAGCGGAATGTAAATACAAGTTGTTATAACTAAGAACACTTAGATCCTCTATGGATCTTTTATTAACTGAAACTCTATGTTTCAAATCAGTTACTATTACATACTATGAAGTTCCTTTTATAGACAAGGAACCCTAAACTATTACTACTCAATCGACTAAGCATGCAAGCATGCATTTAATGGATAAACACTAAACAATATTGAGCAGTACAATAATACCCATGCTAACCTCGGGCAGTTCAAGAATAATGATGGGTTAGCATTTAAATAATAAAGCGCATGCAGATCCTAGTCAGCTTCCACCCTTCAGCAGAAACACGGCACGGCTTTTATACTTGAGCAGAATCTCTTCTTCAGCAGATTCTGTTTCTTATTTCAGCAGAATCCTTCGGCAGAATTAACAGTAGAAATCCTACTTCGCATAATTCCCAACAATCCTCCCCTAAACTGGAATTTGACATGGTTAAGTTCCAGTTTCCTAACCTTGATAGATCTTAGAGACTGCAGTACTAGAGGATTGTTCTCAAACATCGGTAGCAAAGAACCAATAATAATCTCATCTTTATGATGACCAAACTTTGAAACGCCAGGTCTTTGCAGCAACAAATGACATAGTGTACATCAAAACTCATTAGTTGCATACTATTCTCATCACATCCAGGTGAGTTAACTCCTGTGAGAGGTGAATCATTGAAAATAATGGATTTGATGTCTCTTTACCAATAGCCATCACTACTGAGTAGCCAAATGTTTAAGTTCGAAAACTATGGTACATTGATAACCATCTGATTTATAAGCAAATCAACAACTATATAAACGGATTTGATGTGTCTTTACCTATAGCCGTTTGCTCAGGACTAGTCAATTCTTAGAATTGGTGAATTGATAACCAAATATGGATTCAGTTGCCTTTACCACAAGCCATATACTTGTGGGCTAGCCAATTCTTGGATTCCAACAAGGAATATACCATGGTGAATTGATGACCATACAACTCTCAGCAATTAAGCATGGGTGGTTGCAGACCCTATGATTTTAAGCAAATCATTACAGCTATCAACAGATTTGACGTGTCTTTACCAAAGTTGTACCCTTTGGACTAGCCAACTCTTTGATATACACAAGGTATATCTGGTGAGTTAAAAACCATCAACTAAATACAACAAACCTGCAAGAGAAAGTTAGTTTTTTTTTTTTTTTTTTTTTTTAACTAAGAAACTAACAAACAAAACAAAGAAAATAAACAACACAAAAGACTGTACATATTACAAAAGACAATGTAGATTACCGCGTTCATGATGAAGATGCAGCTTGAGCTTGCAGAAGTTGAGCCTTGATCAATCTAACCAGTCGTTCAGCGTCTAGTCTTTCATTTCCCACTGGATCTGGAGGAATTTCCAACTTCTGACAAAGCATCCTTTCCATAAGTCTCTTGGACAATGGATAAGTTCTTTCAGCAAACATGCAGACTGTGATTCCACCTTTGTGTCAACTACATGCCACGGGTAGGGGATAAAATCTCCAGACTCAACACTGCCATAGATGTGAGTTCTTCCAAATGAAATGCCCTTTACCATTGGGAGATTGAGAGTCAATCAGGACATGAAGATCTCCCAATAAGCACATCCCAGAACCTTGTGGTGCAGTATTGCAGTAATGTTTGGTGACGAGAGTGTACAGAGTAAGTATATCTGCCCTGTCTACCAAATGGAGTATTTCCTTCAAAAAGGTGAACTCCATTGAAGTTTTGTCCAATCGATGAATGACATTCATCTCATCATTTATCAGAGACCACTTGACCAACACATTTTGATATCCCTCAGGAAAATCAGTAGCAGACCCTTCTTTAATAAAGGTTGAGTCATCAGCCTTTAGGTCCAAAGGAACATGCTTGGGTGATGGCTTATTCTTCGATGCATGAGTCCTCGCTTTTCTCACAGATCTTCTCAGAGATGTGTGTTTTCTCTTGGCCATCCTCTTCATCCTTCTACTAGGTGAATAGATTTCCGAAAATGGAATATCTTTGATTTCTTCATTAACATCAGTAGTAGGACTTGAAGAAGTAGATGTGGATTTAGGTGAGACATCATCACGAAGGGCATGCATTCTTTCCAGCACCTTTCTTGCCTTTTTAGCTTTGACAGTTGTGGTTTTAGCTTCGTTAATCGAACCACCTCCTTCTGTATCAGAAGATCCCACAGATGGAGCAGATTTTTGTACATTAGGTGCTTCAGAGGAAATGGTGGTTGGTTCAGCAGATGAGACCTTTTCAGTTGAGCTAGTGACTTTAGTAGAAGCTTCAGTAGTAGGTTCAGCAGAAGTAACCTGGTCATCTTCCCTAACCAAAGTACCTTCTTTTGCAGCAGCAGATGCCACATTTGGGTTAGATGAGGGCATAACTAGTGCATCAGGGGAAACAGCCGATGGTTCAGCAGAAGGGACCTTGTCAGACGAAGGAGTGGCTTCAGAAGTTGCTTCAGAATAAACCATTTGAGAGATCGTCTTTGGTGGAATATCATCAAAATTATCCACTATCTCAACAAACTTGGGTCTTTTGGCCTTTGATGCAACTTCATTCCCAGCAATACTTTTCAAGCTGGAAGATGGTGTTAAAGCAGAAGAAGAAGTCTTCATAATCATATTGTATAGGAAAAACAATTTTGCATCAGGTAAAGCCAAGACTTGCTTCATTGTCAAACCACGGTTAAGCACCGAAGAACTTTGATTTTTCACCGAAATCCTCTCTCTTTCTTCTCGAAGCTTCGTAAGAGGTCTCTCTCTCTCTTTGCCTTATTCTTTTCAGTACTAAGGGCTTTCCTTTTCGCAGCTGCTTCTTGCTTCTTTTGTTCTCCAAGCGCCATCATTTGAGTCATAAAAGTTTCACTATTAAAGTCCGCACCTAAGATACTTTGAGCAAGTGTAGGATTTGAAGTGGTTTGTTTAGTAAGAGCATCCCATTGTGCAGCAGGAATCTGAGTAGCTAAAACATCCAATTCTCTTCGTCTCTCAGGAGGCAAAACAGAAGTAGAATGATCTGCAATTTGTTTAGCCACTTATTCACTTTTCTTCTGATCTGCAAACTCAGCAAACCTGCTTTCTTGTCCTCTCCTTTCTTGTTCAGATACCAGATCTGGACCAAGCTCATCTTCAATCATTACACCTTTCTCTTTATTAGTAGACTCATGAACAACATCAGCTGGAGGAGAATCACCAATTTGAACTTCAGAAGAAACATTTTGAGAGAGATCTTCAACAGGTGTGGTAAGGATATCAGTTGCAGGATCCAAATCAAAATTTCTTTCAACATGAAATACTACTTGATCATCTGCTGAAGGGGTGGGACATGATGGTTCTTGAACAGGTGCATGATGATAAGGTTCAGATGCAATGTCCTTCATTTGAACCTCATCAGATGTAGTATTGTCAACACTTGGTTTCTTGGAGACTATAGCAGATCCCTTATCCAAATAAGATCGTCTCCTCTTCCTAGTGAACTGAATTGGTGCCTTATCTTTTGATGATTCAACATCAACTGAAGAAGGAACAACTATCTCTTGAGCCACATCAGCTAAGATGTTTAGAGAAGCAAGCCGAGAGTCCTCTTCCTCCTCATCAGAAGAAATGACTAACTTCCTTTTGCTACTCTTTTCAAGTCGATCCTCTAGGTCCTTAACTTTATTCTACAGTTCCTCAATCTTATCACCAAGAGTAGACTTGGTCTCTGTAAGCTCCTTTTTTAGATCAGTCACCTCAGCTGCATACCTGTTAACAAGAGCATAGACAGATGTAAGAGTAATAGGGTCCTCAGCTCCACCAGCAGATTGCTCTGTGGTAATGGGAGTTTCATTGGACCTTTCAGTGGAAATAGGGTCATGCTCAAAATGAGGAGGTACTTCATCAAAAGGTTCCCTTTGAGGACTGGGTGTGGTCATCCTGTTCTGGTCAGACTCAAACTCATCAATTGAAGCCTGTGTAGGTGGTGGACTCGGTCTGGGTGATGGTACAGGTGGAGAATGGTCAGGAGCAATATGAGATGCTTCAGCAGTAAAAGAGGGACCCTCATCTATATTAACTGATGGATTGCCATCAGTAGCAACATTTGAAGAGGGTGGGATATTAGCAACATTCTCCTCATCAGTAGCCTCATTGCCTTGAGGCAACATAGTCGCCGTTGTTATGGATGATGTGCCCTCTCAAAGTGAGTTCTCATAGAGGCAAATAGTTTACTGAAAAGAGTTCAAAGGCACGGACTTGGGTAGAGTGTGTACATGATTATTTGTAAGAATCTAGGGTACATTAAAAACTTATGTTGTTTCCTATTTATATTTTCAACCATATTATCAAAAATAAATTTAGAAAAATTATAAGTTATCCTCGAGATAGAGACACACAATACCCACAAGCCAATTGGCGAGAATTGATCCCACGCCCAGATTTGTTGCTAATGCACTAAGCGAGTGTGAACTAAAATCTCCACATAGGCAAAAATGCTTTTCAACCATATGTCCGTTCTTGTACCTTGATACCCAATGGCTCTACCCCGTAGAGAATCTCCTCCGCACTCGGTGATAAACCCCATCGATCATCCAAACTAAGCTTTCTCCTTATCCGTCCTCCATCAACGTGCTCGCTTTCATCAATCAGCGCAACAATCCGATTCCGCTGCGTTTTTCGACATTCCCAAAATTGTTTAACCAACGATTCATAAATCGCGTGGGGAATGTGTTGGGGCATAGTGAATCTTAGAACGCGGCAGAACTCCACCATTGGTTCATACAATTCATAAGCCCTTTCCTTTACCCGTAAATGCAACTTTATTTGATCTTTCTTGCATTGAAGTGCCATGAGAGATATGTGATTTTAGGGTTATGATTTTTGAACTGAAGAGTTTTTGGATGTAGGAGAAGAGGGAATTGTTTCTTTTGAAGTGGAAGAAATGCGATTAGAGGAATGGTAACCGTTACCAAGAATATGGTCAAAAGTATGAGAACTTTAGTTGACCATATCCTACGTGTATTTCAACTTGACCAACGACAAAATAATGCTTCGTAAACAAATAGCCAATCAATGAAATAATATACTTCAAATAAAGCACCCCAAGACTAGAATATCTTTCTGGTAAGATTCTAGAGTTACTGTGCCAACTAACTCGCATTAAATTACATTAACCCTTGCATCCGTCTATTTAATCATCCCAATGCATACTTCTCTCACATAATTTTACCCCCAATTACCATCACAAACCCTAGTATCATCACAAACCCAATCAACCCAAATTAACCATGAATCCTACACGGAGGTTGTAAACCCAACTCTTCTCCATCATCATCATCATCATCCGGTGATTTGGCAGCGGTCATGTCCACCGACCTGCGTCCCTGACATCCCCATTTCTCCCTTATTCAAGATGATAGTGTAGGTGGATCCAAGTGAGTCTTCGATGACTCGGAGGAACCCACTTCGAGATAGCTTTACTCCCAACCTCCAAAGACCTCAACTCAACAAAGGCCTGCGTGTCGAAGTGAGGTGGTGCTTACTCTACTGCCATGTTTTTGGTTAACGATTCACATATCGAAGGGAAGAGCCTAAGGAAGGTGAATGGATTGCTTTTTGGTGAAACCAAGTAGATGAAGCACAAAGGACACGCGTGGTCATCTTCATCATCATCGTTTGCATCAATCCATCCTTCCCATTTTGATCCTTAGCATCTTCGCAGCCGGTCATGCATATCCGACCATCGAGATAGAAGGAATGGGTGGTTATGCAAGACTTCCTGAATGCATATCCCGGTAGTTGGACTATTCTTTATGAACTAGAATAGGATTAGTAGATCATGTATATTACTTTTCTTGTAGTTGCATTGAAGTTGATTTCAAGTTGTAAGTCGCAAGTCGTAACTTGAATGAATGAATGAACAATTTTAACTTCGTAATCCTTGTCTTCGGAGAAACAAGAATGACTTGACCATTTATTTACTTGATGAACTGACCAGCAAACAAACTCGAGAAACACAAGAACGAGACGACTAAAAATTATTAGCAAGTTAGTGTTATCAAACAAAATATACACAAAGTTTACTACAAAATCCTCCCCGAGGCATATGCTCCCTCGAGACCTATGCCTCCAAACTTTGAGTTAAGGGTTAAGCATTCCACACCGACCACAAGGTGTTGAAACCTTGGTCCATCAAAAGCTTTTGTTAACGTGACATCCGCCACATTATCATCCGTATGAATTTTAGACACTTTTATCAAATGTTTTCATATGCATCTTTATAAAGTGGTGTCGATTTCAATATGTTTAGTTCTCTTGTGAAAATGGATTTTTGACAATGCATATGGTACTTTGATTATCAATAAAAAGTGTTGTGCTCATGAAGTTATACCCATAATCCAACAATTGATTTTGAATCCAAAGGACCATCCCGGCATTCTTGCGACAACATACCGCTTTGATGGTTGAGGTAGCCACAATAATTTGTTTCTTGCACTGCCAAGAAATCAATCTCTTTCCAAGGAATTGGCAGCCTCGGTTGTGGATCTCCTATCAGATTGCACCAAAGATAATAAACTATCACTATATGCTTCCAACTTCAAAGGAGACTCTTTTGGGTACCAAAGGCCTAAATGAGGTTGACCTTTGAGGTACTTAAAGATCTTCTTGACTGCATTGAGATGGGAAGCAAGTGGAGTGACTTGATGTCGAGAGAAAACACTACAAGAAAAGTAATATCGGGCCTTGAAGCCTGTTAGATACATTAATGAACCAATCATTGATCTGTATAAATGAACATTCACAAGTAGATCCGTTCATTGTTGGATTTTGTTTTGGAGCTTCATAAGGTGTTGTAGATTGACACCTTCCATACCAAATTTCAAAAT
Organism: Chrysanthemum makinoi; assembly: GCA_910596185.1. NCBI lineage: Eukaryota > Viridiplantae > Streptophyta > Magnoliopsida > Asterales > Asteraceae > Chrysanthemum > Chrysanthemum makinoi. The sequence goes on along the minus strand of OU343221.1, from coordinate 103,721,839 downwards.
GTCTCACATATTTATCTTGAGTGATAAATATCCCATCTTGTTTCTGAACTTGGAGACCCAAAAGAAAGTAAGCTCCCCATAGCACTCATCCAAATTATCCCTTCATTCCTCAAATTCTCGCACCAAGCTTCTTTAGTGGATCCAAAAATGATGTCATCCACATACACTTCACACAAGTATGATGTGCGTGAAGTTCTTCTTCGAAAAAGAGTCTTATCAAATATCAATGGCACCTCTTTGTAGCCATGCTTCGAGAGAATGATGAAAGCCTAGCATACCATGCTCTTGGTGCCTGATGAAGTCCATAAAGAGCTTTAACCACCTTGTAAACATGATTAGGATGATCGGGTCTTCAAACTTTGGGTTGAGTGACATATACCTCCTCTTCTATTTCACCATACAGAAAAGCACCTTTAACATCCATCTGATACACCATGAAGCCCATGTAGAAGCATAGGCCAAGAAAATTGAATAGCCTCTACTCTCAGCAAGAGTGCAAACACTTCATCATAATCAATCCCTTCCTCTTGCACCGTAACCTCAGCTACTAATCTTGCTTTGTTTTTAATAACCACACCCCGCATCTCTTTTGTTCTTGAATCCATTTAGTTCCAATAGCATATTTGCCATCCGTAATGGTACCAAGATCCAAACTTGTTGATTTTGAAGCTGTTGCATTTCTTCTTGCATTGCTTCAATCCAACTTGAGTCTTCAAGAGCTTGAGTGACAGCGGGTTGGTTCTACTTGAAAGAAAACATGCAAAAGCAGAACAAGCTTGAAGTCGTGTGATTGTCTCTTTCCGATTTGAGACATAAGAGAGAAAAGCAACATGTCCAAATTTAGACTAGAGATAGCCCTCGAGTTCTAACAGTGCTAGAATGTCACCAATAATGTTGGATTGAGGGTGAGTGATGTTGATTCTTCTAGTAGCGGTGGGGTTTTCAAAGGTTCAAGATTGACACAGCTTGGTACAAAAAGTTGTGTCATAGGAAGGTGAGGTGAAAATGCCGATTGGGTTGATGATTTCCAAGATCCGAAGGTCTTGGAAAGAGTATGGGTTCACCAAAGTCTATGGACACTTTAGAAGGAATAGGAGTAGACACGTACCGAGCCTTCACAGATTTGATGATCGATGGGAGAGGCGCATCGTTGTCGCGAGAAACATGGTTTCCACCGACAAACCTCATTTGCAAGCTCCCATTCACCTTCTCGCCTTCAAGCTTAGTCGCAAACTCTTGAGTCCGAAGCCTAGCAAGGTCCTCAAAGATAATGTGATGCATCTTCACTTTCATCAAGTATCTCTAGAGGTGTTACCGCAATATTATAGGGAGAAAGAAGGCACAAGTATAGGTTGTTCATCATCTTCAAATTCACTTTCTCAGTCAACATCCAAGGTACTGCATTGTTAGTGGGAGACTCTTGAGAACTCAGACTGGTTAGCCATATGTCTAGTATAACCCAAATAATCCTTAAGTAGTCAAGGTCAAAAGACCACACATGACCTCGTCCCTGAACATTGGGCTTATCTTCCATGTATCTCGAGGTTCAAATTCTCCTCTATCTTCTTAGTGATAAATTGTACACTCGTAAGCCTTGCTATGAATTGAATAACCCACAATATAACCCCATCGCCTTTCTCATCAAACTTCCCAATGGATCATCGGTGTTTAGAATGGTCACTTGACAACCAAAAGGTTTGAGGTAATTAATTCTTTGAACCTTCCCAAAGAGAAGTTCATATGGTGTTTTGAGGTGAGGTCTAGTGGAGACTCTGCTTAGCACATAGCAAAGTCATGCCTAGAAATATAGGGCAATTTAGAGTCTCCAAGCATTGATCTTCTTGACCTCTATCAAGGTCCTATTCTTTCTTTCTCGCTACCCCATTTTGTTGCGGGTTCTTGGATTGCTATAGTCCCTCTTTATCCCTTTAGACCCTCTGAGTTCTATAATAATGGCATTCTTGAACTCTGTCCCATTATCACACCAAATTCCCTTAACCTTCTTGTTCAACTGATTCAACCAGGGGTGATAAAGTCTTTCGACCGAGATGTTTCATCTATAGTCCTTAGAAGAACACCCAACAAAATCTATAGCCATCGCTGATAACCAAACAAAAATACTTTTGATCAATGCTTCTAACTTGAGTTGGACCAAATAGATCCATATGTAACCAAGAGGCTCGAAATAATGCTCATAGCGTTGATAGCTTTGTAGGAGGCTCTGTGTTGCTTCCCTTTGTTGCATGCAACACAATTATGATCATTGGAGAAAATTTTGGAGGGAAGACCTTCAACAAGACCCATTTTAGAGAGTTTGTTTATGGTCTTGAAATTCACATGAGCCATTCTCCTATGCCATTTGGTAGACTCATCCAAGGATGCTTTAGCCACCAAACAAGTGAGGTCACCTTCAGGATGAACTTCATTGAGGTTGAATGTGTATAGATTGTGAGTTCGAGGAACTCTCGTAGAGTGAAGTATCTTCGAAGCTTGAACTCTTTAGAAAGCACAAGACATTCATCTTCCTTGTTCTTGGTGTCACAAATTTGTGAGACCGAGAACAAGTTGAAGTGTCAAGTTCCCTAACATAGTACACATTCTCAAAGTTCAAGTAGGGTGTCTTGATGGTGCCTTTCCCGGCATTTACCATCACTTCCACCAAAAGTCACATTGCCTTCTTCAATATGGAACAAAATTGTGCATCATATCTCTATTTCGGACATGCTTTGGAACAACCACTATCAACAATACCAATATCTTTATGCTTAAGAGGATGATCCTATAGTAACAAAATATATACAAAAGAATGTTAGTATACAAAGAGGCTCAAGTCATTCTTGACTTGAACCCCGCCTTGTGGATCATAAGACTTAGGTCTAGCAGATGAGAAAGATCCACCATTGTTCTTGGGTTTCCATTGAAATTTAGGTCCCTTATCATTCCAAGAACAACCTGCTGAGGACTTGACAGGAGTACCCCAACATCCTTTCCCATCATCCATAGAGTCAACATATGCAGGCCAATAACCATGTTTAAAGTATGGGCTAGTAGGTTGCACATAAGGTCTATCAGCTGATCTCCTCCGCGAGAGTCATTATAAGTAGCTTGTGGGACATAGGGTGGAATATTATTAACATTGGTCCACACCGGTCTAGGTTTCTCAATAGTAGCACATACACCCAATCTTTGCTCATAGAAATCACAATCCTTAATTAAATGAAATTTACTTCCACATACAAAACATGTCTTCCTTTTGGAAGATTTATTCAACAAAGAAGATGTTCTATTACATGTAGAAGTACTTAAACCGAAAACATTAATGGAATTGTTTTAACTGAGACTTATTATGCAAAGATTTAAAGGACAAGTCTTAGAGGAAAGCAGACTTGGAAGTTGATTCCTCAATGACTACCCTAGAAGGCTTGTAGATAGACTTGGAGTGCGAGGCTTGGGTGTAGGCTCAGTGAGGGCTTGGGAAGGTCTGACTTATCACTTGAATCACGGTGGAAGTAGACCCTTGATTCGATGAATTGTCACTTTGTCAAAGAAAGACAAAGTCATTTGATGAAGCATCGATGTATCCGCAAGTCTTTTGACTTTTGCCATACGAGATGGTGTGATCCATCAAATTCAACGGTAATGGACAGGTCATGGGCATGAATTCACCTCTAATAGGTCCGGGACGCATGCAAATCACCTTCTTTAACAAAATTTTCTAAGCCTGCAGGTGTAGATTTACGCCCATCTTTCCTAGCTTCCAATCCTACATACTTTTGAAAACCTAAACCTATTCCAGAGGTCACTGACTGACTACTATAGATTTCTCTAGCTAGATTGTCACCTGATATTAGCCATTGTTTATGTCTAGCTATTTCCTCAGCTAGTTTCTCTTTAAGCTCTAGGTTCTCCGAGCAATAGCATCTGCTTTTCCTTTTCAGTGTGTTTTAAGTTAATGTTTGCAATATCTAGATCAAATCGTAACCCCTTTATCTTTTCTTCATAAGCTATCTGATTCTTTTGAAACCATACCTTTTGTCTTTCCAATGTTTTTTACGATAGTTTATAAGCTTCATTATCAACATAGCATTCATTGTATTTAGGTTTCATAGTATCATAAGCTTCTTTAAGTTCATTGTATCTTTCACTACAACCAAATATACAGTTGTGTACACTCGAGAAAGTCCCATCAAAGCAAATTGATCATGCCTATCTTAGAAGTACATCTTGCCCGCAATCCAAGCTTCTCATCAGAGCTGACTTCCTCATTCACGGTTCATGTGCAACCCAGTTGACTGTTCATCCAAGGTGACAAGAGTTGCTGAAGTTCCGACTTCCTTCGATTCTTGATAGGAATTGTAGTTAGCTCCTCTCCTCTTCCTATCTTTGCATTCCCTTGAGAAATGACCCATCTGGTGACAAGAGAAACACTTGACCTTTCTCCTGTCAAAACGAGCCGGATCCTTTCCTTGAAGCCAAACTTTCTTCCTGACTTCTCCTCAAATCTTTTGATATCTACTGAAAGCATGGCCACTGCCATTTCGGTTTCATCTCCTCCATATCAAGTGGGTCCACTGCTCAAAGTCTTCATAGATAAGATGCTTCGAGTATCATAATCAGCAACAAATGAATGAAGAACATCCTCCAATATACTTCCAGTTTTAGCTTGAGGGCAAGATGGAGTGGGACGATTGTTATATGGTGGAGTGGGAGTGTAAGATGATGAAGGTAAGTAAGTTGGACTAGGAGCATGTATCATCATATTGGAGTGAGATGTCCCAACAAAGGTGAATGACCGGAAGAGGATGCACGGTAGGGAGTTCTGACATCAGGTTCAAGAGATTTGAGTTTGTTGTATAGCTTATCAAAAGTGAACATGTCCAACCCACCTTTAGCCTTAAGGGCTATACTTACATGTAACCATGATGGAGGCAAAGATCATAGGAACTTTGAATTGCAATCATCATTGTCAGGTTTTGCATTCACGGTTTAGTGACTCAAAATCTTATGAAACCGTCAGTATCCCTTGTGGATACCTTCTTCTTCTGAGATATTGAATTCTTGAAAGTGTTGTCTCAACATGGACTTCCTCATTCTCCTGGACTCTTCATTGCCACCGAACCTTGCTTTAATCGCCATCCATATGTCCTTTGCATCATCCATGTGGTGAAAATCACCCAAGTGATCTTCAGGAATAGCTTGAAGAAGGATGGTTCTTACTTTGTGCTCTCTTTGCACAGCTAGAATCTCTTCAGCAGATTTGGGAGGAGCAATGGTAAACTTACCATCAAGATCCGGATAGTCTTCTTGAGCTGTTTCCTTTCTTCACAATCTCCCAGATTCCAATCAATATTGGAGATCCGTTCGCATCTTCATTGACCACGAGATCATACTCTTCCCTTCTTAGATAAGGAAACTTAGCATTACTGTTGGAAAGACTAAGTTGTTGCATAGAGGTGGTGTTGTTGTTGTTGTTGTTGGTGACTTTGATTCATCATCAGTTCAGCCGGCATGGTGAATGTAGGTTTGGTTGTATGGGGGTGAGGTTAAATATGGTTCTTAGTATCGTAGAGACTTTCCCGAGGCTCTGATACCACTTGTTGTAAACACTCAGACCTTGACAGATCTTGAGCACTCGTAGATCGTTAGTGTTCATATTATACAATTCACGTGTCGTTCATTTATGAGGTAAAGTGAATGAATATTCGACTTGATTATATTATACAATTCGTCCTAAAAATAGATTTATGCAATTCCTTAATAAAGAACATGAGATGTAACTCGATACTAAATATATATTAAAATCACCAGTTATAATAATTGTGTCTCATAATTTACGTGAACTTATTAATGCATCATGTTTAATGTTTATATTATAGACATTATGACTGCGTAAAATCTTCTATTAGATAATAAGTTGCAAAAATTTTAATATTCTTAGTTTAAGATTATTTTAAAGATTGAATGATTATTTTAAAAATTGAATGATCACTATACATATTATCGTTACTTGTGTAGTTACAAATTTGCATTTTTATTGTTTTAATTTAAGTTTTAATATTCAAATTAATGTGTAAAGGTTTTTTTTTTTAATTGAATAATTATTATTTTTATTAAATTGAATACATTTTTTTTTTGAAAAAATAACTTTTAATAATAGCAAACGTGTAAGCTTAAAATCTTTTAGACTTCTAAAAATTAAAGTCCTGAATGTTTTATACATAATATAGAAAGAGAATAATGAATAAATTATTAATTGTATTAATTTTTATTTATTTTTTTTAGAAAAAAAAAAGAAAAAAAGGAAAAAAAAAAGAACTTCGAATAATAACAAGTGTGTAAGCTTAAAAATTTTAAGACTTCTAAAAATAAAAGTCTTGAATGTTTTATATATAGTGTTGTAAACACTCAGACCTTGACAGATCTTGAGCACTCGTAGATCGTTAGTGTTGCCTATGTAATCATAAGCAAACTAATAGAAAATCTCTACAACTCGTATTCTTTAGCGGAATGTAAATACAAGCTGTTATAACTAAGAACACTTAGATCCTCTATGGATCTTTTATTAACTGAAACTCTATGTTTCAAATCAGTTACTATTACATACTATGAAGTTCCTTTTATAGACAAGGAACCCTAAACTATTACTACTCAATCGACTAAGCATGCAAGCATGCATTTAATGGCTAAACACTAAACAATATTGGCATTACAATAATACCCATGCTAACCTCGAGGCGTTCAAGAATAATGATGGGTTAGCATTTAAATAATAAAAGCGCATGCAGATCCTAGTAAACAACTTCCACCCTTCCAGAGAAAACCATGGCGCGGCTTTTATACTTCAGAGAATCTCTTCTTCAGACATTCGTTTTCTTATTCAAAGATAATCCTTCTATAATTGGCGGTAGAAATCCTACTTCGCATAATTCCCAACATATAGATAAAGATAGAGATTTGAAAAGAACTTTAAATAATAGCAAACGTGTAAACTTAAAAACTTTAAAACTTCTAAAAATAAAAGTCCTGAATATTTTATATAAATTAGAGATGGAAGAAAAATAATAAATTAAGTTACGGAGATGTTTTGACACTACAACTTGTTTATGCCATAATGTTAGGTGGTTAAAGGTTGATATTTGGCGATCCGAACCGGTTTACGACCAACTAGCTATTCATAATGTGTAAGAGATACTTGACTCACTCGGAAGTTGTAGCTCTGAGGTTGCCCAAGATAGTACTCTGAACTTTGTGCATGTTAAGTGGCAATGATGTTTCATCCATTATCAACTGAGATACACCGTTAGTTATAATGTAATAACAAATCCAACAAAATAGTATAAAAACATTTTACCACTTTAACAAAATAGTGAAATCATAGTAAGGATTGTTTGTGTTAGCCCATATAGAAGGTACTCCACATAAAACTCATAAAAGAATTCTATTAGGTTAAAAAATAAATAAAAAAATAAAAGTTCATAAATTTACTAATTCTCTTTCAATAAACTTCTCAAGTTAAATGTATTACTTTAGGTAAGCCATACTCAAAACTTAAAACTCGATAACGCACGAACTGAAAAAAAAAAAGAAGGAAAAACGAGAGATAAGATAGCGTTAAGTTGTAAAAAATATTTATTGTTTTTCGTTTTTAGATTCTTTAAGAAGAGAATGGTTTTTCTTCTCCAGAAAAGAGTTGAAAACTTTGAAAACCTGTTTAGATAAAGTTATATTATTCCTTTTTGAAAAGATCATCTCGGATTGTGACGGTGAGCGGCGACAATGAAGATGGAAGATGGAGATGTTACCAATGGTTGATTAGAGTTAAAATAAGATACTTGAATGTTAGATTTTTATTTTTTTATTTATTTTATTTTATGTTTTATTTTTGGAAGAGAGAAAAAAATGGAGATGGGTAGATTGCGAAGTTTTTATTTTTTTAGTTAAAATTTAAAAAGTAGAAATTTCATTTTTTTTGAATTGTTGGAATAAAGTGTAATTAAACTGGTTTTTAGTTTTTTCATTTTTATATAAAAACTTTCTTGAAAAATAAGATGTTTTTCATCAACTAAACGGACCTTGCTTTATCAAAGTTAAAAGTTATATAAGCATTAGGAAGTAAGTTATCAAAGTTGTATCACTACTCAACTCAACGTTTAGTTGACCCGTTGATGATGGCTTTGAGGAAGTAGGGACAGACTATGAATGCCAGAACTTACAGGTGCGTATTATGTTATCGGCTTGGCGTTCCCCTCATTTCCCCTCATCTCAGTTCAGATGCCGTGTTCAGCTTGCTCTAAGGTTTTCACAGGGGATATTTACGGGAACCATGCAGTATCGTGTGCTGGCACTATTGGTATTAAACATCGGCACAACATGGTGCGTGATACTTTGGTTGATATATGTTCTCGATCTGGGGTCTCAGCTCGTAAAGAGGTTGACATCGGGTTGGGTGGAGAAAGGGAGCAAGTCTTACGGCCAGCAGATATCTTGCTCTATTCTTGGGATGAAGGCGGGGCGTATGTGTGGATTTGGCCGAGTCGTCTCCCCTCACGCGATGGCTGGTATGATTGATTTTGTGCAAAGTCGTGCAGTGATTGGCCGCGAAAACGTAAGCGTAAAATTCGTCAAATCTGAGACCAAATGTAGAGATATTGGATATGGGTTTATCCCTTTCTCATTTTCCTCCTTGGGAGAACTTGAGGCTGATGCGGTGACCTTACTTAAGCGGATCCTGAAGTTCTCTATAACTCAAGACATTGGGGCACGCGCGGACGTTCATTTCTTCGGTAAGAGTATTTTGCTATTGCTAAAGGTGTGGGAGCACAGATTGTTTCGAGGCTCTTTACTAATTTCTTGTAATCTTATGGTTTTGTTTCTAATGAAATCGAAGTTTATAATAAAAAATAAAAAAAATAAAAAATAATAATAATAATATTAATTAAAACAAGTTCTTATTATCTGGGGTCGAATCCCCAAAGAGGAGTCACTCAACATCTGGTTACACGGGGTTAGAATTTTCCAATCGATACATTTTTAAGAAAATTCAGCTTTGTATAGGCTAACAAAAATATTTTCTAAGAAAACATTTTATAAAATTTATAAAACATAATTCTAATCACAATCGTCTTTGGGCCTGCATATGTGATGAAATTAAAATCCATCGCTATGATAATTAATATCGAACCAATATTTCTACCAACCATATTCATATTGCACACGTCATATTGCATACGTATAACCAACTTATCCATCCAATGAAATTTTTGTTGTAAAAATTAATTCAGCTACATAACACAACTTCCCCCACATGTCTTGATGAGTTGCAAGTAAAGCCCTTTGACTTTTATTAAAAAGGTTCGAAAATCATATGAGTAAGAGTGTTGATCTCGATCGATTTAATTTACCCTTAAATTATTCAGTTGAGATCGAATTTTCTTATATATCTGAAATGAATGACTCAAAGAGGATCTCATGTGGTTAAACATATTTGTTATTTATTATATTATACATGGTATCACTAATTGAAGATAATTAGATTGATTCAATATATAAAATAAATAGTTTTCATTAGCATTCACGCTCAACATAGGACAATTAATATAATCAACAAGAACAAAACCCTCTCAATACTCTCTCAAACATGTCAAAGTGAGATACCATAGAGTTATAATGTTGACAACAATATCTTTAATCAAATCTATATCCAATAACTTATAATGAATATCTTTTAGAGCATCTGGTGTCTCTTTGTTGTGGCTCGCCATAGCTAACATGGCATCCTTGTCATACCTCTTCATGACACTGTCCCCTTTTGTCATAGCTTGTCATCCCAACCCTCGTCGTCTACACGACGAGAGTAAAAATGTACCTTTTGTCAATTTTATTTATTTATTTATTTTTTATTTATTTATTTATTTTTTTTATAGTGGTGTGCCTCAAATGAGTAAGTTGAGGTTAATTATGAGTGAAGGTAGTTAGTTGTGGAGGTTTGTTAGAGCAGACGGTGTCGCCTCGCCATCAAGGTTCGTCGTCCAGCGTGGCGCCTCGCCGTCGGCCGCCGTGACACCGACCCCCCTCGCCGTCGGGCGCCGTCGGTTGCTTCTTCGTGCAGACGACGAGGGTTTCTCCCTGACAAGCAATATTTAATTTTGTTCATGGATATTTATTGAGGTGTGTTTGTGTAGTGTGTGTTTGTGTGTGTGACTTTTGGGAAGAAGAAAGACTTTTTGTTTTTATTTTTTTTATAAGTGATTGTGGGTGGGACGATTTACACTTTACAATTTTTTTTTTTTTAATTTATAACTTTTTTTTAACTACTAGTATATTGTATTGTATTTTTATTATGAATTAAATAAATTTAGTTTATTTGGAAAATTGAATAAAAAAAATAAAGTGGTAGTGGTGGAAATGAAGAGGTTGAGGTTTGTTATAAGGGAGGGGGGTTTGTTGTGGTTAGTTGTGGAGAAGTGGGATCTTTGATGTGGCGCTGAGGTGACACTGATGAAGAGGGGAGGTCTCATCGTAACACCTTATGCTCTTATAGTGATGTGACACCCCATGAGCCTCGAATGAGTAAGTTGTGTATTTCATGACACCTAGTGCTCTTAACATGCAAGTAGTCAAACGACACATGTAATTATCTACTATATATAAAAAGAAAATGACTTACTTAAAATGAGAAATGTTAAATTGCTATTACTTTTAATGAGGTTATTTGCACATGCTCATATTTAATTGGGACACTTTAAAATATGTATTAAATAGTTGTACTGTAAATATAAATTAGTTTAACTGTTTATACATTGAGTGTTCTAATCAAATATATTAGTGTGTCAATCACTTCCCGTACTCTTATGTTTTGCCACAAATGACGTCCTATAATGCTGTTTCTAAAATTACTCGATTTTTATCATATATATATTTTTTTTAAATCATCTTGATCTCGTTCTCAATCCTAATCTATGTTTCGATCCCAATTTGATTAAGAGTGTGTTTGATAGAAAGCATTTAAGAGTATTTTAGAGCAATTAGTATTTAGCATTAAGCATTATTGTTACAAAGCTCGTTTGGAAGGAAGCATTAGCATTTATAAAATTATAAAAACGCTAGTTTTTCAATGCTCTTTGAATAAGCATTTAGCATTGCGTTATTTACACATTAAAATTACAACTAAAACTACTCTATCAAACACGTTTGTTAATTAAACAGCTACTGCTAACTGTTACTGTTAATTATTACTGCTAAATGTTACTGCTAGTTTAAACAAACACACCCTAACAGTATGATGTAATTGTCATATCTGATGATAACGAAATAACGTCAATTGCTAAACTTTACACAAAAACTTAACCGCAATATTTGAACGATAACTATTTATCGCTAAAAGACCTAGTCCCTATATACAGGTGCACGTCTAGTTACTAAATCGTATACATGTCATTCATTTGTATATTTCTTTTTAGTGTGCTTCTGCTGGAAACGTAATGAAATCATTGAATATTGTATTTATATTTGGTATGCCTAACTGCACAAAATATATATAGACAAACAAATATCGGATAAAGATCCCCATTAACTTTTAGGATTTTACATAGAAAGGGAATGCATTAAATTATACAATGTCATGTTTTGCACCTTTTCTTTCATTTTATTTTGAACACAAGTCAAATAATAACTCAAAAGAAAAAGGTGAGTAAGGAAAAAAAAACCAATGTGCATAGTCAAATTACTTATTTCAATATGAATGCTCAAAAGAGAAGTTCATTTGTGAATATTTAGGTCCAATTAAGGCTGTCAAAAATACATGTATCTGCGTCACCTAAGTCAACCCGTACCTATATAAGTTTATTCAAGTTGGGTTAAATTGATTAGAAAATTTTAATCGGGTAAGTTAACTCAAAGTCTTATTATTAAGGTCGAGTTTCGGATTAACCGAATAACCCGCATAATAGATTTTAAAATTTTTTTACATCTATTTTTTTTTTTTTTTTTTTTTTATTTATTTTTTTTGTAATTTAAAATTTTACCTTTTTTTATATACTAGACTAGTACCCCGTGCATAGCAACATGATTTTATAGCGACACATAGTTTTGTGTTAAAAAACGTTTATGTGTTATAAACGAAAAATAATAAAAGTTTAAAATTTAGGGATTAAACATAATGTTTTGAAACCCTGTTCGACCCGGGTGGTTCAACTGGTTGAACCGGTCCGGTAAAAAAACGGGTCCCTTTAAACTGAGTCAACCCGACGGGTTGGGTCAAAATCCCAAATTAAGCAGGGTCAACCCACCGGGTTTGAAGCGTCTCAAGTCAACCCGGTTTTCGATATGTATTAATAGTTTCATATTGAAATATATGTTTTCAACATTAACTTTTCACTTCTTACTTTTTAGTTTTTCCTTTATATATAGTGTAGCAAAATACCCGCGTTGTTGGGTGTGCATGTTACCGCGATTAACAGGAGAAATAGATCTCGATAAGACTGATTCACCGGTTTTATCTGTTTCAACGGGTCCTCTCTTCGTTTTGGATGGCTTTTATTGGTTAGTCGAGCGGGTGGCGACATCGGTTCAGGTTGATTCGTTGGTCGGTCTCGATTTTTAAAACTATATGTACTCACAACTTGTTAGATTGTATGAAGCACTGCGTGTTTATTAATTTAATTTGTATAATGTGTATGATAACATATACTTTTTATGTTAGGGTGTTTTAAAAATAACATTAATTAGTGTGTTTAATTATTTTATATTTAGGATTATGTTGTAGCTTGCTTAAATTGTACATTGTAAAAATTTTATTGTACTTTTTAGTAAATGGTGTTTTAATTGGTTTTTAATTTGGTAAATATGCTTTTAATTGGTTGTACAATGTGAATAAATTATTGTAGTTTTAATTAATGTGGTATTTTAATAAGAGTATTAATTACATCATACATTTATCTCACCTTTAACTTTCAACATTTCACTTTTAAAGGTTTGACCATTTTTCTTTTATATATAATATAGTATATATATTATATATATTATAGAGTGGCTTATTCGGGTTAATCCGTATCCGATCAACTCAAGCTCGATCAACCAATACCTGAATAACTCGAAACCCGAATAACTCGAAACCCGAATAACCCACATTTTATTAGAGTCAGGTTTCTGTAAGCTTTTTCCTCAAACTAACTCGATCTGAATAAGCTTTATTCGGTCGGGATTACCGAATAACAGCCTTAGGTGCAATAACAACGATGTTGATATTTTTTAATGTCATTTATAATATAGTTCGATGTAGCCATACATGTGGGAAATAGGTATATCGTTATTCCTTTGATACTCTTTGATTTAAAGCATGGTTGTCGACGACATAAAAGACGACATGTGTATAACTGGGTAGGGCTGAGCAAATCCACCAGAAAACCGACCTGCAACAACAAACCGACTAAAACCGGGCGAATCGAACCGACCTTATTCGGTTCGTTTTCAGTTCTGTATATTTTTGTCGGTTTCGGTTCGATTCGGTTTTTGTAGGTTTTTTCGGTTCGAAATAGCTAAACCGACCCGAACCGAACCGAGTTATTCAGTTCGGTTTTGGTTTGATATGTATTTCTCGGTTCGACTTTTTTCCTTTGTCGGTTTTCAGTTCGTGTCGGTTTTGATCTGATGCTCACCCCTATAACTGGGGTAAATGTGTGTACGCATAAGAGATACCGTTCTAGTTCCATCTAATTGTTTTATTATGGTTTAACATGATCATATGAAAATATATCTGAAAATGTGAACGATGAGAATTAAATATAACCACATAGATTAATCGAATTGAATTAGATGCATTTTTATTAGATGCATTTTAATATATGTTATATCTCAAAATTAAATGCATATACATATATTTAATGCATTTCATCAAGTTAAGTGAATCCTATGTGTTTGTCGTTTTCTACGTGTCCACTGTGTTGCTGATATTGGTACTAATTTGCATCGTTTTTACTTCAAAACATTCAAAACTAATCGTGAACTGAATGTTCTATTGGCACTAAGTACCACTATTGCCATACTTAAGTCCCTATATCATGAATCATTAGTCACTAGTGAGTGAGCGCGAATAATGTGGATAGGCCTATTGGGATTGACGAACCCCGTTTGTGTTGACCGGTTAGGCAAACAAATGCACTATATTTGAAAACACTAGGTATAACGGCAAATTACCTATTAGGGTCACTATTGCAACTATTATGCCAATTTCAATTTGTACACTGTTAACGCCTTGGTTACCATGAGTTTAGTGCAATAATAACTTCTTTCGAACTATGGGTAAATAACAACGTAACCCATGATATATTAAACACGTAAATCTTGTGATCAACTGTTTTACTTAGAAACCTATGAATTAACTCAATCTTTGTGTTGACCTTTTAGCATCTCAGGAACATAAGGAATTAGCTGGCATGTGAAGGCGCACGGATATTTTGAAGAAAATGCATCATTATCATTCGATAAAACTTTTAAACGATTATGTTGTACTCTTTATGTATTCCAAACTTGCTGGGGACCTCTATGTAAACTCCGATGATTTATATTAATTGAATGATAATTTATTTCAAAACGTCTCATTTAGAGTCGTTTTCTGTAACTTGTATTGTGTGCTACTACGTATGAAGTAATACCCTAGTGACACTATCTTTTGCTACGATATTTCGAGGGTGTTACAGATTGGTATCAGAGCTTCAGTTATAGAGAACCATTTTTCATTTAAACCTCGACTATAACTACATCTTACATTTTAACCCGTAACACTCGTTGTTGTCTTTCACATTCCGTGCGCCATGCTTAACCTGTAACATATCACAGTTTTATCTATATATAGATTGTTTATATAAACGATGTACTAAACATAATTGCGTTGTGGAAAACTAGAAGGGGGGGTTGAATAGTTTTGCCGATTTTAAGTTAGTTTCAAAAACTTTAGATTCGTTAATATGTGAGATCTTATGGATGTAGAGAAAGTATTGATCTAATGATAAAGTAAGTAGCGAAGTAAAGCAAAGGGAAAGAGCTCGACACAACGATGTATAGTGGTTCGGCTACAAGGACACCTTCTTGCCCTACTCCACTCCCCGAGTCACCTACTTGAGAGTTCAAGCACTATGTCAATAAACTCCTTCAACTTGGCGGAGAAGCCTAGCGTTACTTACACTTTTCCAGGTACAAAGCTAGATGCCGAGTCCGTAACACGGTGGACCAAACCAACACGACTATTACACAACAAATATGTGAAATATCAAAGACAAGATTGATTCGTCTTTTTGTGAGTGGTGAAAAACACAATATCAATATATATCAAATTAACCGTAAAATTCGACAAATTAACCCTTTAGGAAAAAGGTCAACGTATCAAATCTTACGGGTGTGATAAAAGTGATACGAAAAAGTGATTTCGGTGCATTCCCCCCCAGAGGTGTGAATGGAAGGATTCGTTGAGTTTCGTGATTTGAACTTGAATTGGTTTTGATGATTTGTTTGGTTTGAATTACGTTTTCTACAAATTAATTAACGGAAGGTATTGAGGTAAGCAAGGGAACCCTAATAACCTACAAATTAACTATTACTAAGCCTAAGGAATGATAAAACGAAGCTAAACTAAGTCCTAGGGTGCTAAAACTAAAAAAGCGTAAAAGCAAGCAACCACGAGCCATAAGCGTAAAAGTTTTGCAATTTAAGAACTCTGGGTGTGAAATCAATTTTCCTACGTCTAATTGACTAAAAATAATTTTAGAAAAAGATGGGAATTTTCGACTTTTAAAATAATTACTCTCAATTAAAATCTAATTTAATCTAGTTAATTAATTAAAAATACTAAACATTTTGAGAAAAATCTGAAAATTCACAGAAAAATACTTTAAAGGGCAGCGATCACGGAAAAAGCGAAAAGTGATGGTTGCTTTGAGCGATAAGCGATGAAATAATTTGAAAAGGTCTTATAAGCAAAGCTGTTTTAAAGCTTAAGAGAATTGTTTGTGTAAAACTCAACGAGACACGTCCCAGTAGCGGTGTTAAGAGTGTGTGTGGTGGGGAATTTTGGTGGCAAGTGTTGAATCAGCAATGACAAAAGTTTTTTGAACCCCTTTTTTTAAAAAATTTTCTTTCCAAAGCTACTTTGTCAGATCAAAACAGGAAAACTTTGTAAAACGTTTTTGTGTGAAAAGCTTTAAATAAGTAGTTTTACCGACTTTATTCCAACAGTAGCTTATCGAGAACTACCAAACACCCAACAATGTATTAGGCATTTGCACATATAAGCGGTGGCAGTTTAAGATAAAAACAAATTAAATTCATAAACCGACTAACATATTGAGCAATAAGCTATAAAAGGTAACAATAAAGGGAAGCGGTTGGGTTAAGTTACTCTAAGGGAAGTCCTAAACAGCTAATCAAATGGAAATAAGCAAAAGCAAGCTACAATAAGCACTACATAAGCAAATCAAACTAAATAGTAATAGACCTAAACTAAGGCTCTTGGATCCTAGAAAGAATGAATAAGCAATAGGGAAAACTAACAAGCACTATAAACAAAAAAGAAAAAGAAATAAGCTGCTTTTTGTGGTGTTGCTTGAGTCTAAAAGCAGGCCAAAGGGCATACTTGGGAGCTTATTTTGGATAAGCTAGAGTGTGAGGTGGCTGGCTTGAGGCACTTGAAGTTAACCAGTGGCTCCCTTTTGCCCCACTTTACGTGATATAAAGGTGATTATAAATAAATAGTGAGAAAAAGCTTGGAGTTGGACTGAATTTCATGTGCACAGAACATCATTGTGGCCAAATGACCCACTTTGACCCATAGGCAGACCCCTTAAACCATTTTTTTGAATTTTCTCCTTTTGACACAAGTAAGATAAGCTAATGAACTTGTGATTTTTATTTTTTATAATTTTTTAACTTAACAAAAACTTGGTTTAAACTGCAACGGAAAACTTGAGAAACTTAATTTTTTTTTCTTTTGTCTTTGAAACAGATAAAACTCAAAAGGTTTTGTGAAACAGAAAAATTTTCTTTTTAAGCTAAACTGGACACTCTTTGCGTAACACTCTTTAAATCTTTTAAAACCTTAACTAGGAACTTAAAAGCCGACTTTGAAAGTCAAATGGGTAAAAAGCGATTTTTGGCCACCTTCTTCCCTTGACCCAAACACTCTTTTAAAGGTGTTTTCGGTAAACTGTTTTGAAAGAACTAACAACTTGGAAATTTTTGGAAGAAAACCAATAAACACCTCTACTAAACTGTTTTAGATAACTTGATAAGATCTAAATAAGCGGTGAGAACTTAAACAAAAGCATAGCAGGGATAAAGAAAGCGGATGCTTTTCATTGATAAAAAAAAAATTACAAGAGAACTTAAAAACATAAGATTGATTTAAAAACTAAGTAAAGGGGTGCCTTATACAATGGCTACAAGAGCTATTTATACTAAAAGCTAATGGGGTCTTCCTCTCTTCCATCTGTGTTTCTTACGTGAGACAAACCGCGAATCATTTGTGCTTTCTTAAATTGATCTCCTCCATCAAATAATTAGGTATAGATGGGGCGAATCGAGCCATCCATTGGGGCTTTTGACTTGGATTGCTGAGGTGGAGTGGGAAAAGAGAAAAGATTAGTAGTGGGTTGGGAGGCTGGGGTGTTGGGTAATAGCTTGAGGTGAGGTTGAGTGTTCTTGGGGATGGGTTTTCTGGGTAAAAGGGTTGTGGTATTTGGGTTAGAAGAGAAGGAGAGGAGGGAAAGGGGGGTCGTGTGGGCGTTTTTATTATTGGTGAAGGGTTCAAATGGAAGGGGTTCAAGTGGGAATGGAAGGGGGTTCTAAAAGGGATAAGGAAGGGGTCAAGTGGAAGTGGGGGTTCAAGGGTCAAGGGGTTTGGTATTTTAATCACAAGGACCATTCTTGTAATTTCGATTTTGAGGAATTGAAATATACTCCCAAACTTCTCAAAGGGGCCAAACATGCCAAGTTTCATTAGTACAAGGACCATAAAAGATAATTTTCCATTTTAAACTTCCGGACTATTTTGCCAATTTTGAAACTTGAAGGACCAAAGCGGTAAATTCTCCAAACTTATTACCCAAGGATCATTTTTGATAAATTTTGATTTTGAAAGGACTTGGGTTGACTTTTATTTCAAAACAAATGCTTTCGAGGTGATTTGAGTCAAGATTTGAAAGTTGAGGGTTAAACGCCAATTATGCAAACTTAGCTCGTTTTCACGATTTTAAACATTTTGCATCTGAAACATATAAAATACAATTTTGGGATATTTTCATATTTTGATCGCGTTTCGAGTGTTTTAAATGTTTTGCAGTTCAGATTTGACCAAAAATGATGAGTATTTACACACTCATCAATCCCCCACACTAAACTATTGCTAGTCCCTAGCAATCTTTTGAGAAAACTTAATGGATTTGAATATTTTTACCAAAAGCCATTACTTCTGGAGTAGCCAATTGTTTTGATTCAAGTAAGAACCTTGATACAATGATAACCAAATGATTTTGAGCAAATCACCGGCTTTCGCGGTTTTGATTTGTCTTTACGAAGCCGTTTATACGGACTAGCAAACTCTTAGATAAAATATCTTTGGTGAGTCGATTACCAATTATGGTTTTTCAACTGACTTTACCACAAGCCATAAACTTGCGGGCTAGCCAACTCTTCACTAATTAAAGATATGGTGAGTCGAACACCATACAATTTTGGGCAAATTGCAAGCCAGTCAACGGTTGAGATATCTTTACCAAGGGCCGTTTGCTCATGGATTAGCCAATCCTTTTGTTTATTAGACATGGCGGATTGATAACCATAAGGCGAGTAAGTGCAAAACACTTACTCAAAAAAAATTTTGGCCAAAAATGGGGAATAGGGTGGTATAATTACATGATAAAATTAGTGAGTTCCCCCACACTAGAAATGAATATTGCCCTCAATATTCCAAGTACCGGCGGTTATTGAAACATAGAAGCGTAAAAGGGAAATACTACGGCCATTATTTGAATTTTTTTTAAGAAAACTTTATATACAACGTGAGCAACTCCCCACCTTTAGGGTGGTAGAAAAATAGAAAGAAGTCAGAAATATGGGTGAAAACCCATATAGTGTGCTACTATTTTTTGATTCGGTCGCTAGCTTGACTCGATCCCCATTTCATTTGTTCATGGGAAAGTTTGTAGATCGGGACAACACAAGTGGAATGTCCTCTCCAAATAATGCTTGACCTATGTCCATTCACACCTTGGTTTGGTCCGTCGGTTTGAGATAACTCGACGGTTCCATATGGAAAAACTTTGGCAACGATGAATGGACCGGTCCAACGGGTCTTAAGCTTCCCCGAGAAGATTTTCAATCTAGAATTGAAAGAAGGACTTCGGTCACCCCCTCGTTGGCTTCGGTTCTTGATTTTTGATTCATGGATCTTCTTTGTCTTTTCTTTGTAGATCAATGAGTTCTCGTAAGCTTGATCACGGAGTTCATTTAATTCATTGAGTTGAACTTTCCGGTGATCACCCGCGGACTTAAGGTCAAAATTTACATGCTTCAAGGCCCAATAGGCTTTGTGCTCGAGCTCGATCAAGAGATGACCGCGCCTTTCCATACACAAGCTTGTAAGAAGTACATGTGGTGTTTGTAATGATACGGAAGGCCCAAAGTGCATCTTCAAGTTTGTCGACCAAGAGGACGGTTTTCACCTCACGGTCCTCTCCAAGATTCTTTTCAAACCATGATTCGAAACTTCCACTTGCCCACTAGTTTGTGGATGATCTGCGGTAGAGGCGGTGAGTGACAGGTACTTAAGCATCACTTTTGCGGGTGGTGCGTTGCAAAGTCGCGTGCCGCGATCACTAATGATGGCACGGGGAGTTCGAAGCGGGCAAGAGAGACTTTAAGAATTTCACAACAACTTCGGTGTTGGTAGGAGGCTTTGGCTTCCACCCATTTAGACAAATGTCGACATACGGTATATATTTGTTCCCTCGAGAAGACGGGAACGGCCCCATAAATTCGATGCCCCATACGTCAAAGATCTCGCACACTTGAATGGCATTTTGAGGCATTTCATCTCTTTTAGAGATGTTGCTATGACGTTGACAAGAGTCGCAAGATTTGACGAGGTCATGGGCATCCTTGTAAATCGTGGGCCAATAGAAACCGGAGTCAAACACCTTCTTGGCGGTGTAGTTCGGGCCATGATGTCCCCCCGTGGGTCCATTATGACAAGCCTTGAGGATTTCAGCGGCTTCTTGGCCGTGAACACACCGTCGGATGACTTGATCCGCACAGATTTTGAACAAGTAGGGGTCGTCCCAGAAATAATGTTTAACATCTTTGAAAAATTTATTCTTTTGTTGGGACGACATCCCTTTCACAACAAAGTTACTCGCATGATAGTTTGCAAAGTCGGCAAACCATGGGGTAATCGAATTTTCATGATGAGATACCACATTAAGAGTCTCGAGAGGAAACATTTCGTTTATTTCCTTTTTCTCGAGCACACCTTGATGTGGATTTTCAAGACGAGAGAGATGATCAGCCGCTAGGTTCTCGGCTCCTTTTTTATCACGGATGATGATATCAAATTCTTGTAGGAGGAGAATCCATCGGAGCAATCTCGGCTTAGCATCTTGCTTAGCAAAAAGATATTTGAGGGCCGAGTGATCCGTATACACTATGCTTTAGGACAAGATCAAGTATGGCCGAAACTTCTCGAAAGCATACACCACGGCTAGTAATTCTTTCTCCGTCATAGTGTAATGTGCTTGAGCTTCGGTCAAAGTTTTGCTAGCATAATGTATAGGCTGGAAATGTTTTGATTTTTGTTGCCCCAATACTGCACCTATGGCGAAATCACTTGCATCGCACATAAGCTCAAATGGTAATTCCCAATCGGGGGCAACTAGTATTGGTGCTTCAGTGAGCTTCTTCTTAAGAGTTTGAAAAGCTTCAACGCACTCACTAGAGAAGACGAAAGGAGTATCCTTTTCAAGAAGTCGGGTCATAGGCCGGGATATCTTCGAAAAATCTTGAATGAAACGACGATAGAAACCGGCATGACCAAGGAAACTTCTAACTCCTTTGACGGTTGTGGGAGGAGGTAATTTTGCAATGACGTCAACCTTAGCTTTGTCAACCTCAATCCCGTTCTTAGAAATTTTATGGCCAAGGACAATTCCTTCTTTAACCATAAAGTGACATTTCTCCCAATTTAGACTAAGATTCATGTTTTCACAACGTTCAAGCATCTTTTCCAAATGGGAGAGACATGTTTGGAAAGAATCACCAAAGACCGAAAAATCATCCATAAAGACTTCCATAGTCTTTTCGATCATGTCATGGAAAATGGCTATCATACACCTTTGGAACGTACCGGGAGCATTACACAAGCCGAAGGGCATGCGTCGGTAAGCAAATGTTCCATAAGGACACGTGAATGTGGTCTTTTCTTGATCTTGTGGGTCAATGGGTATTTGGAAGTAACCCGAGAAACCATCGAGAAAACAATAGTATTCGTTTCCGCTAATCTCTCAAGCATTTGGTCCATGAAGGGTAATGGAAAGTGGTCTTTACGGGTAGCTTCATTTAACTTTCGATAGTCAATGCAAACACGCCATCCCGTAACCAATCGAGTAGGAATCAACTCGTTTTCATCATTTTCAACAACGGTTATGCCACCCTTTTTGGGCACACAATGAACGGGGCTCACCCAAGGACTATCCGAGATAGGGTAAATCAATCCGGCATCGAGAAGTTTTATGACTTCTTGTTTGATAACCTTATGAATTTTAGGATTCACTCTTCTTTGATGTTGAACCACCGGTTTGAAGTCATCTTCCATAAGAATCTTGTGCATACAAAATTCCGGGTTAATACCCTTGATGTCGGAAAGTTTCCAAGCGATGGCTCGCTTGTGTGACTTCAAAACCTTTATAAGAGCGGCTTTTTCATCCTCACTCAAGTCTTTAGCAATGATGACGGGTGATTTATTGTCACCCTCCAAAAATGCATACTCGAGATGAGGTGGTAAGTCCTTAAGTTCGACCTCGGGAGGATCATTAGATTTTTCAATGGTTTTGATTTCTTCTTTATGAAGTTCTTGAGGAGGGAGTGATGAAGGATCATCATTGAGCAACTTCTCGAGGAGAAGAATATCTCCCTCGATGTCAATTGGAGCATGATCAATTTCCCATGAAACCGAATCACTAGACAAATATGCTTCAATCTCTTCCAAAATAGAGTCACTTCCCTCAAACGGAGTGAGGGACGGGGAAGAGAGAGCGACGATGGGATCAACCGAAGTGGGATTGCCACTCGAGAATCCAAGAAGTTCTTGAGAATACTCCTCCGACACAATGTCAATGACATCAATCATGTTGACGGAAGTGTCTTCATAATTGGGGGAGTATCTCGTAACTTGATCGAGATTGAAAGTAACGGCTTCCTTGTTTGCCCGCAAAGTGATTTCCCCTTTATCAACGTCGATCAATGCAAGACCCGTTTTTAAGAAGCACCTCCCAAGGATGAGGGGTACTCGAGGATCGGCATCAAATTCGACGACAACAAAGTCGGCGGGGAAATGAAACTTGCCTACTTTCACAAATACATCCTCGGCTATTCCCAACGGACGAGAATTTGTGCGGTCCGTAAGCTCGAGGATCATACACGTAGGTGTAAGCGGGGGTAACGAAAGCTTCTTCCACATGGAGTGTGGCATTAAGTTAATGCTCGCACCAAGATCGGCTAAAGCGGAGCATTGAACTAATCCTTGAAAATCACACGGGATGAGGAATTTTCCGGGGTCTCCTAACTTTTCGGGAAGTTTTTTAAGGATAACCGTCGAGCAATTCTCGTTCAAGGAAGTTTTAGCCAACTCGGAAATTTTTTCTTTGGTGCTCAACAAGCTTTTGATCGTCGGACCAAACTTGGGCATTAGAAGGAGAGCCTCCGCGAAACTAATCTCGAAGTGCGTATCTTGAAAGATTTGAATAAGCTTCTCCATTTGTTGATTAGTTTTATCACGGAGCTTTTGGTCATTAAGCCTCGAAGGATAAGGAAGTGAAGGCTTAGGATTGGTCATCGGAACAACGGGTTCCGGAATTGGAGGTAGGACAACCGAATGTTGGACCTGTGCGGTACTTCGTGGGCTTGTAGATTGCACCTTGTCCTTTGTCACCTCGGTTTCTCGTTCTACTTCCCTCATCGGAGAGGGTGTAGGCATCGAGGGTCCATCATATGTTTAACCACTCGGTGGCAATAGCATTCAAATCTCCCTTCGGGTTGGGAATTGTGTTACTCGGGAGAGATCCCGAACTCGAGGGTTGAGATGAAGAAGAGGGTTGAGCTTGATGCAAGAAACTAGCCATCATGTTTTTCAATTCATTTGTTTGTCTAAGCACGGTCGTTTCAATCTTGTTATTCAACTCAGCTTTCAAATTAATTATCGACTTTTGCATGTTACGAATGTTTGCTTCCGAGGTTTTCTTGTAGTTCTCAAACTCCGGAATTGGTGCAACATAAGGATAGGTTTGTTGAAAAGCTTGTTGTTGAGGAAGAGATTGATAATTTTGCGGTTGAGGAGTTTGATGATTGAAATTCGTTCCTCGATTCTGATTGTATCTTTGATTAGCATCAACGTTTTGGTTTTGATTCTGATTAAAACGGTTTTGGTGAGTAGGTACTGGTGCAAAGCCGGGTGGTCCCATTTGATTAGCAAGGTATCCTTGATTCAGATTAGGATTGTGATTAGCGTGGCCACGGTGGCATTTCTGACGTCGCCATCGGTGGCTTGACAATTGTAATACGGATGGGGACCACCGCAAATAACACAAGTTTCAA
Organism: Chrysanthemum makinoi; assembly: GCA_910596185.1. Lineage (NCBI taxonomy): Eukaryota > Viridiplantae > Streptophyta > Magnoliopsida > Asterales > Asteraceae > Chrysanthemum > Chrysanthemum makinoi. The sequence goes on along the minus strand of OU343221.1, from coordinate 103,697,989 downwards.
TAAAGGCTTTCATCGGTTCCGTTTTCTGAATCTGGGACTTAAACTCTTTCATCATGCTATAAATAGCGTCGGTAAGTCCTTCCAATTTTGACTCCACAACGGATGAAGAAGAATTGGTAGTAACCTTAGCAACAATCACTTTGTTTCTGGATGTTATAACCTTAGACTTGTTCTCGATAATCGTTCTAATATCCTCGGGCATACGACTCAAGATATTACCACCGGCGGCCGCATTAAGCGAATCTTGGTCGTTTGGGTTTAAAGCATTGTAGAACGTATCGATCTGATGAAGGTCGGAGAAACCGTGATGTGGACATTTTCGTAGAAGTTCTTTGAATCTATCCCACGCTTCTCCAAAACTCTCGTCGAATCTTTGTCGGAAATTTGTTATTTCATTCCTTAACATTGTGGTTTTCGACAGAGGGAAAAATTGGTTAACGAATTTCTTAGAGAGGTCTTCCCATGTTGTGATTGAACGAGGGGGTTCTTTCTCAAGCCAAATCCGGGCTGCCCCCTCGAGGGAAAACGGGAATAACATCAACTTAATCGACTCATGAGGGACGCCCCGAAAGTTAATAGTGGAAGCCACTTGATTAAACCAACGGATATGGGCGTGGGGCTCATCCCTATCAAGACCGCAAAAAGGTTTAGATAAACCAAGTGAATCAAATTAGTCTTAAGTTCAAAATTTTCGGTGTCAATTGGTGGTACGACGATAGCATCACCGTAGCCGTCTACGGGAGCTTGAAGTAACTAAGACATGGTTCGAGTATCCGCCATTTCGGGACTGGGGGCGGGATTAGTACGAATCTTGGGTTCGACTAATAGGGAAGGACGTCTATTTCGTCTTCGCGTAATGGTGGCGAGTTCAAGAAGGGGATTAGAAGAATCAGAAGAACGTGTGCGCATGCACTTCCAAAAACAACACTTTCAATTAAAACAAGACCGAGGCAAAACACAGGGAACTTAAACCAATAATCCCACGTAAAATGATCACTTCTATAAGATAAACGCACAAAGGAGCGGAGAAGCTTATTAGGTTAGCGAAGCTTATTAAAACCAACCTCTTTTGGCCGCGAATTTAATGTCGTCCGTCCTTATACCCCTCACACGCGTTTGTTTATCCGATAGAAATAAACCAAATCACGAGGGACACAAAGGCAAGTTTTAAATCTTTTGTTCGGGAACTTATAATGATAACACCTCAGATGAGAATGTTATATTGATTGTGTCTTCTATATTATTTAAAACAACAAGCAAAAATCTTTTTGTATTTTTAATCTTTTACATATATATACAAAGAAAAGAAAAATGTTTTTGTATTTTTGTATTTTTCAAAAACAATAACTTCACGAGGAAGGTTCTTCAAGTCACTAATCGTCAAATACTTCACGATATTGTCGCAACACACCTCCCCGGCAGCGGCGCCAAAATTTGATTCGTCTTTTTGTGAGTGGTGAAAAACACAATATCAATATATATCAAATTAACCGTAAAATTCGACAAATTAACCCTTTAGGAAAAAGGTCAACGTATCAAATCTTACGGGTGTGATAAAAGTGATACCGGAAAAGTGATTTCTCGGGTCGTGTCCCAACGAGGTGTGAATGGAAGGAATCGTTGAGTTTCGTGATTTGAACTTGAATTGGTTTTGATGATTTGTTTGGTTTGAATTACGTTTTCTACAAATTAATTAACGGGAAGGTAATTAAGGCAAGGGAACCCTAAGAAACTACAAATTAACTATTACTAAGCCTAAGGAATGATAAAACGAAGCTAAACTAAGTCCTAGGGTGCTAAAACTAAAAAAAACGTAAAAACCGGCAACCACCCGAGCCATAAACGTAAAAGTTTTGCAATTTAAGGGCTACGGGTGTGAAATCAATTTTCCTACGTCCTAATTGACTAAAAATAATTTTAGAAAAAGATCGGGAATTTTTTCGACTTTTAAAATAATTACTACGAATTAAAATCTAATTTAATCTAGTTAATTAATTAAAAATACTAAACATTTTGAGAAAAATCTGAAAAATTCACAGAAAATACTTTAAAGGGCACTGATCACAGGAAAAACTGAAAAAGTGATGGTTGCTTTGAACGATAAGCAGTAAATAAGCTGAAAAGGTCTTATAAGCAAAACTGTTTTTAAAGCTTAAGAGAATTGTTTGTGTAAAACTCAACGAGACACGTCCCAAGGGCGCAGTGTTAAGAGTGTGTGTGGTGGGCTGGGTGGCAAGTGTTCGAATCCCAGCAATGACAAAAGTTTTTTTTTGAACCCCTTTTTTTAAAAAATTTTCTTTCCAAAGCTACTTTGTCAGATCAAAACAGGAAAACTTTGTAAAAACGTTTTGTGTGAAAAGCTTTAAATAAGCTGTTTTACACAGCTTATTCCAACAGTAGCTTATCAAGAACTACCAAACACCCCTTTAACAACTGTTAGGCACATTTGCACATATAAGCAGTGACAGTTTAAGATAAACAAAATTAAATTCATAAACCAGCTAACATATTGAGCAATAAGCTATAAAAGGTAACAATAAAGGGGAAAAGCAGTTGGGTTAAGTTACTATAAGGGAAGTCCTAAACAGCTAATCAAATGGAAATAAGCAAAAGCAAGCTACAATAAGCACTACATAAGCAAATCAAACTAAATAGTAATAGACCTAAACTAAGGCACCTACTGGATCCTAGAAAGAATGAATAAGCAATAGGGGAAAACTAACAAGCACTATAAACAAAAAAAGAAAAAGAAATAAGCTGCTGTTGTGGTGTTGCAGTCTAAAACAGGCCAAAGGGCTTACTTGGGAGCTTATTTTGGATAAGCTAGAGTGTGAGGTGGCTTCTGAGCTTGAGGGCACTTGAAGTCAACCCAGCTGGCTCCCTTTTGCCCCACTTTCTGGCCCAATATAAGCTGAGAAAAAGCTTGGAGTTGGACTGAATTTCATGTGCACAGAACATCATTGTGGCCAAATGACCCACTTTGACCCATAGGCAGACCCCTTAAACCATTTTTTTGAATTTTCTCCTTTTGACACAAGTAAGATAAGCTAATGAACTTGTGATTTTTATTTTTTATAATTTTTTAACTTAACAAAAACTTGGTTTAAACTGCAACGGAAAACTTGAGAAACTTAATTTTTTTTTCTTTTGTCTTTGAAACAGATAAAACTCAAAAGGTTTTGTGAAACAGAAAAATTTTCTTTTTAAGCTAAACTGGACACTACTGCGTAACACTCTTTAAATCTTTTAAAACCTTAACTAGGAACTTAAAAAAACTGACTTTGAAAGTCAAATGGGTAAAAACAGATTTTTGGCCACCTTCTTCCCTTGACCCAAACACTCTTTTAAAGGTGTTTTCAGTAGAACTGTTTTGAAAGAACTAACAACTTGGAAATTTTTGGAAGAAAACCAATAAACACCTCTACTAAAACTGTTTAGATAACTTGATAAGATCTAAATAAGCAGTGAGAACTTAAACAAAAATTGTAACAGGATAAAGAAAACGGATGCTTTTCATTGATAAAAAAAAAATTACAAGAGAACTTAAAAACATAAGATTGATTTAAAAACTAAGTAAAGGGGTGCCTTATACAATGGCTACAAGAGCTATTTATACTAAAAGCTAATGGGGTCTTCCTCTCTTCCATCTGTGTTTCTTCTGTGAGACAAACCAGCTTCAGAATCATTTGTGCTTTCTTAAATTGATCTCCTCCATCAAATAATTAGGTATAGATGGGAACGAATCCGAGCCATCCATTGGGGCTTTTTGACTTGGATTGCTGAGGTGGAGTGGGAAAGAGGAGGGGAAAGATTAGTAGTGGGTTTGGGAACTGGGGGTGACTGGGTAATAGCTTGAGGTGAGGTTGAGTGTTCTTGGGGATGGGTTTTCTGGGTAAAAGGGTTGTGGTATTTCTGGGTTAGAGAGAAAGTAGAAGGAGGAGGGAAAGGGGGTCGTGTGGGGCGTTTTTATTATTGGTGAAGGGTTCAATGGAAGGGGTTCAAGTGGGAATGGAAGGGGGTTCTAAAAGGGATAAGAAAGGGGTCAAGTGGAAGTGGGGGTTCAAGGGTCAAGGGGTTTGGTATTTTAATCACAAGGACCATTCTTGTAATTTCTGATTTTTGAGGGACTGAAATTGTAACTTTCCCAAACTTCTCAAAAGGTCCAAACATGCCAAGTTTCATTAGTACAAGGACCATAAAAGATAATTTTCCATTTTTAAACTTCCAAGGACTATTTTTGCCAATTTTGAAACTTGAAGGACCAAACTGGTAAATTCTCCAAACTTTTTACCCAAGGATCATTTTTGATAAATTTTGATTTTGAAAGGACTTGGGTTGACTTTAATTTCAAAACAAATGCTCAGGGACTGATTTTGTCAAGATTTGAAAGTTGAGGGACTGAAACTGCCAATTATGCAAACTTAGCTCATTTTTCATCTGATTTTAAACATTTTGTTGAAACAAACAGACCTTGATAGATCTTGAGCTCGTGGATCGTTATATATGCCTATGTAATCACAAGCACAATAAAAGACAATCTCTACTACTTATATTTATCAGCGGAATATAAACACAAGTAACAAATAACTAAGAACTCTGTGATCCTCTATGGATCTTTATATTAACTAAAACTAAGTTTTTCAATCGGTACATTACTCATTCTAATGTGTTCCTTTTATAGATAAGGAACCCTAAACAAAATCGCTAAACCGTTTCCCAAGAAACGTATAAACATAAAACTAAATAAGATATACACAATCACTTCCTAATAAAGCTCATATATATCCAAACTAAATATACTAAACACGGAATACTCACTTCCGCAGAAACAAACTAATAACTATAATACTTCAGCAGATTATGTCTTCGGCAGAATCTACTCTTCTTCAGCAGAAACCATTCGGCATTAATTTCAGCATAATCCAAACTTCACATAATTCCCAACAATCCTCCCCTAAACTGGAATTTGACTTGGTTAAGTTCCAGTTTCATGATAGATCTTTAACAGAACAGCTCCAGAGGATTGTACGTGAACAACATCAGCAAAGAATCCAAAGAAGAACATCTCTATGATGACAAACATGAAACCTCCAGACCTTTGCAGCAACAAATGAAAATAGGTACATCAAAACAAATTAGTTTCATACTATTCTCATCACATCCAGGTGTGTTAACTCCTATGAGAGGTGAATCATTGAAAATAATGGATTTGATGTCTCTTTACCAATAGCCATCACTCCTGGAGTAGCCATATGTTTAAGTTCAGTAAACTATGGTACACCGATAACCATCTGATTTATTGGCAAACCAAAGAACCATATAAACGGATATGACATGTCTTTACCTGTAGCCGTTTGCTCAGGACTAGTCAATTCTTAGAATTGGTGAATTGATAACCAAATATGGAATGCCACTGCCTTTACCACAAGCCATATACATGTGGGCTAGTCAATTCTTGGATTCCAAAAAGGAATAAACCATGGTGAATTGAAAACCATACAACACTCAGCAATTAAGCATGGGTGGTTGCATACCCTATGATTTTTAGCAAACCATTACAGCTATCAACAGATTTGATGTGTCTTTTCCAAAGCTGTACCCTTTGGACTAGCTAACTCTTTGATACACACAAGGTATATCTGGTGAGTCAAGAACCATTAAAAGTATACAACAAACCTGCATAAAAAGTTAGATAAACCAAAAACATTTTTTTTAACTAAATAAAGAAAGAAAACAAAAATTACAAAAGAAACAAAATAACAAAAATTATAAAATAGTACAATCAAGATGAACCTTTATGGGCCAGAAGCTGATTCTTAATCAAACCAACACATTGAGAAGCATGAAGCTCATCATTGCCAACTGGATTAGGAGGCACTTCCAACTTCTGTCTCAGCAATCGTTCCATAAAAGTAACTGATAAAGGATAGAGCTTATCCGATAGCATACACAAAATCATTCCACATGTGGTCTCAACCACATGAACACAAGGCAGAGGATAAAACCTCCAACTCTCAATCTCCCACATATATGAATTCTTCCAGATAGAATACCCTTTACCTTCTGGAGATTGAGAATCAAACAAAACCTGAAGATCTCCCAACAAATATAAACCAGAACCTATTGATGGATGAAAATTATAATACTGAATGACATGTTCATACAGCATTTTCAAATCATGTCGAGTCACCAAATGAAGAATTTCCTTCAAGAAATTGAACTGAATAGCAGTATCATCCAGTCGATAAATAGTGTTAAGCTTCCCAGCTGTCCAATTGACCAATACCACATGAGTTCCTTCAGGAAAAACTTCAACAGGTCCAACTTTAATAAAGGTAGATTCATCAGCCTTGAGATCTAAATAAGGAGTCTTTGAAGAATGTTTCCTCGCCAGTCTGACAGAACTCCTTAAGGAACTGTGTTTCCTTTTAACCAAACTTTTCTGCCTCCTTCCAGCTATTGGATCTGTATCAATCTTTAGAGCATCATCCTGACCCAATGAGTTACCCAAATCCACAGTTGGCAATACTTGGAAGAAACCAAAGAAGATTCAAAGCGAAACAACCACATCAGAAGAAGGATTAGCTTCAGAAGATGTTTCAGAAGTAACAACTGGAGAGATCACCAGAGGCAAAACAACATCAAAATTTTCCACTATCTCAACTGTTTTATGTCTCTTAGCTTTAGGAACATCAGACATTGAAGCAATTCTTTCCAATTGAGAAGAAGAAGTAGAACCAGAAGAGGAAAACTTCATAATCATATTAAACTGTCTAATCAAAGCATCATCAGACAAAGCATAGATTTGCTTCATTGACATACCAGAATTATACATAGCAGAATTCTTCACAACTCGCCTCATATAATTCCTCTTCGAGCAAACAGTCATAGGTTTTCTCTTTTGGCTTTATTTCTTTGAGCAATCAGAGCTCTCCTCTTTGCAGCAGATTCTTGCTTCCTTTGATTACCAAGAGCCACCATTTTATCCACAAAATTCTCATCATCAAAAGATGCTCCTAATATAAGTTTTGCAAGATTTGGATCAGATGCACCTTGAGTAGTATAAGCATCCCATTGATCATCAGTGATCTTAGGAAATAATGCATCAAGCTCTAATTTTCTTTCAGGAGACAAATTAGAATCGACCGTCTTGAAGAAATTTAGCAACAACACGACTCTTCGCATATTCTCATAATCAACAAACATCCGAAGCCTGTGCTTGATTTTCTTCTTCATCACCATACCGAATTAATCATATCATCAATCACATCTTCCTGTCCTTTGTCGAAGATGTCTCAAGAGAACCAATTTGAGCTTGGAAGGAACAATCAAACCAACATCGAAGAAACATGTTGAGACAATTCCTCCACAGGTGTAGAAAACTTCGAAGAAGAATTTAACTTATACATTCTCCCAGCTATAAAAACTTCATCATCATCTGCTGAAGGTGAAACATTTGGTTGTTCTTGTAAATATGAGGTTTGACCATGATCAGAAGCAACCTCCTCAACTAGAACATCAGCAGATGCATCAACAACATTTGGCTCCTTTGAAGTTTCAGCAGATACCTTATTCAAATATTTTCTGCTTCTTTTTCTAGCAAATATAATAGGCACCTTGCTCCTTGAAGATTTAGCAATTGGAGAAGAAACATCAGATGTAAGAGCTGCATCAGCTAAGATTCCAAGGGATGCATGAAGATTCTCTTCGTCCTCCTCTTCAGAAGAAACCAAACTTCTCTTTTTACCCCTCTGACTCAGTAATTCCTCCAAGTTCTCAACTTTAGTCTCCAATTCTACAATCTTATTAGCAAGAATAGACTTGGTCTCTGCAAGTTCTTTCTTAAGATCAGTCACCTCACTTGCATACTTGTTCATCAGAGCATATAATGAGGTAAGTGTAACAGGATCCTCATCTGCATCAGCTGATTGCTCAGTTGTAATTGGAACTTCATTTGACCGTTCAGGAGTAACATTAACCTGACCAACATTAGAACATCCTTCACCAAATGGAATCCTAATAGGACTCAGTGTAGGCAATCTATCAACATCAACCTGAACCTCATCAATATTAACCTGAACCTCATCAATATCAACCTGAACATCATCAATAGAAACATGTGTAGGTGATTGACTAGGACATGTTCTAGGTGAAGGAATGGATGCCTCAGCAACAGCAGAAGGGCCCTCATCAACATCAACTGAAATATTACCATCAGTAGCATTAACAGAAGGTAAAATAACAACATTACCCTCATCAGCAGTCTCATTCTCTTGAGGCAACATGGCAGCTAACAAAGGAAAATGTGTCCCCTCAAATTTAGTTCTCATCGAAGCAAATAACTTAGAAGTCAAAACTCCTATGGGATGAAAAGCTTGGGTTTGTGTAGAAACATTCAATATCATCTGTAAGAACCTAGGGTACATAAAAAACTTACCCTTTTTCCTAGTTATATTTTCAACCATATTATCAAAAATAAACTTAGAAAAATTATAAGTCAAACCCTTAGATAGACAAACAATACCACATCCCAATTGGGTTGAAAACTGATCCCATCCTCCAGACTTATTGCTTACACACTGGAGCAAGGTATGAACCAAAAATCTCCACATCGGACACAGCTGATTTTTTAACCACATATCAGTCCGAGTACCTTGATATCCAATCGCCCTAAGCCCTTCAAGTACCTCCGCAGAATCAAAATGATAGACTCCATTCTCATCATTCAAACGGAGTTGTCTTCTTATCAGTTCTTCAGTCACTACATACTCTGTTTCGTCAACTCTTGCAACAATCTCTGTATCACTTCTTTTTGTAGCCGATGCCCAAAATTGTGTAACCAAGGATTCATATATAGCATTTGGAGAATGCGTTAAAGCATACTGAATCTTTGATCTTTGTAAGAATGCAATCATCGGCCTATACAACTCATCTCCCCGAGCAGTTCCGAGAAACGCGACCTTATTATGATCATGTTTGAATTGAAGCGCCATGAGAGATTTTGAAAATTAGGGTTACTATTTGCACAAATGGAAGTGTTTTGAATGAGAGAAACAAGTGAATCACTTATAAATGGAACGAATATACGCCAGTAGAGAATAAATAGAAATTTCCCAATTTTGGTCAAAGTTGACCAAAGATGACGTGTACGTCTACTTTTACTCAAATTCACTTTCAACTTCGGTAGAAACAGAAACCATTCTGCTAAAGTATACCAATCAGCAGAACCAGATGAAGTATTCAAGAAGCTTCAGTAAATATCTTTTTACTGTTTCACCCACTAGCATTAAATCTCATTACCATGGAACCGTCTATAAAACAATCCCAATGCACACATCCCTCTTCATCAAAAACCCCCAAATATCATTCCAAACCCTAATTCCACCAATACTCCAAAATTAGCCATCATAAACAATGAGTAACAAACCTGAGATCATAGATCTCACAACATCATCCTCATCATCATCCTCATTAAGTGAAGATACAAATCCATGGCTTCATTACTTTCCAAAACCATATCCACAACCAAAGAAATCACCCTTTCTCCCTTCATCAGAAGATGATAGTGTAGAAAATCCAAGTGAATCTGCTGATGATTCTGATGACTCCTATAAGGAGAGAACATCTTACTCCCAACCCCAAAGCACCTCAGCCTCAAAGAAGGCCACGAGCCAAAAATCCACCACTTCCAAAAGACAGAGAGGTGGTTCTTGGTCTTTCTGCATCAGGTTTTGGTGCATCATCACATATCGTATAAGGGAAGAACTTAAAGAGAGTAGATGGATTGCATTTTGGTTGAAATACATAGATGAAGCACAAAGGACACATTGTTTTTATCCATCATCATATGTGGTCATTGTCATCATCATCGTTTGCATCAATCCATCCTCTCCATTTTGATCCTTAGCATCTTCGTCGTACTGGTCATGCATCTCCAGCCATCAAGATAGAATGAATGGGTGGTTATGCAAGACTTCACGAATGCATATCCAGCATTTAGTGTGAAAGATGTGAGCGATCATGCATATCCAACAGCCTGTTAGATGTTGGAACGGATGATATGTAATAGATTAGGATTAGTAGATCATGTAGATGCATTTGATGTTGTCAGTACTCTGTAAGTCGTAAGGTAAACTGTTTTCTTGAATGAATGAATGATCAATTTGCTTCAAGACTTCTTTTGAATGAACCATATAACTTCAGTACATTATCTTCAGAGGAAACAAATGACACACTTCAAAGACTTTGAATTCAGTAGAAACAAGCTTTAGCCTTTTTGACCATATCCCAAAAGAACAATCACTCTGCAAGACAAAACAAACACAGAGAAACACACAAACCAACAAAGAGAAACACACTAAGATTAAATTAGCAGGTTAGAGTTAGATAAAAGCAAACAAATATACAAAATTACATAGCAAATGCAAAGTTATACACAAATCCTCCCCTGAGGCATATGCCTCCCCTGAGGCCTATGCCTCCCCTTAAACTTTGCAGTTAAGGGTTAAGCATACCGATATGGACCACAAGATGTTGAAACCTTGGTCCATCAAAAGCCTTTGTTAACAAATCTGCCACATTATCATTAGTATGAATTTTGACCACTTTAATCAAATTTTTATCATATGCATCTCTTATAAAGTGGTGCCTGATTTCAATATGTTTTGTTATTTGTGAAAAACTGGATTTATAACAATGCATATGGTACTTTGATTATCAATAAAAATTGTTGTGTTCATGAAATTGTACCCATAATCCAACAAGCGATTTTGAATCCAAAGAACACATCGTCCACAACAATTTGCGTGACAGCGTACTACGCTTCAGTAGATGAGGTAGCCACAATAGTCTGTTTCTTGCATTGCCAAGAAATCAATCTCTTTCAAAGGAATTGGCAACCTCCAGTGGTGGACCTCCTATCCATTAGCACCAAAGGCATAGTCACTATCACTTTAAGCTTCCAACTTAAAAGGAGACTCTTTTGGGTACCAAAGACCTAGAAGAGGTTGGCCTTTGAGGTACTTTAAGATCTTCTTAACAGCATTGAGATGGGAAGTCAATGGAGTAACTTGATGTCGTGAACAAACACTCACAGCAAAAGTAATATCGGGCCTTGAAGCATTAAATACATCAAAGAGCCAATCATGGACTGTACGGATGAACATTCACAGGTGGATCAACGTCATTATTGGTCTTTGTCTTTGGAGCTTCATAAGGTGTAGTGGCAGTCCTTACACCCTCCATACCAAACTTCTTCAAGATGTCCCTCACATACTTGTCCGACGATAAAGATACCATCAGGTTTCTGCTGAACTTGGAGACCCAAAAAGAAAGTCATCTCTCCCATGGCACTCATCTGAAACTCTCCTTTCATAAGCTCCTCAAACTCCCTGCACCAAGCTTCCTTTGTGGATCCAAAAATAATGTCATCCACATATACTTGCACAAGAATAATGTCTGTGGAATTCTTCTTCAGGAATAGAGTCTTATCAATTGCACCTCTTCTATAACCATGCTTCAGAATAAATGTAGAGAGCCTAGCATACCGTGCTCGGATGCCCGATGTAGTCCATAGAGAGATTTGACTACCTTATAAACATAATTAGGATGATCTGGATCTTCAAATCCTTTAGGTTGAGTGACATAAACCTCCTCTTCAATTTCACCATACAAGAAGGCTCCTTTAACATCCATCAGATAGACCATAAAACCCATATAGGATGCATAAGCTAAGAAAATCCGTATGGCCTCAACTTTTGCCACTGGTGCAAACACTTCATCATAATCTATTCCCTCCTCTTGTCTATAACCCCGTGCAACTAATCGGCTTTGTTTTAATGACAACACCTCTTGCATCTCTTTATTCTTCGAGAATCCATTTAGTCCCAATTGCATACTTACCATCAGGTAGTGGTACCAATATCCAAACCTGCTGATTTTGAAATTGTTGCATCTTATCCTGCATTGCTTCAAGCCAACTTGAGTTTTCAAGAGCCTGAGCAACCCGGTTGGTTCCACTTGTGAGAGAAAATAAGCAAAGAACAATGTTCATAGTTTGTATGATTGTCTCTCTGCTGATTTGAGACATAAGAGATAAAAGCCACCTGACCATATTTAGAACGTGCTACAGTACCTCTTGTTCTAACAGGTGCATTAGGATCACCAATAATATTAGTCTGTGGATGAGCATTGTTGATCCTGGTAGTAGTAGTGGTGTTGACATCAATGGAGGAATCAAGATTAGTCACAGTAGGTTCAAAGTGTATCATAGGAAGGTGTGTTGAAGATTCCTGCTTTAGGTTGATGATGACCAAGATCTGAAGGTTTTGGAAACCGTGTATAAGGTTCTCCAAGGTCTGTTGACACTCTAGTAGTAATAGGAGTAGAGTCAACATGTCTTTCAGCCGAATTGGAGAGGTGAGGAGAAACAGAATCACTTTCAGCAGAATTGACATTTCTACTGATTGCTTCACTTGAACTATCTTCAACATTCCTCTCTGCTTCTAAATTGGCTGTATACTCTTGTTTCTTCAGTCTGGCAAGGTCCTCAGCATAATGGAATTCATCTTCACCCACATCGATATAATCTTTAGAAGTGTCACATACAAAATTGTTAGGGGAGAAGGAAGGCACTACAATGGGTTGTTCATCATCATCGACCAACTGTCGAATGAGCATCCAAAGTTCCTGCACCGGTAGTTGGAGATGCTTGAGAATCTGCATTTTGGTTAGCCATATGTCTAGAATAACCCAAGTAATCAGTCAAGTAATCAAGGTCAAATGACCAAACATGACCCTGTCCTTGAACATTAGGCTTGTCTTCTTGATACCTCAGATTCAATGTCTCCTCAATCTTCTTAGCAGATACATTGTAAACTCTGTATGCCTTACTATGGCGAATACCCCACAATGTAACCATCATCAACTTTCTCATCAAATTTGCCCAACGGATCACTTGTATTCAAAATTGTCACTTGACAGCCAAACGGTTTAAGGTAATGAATAACTGGAACTTTCCCAAAAAGAAGTTCATATGGTGTTTTAAGGTGTGGTCTAGTAATGGACACCCTATTGAGTACATAGCAAGCTGTACCAACAGCTTCAGTCCAAAACATGGTAGGAAGCTTAGAGTCTGCCAGCATTGATCTTGCAGCCTCTATTAAGGTCCTATTTTTTCTTTCTGCCACCCCATTTTGTTGAGGGGTTCTTGGAGTGCTATAGTCCCGTTTGATTCCCTTTGACCTGCAGAGTTCTATAAGTATAGCATTCTTGAACTCTGTCCCATTATCACACCTAATTCCTTTCACCTTTTTGTTCAACTGATTTTCAATGAGAGTAACAAAGTCCTTTAACACTACAGATGTTTCATCTTTGGTCCTCAGAAAGAATACCCAACAAAATTTGCTATAACCATCAGTGATCACCAGACAAAAATATTTATGATCAATGCTTCTCACTTGAGTTGGACCAAACAGATCCATATGAAGCAACTGAAGAGGTTCAGAAATAATGCTTTCTGCGTACAGGGAACACCTTTGTAGGAGGCTCGTCTTTGCTTTCCTTTGTTGCCTGCAACACAGTTATGATCATTGGTGAAAACTTTGGAAGGAAGACCTTGAACAAGGCCCAATTTAGAGAGCTGGTTGATGGTCTTAAAGTTGACATGGGCCATCCTTCTGTGCCATTTGGTGGACTCATCCACGGATGCTTTAGCCACCAAACATGTTAAGTCACCTGCTGGTTTGACATCTGATAAGTTGAATGTATAAAGATTGTGACTGCGAGGAACTTTCAGCAGAATTGAAGTTTCTTCTGGGAGTTTGAAGTCTTTAGATAGCACAAGACATTCATCCTCTGTGAAGAGTACTTTGTTCTTGGTGTCACATATTTGTGAGACTGAAAACAAATTGAAGTGTTGAAGTTCCTTCACATAGTATACATTCTCAAAGTCCAGCTGAGGTGTTTTGATGGTCCCTTTTCCAGTAATTCGTCCATCACTTCCTCCAAAGGTTACATTGCCTCCTCCTTCAATGGGCACAAAGTTATGCATCATATCCCTGTTTCCTGACATACTTCTAGAACAACCACTATCAACAATTCCAACATCTTTATGCTTAAGGGGATGATCCTACAACAACAACAAAAATATACAGAAAGTTAGTACACTATGGAGGCTCAAGTCATTGCTGACTTGAACCTGCCTTGTGGATCATATGAGTTATGCCATGTAGAAGTATAAGATCCACTATTGTTCTTGGGTTTCCATTGAAACTTAGGTCCCTGTTTATCCCAAGAACAACCTGCTGAGGTCTTGACAGCAGTGTCCCAGTACCCTTTCCCATCAGTCATAGGATTAACATGTCTAGGCCAATAACCATATTTAAAGTATTCACTGGTTGGTTGAACATATGGTTTTCTGATTTGTCTTCTCCAAGGAAAAGAATTATTATTATTAGTAGCTTGTGGAACATAAGGTGGTATATCATTAACATTGGTCCACATTGGTCTAGATTTCCTAGAATCACCACACCTACTCATCCTTTGCTCATGATAATCACAATCCTTAATTAAATGAAATTTACTTCCACACACAAAACATTTCTTCTGATTAGAAGATTTATTCAAACCAAAAGATGTATTATTACAAGCAGAAGTATTCAAATCAAAACCATGAAAAGAATTGTTTTTAACAGTACTATAATGCAAAGAATTAAAAATTAAGTCTTCAGAGGCAACTGTCTTGGAAGTAGATTCCTTGGCGCAACTCGACACTCTTATTGGTAGTCTTGGGTGCAGGCATGGGTGAAGACTTGGGAAGGTCAGACTTGTCATTTGAATCACACTCTGTTGACCCTTGCTTGGAGGACTTGTCACTGTTAACACAAGAGACAAGGTCATTAGAAGAAGTATCGGGTCCTGCAAGTCCTTTGACTTTTGGCCATAGAGATGGTGTGATCCATCAAAGTCAACTTTAATGGAAAGGTCAACGGGCATGTGCTCACCTCTAATAGGTCCACATACAGCATGTAGGTCACCTTGTTTTACAAAATTAGCTAGGCCTCACGATGTAGATTTACGTGTGTCATCCCTAGCTTCTAAGCCAACATATTTCTTAAAACCTAAAGCCACTGTAGAATTAGAAGCTTGACTACCATAAATAAAACCAGCTAGCTTATTTCCATTCATTATCCATTCTTTATGCAAAGCAATTTCCTTATTAAGTTTCTCCTTAAGCTCTAGATTTTCTGACTCTACATCTGCTCTTAACTTCTCAGACCATTTTAACTCATTTTTAGCACATTCGAGATCCCTTTCTAAAACACCTATTTTCTCATCATAAGCTATTTGATTCTTCTGAAACCAAACCTTTTGTCTTTCTAGTGTTTTTAAAGCCTGTTTATAAGCTTCAACTTCCACATAGCATTCATTATATTTAGGTTCCAAAATATCATAAGCCTCTTTGAGTGTATTATAACGTTCACTACAACCAAACAAACAGTTTTGTACCTGAGAGATACCCATTAAGGCTATCTGATCATGCCTATCCTCTGAAGTGCAGCTTGCAATCAAACCAACATTATCATTACCAGGACCATCATTATCATCCTGCTCATGTTGCTTCCAGTCCACATTGCTATCAAGAGTGATCAAAGCGAGATCCCTTTGAAGTTCCTGCCTTCCGATCACTGGCTGATAAGAAGTGTATCTTGTCTCATCACCAGCTTTCCTGTCTTTGCATTCTCTAGAAAAGTGACCCATCTGTTGACATGTGAAGCATTTAACCTTCCTCTTGTCAAACCTTGCTGGATCCCGTCCTTTGAATCCAAACCTTCTTCCAGCTTTTCGTTCAAAATTCTTGATATCCATGGAAAGCATGGCCAACTGCCACTTCAGCTTCATCTCTTCCATCTCAAGCGGGTCCACCTGATCAAAATCCTCATAGGCCAGATCCTGCTGAGGATCATAATCAGCAAAGAAGGATCCAAGAATATCTTCCATTATCCCACTTGATTTAGAATGAGAGCTTGATGAAGGAGCAGCATAAGATGATGATGGATATGGGCTTGGACCATAACTTGTCTTTGGAATAGAGGCTCCAACGAATGCAGTGTGACTAGCAAAAGAAGATGATCGAAAAGGGCTTCTTACATCATGTTCAAGAGCTTTAAGTTTGTGGTACAGCTCATCAAAGGTAATCATGTCCAAACCACCTTTAGCTTTTAAAGCAATGCTTACGTGTAGCCAGGATGGAGGTAAAGACCTCATAAACTTAGAATTACAATCATCATTATCGGCTTTGCTGCACTGATTCAACCGACTTAAAATCTTGTGAAACCTGTCATAGCCCTTGTGAAGTCCTTCCTCTTCAGAGATTTGAAAGTCCGCTGTTCTCAAAGATGGACTTCTTCAGTCTCCTAGACTCCTCATTCCCTCCGAACTTTGCCTTAATTGCTAACCATATATCCTTAGCATCTTGCATGAAGTGGAAATCACTCAAGTGATCCTCGGGAATAGCTTGCGTAAGAATGGTTCGACCTTGGTTTCTCTCGAACCGCCGCAATTCTTCGCCAGCTTTTGGGAGGAACATTCATCATCTTACCAAGAGCATCCGTGGTAGTTCTCTTCAAACTGCTTTCCCTTCAAGACTATCTCCCATAGATTCCAAATCAATGTTGGAGATCCAGGTTACGCATCTTCATCGCCCAAACATCATATTCCTCCCTTTTAAGGTAAGGAAACTTAGCATTGCTATTAGAGAGACTTAGTTGTTGCAGATGGGTGGAGTTTTGGTTGTTGGTGATTTCAGTATCAACATCTGAACCAGGCATGATGATTTTGTTATGGTTGTATGGGTGTTTCAGAAAAACTTGTCCTTAGTATCGTAGAGACTCTCACG
Organism: Chrysanthemum makinoi; assembly: GCA_910596185.1. NCBI lineage: Eukaryota > Viridiplantae > Streptophyta > Magnoliopsida > Asterales > Asteraceae > Chrysanthemum > Chrysanthemum makinoi. Next base: position 103,681,092 of record OU343221.1, on the reverse strand, counting down.
AGGCTCTGATACCACTTGTTGAAACAAACAGACCTTGATAGATCTTGAGCTCGTGGATCGTTATATATGCCTATGTAATCACAAGCACAATAAAAGACAATCTCTACTACTTATATTTATCAGCGGAATATAAACACAAGTAACAAATAACTAAGAACTCTGTGATCCTCTATGGATCTTTATATTAACTAAAACTAAGTTTTTCAATCGGTACATTACTCATTCTAATGTGTTCCTTTTATAGATAAGGAACCCTAAACAAAATCGCTAAACCGTTTCCCAAGAAACGTATAAACATAAAACTAAATAAGATATACACAATCACTTCCTAATAAAGCTCATATATATCCAAACTAAATATACTAAACACGGAATACTCACTTCCGCAGAAACAAACTAATAACTATAATACTTCAGCAGATTATGTCTTCGGCAGAATCTACTCTTCTTCAGCAGAAACCATTCGGCATTAATTTCAGCATAATCCAAACTTCACATAATTCCCAACACATTTTGCATCTGAAACATATAAAATATAATTTTGGGATATTTTCAGTATTTTGATGCATTTCTGAGTGTTTTTAAATGTTTTGCAGTTCAGATTTGACCAAAAATGATGAGTATTTCCACACTCATCAAGATCTTCGCTACAGAAATCTTACGGAGTGACAAATCAATCAAGGACCCCCTGCTTGGATGACTTGTAGAATTCTCATGGTCTCGCCTTAGAGAAGGACCTATATGAGGATCACAATAGAAAGAAAGAATAACAACTCTATAGATCAAGTGATCTATATGTTAGAAGAGAATGAGAGTGTTTGAGAGATTTAGTAAGAAGAGGGGTGAGTTAGAATGAAGAAATGACTCTCTATTTATAGTCAAAATCTTCCACTGTTCCCCGGATCCCACGGATCCCTCCCACTTGGGATCCGTCTAGTGTAATCCTAGGGATCTGTGGGACGCTCCTCTTTGTCCATGGGTTTTTTGGTTATGGGTCATGGGTTGGTCCATGGGTTTTCTTTAGATTCAATGTATCTAAGTATACATTGTATCTAGCCAACTTGGGTATGGGTTATGATCCATGGGTTATGGTCCATGGGTTGTGGTTTTTACCCATCCTAATAAACTATTACAACAAATGCTTAATTACTACATTTTTGTATTTAAATGGCAATATGTAAATGCTTTACAAAAATAACATGTATCCTTATAATTATACTTAAGATAACATTATATTTGTTATCAACAAAACACAAAGAGATCGCAAAATATTAATAAACGTTTTTACGGTTTATTTGTATTAACAATCTCCCCCTTTTTGTTGAGGACAAAACATAATGTTATGATGAGTAAAACTTAAGAATAGATGTAAGTTTTGAAAGCCCTAAGTTTTACTTCTTCTCCCCTTTTTGTCGAAACAAAAAGTTAACCCTTGGAAGAAATAAAAGTGTGGAAAAATTAGTCCACGTATCGCTAACTCCCCCTTGACGGTAGCTCCCCCTAGTTTGGGGCGTTTAGTGAAGAAAAAAAAATCCTACAAAGAGAAAGGTTAGTAACATGCTTAAATAATCTTGTGATTTCCGAGAATCAAGATTGAGAGCCAAGGTATGTAAACAAGGCCTTGTAATAAAACAACAAATTGTAGTGGTATTTATGCCACCTACAAGCATGTAAAAATAAGAACAAGACTTGTTCTTGAAAATGACTTCAAAAGGAAAAAAATACTAAAAATAGAAAATAGTAGTAATGATTCCTTCCATGCTTGCATAAGGTTATGGATGGAGGTTTGGATGAGTAATGGTATTGATGCGATCAAGGATGAAGTTGGGTATGAATTGCATTTCTTCCCTAACTTCTATTGCAATTTCCCTAGTGGATTAGCAATGTTCACAGTGTAGGTGATGTGGGTAATGAGTACGGAAATCTTCCGGTTTGTTTTGATTTGTGAGTTGCGGAAGTTGTGGTGGAAAATAGGAAAATACGTATCAATGTCCGGAATGATTGGAAGTGGTGGTGGAAAAGAACCTAGATGTTCTTGAAGTTTAATGGGAGCTAAAGGTGGTGATGTTTCAAGATCATTGAATATTGTGTTTGGAGAAGTTGGAGGTGTCGAAAAGGCTAATTCTTTTTGCTTTGGTTTTTGAGATCTTGTTGGAGTCGTAAGGAGTTCCAAAAGAGTAATTTTAGGTGGTGAATGATTTGGTGATGAAGTTGGTGTACTCGTTGGTGATGAAGGAGGTGCTATAATGGAAGCATCTTGTGGTGAGTTAGTTGATGGTGATGAGCCATATGATGATGGTTTTCCTAAGCAACAAGATCGGATGTTAATCCGTGCGGATATCCTAGAGTTTGATTTTGGTATTTTGGAAGGTGGAAGTACAAAGGTTTGGGTTTCATGGAGATGATTGTTTGTACTAGATGATTCATCTAAAGGATTTGTGGATGACATGGTGTATTTTGTTTGTGAGGATGAGATGGATTATGCAAGCATTTTGGGAGTTCTATATATAGAAAAACAAAGCATTGTAATGAATGATTGACCCAAAATGTGGATTAAAATCAAATGATTAGATATGAATTTAAGGCATGTGATCATGAGAACACAAGCATTAAAGAGCATACTCTCAAAAATAAAAAAATGTGGATTTTTCATCCAAAGTGAAAAATAGAAGGTAAAAACAACTTCTGTCTCACGGATCCTTCCCTTGAGGGATCCGTCCAGCATGAAAGCTGGGATCCGTGGGTCTGGTGATTCAGGCAGCACAAAATTTTCCTTTTTGGAAATTTTTTTGCCTAGTGTGTGCCTAAATGCAAACTATTTGGAGTTGCGGTTATCTCGACCCCTAAGAAGAAAAAGAAAAATAAACTAGAAGTAGAAAAACATCCTATTGAGATAACCCGAAAACACATATTTAGTACTTGAGTACGTAATTTAGTGTTTATCAATGCTCCTAATTTATTGTTGTTTAAATGAATGTACCCGAAAATACATATTAGTTATGTATCTCCTTTAGCATTCATAAGACATGAGATGCAATGAAAACGAGTTTTTACTTTGTATTAATAATGAAAAAGCGATTTGTCCTAGACGTGAGAAATTGCTTTTGTGAAATTGATACGGGAAGGTATCATCTTTTTAGAAAACATTTTGAAAACAGGTTTTCTTTGAAAATGTGTATGTAGTTATGTGTTTGCAACTTGTAAGAAAAAAAATAAGGAAGCTATAAGTAGAAAACTTATCTTGGGTTTTGAAAATTCCCGTATTGTTTGTGAGTTGTGCATGAAATAGAGATCCTAGACTCAGAAAGAAGAAGGCTAGTGTTTACATACCTTGTAGAGTCAAATAAGTTACGACGTTTGTTCCATTAGACCAAGACCAAGACGAAGTAGGTTGAATTGTTCCCGCTTCAACGGTTTGGTGAGGACGTCGGCTATGTTGTCTTCGGATGCTACCTTCTCAATAGAGATGTTCCCCTTTTGAACATTGTCTCTTAAGAAGTGATGACGAATCTCTATATGCTTTGTGCGAGAATGCAATACCAGATTCTTGCTTAAGTTGATGGCACCTTTGTTGTCACATAGGATGGCTATGTCGCTTAGATGAATGTCGTAGTCGACTAACGCTTGTTTCATCCATAGTGCTTGTTGGCATGCTTTGCACGGCGAGACGCATCGGCTTGTTGATATTGCAAGAGCCGTTTGTTTCTTAGAAAACCAAGATGTTAAACAACATCCCATGAAAGTACATACCCCACTTGTACTTTTTCTATCAAAGTAATCACCTGCATGGTCAGAATCTGCATATACAATTGTTTCTACTCCCGTGCCCTTAGGATACCATAATCCTAATTGTGTTGTACCCTTAATGTATCTAAATATCCTTTTTACGGCTTCTAGGTGTGATGTTTTAGGGTCTTCTTGAAACGAAGCAAAACAAGCTACTTTGGTTTTGAACTTGAGACCTTAATGTTCTTTCGTTTAGCTTTCCTATGACCTTATCTACGGGGTGATCTTTGGACTCTTTAATGTTTATGACTTCATCATTTAAAGGTTCTTCTTCTTCATTTATCTTTTTCTTTATTACTATAGCTTCACTTTCTACAATCTCGTCATCGACAAAAGGTGGAGAGGGTTTGGGTGGACTTTCATCAAATTTTATATTTAATGACTTTTCTACCTTCATTGTTTCTTTGTTTAATATGACGTAAGCTTTGCTATTTGGAGAGTAACCTAGAAAGATACCTTCGGTTGATTTAGGATCAAATTTTGTAAGGTAATCTTTAGTGTTAAGAATAAAACATTTGCTTCCAAAGACTCTAAAGTGATTTAACGTAGGCTTTTTGCCTCGGAGTAACTCATATGGAGTTTTACCTAAGATTGGTCTAATTAGGACTCGATTGAGTATGTACGTTGAAGTATCAACGACATTACACCAAAACTTTTGAGGTATGGATTGTTCATTAAGCATGGTTCGACTCATTTCTTGTAAGGTTCTATTCTTTCTTTCTACTACCCCATTCGATTGTGGAGTGCGTGGAGCTGAGAAGTTGTGAGTAATACCATTAGCGTCACAAAAGGCTCCAAATTGCACTTCATTATCGAATTCCCTACAATGATCCGTCCTAATAGACACTATAGGACTTCCTAGTTGTCTTTGGATCTTTTTGCTTAATATTTCAAAATAATTAAATGTTTTCGTTTTGTTCTTTAAAATTTTTGTCCATGTATACCTAGAGTAATCATCCACTATGACCAAAGTGTAGTAGTTGCCTCCATAACTTTGGATAGCGGATGGACCAAATAAATCCATATGTAGTAATTCTAGACACCTAGTTGTGGACACCATGTTTTTAGCTTTATGACTAGAATGGGCTTGTTTTCCTACATTACAAGCATCACAAAAGTGATGTTCATATTTTAACTTAGGTAGATCTCTTACTAGATCTTTGGATGATAGCGATTGAAGAAGTCGCATATTGGCGTGACCCAATCTTCGATGCCATAAGGTCGAAGTATCATCCATAGAGGTAAGACATAGTTTGTCTTTAGGTTCATTACCGATTTTAATGACATAGACTCCATGTTTCCTAATTCCTTTTCCTATGGTTATGCCATTTTTAATATCTTACTACCGGTTTCGGTAAAAAGTACATTGCACTTTTTATCACATATTTGTCCTATACTTAAGAGGTTAAAGTTTAGGTTTTCTACGTGACACACATCGTTAATGGTTAGAGATTTGTTAGAAATCGCACCTTTACCGATGATTCTACTTTTGCTATTTCCAAACACCACATTACCTCCATTGAAGGATTCATATGTGGAGAATAGATCTCTATTGCCGGTCATGTGCCTCGTGCACCCGCTATCCTTGACCTATTCATCCGGGTCTAGGTCGACCTTTAAGCATACCTAAGACAATAATAAACTCAAAAGTTTGGTCCCCATTTGTTCATGGGTCCATTAGTGTTAAACATTCCATTCATGTTGACATGTATGGATAAGATGAGTATGCATTCCATGGAGCAAAGTTTTGAAAAGGAAAACCATTTTGCATATTTGGGTTCCATCCCATTTGATGGTTACTTCTTGGATAAACGTTATTAGGTCTCCTAGATGGATTATGTTTTGAAAAAGATGGAGCTTTGTTTCTTGCAAAAGTAGGATTATATTTTGGAGGTGGTTGTCTAGTGGTGACATGAGTTGGTTTCTTCCTATTAATGATAACAAACTCAGTTCTAGATGAAGAAGCTACGTTATTACCACTGTTTGCTACAGCAGATCCACGGATCCCTGTCTGTACACTAGCCAGTTCCCTTCTTAAGGGATCCGTGGGATCCGCCACAACAGTGACTGGTTTTTCTAGTGCCTTAACAAATTTTGTTTCTTTATTTTCATTAGTTGATGGATCAAGTTGTTGAATACCTAAACCTTTTTGGTTGTTACCGGTTTTAACACCATCTAATATCGTATCTAAAGTGTTCGTACTCATTATAGTAATTTTAGAATCTAGATGATCAACTAGTGTTTGAAGTTGAATGCAAAGTTCACATTCACCACTTACTATTTTACCCTTTTCTAAACGTTTTAGTTTTGCTTTTAATTCTATGACTTCTTTATCTAAACGTTGGTTTTGACTCTTTAAAAGCTTGTTTTTGTTAATTAGTTTTAAGCTAATATTGCATAGTTTGTCATATTCATTATGCAATGAGTCGTCATCAAGTGATGAGCTACTATAGTATTCGTGACATACCTCGTCATTTTCCATGAGACAAATTTCTTCGTCCTCCTCGTCGCTCATTCCCCACGTGCCGCTCACGAACGCCTTTTGATCATCCCGTTTGGGACACTTACTAATAAAGTGGTTTGGGTCCCCACATTTAAAGCAAGTACGATCATCTTTTGGCTTCTCGTCCTCTTTGCTTTTCCGAAAGCCTTTCTTTTCGTCATACGGTTGTTTGACGTATCTTCCATTTCTTCTAAAGAACTTTTTAAAGTCCCTTACCGCCATAGCGTACTCCTCGTCGTCACTACTCGAGGAGGAGTTCTCTTCATCGCTTGAAGCCTTTTTGGCTTTAAGGTCAAGAGATTTGTGTTTCTCTTTCACCTTTGAGGCTTCGGAGTCTTTAGCAAGGACAAGCTCGTAGACTTTTAGGTTGCCTATGAGTTCATCGAGGGTGAGGATTGTCAAATCTTTTGACTCTTCAATTGTCGTCACCTTGGATCTCCACTTCGATGGAAGTGCCCTTAGATATCTCCTAACATGGTTACGGCTAGAAAAAGATTCATTAAGTGATTGTAAAGATGTAATAATAGTATTAAAGTTAGCAAATGAATGATCTATAGTTTCCTCATCCGATATTGAAAATTGTTCATATTGTTGAACAAATTAACCAATTTTATTATTTTTAACTTGTTGGTTGCCTTGATGAGTTACAACTAAAGAATTCCAAATTTCTTTAGAGGTTTTAAGCATAGAAATTCTTTCGAATTCCTTTTTCGGTAAAGCCTTATATAAAACCATTTTTGCTTCACTATTTTTAGAAAGCTTTTTCTTCAATTCATCATTTAGTTTATCATGAGGTATGTTAACTACATTCCCTTTATCATCTTTTGAGGTAGCCTCAAAATCGCCTTCAACAATAATGTACCAAAGATCAATATCTTTAGATTTCACATATGTTTCGAATCTATTTTTCCAATATATAAAACCATTAGTTTCAAGTAGTGGTGGTCGTTGCATAGATTGCCCTTCCTTATAATTTTCAGAACCCATAGTGATCGAAAAGTTTTTAAAATACAATTTTACTTTAAAACTTTTATAAACTTAGCTCTTGATGCCAATTGTGGAAAACTAGAAGGGGGGTTGAATAGTTTTGCCGATTTTAAGTTAGTTTCAAAAACTTTAGATTCGTTAATATGTGAGATCTTATGGATGTAGAGAAAGTATAGATCTAATGATAAAGTAAGTAAATAAAGTAAAGCAAAGGGAAAGAAATGACACAACCGATGTATAGTGGTTCGGCTACAAGGACACCTTCCTTGCCCTACTCCACTCCTCGAGTCACCTACTCGAGAGTTCAAGCACTATGTCAACAAACTCCTTCACTTGGCGGAGAAGCCTTCACAACGTTGCTTACACTTTTTCCGGTACAAAGCTAGATACCGAGTCCGTAACACGGTGGACCAAACCAACACGACTATTACACAACAAATATGTGAAATATCAAATACAAGATCTTCGCTACAGAAATCTTGCGGAGTGACAAATCAATCAAGGACCCCTTGCTTGGATGACTTGTAGAATGCTCGTGATCTCGCCTTAGAGAAGGACCTATATGAGGATCACAATAGAAAGAAAGAAGAACAACTCTATAGATCAAGTGATCTATATGTTAGAAGAGAATGAGAGTGTTTGAGAGATTTAGTAAGAAGAGGGGTGAGTTAGAATGAAGAAATGACTCTCTATTTATAGGCAAAATCTTCCACTGTTCCCTGGATCCCACGGATCCCTCCCACTTGGGATCCGTCTAGTGTAATCCTAGGGATCCGTGGGACGCTCCCCTTTGCCCATGGGTTTTTTGGTTATGGGTTGGTCCATGGGTTTTCTTTAGATTCAATGTATCTAAGTATATATTGTATCTAGCCAACTTGGGTATGGGTTATGATCCATGGGTTATGGTCCATGGGTTGTGGTTTTTACCCATCCTAATAAACTATTACAACAAATGCTTAATTACTACATTTTTGTATTTAAATGGCTATATGTAAATGCTTTACAAAAATAACATGTATCCTTATAATTATACTTAAGATAACATTATATTTGTTATCAACAAAACACATAGAGATCGCAAAATATTAATAAACGTTTTTACGGTTTATTTGTATTAACATGCGTGTAACAACCGGTAATTTCAAAACCTATTTTAAATAATAAATTATATTAATTATTTCTTGTTTTTCCGTATCGAACTTTTTTGAGTCAATTTGAACTTGAAAACGAGACGTTATCTCGTAAAACATGAAACTGCACATTACGCGAACCGGCACAACCTAAAACTCATAAAACAATTTGATTTAATAATTATATGAAATACGAGAAATTATACATGTGAATATTCATTTTAATCAGAAAAATTATTTCGGACGCAACGGCTTATTTTTCGTGAGTCGAATCGAACGTTTGCTAACCTAAATGGGGCCCATACCCTAATATTATAAAAGTTTACAAAAACTACAAAACCAGTCCCTGTGGAATTTACACCCCGCCACCCCTGAACTTTCAAGTAATTCCTTTTTGGTCCCTGCGATTTTAACTTAATATAAATACCCCAAACTAGGGTTTATTTCTCATAATAACATCACTCCACTCTCTTCCACATCTCTCTAAACTTAAAATTTAAGGGTACTAATTTTGATTATGGTGTCAAATCAAATATGTACAAAGATGTCATGCATTCATCTTGTAGCATATGTTTCAATAAAAAAAAACTTTTACCAATTAGTTTATTTACTATGTTTAAATCAACAAAATTTTAATCGAGGAATTGGATGAACCAATATTTCCTTAAGATGCTTCGCACAATAAATAGTTGTAGGTAGCTCCATTATGACGCACAAAGAAGCGGAGAATCGGGTCAGCGCGAAGCGTATTAAAAACCCTTCTTCTTTCGGGTCACAATTTAATGCGTTCCCCTCCTTATACATCTCTTATAGTTTGTCAATAATGGGTGAGCCTTTCTAGCTATTTGGTACAGTCACATCAATTGAGTAAAAATTTAAGATTTAATGCTTAAAACAAATCAAATTTGACCATCGTTTAGTCCAATTTATTTTTCTATTCGAAAATTACCCTTTGCTTACAACTTGTCAAACAAAATAAACAAACAAGTAAAATAAAATATAAACAACTAAATAATGCACACATAACTAACAATTAATATGTGTAAACAAGTAGCCACATGCAAACTTATTCGATAAAAACCTATTAATAATCATTTCTAGTTTTAATTATGCATATATTAACTAGGGCATACATCGACAAATCGATTGCATAAGCCATAGTTAAATACCATATAGCACATAATTGATTCATTAATTTAATTGAGGTCTTCCCCAATTCAAGAATTATCAACAATTATATGCGTAAACAACTTAACAATTAATTCATATAAGCAACAATCCATGACAAACATGCATGTTTTATCATGGATACTACATAACAATTACTACAAGTCACAAGATCGCATACAAATTAATGACATACCACATATTCATTAATAAATCACACAAATAAATATATATACATCTAGGTTTTCTAATTCAATAAGAGCACAAGGTATGGGGTGCTATTGGTGTGCCAAATGCATGCCATTCGTGTGCCAACTATACCGGAACATCGTGTCATTCGTGAGCCAAACGTTTTGAGCCAATGCAATGGCTCAAGCCATTTGCATTCTTGTGTGTGTGTGTGTTTTTTTTTTTTTTTTTTTTTATTTTTTTTTGTGAGTGAGTTGGTATTTCTCGTGGGGTATTTTGTGGGACCCAATAACATGTTAGTGGTGTGTTATGAGGGAGGGTTTTTTAGTTATTGGTATGTTATTGAGAGGTGTATGATGTGGAGCTGATGTGGCATACCAATAACGTGTTATTTGTATCTCCCTCACCTTGTGCTTTAACAAACAAAACCAAATAACAAAACCCTAATTTTTTTAATTAATTAATTTAGGGCAATCGTCCCCCTCTTAAATTAGGGTTTCAAACTTTAAACAAAACCTAGATCGACATATATACAAACACAATACAATTATTCGTTTTTTACGTGTTTTAGTAATCAATTACACATTATATAGGCTCGTGATGTCAGTGTTGGAATTAAATAACATGGCTATCATATAAATAAAAAACATAATTGAACAAGTGCGGAAGCGTAAGGATGATATAATTGTAAGGATCATATAATTGTAATTAACTAACTGAAAAATATCGTATGCGTACCTTTAGAAAATCGGATCAAGAATTAATAAGATCCCTAATTAGGGTTTATGTGAATTATAGAATTGACCATTGTGGAAAACTAGAAGGGGGGTTGAATAGTTTTACCGATTAAAACTTCGTTTTAAAGTATTTAGATCGACTTATGTCAATATATTTGGTTTGTGTGTTGGATATTGTTAGACAAATATATGAGTAAGCAATGCACAAGATAAAGAGTAAAGGAACACAAAACTATAACACGAGTACTTATAGTGGTTCGGCTACAAGGACACCTTCCTTGCCCTACTCCACTCCCCGAGTACCCCACTCGAGAGTTTGTAAGCACTACACAACACAAGCTCCTTAATGTGGTGGAGAAGCCTTCACAACGTTGCCTACTCTTTATCCGGTACTAGGCTAGACATCGAGTCATTCCACGAGGTAGAACCAAACCTATCACAGCGTCGCCTACACTTTATCCGGTACAATGCTAGATACCGAGTTCCATTACAAAGGAGGAACTACTACCCAACACTACACCACAACACAATGACCCCAAAGGAGACACACTCCTTTTTACAACACTAGAAGGATATCAATATCATTTAACCCAAACTATCTAACTTGTACATCGATGCACCATATCGAATGTACACCTTTGGCACCATTCACTAATGCCTTCAACACGACCCTTCGACACCTTTCACTAATGCCTTCAACACAACACTTCTATGGAGGGAGGAAAGAACTATCAACAAGATGCACTTCAGTGGTCTTGATGATGACGAAGCTTAGCAACTCATGACTTGAGCTTGCACATCTTCAAGAGGTGGTGATCTCGCCTTTAAGAGGAACCTAGAGAATCACACAAACATAAAACTACATAGAATGATCCTTTGGATATGTGGTTAGCGAGGTTAGAATACTGAGAGAAAGTATATCTAAGAGTGGTAGTGAGCAAGAGAGAAATGACTCACTATTTATAGACAAAACATGTCTATTGTCCCACGGATCCCTCACCAGAGGGATCCGACTACTGCAAAACCTGGGATCCGGCTACTGGGTCAGTTTAGTCCGGATTTCGGGTTGCAAACCGGGTTATGGGTTATGGACCATGGGTTATGGGTATTGGATTATGAATACCCAACAAGATGCAATGTACCTAGTCATTAGGTTATGGATCTTGGGTCATGGGTCATGGACTTTGGGTCATGAATCATGGATAATATCCAACATGACTTCATGTATGATGTCATGCAATGGGTCATGGGTTATGGATCATGCTTCATGGGTATGGGTTATGGACTTTGATTTTTACCCAACAACATTCATTGTACCTAGTCAATGGATCATGGGTCATGGGTTATGGACTTTGATTTTTACCCATTACTTAACCATTACAACATATACAAAGTACATATACATTTCTATAAAAATGTAAACACTAGTTGTTATACATATGCATTTCTATAAGATGTGAACAATATTACTTGTTAGTGTTTTATAAAAATGTCTTTGGTTTTAAACTTATTTACTAAACATGCTTTGACATAGTTTTAAAATGTTTAATAAAAGCGTGTTAGTAAACTATTGGCTCAAACCATTTACGTATTTTATTTGTTTCGTTAAAATGATTTTACGTTTGTTATCAACAAAACATTAGAAGATCGTAAAATATAAATAAACGTTTTTATGGCTTATTTGTATTAACAACCTTTACCGTTTTTTCAATTCAATCCAAGATACTAACAATAGTGTGTTAGTGTCACGTTCTTGTACACACATAATATTAACGAATTAAATTAAATGCTAGTTTTAAACCACAAAATGTTTTGTTTGTTGGAAAACAAAACCAATCGACCCCTAAGGGTTTTTATGTGATCGTCCAAAGAACAAAGAAAAGAAGAAAACAAGTTTTAGGGCTATTTTATGTGTACAAGAGATACAAAATAATAACCCTAAGCCTCGTTTATATACTAGAGAAAATTTATTGCTCAAGTTTGAATCGGATTAGGAAACCTAATCCCCCATTCGACCGGTTATGAATTCCTAGGGGAATTTCGGAACCTTCTTGACATCTAATTTTCATTCTAGTCCTTTTCTTTAACATTTAACGACCGTTAGTCAATTACCTTTAATTACTTTAACGTTCGTTAGTCGTTTTGTGTAATTAATAATCAAATACAACATTTTATATTTAATTATTAAAACTTTAATTCTCATACGTAAAGTGTACAATCCCGTGGTCTCGAGTTCAATGCTAGACATACAAATGTTAAATATCGTCCATAAACTAACACTAAGTAACATGTTAGTACGAAATTTCATGTGAGGGACTTCATCTGGGTAAAAGTATCGACGAGTTGCTGGATTTACGATTTAAAGTGTCTTAGCTCCTCGAACATTTACTATATGACATCTGAATTATGATAGCCCGAACAATGGTACGATATTATTTATAAAAATGACATAAAACTCGATTATCGAATAACTTATAAATTAGAACCGGTGACTAGTTTTAAAGTGTCGAAAATAACTCCAAACACTTGTTTTATTTTACAAACGATATATACCCAATCTTAATTAATGTAATAACTCTATAAAGCATGCTAATTTAAATACAAATGTTATTCTATAACCTAAGGCACATAATATGTTTATAGGTTATCGTTAGAGCTCTCGACTTCTCGATACACTATATTTCATCATATCCTACTGCTGATCACTACCGTGAGTTCATAGCCTAATTTTTTTTACCTTTTAAATGTTTTACAAACCCTTGAGGGAGATACATGCTATTTTTACTCAAACACAAGTGCTTTGAACTATATGCTTATCTGAATATTTTATTGGCACTAAGTACCATTATTGTCATGCACAAGTCCCTATATCATGAAACCATTAGTCACAAGATGTCGTGAGCGCGAATAATGTGAATAAGCCTATTGGAATTGACCAATCCCGTTTGTATTGACCAGTCAAGCAAACAAACGCACTCTATTTGAGTACACTAGGTATATCGGCAAAATACCTACTAGGGACACTGTTACTATTTTTAATATCAATTTCTATTGATATCCGTCAACGCTTTGGTTGTCATGAGCTTAGTGCAATATAAACTATTTTGTTTTCAAACTATGAGTGTATGATAACGTAACCTACACTGAAAATCTTGTGTTAAACTGATTAATTATAAACCTATGGATTTCACTCAACCTTTGTGTTGACGTTTTACGCATGTTTTATCTCAGGTCAATAGGTACAAGGCTGGCACGGAGGAGCACATATATTTAAAAGGCTATAAATTTTGTATTATCATTCATTAAACTTATATTATGTAATATATAACCGTCATACTACTGGGACCTCTCTTTTAAACTATGATATTTGAATGATAAATGTTTTAAAACGACTCAATTAGAGTTCGTTTTCTATTGTTATAACTGTTATAACATGAAGTAACGCCCAATTTGAATTCCGCTGTTATCACAAAATTGAGGGTGTTACAAATTAAAAAGCTTGTATCTTAACGGTATAAGTTCAAATATTGCTTAAGATATGTAAGATTTATAATAACATGAGATAGTAGTTTGCCGCTAAAAAAAATGATAACAGGATTACGGAGTATGCAAATTTTACACCTAGAATTAATAAATAGGTATCCGTTACAAGAAAAGAAAAAAAAGTAAAGTGAAAAAGGGTCCTGAACGAACCCTGAGCCTGGTCTGGTCTCTCCCGATTCACATCACTACTACTAAAATAAATATAAATATAAACACCCACCCCCATTTTCACACACACACACACACACACACACACTAGACACTACTCAAATAATACATATACATATATATAAAAAGTGATAAGTGTGTGTGTTTAGTGCGTGTAAATCAGACGGTTTTTGCACATATCTCAAAACATTCATTTATTCATCTTCTTCTTCTTCTTCACATTTCCATTTGTATGTTTTATAATCCTTCTCAACGGCTATTTTCGATCGTTTTTATATTCATAGACCTAAATAATATTTTAATATTGTTACAGATTTAATTAATGGACCACGACAACAACAGCAACAACAAGTACATCCTCTTTTTTTGTTCCTACATTTTATTATTTTTTTATATCATTGATTTTAGATGATATTTAGGTGAGGTAAATTTTTTTATTAAGATTTATGTTGGTAGTTATGATGGATGATGTTTTGGCCAACTGCTGAATTTGAGTTTTTTTTTTTTAAGGTTGTAGTGATTAAAATGTGGTTTTAGTGTAACATGAATTTAGGTATTTGTTTTTTAATGATGATGTTTTTTAGCTTTAAATTTGGGTTTATGAGGTTTTTTGTGTCACATGATTTGTTTGGTCTTAAAGTGATTAAAATGTGTTTAGTGATAGATAGATCATGAATTTAAGGTTTTTGTTTTTTTTTTAATGATGGTTTTTATTAGCTTTAAATTTAGATATAGATCCATCACTAATCACTAATGGTGTGTATGTGTATATTCTTCTTTTCATACCGTATAAATGTAGGCATTAATGCTAATTTATGTCTTTGATTACCTTTATTTTTAGGGAATGCTTTAACACGAATTGTAGGTGTTTGATGTTTTATGCGTGTGGTGTGGATTTAAAGTGTTAGCAATGCTGAATTTTGTAATGTAATGTTGTTAATGGATTATGTTTTGTATGAATTGTAGTGATGAAATGTGGGACTGGAAAGGCGAAGATTACGGTTTGCAACTAGGTATGATTTGTGATTTGTTTTGTGCACTTTTATTACTCCTTTCAGATTGTTAGCGGGCACATAATTAATGTTTACATATTTGGAATTTTGGGTTGTAAACAGATGCATCTAATAGCCTATGGAATAATGTAAACGAGAATGACGATGATCTTTCTTACGTGTTTAATGAAGCGACGCCGGTGAGATCTTGCGAGGATTTGGGTTATCAAGTTACAGATAATGGTAATTCCATATTTTTTGTTGTACGGGATGCAAATATGTTTTAGGTGTAGGCATTCTTGTTATTTGACACGAGTGCTTAAAACAGAAAATGTAGACAAGGGAATGGAGACGTGTAGGGAGGCGTCTTCCCAATCAAAGAGACGCAGAGTGCTGCATTTTGACGATGAAAGTTTGGATGTTGATGTTCTCACGCTTTGTGATGAGACTTTCTCATCCTCATTCTTAAAATCTAAGGTTGGTATCAGGGCGGCAATTTGCTCGTCTGTCGCTTTTGATTTTTGTTTTTTTTTATTTTGTCTGAGCTTTTCTGTAGGAAGTCTGTAGGAAGTTATCTATTGTATAAGTAGTTAGTAGTGTTTAACCATACTCATTTTGTTATTATGTTTAGGAAAGGGAAGACTCTTTGGATGGGGCCTTTGATGATATGGCACAATGGGTGTCTGGATTTGCTGGTTTGACTCTTGAAAACTTATATGCAATGATTAGAGTTTGGATAACGGGTCTGGGTTGGTTTGGCTTCATGTTAAGTTTTTGTCCATTTTGTAAACTTTTCATAAATAATGAATGCATCAAATTTGATTGCATAACAGAACGAATTAGGAAGCTGCTTAAATATAGCTTCTGCACAACTTTAACTCGTTAGACCAGCTGAACTTTTTTTGTTTGACGCGTTTGAGATATAACACAACCCATATTGACTCAGTCTTAAGTAAAAGATGTTTGAATTAACTAATAGATTGTGTTTGCAGATGATATGTCTGCATCTGCATCTGGTAATGAGGGTTTGGATCAATCATCAGAAGGCTGGCTGGCTGAGTGCCTAGTAAACGACTCGGGGATGCATTTTAGTCCTGATGATATGTATGTTTTTTTACCACATTACCACATTACGATATTTTAGTTTCCTTGTCTATAAATAAGATTATAGCTCAATTCAATTTTATGAACATAGGAGCTTATCTGGGACATCTGATACGCAGTTCAATCTTACAGGTACTTGTCTGTTCTTAGGTTTAAACAAGTTATTCTATTTTCGTGATTGATTTATGCCGTTTTCTTACTATATCTTATGTTAAATTGGTGATTTAGATGTGAACAGTTCACAACCTGAGGATGGACGTAATATGGCTCAAAAACGCACTCCAAGTCGCGCCAATGTCATTTTCAAAGGTTTTTCTTCTCATTCCTCAAAATTTACAGTATATTGTTTGTATGCTTGTTCAATTCATATACAAGTTCTCCATTTCTTTTGATCCATGCTAGTTTGGTTAGACTAATCAAACTGGAAGAAATACATACACAGGTGAATCCTAAGTATATCCCTAGAGTTGTTAATCTCAGTAATCCGTTTTCTTACACCAATTTCTTCTTATACTACAGAAATCATGATGATAATCATAACTATTTTTCGCTTAACACAGAGTAAACTGCAGTTCAAACTCACATACAAACATCCCCTAAAAACACTACTATGCATATGGAATAGTGTTAAACCTGCATAAATGTAATGCTAACTACAAAAAACCAGACAACGAGAATAATGAATAACACAGAAACACTACCCTAGTTTAATCTTGCACTGCTGTGATACACAGGGAAAAAGTCTTTTATTAAGACACCCGCAAAGATGACTTCATCGGTTGTTCTTCCGTTCGATTTTGTAAAACCATGTGATGGACAAGGAGGAACAGTTACTCTAAAGGACATAAACCAGAAGATCCTCACTCCGCCACCAAAAGCCAAGAAACCTTATGAAGATCCTACAATAGCATATCCTACATCTGCATTCTCGGGGAAGCCTATTGTTGGTAAAACTAAAATCCGCACAGAAGGCGGCAAAGGCAGCATTACAATCATGAGAACAAAAGGATGACAATCAGATAAGTGCTTTGTTTTCATTCACATAATTGCTTCAGTTTTTCATGGAGCTATGGTTGCATGTCACCGTGCTGGTCGTATAGAACTTAAAATTGAAAAAAAGAACGAGGAAGGAAGATAGTTTTGGTGACATATGTGAGTGTATCTCCATAGGTCTTTTAGGTGGTAGATTCCTGTTCTATCCCTGAGTTGAGTTGAGCTGACTGGAATCTGTTAGGATCTTTTTGTTTAAAAGATCCGTCTGCCATTTTTTTTTTCTTTCTAGAACTTTGACAGCACCTAATTTATCTCAATTTATACTTTGTATCCTTTTGTTTTGTTCCTTTAATTGCTCAATTTCATGCTCATCGCATATTTACATTACTCCCCAAACCAGTAGCAGAGCCAAATATTCTAGAAAGTTCGTTAAATTGTGATAATACAGAAAACATGTTAAGCACCTTAGCTGAATTACAAAAGATAGCATATATTGTTGAAGGGGTGTTTGGATTACCTTAGTTGGCCGGCTTATAAGCTTATTTGAATTTGGAAAAGCTCATAAGCCTACTTTTTCGGCTTATAAGCTTATCAAATAAGCCATACACTCAAATTGATAAGCGCATAAGCCGAAATAGTGAGTTTTCAAAATTCGGCAAGCCCATAAATCTGTGAAATAAGCTAATCCAAACACCCTTGAATGTACTTGGAAATGGGCATATACTATTGAAATGACCTGGAATAATCCTTTTTGGGTGTATTGAGATGTGAATTATTTGATTCTCTTGAAAATGAGATAAGATTTAGAGGATTCTTGCTTTGGCTTTTTTGTTGACTGGTGATCAGCTTTAGTTAGGGTTAAAAAAGAAAGTGAATCAGGTGATTGTTTTAATCCCTCTTTAGTCTTTACTTTTTATGTGCCATGTGAAGTTGGGGTTCATTTTTTAAAGTTTAGGACTGACAAGAATATTGATAAATCCTAAAGTAAAAAAAGATGTTTCCTTTAGTTTTGTAAATTCCCAATTTTAGATCATGTGGTAAAAGCTATACACTGTTTGGGGTTTATTGGTTTTGAAGACAAGGTCAGCCTTCACTTTCAGTTTACTAGTTTTGTGGTTGCTATGATTAGACCTAAAGGTATGTTGCTCAAATTTAGTATTGTGATTTTGAGAATCACAACTAAAGTTATGACTTATAGAATAATAAAGTAGTTTTACATTTACTCTAAGAAATTACTTTTCTTCAACAACTTATGGTCCATTTCTTCAAATATATTGATTATATCCAGCAACATCCACTAGTTTCTGGCACACTAATGGTTGCTTGAGACCCGATTTAATAATTTGGTCCCCTGAAGGACCACAATTGGATGAATAATTCTTTGTGTCATACTTATCGTGGTTGTGTTTTTCTTAAAATACTCGAACTAAACCTATGCTAGTTTTGTTGCATGCCTATCGCTCCTTATGATATTGTGAGTAATACTATGAGGAAGTTGAACTTAAGATATCTTTTTGGCTTTCAGTGGCATTAGCATTGTTTATGTGAATTAAATTAGCTTAGTTGTGCCTATTCAATTGTACTTAATATTTCATCTTGGATACACACTTCATTCTTTGTGTCATACTTATCGTGGTTGTGTTTTTCTTAAAATACTCGAACTAAACCTATGCTAGTTTTGTTGCATGCCTATCGCTCCTTATGATATTGTGAGTAATACTATGAGGAAGTTGAACTTAAGATATCTTTTTGGCTTTCAGTGGCATTAGCATTGTTTATGTGAATTAAATTAGCTTAGTTGTGCCTATTCAATTGTACTTAATATTTCATCTTGGACCACATATGTTTGTTGGCTTTAAGTAGCATTAGCATATTTTCTAACAAAATCGTTACATAACTGATGTCGTCGCTTTACTTTCTTGTTCTTGTCGGTCCTAACCCACATCTCTAGACTAATACAAAGGCAAATCGCAAAACTACCCATATGTTTGACCCTTTTATCACAAAATGATCAAACAGTTCATGGTTTTTAAGAATACCCATTAGTGCGACTTTTTGGACAGTTTTGTGATTTTAAAGAAATCTCGCAAGCTATGAGAAAAATCTCCCTAGTATGATGTTTACCCCTAAAATCTTGCAAGCTATAAAGGCTTAATCACATTTGTTCAAAAGTGTCACTAACTTGTCGTGATAGTGTGAGCGATTTTCTAAAAGTCAGAAAAAGCATCACAAATTTGCAAAAACAATAAGTATTCACTGAAACCATCATATTTTGTTAAAACTTTACATGAAGTGGTCCACTGGTCCTTATATTTTACCAGCCCAATCATATGTTAAGATTTTCCATATGTTTAAGATTTTGAAGGACCCTTGGAGTGGGCCTATGACAAATCCAAATAACAGTTATCGAAAAGATATTTTGTGCTATGATCCCAAAAGAGAGTTGAATTCAAGACCATGGGATGCTTCTAGTGCGAAGCATTTAGAGCATTTAGGAGTAGTGAGAAGCAAACATTCAGCGTTGTAATCTTTAATACTCGTTTGACAAACATCAAGTAGCTTTATCTATTTTTTTAAAATTATTTTATTCAACGCTCCATGAAGTAGCATTTAGGAGCGTTGGGCATTTAAAAATTGTTTCGCACATTATCATTACACCTACAACTACGTTGCCAAACATTTTATAGAAAAAAACTGTTACGGCTCACAGCTACTGCTATTTTTGACAAACACACCCTAATGCTTTATTGAAACAGCGACAATAATATATGGTAATTCCAAATTCCTAAAATAGAGTTGAACTAGATAAAACATGTAGTTAATTTTGAGGTTAAATTCCCTTAACCGATTAGGTGTTCATTTTAGATATAACAATTAAATCTCGTGTACAATTTATTAAACTTTGTAGTTAACTTACAATCAATTCATATAGTTCACTTCTTGTTAGATTACACAGTTTACATAATCGAGTCGGAATTCATCATCCTACTAATGTATTCAAGGCAAGTCGAGTCTAAACTAACAAAACACAATACTATTTCCTCACAGATCGTATTCATAAAGTTATACTCGTACAAATTCGTACAATTATATAAGTATAAACTCAACAAAATTAGATGTCAAAAAACTCAGACACAAAAATGTAAAATGTCAATAAATATCAAGAATTTCCAAAATAAAACTATTACAAGTAGGACAATTACCTCTCGACACATGAAGCTCCTTCGTACAATGCTTACAAAACGTATGTCCACACGGCCCCAACGCTGCGCCTCTATGTTTTCCTTTACACCCGCAACACGCCTTAACACATCCTCCCCCCTTGCCACCTTCATCATCCTCCACCTCCCCCTCGTCCTCGTGCTCTTGCTCTTGATGATTTTCTTCAACATAATTCGATCCAGCATCACTCAACAATGACATCAACGACATTTGGTTATCATTTCCATCATCCTCATTACCGTCCTTACTATCACCTCCCACGTGATCTACATCTGCATCCGCATTGTCATTTTCTTCTTCTTCTGTATCATCTGTTTCCATAGGAAGCAGCCTCGCGTTCTTTTGTCTATCTATTTGGCCTAACTGACGATTTGCCTCCCCGTCGCTCTCGTCAGGCTCTTGATCTTCGTCGTTGTTGGATGTGTAGCGTGAGGAGCCACGACGTATCATCATTTTGTTGGGTTTGTTTTGGATGTTAATATCGGATTGGGGGATGTTTATGGATGATGTCCATGCTTTTCCTGCACGTTTGAGACGAAGCTTGTCACGAAATGTCTTCCAATTCTTTTTTGATGATTGATCTTTATCACTGCGGATTATATCAATTATGCTACGTTCATCTAAAGGTGTTTGGTTGTCTTCCATTACGAAATCGCGAGTTTTGTAAATTTTTATGGCTGAATAAGAAAGGTTAGGATTGATGAAAAATGGTGAGTGAATGAGCTGTGATTTATTGTTGGATTAAATGTGAAGTAGTAAAAGATGGATTATAACAGAAATGAAAATAGAAGGTTATGAGAGATGTGTTGAGCGAGTCTTATGGTATATTTTTAGTCCGTTATATTTGTTTTTGAAATAGTAGTAAAATAACCCGTTGTGTGAAAATTACTAAAAGCCCATTTTGTTCGTTCACAATAGTTGAACAGTTCTTGCTTATGTTGTTTCAAAATGATAGTGTCATGTAAATAATAGTAACTCATAATAACCTGATAAATTGTTGTAATTAAGACCATTAAAACCCTTACAAAAATAATCGTGGTTTTACCTTGCGTAAACAATTTTTAAAAATTATCTAAACTAATCAATTTTGAAAACATTATATTATGAACTTGATATGGAATTTTTCTTTTTAATATGAGAATATAATCATGTTTAACTTATTTCATGTTTCAAGATAATATACATGTTATTTCCTCTCCGTGGTTGTATTAAAATTCTGGAAAGCATCATAAATGCTTGGAAGCTTAGTTCGTAGAACATAGTTTGCTTCGGCTTCCCATACTGCCGAAGCACTTGCAAGGCAATCTAGACGGTTAAGACAATTCCTGTGAAAGTCATCATAGAAGTGAATTCTTATGGCTCGTTTATTTTGTCCAAGCCCCAAGTGATAGATGTGACTGAAAATCGATTCTCTGATATATACGAGTAAGTTTTGAGCTATCATATAAAAGTGACTCATATCTTACCTAATGAAAGACGTTAAAATCAATTTTGAGCATGTATGTTTCGATAGCAATCAAATGAAGCCAAACAAACAAATAGTTTAAAGAACGATTATTAGCACTTCAAAACTTGAACTGCGAATCCTAGACATACCCCTTTGATTCACTTGATTTGCCCCTTTACAATTTCTTTAACAAAGGCATCAAGATCTTTGTAAGTCGATCCACCTTCAACAACACTTTCTTGGCATACTTTCTGAAGTTTCTTCGCTCTCGCCATCATCTCAATTCTCGACACTTTTTGAATCCATGAACACTCTAACAACCTCAGCGATCTTGTCTCTCTTAAAAACCTGAACCTCTTTCCTCATGTTCTTTCCAATCTTCAATGATTTCCTTACTGTTAAGTGGTTGGTCAATAACTATAGGGAAAGTCAACATCGGTATACCTGAAAACAAGCTCTCTTTAACCGAGTTCCATCCACAATGCGTCCAAAACCCTCCTACAGAAGAATGCAACAAA
Organism: Chrysanthemum makinoi; assembly: GCA_910596185.1. Lineage (NCBI taxonomy): Eukaryota > Viridiplantae > Streptophyta > Magnoliopsida > Asterales > Asteraceae > Chrysanthemum > Chrysanthemum makinoi. The sequence goes on along the minus strand of OU343221.1, from coordinate 103,658,606 downwards.
ACCCTTAACTGGTCACACCATTCAACCACCATCCCCTTTTCGCCACACATTTCTTTAAAATGTGAGGTTTCGCCTCTAGCCACCCACAAAAAGTTAACACCACTTTGTGTTAAACCGGCTGCAATTTCATCCATTTCTTCATTTGATACTGATAAGTAACTACCCAATGAAACATACAAGACAGTTCTTGGAGGTTTGGAGTCTAACCAGGTTAAGTGAGCTGGTTCATGTAATGAGGGGTTGGTTTGTTTTGGGAGTAAGGTATATTTAGTCCAGACGTGTAAACGGGTATCTGTAATCTGACTCTGAGGGCATCAATGACTTTCGGTTCTAACTCGTAGACAGTAGATATTAGTACATAATTAGCTTTGTTGATTACGTCGAAAAGATTGGGTATCAAGTTCTTCACCATCTGACCGATTCCGCTGTGGAATAACATTGGAATGTCTGCTATGGTCAATGAAGATATACCAGGAATATAATCTATGGATTCCTTTCCTCTTTCTGCTCAACCAAATAGAATATCATGTAATTAACCAATATGGATTCGAAATTCATATATGTACAACTAAACGATATTTGCCTAGCAGCCACAAATGAACCAAGCATACTTAACTAGTATTTTAAAAGAAAATTAAGACCAAATATAAAATGGGTTTTTTCTAACTTGTGCCTTTTAGTCACTCGTAATGAAGCATTTAATGCACTGTTCTTCTTGAAAATTGTAAAGTTATAATTTCAAGAAAAATATTCAAGATATTACATATATTTATGGCATTAAGGTGGCGTTTGTTTGGTGGGTTTTGGACTCAGGTTTAGGATCAATGCCCAAACATGCAGTTTGGTAAATGGTTTTGACATTAAAATAGTGAAGGTGGCCAAACAAAAGTAAAGGTAGGGGAGTTAGCCGGGTTTTAGATAAAAACCAACCTTACACAAGGTGCTGTTTGTTTTGTTACTAAAAATCACAATAACAATGAGTTTGATTGATTGTAGGAATGTGAATAAGTGTACATTTTGATATTATTACATAAAATATAATTATTTAAGTAAAAAATTGTGGTTACTGTACTTCTAGAAAAAAGGAACAAATATTATAAATTTTTAGTTTATTAATAATGTACATTAACCCCACATGAAAAAATTACAAAACTATTTGATTTGATGTATGAGATGAGAAATAAACTTAAAAAAAAAAAAAAAAAAAAAATCAACAAAAAGTCTAAAAAATGACCCTCCTCGTGTCTTTTGTTCTATAGGTATGATTTCATTGTTTTTAATTTCTAATAGTGGGCCCTATTATTAACCAAACAGATGATTCATAGATTGATTGCGTTACTTAAATAGTTCTTTGCATTTATATATTTTTGTCTTCAACTTTCGATCTCAAATTTACATACTTTTTTTATTTTTATTTATTATTTTTTTTTTTGTCTTCATAAAGGCCGGCAAACTAATACTTAACTATTTCACACGTTTCACCAAAGCAGTACTTAAAACTCACAACCACTTGATTAACGAGAATATATGTCACACCGCATGAATACCGCTAATTAAGTTACAAGCCATTTGGTTTTCATATATTAAACCTATAAATTCCAAATGACTTAGATTTTATATCCCTGCTCCAACCAAGTTTGAAAGTGATTAATCTGCACCAAGTTGTATCAACAGCCTTTGGCCTAGCGATATCAAGTGAGATTAATGCCCTTAGCGAAGTCATTGTGGGTACAAAATGTCCAACTGACAGACCTTTGAATCTATGTAATTTTAGTGCAATGATCAATCTTTCACAACTTCATATAAACCAGAATCCTAAATCTTGTAGCCAACTTAATATTTGCTGGTTTAAATTTACTATGAGATTTTTTTTAATTTTAGACTATATATGTAATTAAACCGGTATCAAACATTACAGGTGGAGAAATGAACCAATATAAAGCATTTTGCGGATAATAGAAAAGAAGTAGAGAATCAAGCAATAAGAAAACAAACTTGATACATCAGCATAAAGCTGATTATTCGACTCAAGTAAATCAACATGGTGCATCACAGAAAACATAGAACCCGACATAGTAAAATACGCTGCAACAGGAATATTCCTCTTGTTAGCAACCTTAAAAGGCCACATCATGATCGGATCAGCAACAATAAGTGTCACCTTAACCTCCATCTTATCAAGCACTTCCTCAAAAGGACCTACCATATTATTTTTAACAGTAGTTAAGAACGTCATCATGTCCGAACCCCGATTGTGCTCAGAAGGAAGGACGTTAGGTATGGTAACAAACTGGACGTTGGATTGAACTTGGTTTTGGCTAAGCAACCCGAGCCATTCTTCGGTTACGACGACAGTGAAGATGGTGGTGTGATTATTGTATTGGTTTAATTTTGAGGAGAGTAAGTGACATAAGTTGAGTAGAGGGTTTATATGGCCTCTGCCGGGATAAGGTGTTGGGATTTTAGAACCAGTTAACCATTAACCTTTACGAGTACGCAGCGGATATTGGATCTAGTTATCGCAATTAAGTTAAGCACGTAATTAATAAACAAATAATTAATACAATATTAATTAATTAAAAGGGATATAGAAAAGCTAACATTGCTTGGCAATTGATCTCTAGTAACGGAACAAGAAATCAAAACGAAACCTTAAGTATCTAAAATAGATACCTCGAAGAGTATTACACACAAACCCGATTAACGTATACGTTCGATTAACGCTAGTCGAGAACGTAAACAATAAAACAATCAACCCTTGTTACTTGAATATGTCACACGTACAGAAAACCACCAATGAAACTTGTCACCTTCCTGTCTGAGATATACAAGCTGGAAATCAGCTTCTAAGCTTTACCCGATATCGGACACGCCTTGTCCGATATCCACCACTTTCTGTCCGAGATGATTAGTAACGACCACGAGCAGTATCTCCTTTATTGCTGCTGTTAGTGTGTCGACAAGGAGACCAGAACAATAGCTAAACCAAGCGAACTAAACACTTGATTCTAGTACAAGTTTAGAATTCAACAAAACTATAAAACCGTTGTCGATTTGTGTAGCCAAACGATCAAGAGTGAATAGCAGAAGATGATGATCGGTTTAGGGATTAAGAGAGTTAAAGTTATGCGTGAGTTATGTGTAGGGTGTGTTTGCTTATATAGTCAAGCAACTCAACTCCTAGAAGGAGTCTTTAACTTGGTCGACAAGCCATAAACAAACCCAAACCCATTCACCCTTCATTACCTGTGGATCACAAAGCCCAAGGCTCCACCCTAAACGACCCAAACATGACCCATTTAAAAGCCCACGGGTCAAATTAGTGATCGGGTCAATTTCATGCATAACGGGTAAAGTGTATTCAAGTATTAGTTTACGTTCAACACGTATACTCGTGTTTATCGCGTGTGCCCCCATCGGCTCATACACAATTAGTCGTTTTGTTGTGTTTTAAGACTCCCACAAACCAACAGCTCCCACTTGGGAGTTGGTGTGTCGAATGGCACACAAAACTAACGACGGAAATGCCTAGCAAACGTTCTCACTCGCTTTTTAACTAAAAGTGTCTGAGAGAATAGTTTCGTAAAAGTTTCTCAATAGCATGGTCATTCAATGTCTTGTCAGAATCATCCTTTGTTATTGATACCGTTAAACCATGGATTATGGATCTCAAATCATTCCATATAGTTTAACCATTTAGAATCTCGTTATAGATTTTAATTCAGATATACCAAATGTAATCAAGAATCATCTTGTATTACCCTTTGTCGTCCGCGACAGCTTATCCGATTAATCTGAGAGGCCATGGTATCTTTAAACACATATCAAGTGGAGTAACAAATCCTTTATTGACTACAAGTGTTGTGGATGTTGCTTCACATCACTTCAAATATAGCTTTTATAACTAACTTGTTCGTGATAGCGCTTTTATACTTACAAAAAATGATATCCACACATAATGTAACTTACTTGCATCTCAAATCTAAGGATGAAGATAACAAACCATTTTCAATATTTTACTTATGACAAGTATCTAAAAGTAAATGTTTGAAAGTTGGGGAATCCAATATGCATCTCTAGTGAATACATATGAGTTTGGCGGAACAACCAATTCTCTTAGAATTATAACCAAACTCACATTTGCCTTATCATAACAATATTCCCATATTGTTAACCGACAATGGACATATTTAGAATGATAAATCATTTCATGGATTAAACATGCAAATATGGAATAATAGATTATATGAATATAATAACAAATACCTCGTATCTTTATTAACTAGAAAATAATAACTGTCTTACAACTCCAAATTATCCAAATACTAAGTAACACATCTTACATGAGACTACTAGCATGTACCAAACCTATATCTCTAGTCAATTTAGAATGCTTAGGGAAATCCAAAGCTTTCAGAATGGATAAGCTAGATTGTCATCTATGTGAACCTTTAATATCTTCACATCACCCATTTCAATGGTCTCTCGAAGATAATGAACTTTAGCGCGATAATGTCTAGCACCTTTAGTGATTCCGCTTTCATTAGCTATAGTAATGGCTCAAGTATTATCACAATACGTATTTATGGGTTCTTCAATTGTGGGAACAATGTTAACCCATAAATGAATTTACGAATCCATACAACCTCTTTTGATGCATCACAAGCAGCAATATACTCAGCTTCAGTAGATGAAGTAGCAAAGATACTTTGCTTTGTGCTTTTCCAATCAACAACACCTCCATTTAGAACAAATACATATCCAAATTGAGATTTTAAGTCGCACAAGATCTGTCGATATCCAAAGATCAGTGTAGCAAGAAACCCCGAGCTCTTGTTCATCTTTCTCTCCATAAATCAAAAACATATCCTTAGTATTGCGTAAATACTTAAGAATATTTTTCACAGCAGTCCAGTGAACCTATAGCCGAGTACATCTCACAACGTCAGGACGAGTACATCTCACAGCATACATAATAGAACCTATATCCGAAGCATAAGGAATTCTTTGCATGCGCTTCTGAAAGCGTGTGTTTTAGCACCTTGTGATTTACTCAATTTAGGCTTTTCTTGCATTGGGATTGCGCCGCGTTTGGAGTTCTCCATACAAAATCTTTCCAAGATTTTCTCAATGTAAGAACTTTGACTCAAACCAATCAATCGTCTAGATCTGTCTCTATAGATCTTAATTCCAAGAATATATGCAGCTTCTCCTAAATCTTTCATGGCGAAACATCTTCCAAGATAGGATTTTACATCTTGTAATATTGGAATGTTGTTTCCCATAATCAATATGTCATCAACATATAGAATTAGGAAAGTGACATAACTCCCACTAGCTTTCTGATATACACATGGCTCATCTTGATTTTGATAAAATCCAAATTTCTTTATCTCATCATCAAAATGTTTATTCCATTGCCTCGATGCTTGCTTAAGTCCATAAATGGAATGCTTGAGCTTGCATACACGGTTAGGATATTTTGGATCAACAAAACCCTCAGGTTGCTCCATATAGACCTCTTCGTAAAGATGTCCATTGAGGAAGGCGGTTTTGACGTCCATTTGCCATATCTCAAAGTCATAGTATGCAGCTATGGCTATGAGAATCCTTATAGCTCTAATGTCCGCTACAGGAGAAAAGGTTTCTTCATAATCAATCCCGTAGGTTTGAGTGATGCCCTTTGCTACGAGACGAGCTTTAAAGGTGTATACCTTACCATCCATGTCGGCTTCTCCTTAAAGAGCCACTTGTCGCCAACCGCCTTGCAGCTAGGAGGAAGCTCAAATAAAACCCAGACATCATTGTCTTTCATGGATTGCATTTCCACATTCACTGCATCAAGCCATTTCTTGATTCGTGATCCAGAATGCACTTTATAGTTATTGGATTCACCAAGATCCCCTAACTCATGTTCCTCAGCGTCAATGTATAAACACATATGGTTAGGAGCACGGCGTGTCCTATTGGACTTTCGAATGGGAACAATATCACTTTGAGGTTCTTCAATTTCTTGATCATCCTCATCGTGATGAATGCTAGTGTCTAAAGAAGGATTTGTATCTTCTTCTTGAATTAATTCAAGATCATCCATACTCCCACTTGCTTTAAGATCCATAAGATTACGCTCAAAGAACTCAGCATTTCGAGCAACAAAAACTTTGTTCTCAGATGGAAGATAGAAATAATATCCCATAGTTTCCTTAGGGTATCCTACGAAGATACACTTAACAGCTCTAGGTTCAAGTTTGTCAGGTTTGGTAAGTGTATCGCGCTTAATAAGTGCCTCACAACCCCAGACTTTTAAGTAAGACAGCTTAGGGGCTTGCCCATGCCATACTTCATATGGTGTCTTTTCAACCTTCTTAGTTGGAACCATATTGAGAATGCGTGCAGCAGACTCAAGGGCATAATCTCAAAAGGACTTTGGAAGAGTAGTTTGTTTCATCATAGAACGCACCATGTCAAGCAGGGTTCGATTTCTCCTCTCAGATACACCATTGTGTTGTGGAGTATAAGGAGGAGTTCGATGGGAAATAATCCCATGCTCCTTAAGATGATCCAAAAACTCTTGACTCATATATTCACCTCCACGATCTTATGGTCTCCCCAAGTTGATTTTCTACTTCCTTTTGAAACACTTTGAATGTTTCAAACACTTCATGTTTATGTTTCAGCAAGTAAACATAACCATACCGACATTCTAAATGGCCACATACATCTGAGTGTATAAGTCCAAGTAAATCTTTAGCCCTTTCCACTTGATGTGAATAAGGTTTTCTAGCCATCTTACCGCATATACAAGCAACACACGTTTCAAGAGACTTAATGTCAGATGAGTTGAGAAGTCCATCGTGTTGCAACTTCTCCATGCGTTTTTTGCTAATGTGTCCAAGACGACTATGCCACAAGAGAGCAGAGTCCAAGTTAGTCTTGGGCTCTTTTATTGCTTACAACAAACATAGAACTTTCATTTGTATTCGAACAAGACATTTCAATTTCAAAACACCATCACGAGGAATAGCAGAAAATAAACAACGCTATTCTTAGAAACTAAATATAATTATTCGATTCAAAACGGTTAATAAAACCATCGCCATACAAATGAGAAACCAAATAATCCCCTAGTAATAGAGGGAGCATAATGACAATCTTTTAAAACAATAACTAATCCACTAGGAGTGATAAATGATAACTTCCAATAGCTTCAACTTCGCCGTTGACCATTGCCCACGCATGCACTTAAAGCTCATTGTTTCAGCTTCCTATCGCCTTTTAGACCCTCGAGTATTATTACAGATGTGAGTACCACAACCGGTGTCATATACTAAGGATGATTTAGGGAAAGAGTAGAGTTCTATAGTTAAAATACCTGAAGAACTAGCTGCAAGAGACCTTCTTTTTCATTAACTCGGCGAGATACTGGGGACAATTCCTTCTCCAATGTCCTGTCTCACCACACCGGTGACAGTAGCGCCTTGCTGGATTATCCTTCTTGGGTGGTGGAGGAATATTGGGTTTGGATTTAGAGGAAGAAGCATTGTATGGCTTATACCGGAGCATAACCAAACTTGTTGTTTCCATTCCCACGATTCCCCTAAGCAGTTTTAAACGATTTATCCTTCTTTTGGTTTTTCGGACCTTACCACCCGCACCAACGCATATAATATAGTGCAGTGTGCAACATCTTTCTTTGGTAACGCTCGCTTATGTTGCTTAAGCATAGCATGCATTCATTTACAGTCTTTCCCCATGCCGTGCATATTAAAGTTCTGCACAAACGAGATGTACTCTTTAGAAAGACCAATTAAGATCGATCCGACTCCATAGTTCAGAGTAACGGGTGACCCAGACGCTCCAAATTGTCAATGTAGCTCTTCATCTTCGTAACATACGAGTTAACCGATTAACCCTCTTCCCGCTTGCAAGCGTGGAATTCACGTGCACTTTGTAGAAGCTCTTGTTCTGCTTGTTGAGAGAACATAGACTTCAACTCTTGAAGCATGTCATAAGCACCAAGATGAGTTAGATTTCGCTGGATCTCTAACTCCATGGTCATGAGCATGAAGGCAGCTATGTCCTTTGAACCTTTGACCCAAGCAAGATGAGCTGCAAGAGCCTCAGTGGACAGGTGGCCGTGAGTAGCAACAGGTGCTGTAGGTATAGGATGCTCCAGATAAGTTTCCTTATCTTCACCGATAGTATAATACGGTGGCGATACCAATCAATGAAATTAGGTCATGTGAGTTTTGTTTCTCAAAGAAACTCCCCGAGTACCGAACTGCTTTCATCAAGTAGTCATCTACAATTGAAAAGTTCAAAATAATTAGTATTTTCGATAATTACATTCTTAAAAGAATTAACTACCTAATTAATTACTAATAAGACTAAGATCCATCTTGCAACCCCATTTAATTACCATAGGTCCACCAGTGTATAAAAAAATAGGACAAGAGGTAAGCGACGAGCATTAATTGCATAATGCAACTCTTAGACTTTATGAGACTGTTTAAGGCATTAGTATCAAGTAATAATGTCAAAAGCATGTTTAGTTCTCATCTTATGCATCGGGTTCGAGGTCTGACCAAGTTTACTTGAGATAAGTCGACCAAGTATGAACGTGTAAAAATAACCATAGGTCTGACCAGTGAGAAATAATTACTATGGGTTGGAAGGCCCTTAGGTCTCCACCGAGAAGTCAATCCAAATGCAAGTGTTCATAGTTGGATGGCATAGACTTAAAATTAATAAATAGGTATGCACACATAAATGTGGTAAAAGTCGTATACAAAGAAGCATGCAAAACAACTTTGTAACACTAATTTTAAAAACTTTTGGTAATGACACAGAGATCATCATGGTTCACGTAGCTCCAATCGAACGCACAGTGGAGGCAGAGGACTGTAAGCTAAGCATAACCTTAGACATCCTTTCAGCGACATCGCACTTCTTTAAACCCCATTTTGAGTTTGTTCTAGTGGGTGAGCCGTACATCCCAAGTGTCCATAGCGTCTAGTTTTTAAATTCTAGAAAGCGTGTTTCATATATTAGGTCACTTTATTTTACAAAAACAATTTTCCACGAATCAAATAGCAGGTCACAATGAGCATTGTATTTAGGTGTGTAAATAAAGACCAATATTAATGTTATGGTTACGATATGTATTATTCCATATTGCATACAATTAGGTGTCAAAGCAAGTAATAATGCACATATAGAAACCACAAATATATAAGCATAAACATCAACATAAATAACCACATATTGTTCCGAAGTCCTCATTGCGAAGTCTTCCCAAACGGAGAACCATAAGACCGTCACTAGGATGTAATACCTAGATCGCCCCATGCATCACTTAGAAAAAACTCGAGTGGGTCTTGTGGCCGGAAAACACATAAAACATGGCAATCTCAATTAACAAGTAATTATGCAATTTTATGTATTTATAAACCAATATGTAATTCTAATTATCATAATAATTCTAATTAACAATTAATAAATTCAAATTAACTCTTAATTCTAATTAGCAAGTAATTTTAATTAACATGTAATTCTTAATTAACAATTTAATTTTAATTAACAAAGTAATTATAATTAACATGTAAATTAAATTCTAATTAACAAGTAATTCCAATTAACAAATTAATTCTAATTATCAATATAATATTAATTTATGTGTGACTAGTTATTATTTATTAAAAATTGACAAGTATTGCATGTAATTGTCAAAATTAAAATAAAACCAATAACTAGAGTAGGTTTCATGCAACATTTTAAAACATGTTTATTAATAAAGAAACGTGTAACCCATAATCGCAAAAACGAGTTGGCTCTGATACCACTGTTACGCCTTGTCCGATATCCACCACTTTCTGTCCGAGATGATTAGTAACGACGCAGCAGAGCAGCTTTTCTCCTTTATTGTCAGCCTGTTAGTGTGTCGGTCAATGAGACCGTAACAATAGCTAAACCAAGTTTAACCAAACACTTGATTCTAGTACAAGTTTAGAATTCTACAAAACTATAAAACCCTTGTCGATTTGTGTAACCAAACGATCAAGAGTGAATAGCAGAAGATGGTGATCGGTTTAGGGATTAAGAGAGTTAAAGTTATGCGTGAGTTATGTGTAGGGTGTGTTTGCTTATATAGTCAAGCAACTCAACTCCTAGAAAGAGACTTTAACTTGGTCGACAAGCCATAAACAAACCCAAACCCATTCACCCTTCATTACCCGATCGGTGTGGATCACAAAGCCCAAGGCTCCACCCTAAACGACCCAAACATGAACCATTTAAAAGCCCACGGGTCAAATTAGTGATCGGGTCAATTTCATGCATAACGGGTAAAGTGTATTCAAGTATTAGTTTACGTTCAACACGTATACTCGTGTTTATCGCGTGTGCCCCCATCGGCTCATACACAATTAGTCGTTTTGTCGTGTTTTAAGACTCCCACAAACCAACATAACGGACAACTACTACTTGATTTGTAGTCATTTTCAGGGTTTTTGTTAACTGTTTAGTGATTTGAAATTGTTGCCGGAGTTGGGGATCTTGAGATTCTAAAGGGAAAGTTGGACTTTATAAGAGCATGCCTGCGATTCAACAGTACTAATTCTAGAAAATAAAACTTTCACACACACATTCTTATTTGTATTAAAATTCTGGATCGCATCATAAATGCTTGGAAGCTACATATATTATACGTAGAACATAGTTTTCTTCGTCTTCCCATTTAGATGTAGCGCTTGTAAGGCAATCTAGAAGATTAAGACAATTCCTGTGAAAGTCTTCATAGAAGTGATCTTATGGCTCGTTTATTTCGTAATTCTCTAATATTTAGAGCCATAAGATGAATAGTAAACATGTTCTACCTAATGATAGACGTTAAAAGCCATTTATTTCGTCCATTCGCTTCAAGACAATTTTACAGATGGCCTTAAGTGATATGATTGGAAATCCATTCTATAATATTAATATGAGTAAGTTTTGAGCTATAATATAAGTGACTCATATCTTACCTAATGATAGACGTTAAAATCCATTTTGTCCATGTACATTAGGAATCAAATGAAGCCAAACAAACAAATGGTCTGTTGAATGATTATCAGTACTTTAAAAACATGAACCGAGTTTTTTTTGAAAAACATCAATTTATTAAGAACCACAAAAAGAAGAAAAGATACAAAACAAGGCATCTCACCTCAATTAACAAGTTAATTAAAAGAGGATGAGACCCAAAAGACAAAATAGAAACAAATATAGAAACCATCACAATATCCTCAAACTATAAACTACCTCATGGATTATAGAGAATAAATATGCAAACCAAACATTCACATAAGCCAGCCAATACCCATGGGGATATAAAATTCTCATATGAAGTAAAAGCCACCAATGCCCAATTGCCGCCAAGCCAACAATCTCAGTCTGAGTTAAGACCTCTAGACGACTTGGACTTGCAGACACCCAACAGCACAAAACACACCAAAACACATCACATAACCATTTGCAGCAGTACACCAAAACCTGAGATCAGCTTAAACCAAACACCCATAAACTGCGAATACCAGACATACCCCTTGATTCACTTGATTTGGTCCTTTACAATTTCTTTAATAAAGGCATCAAGATCTTTGTAAGCCGACGCACCTTCAACAACACTTTCTTGGCATACTTTCTGAAGTTTCTTCGCTCTCGCCATCATCTCAATCCTCTCGACACTTTTTGAATCCATGAACACTCTAACAACCTCAGCGATCTTGTCTCTCTTAAAAACCTGAACCTCTTTCCTCATGTTCTTTCCAATCTTCCAATCTTCAATGATTTCCTTACTGTTAAGTGGTTGGTCAATAACTATAGGGAAAGTCAACAACGGTATACCTGAAAACAAGCTCTCTTTAACCGAGTTCCATCCACAATGCGTCCAAAACCCTCCTACAGAAGAATGCAACAAAACCCTTAATTGGTCACACCATTCAACCACCATCCCCTTTTCGCCACATATTTCTTTAAAATGTGAGGTTTCGCCTCTAGCCACCCACAAAAAGTCAACACCACTTTGTGTTAAGCCAGCTGCAATTTCATCCATTTCATCACTTGATACTGATAAGAAACTACCCAATGAAACATACAAGACAGTTCTTGGAGGTTTGGAGTCTAACCAAGTTAAGTAAGCTGGTTCATGTAATGAGGGGTTTGGTTTGTTTTGGGAGTAAGGTATATTTAGTCCAGACGTGTAAACGGGTATCTGTAATCTGACTCTGAGGGCATCAATGACTTTCGGTTCTAACTCGTAAACAGTAGATATTAGTACATAACTAGCTTTGTTGATTACGTCGAACAAATTGGGTACCAAGTTCTTCATCATCTGACCGATTCCGCTGTGGAATAACATTGGAATGTCTGCTATGGTCAATGAAGATATACCAGGAATATAATCTATGGATTCCTTTCCTCTTTCTGTTCTACCAAATAAAATATCATGTAATTAACCAATATGGATTCGAAATTCATATGTGTACAACCAAATGATATTTGCCTAGCAGCCACAAATGTGTGTCTCACCAAGTATACTAAACTGTTTTAATAAAAATTAAGACCAAATATAAAATATAAGCAAAATGTCAAAGAATAGTAAGTTTCGCAAGTTTTTTTACAGTTAATAGTCCCTCAACAATATACTACCCGCAAAAACCGCATTAGATTCATATGAAACAATAATAAAATTTGACAAATCCTTTAACTAAAATCATGGTAATAATTTTTTATAGTGATCAGTACTTGTGAAATATAGGAATCTTTGCTAGCTGAGATTCATATGTAAAAATGATAGTAAGACATTAAGAAGACATTAGAACTTGTATGGCCGGAGAATTTTGTAAATATAAAGATGAATTAAATTATTTTAGTTCTTTGTTTTTATATATTTTGTCTTCAACTTTCGATCTAAAATTTACGTACATTTTTTTTTCCTTCAGAAAGACCGGCAAACTAACACTTACACTATCCCACACGTTTCTTCAAAGCAGTACTTACAATCCACAACCACTTGATTAACGACTATGTCACACTACATGAACATCGCTAATTAAGTTACAACTTACAAGCCATGTGGTTTTCATATATTAAACCTATAAATTCCAAATGACTTAGTTAGATTTTATATCCATGCAGCCCTGTTCTAGCCAATTTTGAAAGTGATTAATATGCACCAAGTTGTATCAACAGCCTTTGGCCTAGCGATATCAAGTGAGTTTAATGCCCTTAGCGAAGTCATTGTGGGTAAAAAATGTCCAACTGACAGACCTTTGTATCTATGTAATTTTAGTGCAATGATCAATCTTTCACAACTTCATATAAACCAGAATCCTAAATCTTGTAGCCAACTTAATATTTGCTGAATTGCTCGTTTAAATTTACTGTGAGAAAAACTTTCAATTTTAGACTATATATGTAAATAAACCGGTATCAAAACTTTAAAAAACAAGAGTACATAATATCAGAATTGAGACATTACACTACTAGTGGAGAAATGAACCAAACTTATCTCTACTACTTATAAAGATTGAAATCTTGAAACTTAAATTAATGTAGTTTGCTTAAAATTACCTCCCCCTTAATACACCTTAAGCTATATCAATCCTAGGGTAAGGATCCAGTGAGAAGAAAACTTAAAATGAGAAGAATGAGAAATAACTATAACCGCATATTTGAGATGCATCGACTTGAATGAGATGCATCTATATTCATTTAGATGCATCACAATTAGTTTCGAAAGTGATTTTGAAGTGCAAACGATGCAAAGTAGTACTAGCAACAAATTTGACTCGCAGAGGACGAAAAATGCATAGGATTTGTATAACTTGATGAAATGCATCTAATATATGTATATGCATCTAATTTTTAGCTAGAAAATACATTGTGATGCATTTAAAAGATTAGAGATGTATTTAAATCAAATCGATGCATCTCTAATGTGTAGTTATAGTTATTTCTCATTCTTCTTATTTTAAGGATTCTTCTCATTTGATCCTTAGTCATCAATCCTAAACTTAGACAACTTTTCAAAAACACCCGCTATATTAATTTTAAAAAACACACGCTTGTATTTAAAAAAAACATCGCTTTGCATCAAGGGTCGAACCAGAATAATGATTTTGCAAATATAATAGAAAAAACGTAGAGAATCATGAAATAAGAAAACGAACCAGATACATCAGCATAAAGCTGATTATTCGACTCAAGTAAATCAACATGATGCATTACAGAAAACATAGAACCCGACATAATAAAATACGCGGCAGCAGGAATATTCCTCTTGTTAGCAACCTCAAACGGCCACATCATGATCGGATCAGCAACAATAAGTGTCACCTTAACCTCCATCTTATCAAGCACTTCCTCGAAAGGACCTTTCATATTATTTTTAACAGCAGTTAAGAACGATATCATGTCCGAACCCCGGTTGTGCTCAGAAGGAAGGACGTTAGGTATGGTAACAAACTGGACGTTGGATTGAACTTGGTTTTGGCTAAGCAACCCGAGCCATTCTTCGGTTACAACGACTGTGAAGACTGTGGTGTTGTGATTGTTTTGGTTTAGTTTTGAAGAGAGCAAGTGACACAGGTTGAGTGAAGGGTTTATGTGGCCTCTACCGGGATATGGGACAACTACTACTTGATTTGTAGTCATTTTCAGGGTTTTTGTTAACTGTTTGGTGATCTGAAATTGTTGCCGGAGTTGGGATTCTTGAGATTCTAAAGGGAAAGTTTCACTTTATTGGAGAAAAAGATATTTTGGAATGTGTGAATACATTCTTCGCTTAGGCTATTTTTCTTGTTTGTCGGGCGTTTTAAGACATAAGCCAAAACGAGAAAAGCTTATAAAGGCTTATGACTAAATTACTCACATATTTTAAAAAATATAATAAATAAATTTGGTTGCGATAATATATTTTTTGTCGCTTAACGATTTATTGTTCGTAAGATATTTTATTTTTTAGAAAATGATAAAAAGTGGTTTTTTTATTAATTGTGATGGAAAAATGTAGGATTATGATTTGTTTATTAGATATATTAAGAATATGAGATCTATATTGATTTCAACTCATGAATTTATTTAATTTATTTTTATGTGATATTACATTAATAAACTTCAACTACAACTAATTCATCAAACTACATTATAAAAATATAAGTTTCAGCTTTTGGCTTAAATTATAAACCTCAGTCTCAGTTTATTGCGCTAAACATGCCCGAATTCATGATAGCAAAATATGTCATAGTATATGGTAGGCTATTATAATAAGAAGTGTTTATTGATATCAAAATCACTATTTATGCCACATTATCATTAAGTACATTAGCAAACTCATCACCAAACAAATATTATGGTTATCACCAAACCTACTTTTTTTAACAAAAGAATAAGTAAAATCTAAATTATACTTTTATTAATAATTAAAAACATTACATTAAAATTTAAAAACATAAACTTATACACGTCGTCACTCGTCACATCAACATGTACCATTTCATTTTCACTCCACCTAATACTTTTTTAATTCACAAATACACACAACCATATAACACTTCTCAGATATCAAAGGTGTACTTGCATCATATAAGTTTTAGAGTTAATTTTATAAATGTTTCTTGTGATCTGTCGGATTTAATGAATTTAGTCATTTTTTTAAAGGGTTTGGTCCCTGTGGTTGCGACCCGTAACGGGTTTGGCCCTTTGATCAATTCTTCCGTTTGTTTTATCGTCAAATTTACAGAAATTACATAAATACCCTTAAAAATAAGGTCCGTGTGATTTGTGGGTTATAACAAATTTAGTCCCTTTTTCTTTTATTACGCTTCGCTTGGTTTTAACCTTTTTCTCCCGCTCTTTACGCTTTTGTCCGCTTTTCTTACGCTTTTATACATTTTCATCCGCTTTTATACGCTTTCGCACGGTTTTATCCGTATTTATACACTTCCATTCCCTTTTTATACGTTTTCGTCCGTTTTTATACGTTTTCACTTGTTTTGATATGTTTTCGTCCATTTTCTTACGTTTTCGTCCATATTCGCTCGTTCTCGTCTGTTTTCGTCACGTTTTTTCACATGTGACAAAAAAAAAATTCAGAAAAAGGTTTGATAAACAAAATTTTTGAAATACATATGTTTTTGAAAAAAAAAATCGAATAAAGGATTACAAAAAAAGTTTGGAAAAAAAAAATTTGAAAATTAATTTTGAAAAAAAAAATTGAAACAGAATTTTCGAAAGAAAAGTTTGTAAAAACAATTAGGAAAAGAATCTAGAAAAAAAAAATTCGAAAAAAAAAAGGAAAAAAATTCTCCAAAAAATTTTCAAAATTTTTTTTAAAGATTTTTCTTTTTCTTTTTTTTTCTTTAATTTTTTTAATTTTTTTGTAATCCTTTATTCGATTTTTTTTTTCAAAAATGTTTTTTTTTTTTTAAATTTTTGTTTCAAAATTGTTTTTCAAACTTTTTTTTTGAATATTTTTCTGAAATATTTATTTCAGAAAAAAAATTTCGTCACATGTGAAAACGGACGTAAACGTAAGAAAACGGACGAAAACATATATAAGCGGGCGAAACGTATTAAAACGAACCAAAACGTATAAAAATGGATGAATACGTATAAAAATGTATAAAAACGTGCGAAAACATATAAAAACGGATGAAAACGTATAAAAACGTAAGAAAAACAAAAAAAACCGTAAAAGAATGGACGAAAACGGTTTAAAGCGTATAAAACGTAAAACTCTAAACGTAATAAAAAATAGGGACTAAATTTGTTATACTCCACAAACCACAGAGATCTTATTTTAAAAGATATTTATGTCATTTTTTTAAATTTGACGGTCAAACAAACAAAAATTGGTAAAGGGTCGCAACCACAGTGGACCTAACTCTAAAAAATTAAATCTAAACCGTTAAACTCAACAGTAATTACTGTGGACCATTTATGAAATTAACTCTAAATTTTATAAGCGTTGTCACTCGTCACATCAACATGTACCCTATAACACTTCAATAACATAAACACCATCTCCAATAACATTCTTATAACACACCACAAAAATTACCCACTCACTAAAAAAACACGTATAACGAGATTTGAACACTATAGCTGTAACCACCGGTAAAAATCCACCTTTATACTAATAATAATTCATTTTCTACGTACAATTTTTATTTTATTTTATTATTGGTTACTACAAATAGATAATATGCCGTACACACAAACTGCTCTCTTGCATAGTCAATGCCTTTGTTATACACACTCTTAAGTGACAATGGAAGTCTCACAACAGTGTCATGCTTGAAACTTCTCGACATGGTCACCCATGTCAGTTGTGTCCTCACACAAGATACGGAATGTTTGGTATAAAGTATCCTTATATCATTAGCGTCATTTCCAATAAAATGTCACTAAGTAAATTAGGGTTTTCTTAAAGTTTTATAACAATTTCGATACTACGTCATAAACCCTAATGTACGAACCATTAAACTTAATGTATAAGTTTAAAGCATAAAACCCTAACTCTAGGGCATTTCCCGGTTAAAATCCCTAATATGCAAATCTTATGATTTTATGTAAATAAAATCACAAACTAAAATTAAAGATATAAATGAAACCTTTACCAATTTCCAAGGTACAAGTTTATTAAACCAATGTACAAGTCATTGATGCATAAAGGTATTCAATTAACTTAAAACTTCATTATAAACCTTAGTATACTTAATTTTAAGCACATTGTACAACCCTTTCAAGCACAAGTCTTAAAAATATATTTTATTTTTAGTAAGTACAACTAAACAATGCTAATGTACAAATATTAAAGCACCAAACTTAAGCCTTACCGCTATTTATTTACATTACTTAAACA
Organism: Chrysanthemum makinoi; assembly: GCA_910596185.1. Lineage (NCBI taxonomy): Eukaryota > Viridiplantae > Streptophyta > Magnoliopsida > Asterales > Asteraceae > Chrysanthemum > Chrysanthemum makinoi. The sequence continues at coordinate 103,640,701 of OU343221.1, read as the reverse complement.
AGTATTTCTCTAAATAAATTAGCAACCTAACTAGATACTTATACCATTTACATCTTATGTACAACAATGAAAACCCTAAGTACTACCCACTAAAGCCTACGCCCCCCCCTTATTTACCATAGTTAGAAATGAACTAATCTAGTTACCATATAGTTACTAAGTATTACATGTATAAACCCTAGCCATAAACCAAATTACTTGTACATGAATTTTACACATCACCCTTTTTACTTTGAAGACTTACAATGGTCAAACATTAGGGGCATAGTTCATGGTTGTAAAATAAGCCACCCCACGCCATCTTTAGCTTCACCACATGCATCCTCCATTTGGGTTAGCTACACATCACCTTGTCTCCTCTCTTGCAAGACAAGGTGACTTAACACCTTGAAAATTCATGCACCTCCCTCATATATATATATATATATATATATATATACGCCCCATATGCCTCTTCCCTTGAGTCTCATGTAAACACACACATGATACCATACTACACACATATCCTACGCCCCATATAACCTCTCATATAGTTACAAACATCTTGAATATTTATCTTAAGAAGTGAAGGAAAAAGGGTAAACAAAAGCTTAAGGAAAAGTGAAGTACTTGAGGAAAATAGCATCTCTATGGAGGATTTTTCTTGTAGTTAAGCATCATATTAATTGTAAGTACACTCACACTCTTTTCTTTAATCATTTTAAATATTCAATAAAGCATATAAGTAACTATAGACTTGTGTCATGTGGAAAAACAAGGCCAAAAATACTTTTTATAAATTTCTGTAACCTTTCTGTAACTGTGCGTTCCCATAGACAAACACCTATTGGTAATGCGTTTTACTTAAATGTTAGAACATGTTAGGAGTCCATTTAACAAGCAAAATAAACATCTAATCTAATTACCAACACCCTATAGGTTTATACTAAACAAATTGCATGTTTTAGTTTTCCCCTACTGAAATCTGCGCCAAAACAGGCCTTACCCCTCATTTATCTACTTCATGATAGAGGTACTAGGGTCAACCAAGGTACCGTTGTAAACACAACCTGGGATACTACAAAACGCCCCCATAACCCGGTTAAAAAGCCTAGTCGTTATCTTTAAAAAAACCATCATTTTGGGCAAAAGTCATAAATGCTAAAAAGCTTTTTACAACAAATATATGGGAAAACATGGGATTTTGATAAATTTGATTAGGAACTGTATTGTAAACATTGGAAATGGGTGAAACAATATTTCACAAGGTCGCATGCAAAACGTATGGTTTAAAACTGAAATTTTCATAAAACGCGTCGTGGCCAAGTAGCCATGTTCGTGGACTTGTATCTTTCTAATCAAAGAGAACTAGGACATGAGACTTATACCATTTAGAAGGGCTTACCGCATAGTTTTTAAAGGGTCGAATGAGATGTAGGAACACTAGCTTGCCTCGTGTAAAATCTGCCCTCTTTTAGCCCCGTTATCGCCCAAAAACAACAAAAGGCACATAAACCCCCTACTTTGGAATATCATTGCGACCAAACCGTAAGAGCTTAAGACCTCTAGTTTGAACCATTAGAAAGACCACTGGACAAACTCTTGAAAGGATCAAGAACATAGTAAAAAACTATTAAGGCCACGCTTTTATTCACCCGTACTTTTATCCATTTTGGCCAAAAACTAGTAAATTTCTCTTATAAAATTTTAAGCATAAAAATTGTAATTTTTGTAAAATAAAGTTTTCTTGAACTAAAAATGTAATTTCTTTGAAGTTAACTATATAAGGGCTGATTTTGTCAATAATCCATAGTTGAGGGTTTAAAGTGTCATTTTTGAAAGTACAAGGGTAAAAACTGTAAATATTTAAACTTGTAAATTATAACATTTTGGAAACATAAGATATTTAACAACTTTGGTTTTGATAAAAACTTATTATTTAGTCATAATAATAAGTATGATAAGTATATTAAATTTTTGTAGAGACTTCATGTTATCCATAGAACATTTCCGTCGCATAAACTTGAATACGAATACTAAATACATGATATACTAAATCAGTCGAGAGTCGAGCAGCTTTGTTCATATTATCTAATTTGTTTTCCATCCAGACTACAATAACATCGAGGTGAGTTCATAGTCCCACTTTTACATATTTGTTTTCTAAACTCGTGGGGAGATACATGCTACAAAAACCGAACACAAGTAGTTTTCTCAGTATGCTATCCCGATTGATATTGCCTAAGTACCTACCGATGCCACTAAAAGTCCCTCATATCATGAACCATTAATCACTATGACAGTGAACGCGAATATCTTGAATAGATCTATTGGCAGTTGACGCCCCATTTGTGTTAGCCGGATAGGTAACCAAATGCACGTTATTTGAGAATACTAGAGAATGGCAAACTCCTACCGGAGGGCATTATTGCTCACATCATCACTATGATGTTTGTAACTTACGCCATTATTATGACGCTGCTCGTGTTAATGTTTATGCTCATGAGACTTAAGGCAATATACACTATGTTGCAATGATACAAATGCCTAACTACTCAATATACTGCATCGCAATATTACCATTTTACTACTACTTATCTTGTGTTCAACTGATTATTATTCAAACACTATGGATTCACTCAACCTTTGTGTTGACTTTTTAGCATGTTTTATCTCTAAAACTAGAGCACGACTTGGCACGGAGTGGCTATGGACTTTCTTATAAAAAGGGTGTCCATTTTGTTAACATTCACAAGAATAAAACTATGTATTTCAGATTTTCTCTGGGACCTTTATTTTGTAAAACTCGATTTAAATAAATGAATGATAATTGTTTTATCTAAAACGCCTCTTCGAGCCGCTTATCTATTATTATGACTGTCTTCCATGAAGTAATACCCCAACCTTAATTCGCTGCGATACCGAATTTGGGGTGTTACAGATTGGTATCGTGAGCCATAGTTATAGAGAATGGAATACAAAACCGAAACTATAACTCTTTTTCACACTTAAATAAAGTCCTACGTGCCACTACATCGCTCGCATAATTATTTATGCATGTTTATACCGATTATTTATACATATAAAGAGATATTCATAATTACCGTTGTTACAGAGTTATGTCTTCCCTATCCCTTATATTATTATCTTATCCGATATCAGTCCAAGAGACCATTCCTTTAACGGATACGCTAGTTCATTCTCCAAAGACCCGCCATGGAAGATATGCAGTTTGATCCTTTAGAAGAGCCATCTAAGACATCACTTCCCGTACACTCACCACCACCTCCACATCCATACATGTTACCCACGTATGTACCACCTTCAACTACACCACCTCCACCTTTAGCTACAGACTTTACTCCCCCGTCACAGCCATATGAACTCGGAGAGGAGGCTAGGACCATCATTGCTAGGTACAATGGCTTACAATCACCTACTCCAGATATCCCTACGCCACCACGGATATTCGAGATTGGATAAAGTTCGCAAGCGCAAGGGACACGCCCACCATCCTCACACTATTGGCACGCTTGGAAAGACATGAGGAGTGCATTAATATTGCCTTAGGCCATCTAGATAAGTTACCTTGAGCGCATCAAGTCACTTGAGAATTCTAGAGGAGTTAGTTTCTAAGAAAGCAACTATGCAAAAGAGATAGATATTTTGAGCACCGAATGCAGAGACTCGTGAAAGGGCAGATAATCCGAGGAACATCACGGGCGAAACTACCAACACATACCGCTACTATATGACAATGACGTGATGATGTCAGAAGCAATGATGATGCAAAGTGATGACTTAGTGATGGCTTACTCTAGGATTACCACGTTAGAGGCAGTAGTGGTAGATATCCAGGCCCGATATCAGGAGTATATACAAGTCCTTCTCAAAGATGATCATAGAGCCGAGAGTCGCCGAAAAAGCCCTTGGTAGCCATTAGAGTAGGTCCTTATCCGACAGCTTTTGGTATGATATCCTAGCCACCTACATGTGGCATAAATATGACACTTGTAATATTTTGTTATATGACAAAATTTGCGAGTTGTTTATGACTATATATGGTTTTGATATTATGTTGTGTTATGATATCGATTGATGTGGACCAGGGTGAATCACTTTACCGTGTGATAGTATTCGAGCATGATATGATCATATGATTCTTATATTTCTATGATTTCAACGCGTATAACATAACATGGTCATTCTAAACATATATGTTCTTGTGGCATTAATAGAAATATGGCTCAAACAAGAAATTTAATCGAACACCAAAGACGCCATGTCCCAAGCCGATATCCAACAACTAGTTGCATAAAGTTGTCGCCACAAAGACTCGAGAGACAAGCAAAGAACCATGGCCCGCTGGGAGCACTAGCGCCTAACAGAGAAAGCGAAAATATATCTCGCAGTGTACTTACAAAGATTTCATGAATCGTAAGCCAACCTTTTTCAAAGGAACGTATGAGCAACCGAAGTTGCTCACTGGTTTGAGCGCAACAGAGACAATATTCACGAGAAGCGTTGTTCGATGACTACAAGGTCACTTTTGCTACAGGAACTCTATTGGATGATGCCCTATCTTGGTGGAATGTTTCGCCCCAAACTATGGGTGTTGAAGCGCCATCAAATCACTGGCTGACTTCAAGAAGATGATGCTAAAGAAGTATTGTCTCGCACCAAGATTAAGAAGTTGAAGATGAGTTTCACCACTAGTGGTGAAAGGAACTGATCTCAAGACCTACAACCGAGGTTTTGAACTGCAATGCTATGCCCAAGTGTAGTGCCCGATCTCGAAGACATTGAGAAGTACATCAAGGCTTACCCCGCAGATCGAGGGTAATGTTACCTCATCAAAACCACATATACTGAGGAAGCAATTTCTATTGCTCGACATTAATGGATCGGAAGTCAAGCTGGTTTCACCCAAGGATGTAATGATCACAAAAGGAAGCTTGATGACAAAAGGACCACCCACCATCACAACAACTACCCCAAAATAACACACTACTACAACAACAACAACCGAAATAACAACCATCATTACCAACAGAACCGAGGCGAAACCGCCAAAGTTTATGTAGCCGCACTGCCGGAGGCAATGGATATGCCGAAGTCCGCCTTATGCAACCAATGCAAGATGCATCACAATGGGCCATGCTTTGTTAAGTGCGGAAAGTCACAAAACCGCCACAAAACCAGAGGACTGAGGGGCCTCAGTGCTAATGTAGCCTCTGTAGAAGTGATATGCCACAGATGTGGTGAGAAAGGACATTACAAAAATCGATGTCCCAAACAGAATGGCAACCAGAACAACCCGGCTCCTGCAAGAGCTTACGTGCTTGGAGATGCAAACACTCGGCACAACCAGGATGTGGTCATGGGTATATTTTCTCTCAATCGACATTTAGCTAAAGTATTGTTGATACTGTAGGTGATAAAAGCTTTATATTACTTTTGCTTTGTTACTTAAACTCATCCGACTGCCCTATACTATTACCGTACCCTAAGTTTCTTCCACGTATTCTATAATCTAATCTATAAACTTTATTCCGAGCTATTCCGTTATCACCCCAGAAAATTGATAATATGTCACTCTACCAACTATTTACTACCGCTAGGCGAACCAATCTTTCTTGCTACTTTGAAAAGTTGTTTAGGATGCCATTTTATAAAAGCAAAACGTTGAACACCATCTAAAATTTTTGAGAAATATTATACTACTTTGACTGAATCAAGCATCACATCATTTTTCCTCGATTATACATAGCCTGATCACCTATGTCTAATTTAGGAAGAATCGTGTCATGAAGGAAACAGTCTTCACGATTTCCTAAAACAATCTTTCAAAAGCAAAACTTCGAACTGCAAAACTATTCAAACACATCCTTCTAATCAACGCTCCATGGATATCCACACTTTTCCCACACCATAACTAACAACCGAGTGAATCTCGAGGACGAGATTCCATTTAGGAGGGGAGACTCAACCACCGTAAAAATCCACCTTTATACTAATAATAATTCATTTTCTACGTACAATTTTTTTTTTTATTATTTGATTACTACAAATAGATAATATGCCGTACACACAAACTGCTCTCTTGCATAGTCAATGCCTTTGTTATACACACTCTTAAGTGACAATGGAAGTCTCACAACAGTGTCATGCTTGAAACTTCTCGACATGGTCACCCATGTCAGTTGTGTCCTCACACAAGATACGGAATGTTTGGTATAAAGTATCCTTATATCATTAGCGTCATTTCCAATAAAATGTCACTAAGTAAATTAGGGTTTTCTTAAAGTTTTATAACAATTTCGATACTACGTCATAAACCCTAATGTATGAACCATTAAACTTAATGTACAAGTTTAAAGCATAAAACCCTAACTCTAGGGCATTTCCCGGATAAAATCCCTAATATGCAAATCTTATGATTTTATGTAAATAAAATCACAAACTAAAATTAAAGATATAAATGAAACCTTTACCAATTTCCAAGGTACAAGTTTATTAAACCAATGTACAAGTCATTGATGCATAAAGGTATTCAATTAACTTAAAACTTCATTATAAACCTTAGTATACTTAATTTTAAGCACATTGTACAACCCTTTCAAGCACAAGTCTTAAAAATATATTTTATTTTTAGTAAGTACAACTAAACAATGCTAATGTACAAATATTAAAGCACCAAACTTAAGCCTTTACCATTATTTATTTACATTACTTAAACAAGTATTTGTCTAAATAAATTAGCAACCTAACTAGATACTTATACCATTTACATCTTATGTACAACAATGAAAACCCTAAGTACTACCCACTAAAGCCTACGCCCCCCCCCTATTTACCATAGTTAGAAATGAACTAATCTAGTTACCATATAGTTACTAAGTATTACATGTATAAACCCTAGCCATAAACCAAATTACGTGTACATGAATTTTACACATCACCCTTTTTACTTTGAAGACTTACCATGGTCAAACATTAGGGGCATAGTTCATGGTTGTAAACATGCATCCTCCATTTGGGTTAGCTACACATCACCTTGTCTCCTCTCTTGCAAGACAAGGTGACTTAACACCTTGAAAATTCATGCACCTCCCTCCTATATATATATATGTACGCCCCATATGCCTCTTCCCTTGAGTCTCATGTAAACACACACATGATACCATAATACACACATATCCTACGCCCCATATAACCTCTCATATAGTTACAAACATCCTGAATATTTATCTTAAGAAGTGAAGGAAAAAGGGTAAACAAAAGTTTAAGGAAAAGTGAAGTACTTGAGCAAAATAGCAGCTCTAGGGAGGATTTTTCTTGTGGTTAAGCATCATATTAATTGTAAGTACACTCACACTCTTTTCTTAAGTCATTTTAAACATTCAATAAAGCATATAAGTAACTATAGACTTGTGTCATGTGGAAAAACAAGGCCAAAAATACTTTTTATAAATTTCTGTAACCTTTCTGTAACTGTGCGTTCCCATAGACAAACACCTATTGGTAATGCGTTTTACTTAAATGTTAGAACATGTTAAGAGTCCATTTAACAAGCAAAATAAACTTCTAATCTAATTACCAATACCCTATAGGTTTATACTAAACAAATTGCATGTTTTAGTTTTCCCCTACTGAAATCTGCGCCAAAACAGGCCTTACCCCCTACTTGCCCCTCATTTATCTACTTCATGATAGAGGTACTAGGGTCAACCAAGGTACCGTTGTAAACACCACCTGGGATACTACAAAACGCCCCCATAACCCGGTTAAAAAGCCTAGTCATTATCTTTAAAAACAGCCATCATTTTGGGCAAAAGTCATAAATGCTAAAAAGCTTTTTACAACAAATATATGGGAAAACATGGGATTTTGATAAATTTGATTAGGAACTGTATTGTAAACATTGGAAATGGGTGAAACAATATTTCACAAGGTCGCATGCAAAAGGTATGGTCTAAAACTGAAATTTTCATAAAACGCGTCGTGGCCAAGTAGCCATGTTCGTGGACTTGTATCTTTCTAATCAAAGAGAACTAGGACATGAGACTTATATCATTTAGAAGGGCTTACAGCATAGTGTTTAAAGGGTCAAATGAGATGTAGGAACACTAGCTTGCCTCGTATAAAATTTGCCCTCTTTTAGCCCCGTTATCACCCAAAAACAACAAAAGGCACATAAACCCCCTACTTTGGAATATCATTGCGACCAAACCGTAAGAGCTTAAGACCTCTAGTTTGAACCATTAGAAATACCACTGGACAAACTCTTGAAAGGATCAAGAACGTAGTAAAAACCTATTAAGGCCACACTTTTATTCACCCGTACTTTTATCCATTTAGGCAAAAAACTAGTAAATTTCTCTTATAAAATTTTAAGCATAAAAATTGTAATTTTTGTAAAATAAAGTTTTCTTAGACTAAAAAGGTAATTTCTGGGAAGTTAACTATATAAGGGCTGATTTTGTCAATAATCCATAGTTGAGGGTTTAAAGTGTCATTTTTGAAAGTACAAGGGTAAAAACTGTAAATATTTAAAATTGTAAATTATAACATTTTGGAAACATAAGATATTTAACAACTTTGGTTTTGATAAAAACTTATTATTAAGTCATAATAATAAGTATGATAAGTATATTAAATTTTTGTAGAGACTTCATGTTATCCATAGAACATTTCCGTCGCATAAACTTGAATACGAATACTAAATACATGATATACTAAATCAGGTCGAGAGTCGAAGCAGTTTGTTCATATTATCTAATTTGTTTTCCATCCGCACTACAATAACATCGAGGTGAGTTCATAGTCCCACTTTTACATATTTGTTTTCTAAACTCGTGGGGAGATACATGATACAAAAACCGAACACAAGTATTTTTCTGTATGCTATCCTGATTGATATTGCCTAAGTACCTAATGCGTGCCACTAAAAGTCCCTCATATCATGAACCATTAATCACTTGCGAGTGAAAGCGAATATCGTGAATAGATCTATTGGCGTTGACGCTCTATTTGTGTTAGCCGGATAGGTAACCAAATGCACGCTATTTGAGAATACTAGAGAATGGCCGACGTGGTTCCAAACGGTCCAGTTTATTACACAAGTCAACCACTTGTGAATGGTCAACCGTAATAAAAGTCAAACAGTTTAAAACCAAAGCAATTAAGTCCAGGAGAGTTTAGTGTTTCCCCAGGTCGTTAAGTCCCAACGAGCCGTATGCATTGAATAGCTAAACGCAGTAGTGTGATCTAAAGTGATATCAACAAAAGAGGGGTTAATGATAATACTAGATGACAAAGGAAAAATGAAAGAAAATTAAAAGCTAAATTATATTAAATAAACGCTATCACTATTTTTAAAATGATGATTTTCTTGATTTTACTTTTATAAATTTGAATTAAAAACTAATTTTAACTTTTAAAACTAAATTAAAATACTAAAAATTATGAAAATTAATGGGAAAATTATAAAACTATTTTTAAAAAAACTAAAATAACTAAAGAGAATTTTCAAAACTAATTTTGTATTTTTCTGATTTATATTCTAATTTCTATGATTTAAAAACTATTTAAAACTAATTAAATTGCTAAAAATTACTATTTAAATTAGGAAAATTATGGAAAAATATTTTTTTGGCTTTTTATATTTATCTTAATCTAGGAAAATTGAAAACTTATTTTTTTGAAGATTTTCTGATTTATTTGGATTAAAAGCTATTTAAAAAGTCCTAAAAACTGATTTAAAATAAGAAAAATAAAAAACAGTGATGAAAAATTATGAAAAATTCAGGAAAAGTATAAAATTATATTCTAAATCTATGAAAAATACTAAAACATATGCTAGTGTACAAGAAAAGTGAGCTGTAGTGAAAAGTGCTTATAAATAAGCACTTAAAAATAAGTTATAAGCTTCAACAAAGCACCAAATGATCTTAGCTCCCAAGTTATGCTAATATTACTTAAAACCAACCTGTTTCAATTATTCTAAACTTCTAGAGTGCAAGCTACAAAGATATGACTAGATTGAATTTTCAAATGAGAACAGCTTAATCCTACCTACTTTAAGCTATTGTATCTGCTTATTTAGTGAACCAAACTTAAAACTAAAACTTAGGTACTCAAGACCACCAACTAGAGATTAACTATACCAAATTTCAGACCCTAGTTATCAAAAACAAGACCTGCACAAGGTCTGGAAGTTGCCTGTAACACACTTAGGGCGCGTTTGGTTGGGGCAATTTGGAGGATATTGCATTTTAATTCCCTTCAAATGTCCCGTTTGGTAACTTAAATTTAGGCATTTGAAGTAATTTACAATTCCCCAAATTGCCAAAATGGAGAGAATCAAAATGCCTCCAAAAAGTGAGAAATTCTAATTTACTTGAAAAAAAAATTTTATAAATTTTTTTTATTATTGTTTTTTTATAAACTTTTAAATAAAATATTTATGAATTTTTTTATAAACTTTTTTTATAAATTTTTTATAAATTTTTTATAATTTTTTTTTTATAATTTTTTTTTATGAATTTCTTATAAAATTTTTTTATAAATTTTTATAAACTTTTTTTTTATAATTTTTTTTATAAATTTCTTATAAAATTTTTATAAACTTTTTTTTATAAACTTTTTTCATAAATTATTTATAAACTTTTTTTTATAAATTTTTTATAAATTTTTTTTATAAATTTTTTATAAACTTTTTTTTTTATATTTTTTTACATAAACTTTTAAGTAGAATATTTATGAAATTTATATTGAAAAAAATAAAAAAAAATATTTATAAATTTCTGTCAACCAAACATGCAAAGGTATTTTAAATTCCGGAATTTTAAATTCTCAAGACTTTAAATTTTCTAGAATTTAAAATTCCGGAATTTCAAATTACCCCAACCAAACGCCCCCTTAGTGTATGCTGAGTGTGCACAGGGCAGTTTCTAGCTGTTTGCACAGCTAATTCAGAGCTTATATAGGTCTTCTAAAATTCCTCAAAAATCAGTTTTCAAAAATAGACCAGCTGAAGTTATTTGTCCCAGAATTTCAACTAAGTTGGACTAGAATTGAACCAATGAAAAATCTACAAAGGTTGGTGAAAAACAGATTTTCCACTTTTGACTTTTTATGATAGATTTGCAATTTTGACCAAAATGAGATTTGATATCAATTTGTGAACTGAATGTGATGTAATAAGCTAAACTAAAACTATTTTATGTTACTCCACTAATATCTAAACCTAATTCAAGCTTATGATCTTAAAAATTCCTAACAAATTTGAAATTAGGACAGATTTAAGTTGATTTTGACTTAAATGAAATGTGGAAGCAAATTAATGACCAATATGACTCTAATATGCCTAAAAGTGACTAAAGCAACTAATATTAACCTCTGACTTAACATGAATATCAGATTACTACTTTATGCCAAACACTAGTTATAACTGTTTTGCAATTACTCTACCTAAATGATTATCTAGCTTATGCTAACACTAAAACTGAATCAATATAACCTAATAATGTTTAATGAATGATAAAAACTAATTCTACCTACGTGATTCAAACTCAAACAATTTATGCACTATATTAGTTTATAGAGAGAAACAAAACTCACAAGTGCCCCAGCTTATTTTGGCTTAAACCGAACCAAACTACACTAACCTAAGCTAATCCAACCCAATCCAAGCTCTGCAACACCCAATGTCATCACCATTTCCAAATGAAGCTCCAGTTTGACTTTTGTTGACCAATATGAGAGTTAGCTTAAAACTGAAAATTTAGCTTACTAAGGCTATATGAAGCTGTTATAAGCTCAACTAAGTTCTAAATAGGCTATTTGAAGCCTGGATTTAGCACACTTGATACCGATTTTAAAAGCAGGAACATAAAAACAAGATTTTGGTTCAAACTTCAAATTAACACTTGAAATTAAATTACAACCGATAAAACAGTTTAGCTTAGTACAATACAGAAGGAAATTACACATTTAGAACTAATTTAAGACATTGAGATTAAAGTCGACATGAAAGAAAAATAAGAACTAAAAACTACTTTCCTGCTCTTCTCCTTTTTCTTCTATTTATCAACAACAAGCTTTCCCTCTCTCCTCTGATCATTTCCCACCACTTTTCAGAGCCATTGGATCATTAGAGTGGATTTAAGCCGTTGATGGCTTTTTGGCGCCAAAACGATATTGCAAATGGGGAGGGTTGAGTGCGCATGAGGAGGAAGCATTAATTGTTTCTTGGCAGTTAGGTGAGGTGGAGGGTGATAGGGAGGTGGTATGTGAGATGGAGGAATGGTGATGGTGAGTTGGTTGCAGAGCAGGTGAAGAAGGTAGGAAAAGGGAGGGAAAAAGGGTGAGAGGTTTGACCGAGTGTTTGACCGGGTGTATTATAATAGGGAGGGTTCACAAAAAGGGGGGTCACGGGTATATTGGCAGGGGTTCAAGGGTCAAGGGTTGTTTTTGGGTTAATAATACAAAAGGACCAAAACTGCAATTCCACCAAACTTGAGGGACCAAATTTGTAATTTTCCAAAGTTTATTATAAGGACCATTGTTGACAAGTTTAATTTTCCCAAGGACCAAAAATAATAATTTTCAAATTAAAAATGTCCAGGGGTAAATTTTGTCAATCTTTGAAACTTCAAGGACTAAAGTTGCCATTTTGCAAAACTGAACTTTATAAGGGTAATTTTGACAACTTAAAAATCCCTGAGGGCCTTTTATGAAAAATTAACTTGTTTTGAATAACCAGGGACTAGATTTGACAATATTTGCATAAAATACAGTCTAAATATTTTTTCTGTCTTTTTTATACTTTTCAAAGTGTTTTGACCTTTTAAAGGCAGATGAAATAAAAATGATGAGTATTTAGACACTCATCAATCCCCCACACTAAACTATTGCTAGTCCCTAGCAATCTTTTGAGAAAACTTAATGGATTTGAATCTCTTTACCAAAAGCCATTACTTCTGAGTAGCCAATTGTTTCAGTTCAAGTAAGAACCTTGGTACAATGATAACCAAATGATTTTGAGCAAATCACCGGCTTTCAACGGTTTTGATTTGTCTTTACCGTAAGCCGCTTTGCTTCTTCGACTAGCCAACTCTTTAGATAAAATATCTTTGGTGAGTCGATTACCAATTATGGTTTTCCAACCGCCTTTACCACACGCTATAAACTTGCGGGCTAACCAACTCTTCACTAATTAAAGATATGGTGAAATTTGTCAACACCATACAATTTTGGGCAAATTGCAAGCCTCCGGATTTGAGATATCTTTACCAAGAGCCGCTTTTGCTCTCGGATTAGCCAATCTTTTGTTTATTAGACATGGCGATCGATAGCAAGTAAGCCGAGTAAGTGCAAAACACTTACTCCAAAAAAAAATTTTTTGCCAAAAATTGGGGAATTGGGTGGTATAATTACATGATAAAATTCGTGAGAATTCCCCTCCCCCACACTTAGAAATAAATATTTCCCTCAATATTCAAAGTACCGGCGGTTATGCCGAAACATAGAACGTAAAAGGGAAATACTACGGCCATTATTTGAAATTTTTTTATTTTTTTTATTTATTTATTTTTTTTGTGATAAAACCTTATATATAACAGCGGGGGGCAACTCCCCCACACTAGGGTGGTAGAAAATAGAAAGAAGTCAGAAATACGGGTGAAAACCCATATGGTGTGCTACTGTTTTTGATTCCCGTGTCGCTAGCTTGACTCGATCCCCGCATTCATTTGTTCATGGGGAAAGTTTGTAGATCCGGGACAACCACAGGTGGAATGTCCTCTCCAAAATAGTGCTTCAATCGATGACCATTCACTTTAAAATTTGGACCATCGGGTTGAGATAACTCAATAGTTCCATAAGGAAATACTTTAGTGATGGTGAATGGTCCGCACTGTGGGATTTTAGTTTTCTCGAGAAAATCTTCAATCTTGAGTTGAAAAGAAGGACTCGATCACCGACGCGTTGGCAAAACGCGGTTCTTGAATTTAGAGTCATGAATCTTCTTTGTCTTTTGTTTGTAGATCAAAGAGTTCTCGTGTGCTTGATCACGGAGTTCATTTAATTCATTCATTTGAACTTTCCTGATCACCGGTACTGCTCCAATATCGAAGTTGGCTTGTTTCAAGGCCCAGTATGCTTTGTGCTCAAGCTCAATCGGCAGATGACACGCCTTCCCATACACTAGCTTAGTATGGAGTACACCATGGGTGTTTTATAAGCTTTATCGGAAAGGCCCAAAGTGCGCCATCTAGCTTATCCGACCAAGAGGCACGGTTTTCCGCTCTCATCGCCCTTCCGAATTCTTTTAATCCCTGTTGGAAACTTCCACTTGCCCAATTGTTTGGGGGGGTGGTACGCTGAGTAGAGAGACTGTGAGTTACACCATAATTTTGCATGACTCTATCAAACCGGTCATTGCAGTAAATGCACCACAATCGCGATATAGCGCGGAGTTCCAAACCTAGCAAAAGAGATTTTAAGAATTTCACAACAACTCGGCATCGCTTGGTAGGCAAAGCTTTTTCTTCAACCCATTTTGACAAATAGTCAACGGCCACGAGTATGTATTTATTTCCTCGAGATGAAGGAAATGGCCCCATAAAGTCAATGCCTGCATGTCAAAAATCTCACACACTTGAATGGCGTTTAGCGGCATTTCATTTCTTTGTGAGATATTCCCTGACGCTGACAAGCGCCGCGTGTTTTGACAAATTACGGTGGGCATCCTTGCAAATCGTGAGCCAATAAAATCCGGAATCAAACACCTTCTTGGCGGTGTAGTTGGGGCTATGATGTCCCCCAGAGGGTCCGTAATGGCAAGCCTTGAGAATGTCATTGGCTTCCCGACCATACACACATCGCCGATGACTTGATCCCGCACAAGAAATTTTGAATAAGTAGGGAATTCGTCGAGTAATGTTTTACATTTTTAAAGAATTTGTTTTTCTGTTGGGACGACATCCCTTTCACCACAAAGTTACCCGCATGGTAATTTGCAAAGTCAGAAAACCATGGGGTAGAAGAGTCTCCACGAAAAGAAACCACATTGAGTGTTTCGAGAGGAAATGTTTCGCTATTTCCTTTTTCTAACACATCCTAGTGAGGGTTTTCTAGACGGGACGGATGATCGACCGCCAAAGAGGTTCTCGGCTTTTTATCACGATATAATGATATCAAATTCTTGCGGAGAGAGAACCCAATGGAGCAATCTCGGCTTTGCATCTTGTTTTGCAAAGAGATATTTGAGAGTCGAGTGATCCGTATACACCACGCATTTGGTCAAGATTAGGTATGGTCGAAACTTCTCAAACGCATACACCACAGCCTAATAATTCTTTTCTCGTAGTGGTGTAATGGGTTCAAGACTTCGGGCCATAGTCTTACTCGTAGTGGATAGGCTGAAAATGCTTGGTTTTTCGCTGCCCCAAGACTGCACCGATAGCAAAATCACTTGCATCGCACATGAGTTCAAAGGGTAAATCCCGATTAGGGGCACTAGAATGGGTGCTTCCGTTAAGCTTTTTCTTTAATGTTTCAAAAGCTTCGATGCACTCAGGTGAGAAGATAAAGGGAGCATCCTTCTCAAGGAGATGAGTCATAGGCCGAGCGATTTTAGAAAAATCTTGTATGAATCTGCGATAAAAACCGGCATGACCTAAAACACTCCTAATACCTTTGACGGTAGTAGGATGAGGCAATTTGGCAATGACATCCACTTCGCTTAACTGTCAACCTCAATCCCATTTTTGAAATCTTATGGCCTAGGACAATTCCTTCCTTGACCATAAAATGGCTCTTCTCCCGCTTTTAGACAAAGATTGGCGTCTTCACACCGTTTGAGCATTTTTTCTAAATGGGAGAGACATGTTTGAAATGAGTCCCCAATGACCGAGAAGTCATCCATAAACACCTCCATTGTTTCCCCGATCATGTCGTGGAAAATTGCCATCATACATCGCTGGAACGCGCGTGAGCGCTACATAGGCCAAAAGGGATACGCCTCAGAGGCAAAAGTTCCGTATGGGCAGGTGAATGTGGTCTTTTCTTGATCCTGTGGATCAATGGGGATTTGAAAATACCCCGAGAAACCATCTAGGAAACAATAGTATTCGCTCCTCAAGCATCTCTCTCAAACATTTGGTCCATGAAGGGTAGAGGAAAATGGTCTTTACGGGTGGCTTCGCTTAACTTGCGATAGTCAATACACACACGCCATCCCAGAACCAATCGAGCGAGTTGGAATTAACTTCGTTTTCTTCATTGTGACAACAGTTATGCCACCCTTTTTGGAACACAAAGTGGATGGGACTGACCCAAGGACTATCGAGATCGGTAAATTAAACCGCATCAAGAAGTTTGAGAACCTCCTCGCTTGATAACCTCATGAATCTTAGGATTCACCCTTCTCGATGTTGGACTATTGGTTTGAAATCATCCTCCAATAAAATCTTGTGCGTACAAAATTTAGGGTTAATACCCTTGATGTCGGAGAGTCTCCAAGCAATTGCTTGCTTGTGCAACTAAAACCTTTATGAGTAGTCTTATCTCCTCGTTAAGTCCTTAGCAATTATGACGGGTAATTTATCATCACCCTCCAAGAATGCATACTTGAGATGAGGAGGTAGGTCCTTAAGTTCAACCTCGGGGAAATTCTTGATTAGATGTTTATGCAGTTTGATTTCTTCAATCGTGATCTCTTTGGAGGAGTGCGGTAATGGATCTTCATTCAGCAATTGCTCAAGATAAAGGATATCTCCCTCCGAATCATAAACACCATCATCAATTCCCGTGAATCAGTTCATCATTAGCAAGAAACTCATCGATCTCTTCTAAAAAGTCACCTCCCTCCAACCCAGGAGTAAGAGAGGGAGAATCGGCAATAATTGGTTGAGAAGATGTGGTGGGATCCTTTCGCGAATTATAAAATAACCAAGAAACTCTTGAGTACTCCTCTGAAGCAATATCAATTACATCGATTGATTAGATTGACATCATAGTTTGAGGAGTACCTCGAAGTTTGATCAAGGTTAAAGGTGGCGGCTTCATTACCACATACGTATGTGATTTCTTGCAAATACATCAATGAGAACGCGGCTTGTTCTCGAGAATCCTCGTCCAACAATGAGGGAACAGATGATTAACATCGAAATCAACAACCACAAAGTCGGTTTGAAAATGGAACTTTCCTACTTTCACGAATATCCTCGGCGATGCAGAAGGCCGATATAGAACAATACGCAAGCTCAAGAGTCATGCGGTAGGAATAGGATCAGAAGAGAAAAGTTTCTTCCATCTTGAATAAGGCATCGATTGATGCTTGCACCAAGATCGGCGAGGGCAAAGCATTCAATCATTTCTGGAAAAACACAAGGTAGAAGAAATTTTCAGGATCTCAAGCTTCTCGGGAAGCTTCTTTATGAAGCTATTTGGCGGTTCTGGTTCGAAGGAGTTTTAGCCATTTCAAACAGTTTTTCCTTGTTGTTTAACATGTGTTTGAGAGTTGATGCAAACTTGGGCATCATCATGATAGCATGAAAGCTTATGTCAAAATGTAGTTCTTGAAAAATTTGAAAAATTTTTCCATTTGATGATTTGGCTTTTTCGCGAACATTTGCTCATTTAGCGTGATGGGTAAGGAATAGAAGTTTTGGATTTGGGGTTTTCAATTTGGAGGTTCAAAACAACTCATGGTTTGGATTTGGGTTTTGGACAACTTGAGGATGGACATGTCTTTGTGCTCTGCAGCTAGTGGGTTGCACTTGGTCCTTTGTCGCCTCAGGTTCACTTTCCACTACCTTAGGGAGAGAAGAAGAAGAGGTAGTAGGAATAGCGGGTCCATCATATGAAGCACCACTTCTGGTTGTGATAAGCCTTTGCATAGCCCCTCGGATTAGCGATCGTGTTGCTAGGTAAAAGTACACGAGCGAGGGTCGATCATTTAAAGACTTCTTAATGTCGGAAATGCGGCTTACCAACAACCTATTCATTTCCTCTTGGGATTTCATGAATTGCTTCAACAACTCATGGATGATGGTCACTGGAACAATGGCTTGATTTTGTGTAGGAAAATTAAAGCCTCTATTGTTTGGATTAGGGCCTTGATTTGGAAATTTCATGATTATTGCCATGAAAATACCACGGGTTGAAATTTCCACTGATTCTGGTTTCTATTAAAATTTCCTTGGTTTTGGAAATTTTGACTTTGATTTTAACCGTTATTAGACTAAAATTACCTTGGTTTTGAAAACCTTGGTTCGTTCTATTCGATTTTGATTCACGGTTTTGGTTTTGGTTGAAACCGGTGGTCCAAGGTAGTGGTTAGGGCGGTGGTTCGGGTCCATAGGAGCACGGTATTGGTTACCTCTGAATTGGAAACCCAGCCCGCGCGTTTGCTTCAAAGGGTTTCCATCCGGTGGCCATACATTTGTAATAGGCATGGGGGCCCCGCAAGTAACACATACTTCACTTTCTTGACTTGTGAAGTTTGTGGAAAAAC
This sequence comes from Chrysanthemum makinoi, assembly GCA_910596185.1. Taxonomy (NCBI): domain Eukaryota; kingdom Viridiplantae; phylum Streptophyta; class Magnoliopsida; order Asterales; family Asteraceae; genus Chrysanthemum; species Chrysanthemum makinoi. Next base: position 103,622,196 of record OU343221.1, on the reverse strand, counting down.
TTTCTTTGGTTGGAAGAACCAAAGCTTGATTGCCAGTGAGTTTGTCAATCTTAGCATCGGTGCTAGATTGACTCCGCAGATGATAAACGAAGGACCAACGACTTGGGAAACAACGGTTTGCCGTGCGGTCGCGGACTTTAGACTTGTTTTCAATTATCGCTAAAGCTTATTTTACAGTTTTGCTCAAGAAATTTCCTCCAGGAGGTTAGAAGAATCTTGATCAGTTGACTCACAAAGTATCGAGGTTGCATCAACTCGGAGAAACCGTGGTGAGGACATTTGTGAAGCAATTCCTTAAAACGATCCCACGATTCCTTTGAAGGATTCATCAAACTTTTGTGTAAACTTGATGATTCGTTTTTAAGACTAAATGGTTTTAGAAGGTGGATAGAACTCGTTCACAAATTTCTTCACCATGTCTTCCCATGTTTCGTCGATTGAGGTTGTTTTTCAAGCCAAATCCGGCTTGTCCCTCGAGGGAAAATGGGAAGAGAAGAAGTTTGGCAGCATCGGTAGGGACATTCTTGTATTTGATGGTAGATGCAATCTTGTTAAACCATCGAATATGAGCATGAGGATCATCCCTCTCAAAACCATAGAATTGACTTGAGGTTACAAGATTTAGTAACCCGGTTTTGAGTTCAAATTTTCGACCACAATGGGCGGGATAACAATAACATCTCCATACCCATCGATGGGTGCACGGAATCTCGCACATAGACGTTCTTCCGCCATGATACGGGTAATGCACGAAGCTGATGGATCTCGAGATGGGCCGAGCGTCTACGGTCGCCTTAGAATCGACAAGCTCAACGAAATGGGCTCCGCAGACCTAGAGAAGCGGTTAAGCATACACTAGAGTTAACTCTAAGAAATCTGAGTCAAGGAATTATGAAAATGGAGAAAGAAGAATCTTTTGGGTTTTATGGTTTTTAAGATGTTTTATTTTTAGATTTTTATAAGTATAAATATATAGATGGTATGAACAAGGTGAATATTCAAATTTCTAATCTGCTAAGCGTAGATTATTAGCTTGCCTCCGGCTGGCCAAAATTTGATCCGGTCCCAAACGGTCGGAGTTTATTACACAAGTCACCACTTGTGAATGGTCAACCGTAATAATAAAGTCAAACGATCTAAAACCAAAGCAATTAAGTCCGAGAGAGTTTAGTGTTTCCCGGTCGTTAAGTCCCAACGTAATGCGATTGAATAGCTAAGCGTGTAGTGTCGGGTGATATTGAGCAGAAAGGGGTTAATGATGATACTAGATGACAAAGGAAAAATGAAAGAAAATTAAAAAGATAAATTATATTAAATAAACGCTATCACTATTTTTAAAATTGGATTTTCTTGATTTTTCTTTTATAAATTTGAATTAAAACTAATTTTAAACTTTTAAAACTAAATTAAAATACTAAAATTATGAATTAATGGGAAAATTATAAAACTATTTTTAAAAAATCTAAAATAACTAAAGAGAATTTTCAAAACTAATTTTGTATTTTTAAATTTATATTCTAATTTAAATGATTTAAAAACTATTTAAAACTAATTAAATTGCTAAAAATTACTATTTAAATTAGGAAAATTATGGAAAAATATTTTTTTGGCTTTTTATATTTATCTTAATCTAGGAAAATTGAAAACTTATTTTTTTGAAGTTTTTCGATTTATTTGGATTAAAAATTTATTTAAAAGGTAAAAAACTGATTTAAAATAAGAAAAATAGCAAACAGTGATGAAAAATTATGAAAAATTTAGGAAAAGTATAAAATTATATTCTAAATCTAGGAAAAATACTAAAACGTATGCTAGTGTACAAGAAAAGTGAGCTGTAGTGAAAAGTGCTTATAAATAAGCACTTAAAAATAAGCTATAAGCTTCAACAAAGCACCAAATGATCTCTGCTCCCAAGTTATGCTAAAATTACTTAAAACCAACTTGTTTCAATTATTCTAAACTTCTAGAGTCACAGGCTACAAAGATATGACTAGATTGAATTTTCAAATGAGAGCGACAATCCCACCTACTTTTAAGCCTCATTCTGCTTATTTAGTGAACCAAACTGAAAACTAAAACTTAGGTACTCAAGACCACCAACTAGAGATTAACTATACCAAATTTCAGACCCTAGTGATCAAAAACAAGAACTGCTTAAAGTTGGAAGTTACTGTAACACACACTTTCGATTATCTGTGAATTATGACTTGAGAAACTTTCTAGTGTTTACTTACATGACTAATTCGAACTTATAGAGGTCTTCTAAAATTCCTCAAAAATCAGTTTTCAAAAATAGACCAGCTGAAGTTATTTTTCCCAGAATTTCAACTAAGTTGGACTAGAATTGAACCAATGAAAAATCTACAAAGGTTGGTGAAAAACAGATTTTCCACTTTTGACTTTTTATGATAGATTTGCAATTTTGACCAAAATGAGATTTGATATCAATTTGTGAACTGAATGTGATGTAATAAGCTAAACTAAAACTATTTTATGTTACTCCACTAATATCTAAACCTAATTCAAGCTTATGATCTTAAAAATTCCTAACAAATTTGAAATTAGGACAGATTTAAGTTGATTTTGACTTAAATGAAATGTGGAAGCAAAATAATGTCCAATATGACTCTAATATGCCTAAAAGTGACTAAAGCAACTAATATTAACCTCTGACTTAACCTGAATCTTAGATTACTACTTTATGCCAAACACTAGTTATAAGCATTTTACAATTACTCTACCTAAATAATTATCTAGCTTATGCTAACACTAAAACTGAATCAATATAACCTAATACTTGTTTAATGAGCAGATAAAACTAATTCTACCCAGCGAGATTCAAACTCAAACAATTTATATGAACTATATAGGTTTATAGAGAGAAACAAAACTCACAGTGCCCGGCTTATTTGCAGCAAACCGAACCAAACTACACTAACTAAGCTAATCCACCCAATCCAAGCTCGCAGAACACAATGTCATCACCATTTCCAAATGAAGCTCAGGTTTGACTTTTGTTGGCCAATATGAAAATTAGCTTAAAAGCGAAAATTTAAACTACTATGACTATATGAACTGTAATAAGCTCAACTAAGTTATAAATAGGCTATTTGAAGCCCGGATTTACTTTTACTTGATCTTTGATTTTAAAACAGGGAACATAAAAACAAGATTTTGGTTCAAACTTCAAATTAACACTTGAAATTAAATTACAACAAGCCCGATAAAACGAGGTTTAGCTTAGTACAATCTGAGAAGGAAATTACACATTTAGAACTAATTTAAGACATTAAAGATTAAAATTGACATGAAAGAAAAATAAGAACTAAAACTACTCTCTGCTCTTCTCCTTTTTCTTCATTTATCAACAACAAGCTTTGCTTCTCCTCGATCATTTCCTGCTTTTCGAGCCATTGGATCATTAAATTGGATTTAAAGTAGTTGATGGCTTTTTGAAAAAAGCGATATTGCAAATGGGGAGGGTTGAGTCTTGCTAGAGGAGGAGGAAGCATTAATTGTTTCTTGGCGGTTAGGTGAGGTGGAGGTGATAGGGAGGTGGTATGTGGTGGAGGAATGGTGATGGTGAGTTGGTTCTGAAGCGGTGAAAGAAGGTGGGAAAAAGGAGGGAA